>JARKIF010000005.1:2400000-3000000 GCA_029378245.1 Roridomyces roridus
TCCGCCTGGGTCGTCGAACGGCCGAATCACGGAGACGCCGCTTTGTTGAATGCCCAAGTATTGAAGGAGCACTACACCGAACTCTGTGAGCTTGGGTTCCACTTTGTTGTGATGCGCTGAACCAACCTTGTGTAGTCATACACTTGCAATACGCCACAGCGATCCAGACGCTCCTCAATTCCGCTGAGCTTTCTCCCGGAGAAAAGGAAAATATCGTCGGTGTTGCATTTTCTGGAGGTAGTGCTGCGCTGTATGCTCTCTCGCCCACATTCTGCACCCGAAACGCTGAAAACTATGTAGTATCCAATGCCACGAGCTTCTAAGCAAGCAGAGCGATTTACGTACAGCCACGATCCGGATGTTAATTCTCGTGGAGAGCCCGTGGGTGGGATTGGAAGCTTTCCCAGTCTACAAGGTCATGTACCCATTCCTCCGCAAGGCCAACAATAAACGACCAAAATCATGGAAGTCGGTCGAGGACGCCATGGCGTGGTTGGGTAGTCGCCTCCCATGGAGTACGTTTCACCCGGATGTCATGCAAATAATCTCTGTGCGTCCGGCGTGGAAATCATTACTTGTCGAACTATGTTGAACATTGAGCTCAAAGGAGACTCACTTTTGTCCGGATCCACAGAATCCGGGATGTGTTACGACCAAGACTACAGCGGAACAAGAGACGGCGGCGTTCATCGACGATGGAACGGGTTTGAGATTACTTTCCTACCTTCGCACCGTTTTACACCGACTCCCCGTCCATCTTGTTCTAAGCTCGTCGCGTGAATTTTGGTATGTAAGGCTCTTTGCCAAAAAAATTGCTTCTTACTCTGAACACCAATTGGACTTATGTAGGTCGCCGGAAATCCAGAATCTCATTGCGGCCAATGTAAAACAGGACCGCCCGTTGCTGGCCTCCTTTACAGAAATGCCAGGCAAGGGTCATTATGTGAGTTCGTTTAATGCGTTGTGTCAGAAGAAGGAATTGACTTTGAACATGTAGCTGACGGCGGAGGCTCCATATGAGGTAGCGAGCAGAGTGGTTCATCTTTTGGAACGGGATGTAAAGACCAAATTGTGACCCAACCGTGTTAGTCTGATGTTGATTAACTGGATGCTAGGCCTGGCAAAAACTGAGATCGTATTGCACTTTCCAAGTTCAGTCGTAATTATTCAAGGGAGATACACAAGATGATGATGCAAATATTTTTCTGGGGATCCATATCCATTCTATTACACCTTGCTCTCCATTAGCGCCGTGAAATCGACTCGTGCAATGGACGAACCGACTTTAGATCAACTCCCAAGTTTCCTCCTCACTCCAACTGCGTCGAGTGCCAATATAAACATTCACACCTTCCTGTTTCAGTCTTCTGAATGGGACGAGGACGCTTTCCCTCGGAAGCGGATATAGCTCGCTCGACCTTGGCCCCGACCTGGAGTCTGCACTGGCACGAAAGATCCGCAACCGGGCAATCCCAGCCAGAGTCCCACGACTCGTCAAAGATGCACCCGCTAGTTGCAGCACATAGTCTCGCGAAGCCTCCTTGCTCCGTCGTTCTGTAGGCTCTCCGCAATGGAAATAAAGTTTTTCGAGCCCTGGCACGAATCCCGAGTCATGACCGAAAGACTTGAAGAAGCGGGTTGTGAAATGCTTTTCTGGGTACCAGATTTCGAGATCCGTGAGATGAGGCTGCAACAATGGTGCCATGCTCAACATGAGACTCGTGCATCCCCCTTGTTCACGGACGACGAGACGCTTCAGAGGAGGCGGACCACGTCCAAGAAACGAAGGCACGGGCCCCACGTGGAAGTCCTCTCTTATACCGTGAAGTTGCAGTGTTTCAAGATTGGGAAAGGTGACAAAATTCAGGAGTTCAGCGCGGTTGGCGTTATCGATCTCGGAATAGCCATCCTCATCCACCGACCGAAAAAGTGTAAAGACGCGCATATGGGAGTGGTGAAGCATTCCGAGGTTGGGGCGGATCCTCCAGGCGTAAAACACCGAAAATGAAGATTCCACGAGGTTCGGCATGAGCTGCAGGGCCTCAATGCAGTCAGATAGCTCGTAGAATTCGCCGGTGAATTTCTGAAGCTGCTGCCAGGGGAGCGCAAAAGCTCTGGCTGGAGCTTTATCCAAGTAGAGCTGGGAAAGATGCGGGGTGACACTGAACATCTTCACTTGAAGATCATCGAGTGCAGGCGAGGCATAGGGGTGGAGAAGGCCGAGGGATAAATTACGAAGAAGAGGAAATTCGATGGGCTCTGCCATCCTTTTCAAGTCGTCGTGCCCCATCTCCACTAATTCCAACGATTGCATTCCTGATGCGTATCGACGAAACGTTTCAGAAAAGCCGGTCGAGTCGACGAGATCTAGGGTTGACCCCAAGAACTTTACGGAGAGTGGACAGTGCTGCGCGTGAGCCAGCCACGTTTCGGCTATGTTAGCCGCTTGTTTCGTTCGAGAGGCCAGGTCGATCTCCAGCTCTTTCCACAGCTCGGGGGTAGAAAGAACGATCTGGCGCCACCGGCTGCAGACCCTAGATAGAAGAAACGGGGCTTCGGCGAAGTTGAACGAGTCCAGGCCCGAGCGCTTGGTTGGAAGACAATGAATGAACATCTCGGACATGATTTCCGGGGGTAGGTATGAGATGAGGTGATTGGTTGTGTCGGGCTGGTCTGACCGACAGTCCTGCTCTTCCGTCGGTAGAACCGAGATGTCAAGTTCTGCGACCTGAGACAGGAGGGCATCGACAGAGTCGGTGTGAAGAGTCTGGGTCGGGTATCAGGGGTCAGGAATATCCACAATCACACATCGATTGCGCTCACTGAAGCAGAAGGTAAGTTGAGGTCCATGTCGTTTTAGATGGTTGTGGCAAGAACAGCACCCGAGTCAGATCCGACCACCGGATCACAAATCGCAAGCTCAAAGCGGAAAATGGACATGTATTCTACTTACAAGACTCTGGTGATCAATTATTGGCATTCTAACGACTCCGAACCACTGCCGCCGAGACCCACAGATTATTCTCTCAGAAGTCCATGAGAATTGCATGAGAACGTCAACCTCGTCTCCTTTTCTTCTCCTCCCCGTACTCGTCACGGCCTCGAAATCCAGTGTAAATCAAATATACATTCGATCTCTCGCTCTAAAGACGAGATTGACTCACCAAGGGTCGTGTCGCCTGTCATGGCCAAAACAGAAGCGACCGTGGCCATCGTCAGTCCATTGGTTTCACCCAACCACCCAAACTGGTTGGGAAGGCGGCCGTAATGGCCCCCTGCAGCCTGGAGCGCGTACTTCCCGAAGGAGTGAGGTAAAAAGGAGATGCTCCGCAGCCCCATCACGACAATATTGCCCTCCTGGTCAAAGCCAAAGTGGCTTTCATCCATATCACCTTGGACGCAGATGATCGGTTCGTCTGTGAGTTCGACGTGTCTTGTTATTGTTTCGAGGCGGCAAAGCCTCTTTCGGCCCTGTTCACAAAGAAAAAATATTAGCGTGACGATAGAATCCTCCATCGACTCGACACATACCTTCTCTACATAACGCTCGAGGGCTCGGACGTCGTGGAAAACCAGATCCGCCTCGTATTCTTTGAAGAACCTGTGGACAATATATCCGCCTCCCAGGGGCCCCAATTTGTGATCCTGAGGAGGTGCAACTGTTGCAAGCCATCGCACAGCGTTCTCAATCCTCGTGTCCTTGTCGGAGGGAGGAAATTCCACAAGGTCGATAAATTCCGTTACGAGACAGGTGGTCTTTACTCCCCGTTCGGACTCGTTGGTGAACTCGTGTACGATATTCGGAACGCGAATCTTGTCGGCGTTCTGAGAGGCGGAGGAGAGGTAGCGCTGGTTGGCAATACGAGCTGCCGTATATTTGCGGGTGGAGGGGCCAAACTTGACCATGTACGACTTGTCCGCCACATTGCATGCGACAATTCCGGAACTGCGCTGATACTCTTGGCAGTGAGCTTGACATTTCTCGATGATGCGGCGTTCGTCTGCTTCCTGAAAAGTTGTCATTTTTGGGACCTTGACTTGCTGGCAATTCGACGTGAGGGAGGAGTTGCATGTAGATAGAGAACGATACGCACTGCTGCCCGCGCTTTCGCCGTCTGCCTGCGCCGTTCGACAGACTTGGGGCGCGTTCGCCGTGCACCGATGGAGAAATCAAGTGGAGCACACTTATACATAATACAAGAGGGCGTTTCCGATGCAGTGTGGCCGGGAACCGGCAACCTGGACGAAGGAGAGAAGAGAGAATTACCGGATCAGTGGATCACAAATCGCAAGCTCAAAATGGAAATAATACCTGAAGTCGATTTTGTGTTCTCATACTACTCAAGGAGGAGTACTACTCGATATTCGCTCAGTCGTTTGGTTCCTCTGTGGAGCAGCGGTTCCTATCGTGCGTCGACTGGTTTCCCCCTTCGGGTCCAGGGTTCGATCTACGCTGGTGCCAGTGCCTAGTCTGTATTTCCCTCGTCGGGTGAGGGTGTATTATCGGGCTAGCCACGTTCCTCCCTGCCTAGCTCCTATTCCCCCTCGTCGGGTGAGGGTGTGTTATGGGGCTAGCCAGGTAGTAGGAACAACCGGAGATGCGGACGGCTGCCACGAGAGTGGAACAGCGACTAGTTGCCTCCACTGGCTGATGCGGACGGCTACCACCAAGGTGGAATAGCGACAGTTACCTTCCTTTTGCTTCAATTGCTGAAATATTTATTGTTCACTGTCAGTGGTGTATGTCGAATGTCTAGTATTGTTTCAAGACACATCTACAAGGGCTCTACTGATTACTGCGGCCTCACACCGTACCGCTGCAGCCGTAATCTGTCCCTCATGTCAGTTTAGTAAAGATAAAAGGAGTAGACACGCACAAGTTGCGCAAGAGCATCAGGATCGTCACTTTCCCAACCGCAGGCAAGTACAAAGACGCCTTCTCCCTCACATCCGCCTCGAAATTCTTATCCGCCGCCACGTTCATACATATACATCCATCCTTCAGCCATTCGGTCTTGACTTTGTACGACGCGGAGGGTACGGCGGAGACGACCACGTCCGATACGGCAAGGCACTCTTGGAGCGTCATGCTGCAGGGATGTACTACGTGTCGTGGGTGATACTTGCGCGCTGCGTCCGTCCTAGGGCGTTTGGTATATTCTTGAATCGAATCAATGTCCACCGAAAAGACGCGCGCGCCGTCGTTGGCCAGCAGAGCTGCGAGTGGTCGGCCGACGACTTCCGACCTGTCTCGAGGATTAATCTTCAGCATAAGTAGATGGCGCCCCACTGACCGATTGATGACGGTGACCGTCCGTCCGTATGCACGGTCTCCGTACGGAAGAATTTTGTTGTATACACCGACGTGCTCGAGACATTTTACGATGGCGAGAGGCGTGCACGGGATGATGGACTTGACCGTTCCGGCAGGGGGTTCTTCGCCCTCTATCGCAGCTGCAGCCACCCCGCCAGAAGGGGTCCCAGAGGAGAGCAAAGATTGCGGTTCGATGAAGCGAATGCTGAAATAGAGTCGCCACAGGCTGGAGCGCGTTTGTTGGATATCTTACTTGTGGTAGAGGTTGTAGTGGAATTTGAAGTGCAGGCCTTCGACGTCTTTGTAGGGAGAAACGACCTATTGGAGGCACTCAGCGACTGCCGATCCTCGAAGAAAAAAGCGCGCGCCTGTTGAAGATAATGGTCCTGTTGCGCACCAAAGATGGGGTAGTACACCTGGAGCATTCTGTCAATGTCCAGGGTCAGATTCGTCGTATTCTGCTCACCATAATGCCATCGACACTATCATCCTCATTGGCCTCGATGATAGCCTCCTCGACGCCTTCCCCCTCTCCCAAATCGGCTGTATCAGCAGCCCCGGTCTTCTTGAGAATGAACTCGACGCCCAGTTCATCGCATTGTTTTTTGGTGAATTCAGCATACGACTTGCTCGGTGCAGACGAAGTCGCCAAGATCCCGACAATCCTTGGACGACGCGTTGCTTGGTTCAGAGATTGCTTGACCTCGTCGCGGAAGGTGGCGGCAATCGATTCAGCCTTGAGGAGGATGCCCTTGCCAGACATGGTGGTCAAATTGAAAATTAGTCAAGAAAATTGCTCGTCTATGCCGAGATCAACTTGCTTCCGACCCCGATCCCTCGCGACGACTGTGTCCTGCAGCTCAGCCAGATGTCGTTAAAGTCTCTTTCTTCACCCACATTCGGCTCGGTATCACTCTGAATCGTCCATAAAAACCGCGAATGTCGTTTACCTTCAACTGGCCGAGATTCTCAGACCAGTTCCACTACGATGCCATCCAGATGCTCAACACGGCCCTCAACAAGGGAAACAAGCCTCCCATTATCGCGGACAAGATTGAAGTTGTGGAGCTCGAGATGGGGACGCAGGTACGGGTGGTCCTCATACCAGATCATTGCTTATGGGGTTCACGTTTGAACAGCCGCCCGAGCTAGAGATCCGCGATATTGGAGACCTGACGGTGGACCAATTCCGCGGGATTTTCAGGCTCACGTATGCCGGGGACGCCCACTTGGTGCTCAAAACCAAGGTACAAGCCAACCCCCTCAATCACAAGCAGCCAGACATACATCTTATGACGGGCTCCCGGGGCATGCTCGCTGCAAAGCAGGCGCTCGTTGTCCCCATGCTCCTCCGCCTTTCGCACTTCAAACTCTCCTCATATGTGGTCCTCGTTGTGTCCAAGCAAAAGGGCATCACCCTCGTGTTCAAGACGGACCCGCTCCAGAGCGTGGATATCAACAGCACTTTCGACTCGATTGAGGTCATTCAGAAGTTTATTCAGCGGGAAATCGAGGGGCAGCTGCGCCAGATGTTCCGCGAAGACTTGCCGGGGATTATCCATCGACTCAGCCAGCAATGGGTCAAGGTCGAGTCCCCACCTACCTCTGCTGGCCCCGTACCACCGAGGAGGAGTCTTACTGCTCCCGATATTAGGGGACCGACTAGCGCGCCTCCGAGCCTCACGCGGCACAATATCAATATTCTCAACGCTGCAGCGCGACCCATGCCTATGCCTCGAACGGCGTCAATTAGCCGCCGGACGAGCTTCACTCGCAGATCCACGGCGCCTGCTCCAGAGCCATCTCCTCCTCCCGTTAACAACGAAGACGAGCCCGTCTTTGACCCCACTTATGGCCTGCGACCAGAGGGTCCGCCTGCCAGGGTCTTCACCCGTGGCTTCAAGAGCCCTTTCGCACCAACGCGCGGGCTTGCGGACCTTGCGGAAACTGAACAGGAATCCGTCACAGACGACGATTGGGATAGCGAAAGCTACGAAATACCAGAATGGGGTGAACCGACCGCGTCTGGTCAGTATAGCAGTGTTGCTGCCGATGATATCGAGTACGACCAGATGCCTGCAGTGGGCGGGGGCACCATCCTGCGTCCTCGTGTGTATCATTCGCAGTCATATCCGCAACCCCAACTCCCTACGCCGTCATCATCGCGCAGCCCAGCGACGCCTTTGGCCCGTCCAGATCTCTCCCACAACCCCTTCTCTGCCGCATTCGCCTCCCTACCCTCTCCCATTTCCTCACGTTCTACCTCGCCCTCACCCTCCCACTCCCGTTCCCTCTCCACCACCCCGCCCTCTTCCACAGCGCCATACCACGAGCACGAGCCGGACCACGGCCCGCTCCCACTTACCGCGCACTCTATACATGCACTTGCGATGCTCTCGCACTCGAACCACACCTTGTCCCCATATACACGATCTCTAGCTCACTTTGCCGTACGCAGTGGGCCACCGAGACCGAGACCGCCTGTCGTCGGCACACCTACTGCTGCGCGCAAAGGCAGACGGAAGCGGACGTATCGGATTGGGGGCAAGAAGGATGTTACTTCTACTTCCGTGGACCCTCCCAGGCCATCTGAGGTGTCCCCGTCTGAATTTGACGATGGGGATATGGACATGTATTTCCCGCAGATTGACCCGGCGGAGAGTGGTGGGCTGCCGCCGCCTCCGACGAATACACCAAGGATTCGTTATCAGGCGTCGTCGATGAGTCTAGGGCCATCGGCGTCTGCATCGGCTAGGTGATCATCTGTTGTTTATCTGTAGATTCGTTTTAGAGCACCCTCCACTCACTCATTCCATGTACTGTATTGCAATTGTAACATTATTGGATATCTGCTCTCAAATATGGGATAGTACAGGATAGAAATACACGTTCATCAATGTCCGACACCATTCATCTGCGTGGGGAGGGGAGGCACGTCTGGAATATCAGCCGAGTCATCGGCGTCCTGATCGTCTTCCTCCTTGAGAAGTTTGGCTGCAAGCTAAGCATCGTTGCCCGATTAGAAAGTCTCAGAGTATCCAGCAATGTACATGCCTTCATCGCCTCGGCCTCGTTGGAATAGTGACGCCCGCGGGCACGCACAAAAGCAGCGTGCTTGGCTGCGGCTGCAAGGAAAGAGCATGAGCGAACGAATGCATACAAAGCCGTCTTGGGCTTACTCTCTTCATCCATCTCCTCATCGAGCTCGACCTCCTCGCCCGTCTCGCGCTCATCGGCACGAATCTCGTGCCGCGCATCGTCGTTCGGGAGATTAAAGCTGGTACTTCGGCTCGAGTTACCACTTCCGGAACGGCCGGATGCGCTGCCCGATCGGCCGGAAACGGAGCCTGAGCGGCCTGCACTGGAGAACGAGGTGCGTCGGGAGGAGGGCGCCGAGTTGTCTGCGCCAGTTGGGGAGGGCTCGATTGGTGAGTTGCTCGACCATGTGTATTGGCCGTTGAGATCCAGAGTGGGGATTTCTGGATGAGAGTCAAATAGCTGAAATAAACAAGGCGGCGCCACACTGACCGCCTTCGACCGTGTCGGTCTCTGCGTCGTATCGGACGTAGGGAGTCTTTGGCTCGGTGATCTTCATAAGACTATCCTTCTGGATTTCCGTCAGAGCCAGGTTCTCCTCATCCCATTGCAAACTGCTGAAAGACAGTCAGAATCGGAATCCAGGAGAGGTAATGCATGATGCTAACTGTGGGGCAGATCCAGGTGCCGGGATGGAGCTGGTTTTGAGGATGCCCTTCGGTTTGGGGTTGGACGCAGAGCGGGGCAATGGCGGGAGATGGGCGGGGTCCGGATCTTGGATGATTTCAGTCGACATGGTGGTGGAGTTGCAAGGAGGCGCGTGACGAATATGGCAATTGATCCAAATAAGCCACCACAACGCGTCTTTCGTTCTGCCTTGTTCTTGCCTTGTCTTATACCCCTGCCTGGACATATCGATGCTCTTATCTCTTATCTCTGTGGCTCATCTATTGTATCACCCTTGCAGCTCTGGAAAATTCTGCTGAGCCGGCATGACCTAGCGAGTGACGCGTTCTAAAGCCTCTGCGACCGCGTCGGATTCTTCCACTTCTCATCGGTGTTATTATCGACACAAATTCGTCTATAACATTGTCCAAATTAAACCTTGCTCGCAATGAAAGAAGCGGCATCTCCTGCGTTCTCTCCATACGTCAAGTGCGGCGGGAGAATCGCATCCCCATGTTGGCAAATGTTGTCTCCGGTATGGCAGATCACTTTCGTGTTGTCGGCAGAGATGCCTGCGACTGCCGTGCCGTTGTCCGGGTCACCCTTTCATGTACGGTCAGTGATACTTATTGGGACTGGGACCGGAGAGACTTACGAAGATAACAGCAGCATTGATACGGCTCAAAACACTGGCCGACAGCTGCTTCGCTGAATTGTGCACGAGCTGGCCACCTTGACTGTACCCCACGGTAACGATAGATGCTTGCGGGCATGAGTTCGCAGCATTCGTGAGCTACAGTGCGTCAGTCATCATCATCTTCTGGTCTCAAAAGTGGAACCTACATCCGAAGCCATGGTCGCCGACCCCTGCGGGTCTCCTCCCTCCAAAAATCCTGGGATGCTCGCGGGGTAATCCACACCCTGGAACGACAGAGTCTTGCCAGCCAGCGCCGTTTTAAGGGCAGCCTGGAGAGGTGGGCCGGCCACAACACCGATCGGAGCTGGCTCCGTCGTCCCTCTGGCGAAAACCACCTACACACAAGTTAGGAAAAAATGCTGCTTGCACCGCAAAATAATCAGCAAACGGACCATAACATCCGCACAACTTGAAGCAGCCCGCTGCGCCACTGGGGCGGCCAGAGAAAAAAGGCTCAAAGAAATGAAAGGGAGGAGGGCAGCGAAGAACATTTTGGCAAGTTGAAAAAAAGACTGAACGAAGGAAGGGAGGGAGGAAGTTTCTGTGTGTGGTACTTGCCTTCCCTGCTCACTTTTTAACTGACGAGACCCCACCCGATTTGACCAACATAGGGGCAGGATGCAGTGAATAATGTATTCGAGGGAGAGCGGGTCCAAAGGTTGCCAACTTGAGCGTTCTGGTTCAATATGACGCCCAGCACGTAGGGTTCCCTATTGGCTGAGTGCCTTGGCAATGGGACTTGAACCGTTCATTTGGGTGTGCCTCATCTTTTTTCTTATGCATTAGTATTACACCCGTCCACAGTGCGGTGACGGATCATCTTGTTCATCGACGAAAGCTCAACGACGGTTGCCATTATTCTCGAGAAAATGATCTACCTCTTGAACACCGAATGATACCCATACACACGACCTCAGGCTACCTGAACGACCTTGCCATTCTTCACGTCATAAATCCACCCGGTCACCGTCGTCTCGGGCAAAATCAACTTGTCACTCTTCAACCACTCGACATCCTTCTTGACCGCACCCTCCAAATCCTTAAACTCCAAAAACTCTATCCCATCCACGCGCGCAGCCACCTCGGCGTCCCCTGGCGCCGCACCCTTGACGATATTGCGCACATCATCCGACGCGAATAAAAGCATCCCACAATCCGTATGATGGAACACGGCAATCTCGCGCGTGCCAAGCAGGCGCTGGGAGATGATTATACTGCGAAGTTCGTCCTTCCTACAAAAGAAAAAGAAATTGAGCGGATTCAGTGCGGCGGTAGTACTTGAAAATAGCACCCACGCCATTCCACCCGCGTTGCGGATTATATGGGCATCGCCTTCCTTCAAGCCTAGGTGGGCCGATGGGTCCCTGAAAAGGAGGGTCAGTTCCTTTTACTTCGGCGGTTTTACGGAAGGAATGCAATGCACAAGCGGGCGTCCATGCAGGTGACTGGGCTCGAGGATTACGACAAGGCAGGTTCGCAGTGGAGATTGACGCTTACTTATGAGGAGTTTCTTGCCGGGAGGCATGGGGAGGGACGCTTTGTCGCCAAAGGACGTGGCGTACGGCTCATTGGCCTTGACGAATTCGGTGTGCTGGGTAGGCATGGTTCTGACTCATCTGGACAAGAGTGTCGCTTATATGATATTGTGTGGAGAACGATTGCGCAATGACATGGACAGTGCTTCTTTCTTCTGGTGATCGACTTGTCGGGCGTAGCTTATTACTGTGCGGGGATCCGGGCATGGCTTCAACTTACCCGAAGGCATGTGGTTGTTGAAATGTTGAATGTCTGGGCAACTTCAGGCACCCGGAGATTAACTAGCAGGCAAGGTAGGGTCGAGCTGAACAGTAGTGAGACGGGACCGTTGTTGAACGCCGGCAACTCGGGGGCCGAGCTTCGGATATCTCGCGCTCGGCGCTGTTAGGGACCCAAGTTAGACCGGGCCACTCTCACCTTTGACCTGGAGACTTGTGCTTTAAATGACAGTTGGTGGGCGTGGATTGCCTGCAATCGCACGGTGGATTGATGCGAGTGTAACATTCTGTGGGACGCCCAAGTACCTGAATGGCGCGGTCAAGAAGGACGTCGGGCGGCCAACCAGTCCGATCGGGGTGGCATGAACGATAGCAAGGTTGTTCATATAAGGGTTCCGCTTCTGGGTATCAGGAAGGTCAGTCTAATGAGAACCGTAATGGCAAGACAACCATCCCACCCGGAATCGGAATCGGAATAACTGCCTCCCGCGTTCAACCGGTTGGGGAGTGCGGTCATGCACCCTGTTTCCGGTGCATTCAAGGTACAAAGCGTAGCTCAAACTGTACACTCTTTGAGTTGAGAAGAAGATGACATCGGTTAGATTGAAGTTATACCCCAGACTCATCTGGATCCAGAGCCTTATCTGATCGGTTTCGTGCATCCAGTCCTTCAAAGACGCGTCGCACGCGCTTGATTCGCATTTTCTCGTTTGGCCGTGGCCGTCGTGCACGCTTCTAAAATGGGGGAAAGAGAATCTTTACGGAGGCAGATGTTTTAACAGTCTAGCACTCCGTCATAGTCCGCAGACAAGAGCGTCGTTAGCGTGAGGGCACGCATCTGCATAGTCCGGAGTCGGAGATGAATGCGCGTTGTGTCCCCGACAGAGCCGAAGGTGTACGAGCCCAGACCAATTTCTTAACGCCCCATGGAAGATAGTCGATCGAGCTGGAAACCGCGCGGTCTCTGGACCCCAGAGTCTAGAACACGGCACCAAAACCAAGAAAATTGTGGAGGGCCGCGCAGGAGACATCGAATGGCGGGGAAAGTTGAGCCAATGGCCACACGGAGGGCGGCTGGATACGCGTAACAACCTCTAAGTTTTACGGGAAAAGGAAGAAGGTGGCTCGGGGAAGCATGCCTCATTGACTGCGATCTGGACCCAGTCTCGACCTCGTATCAAAAAGATTTGCACTTTTTATCTAGCACGCCCTTTATATCCAGGCCACAATTTATTCCCCCCCATGGCACGAACACACAGACGAGACTCTTCGCCCGCCGCCACCGACGCTGTGATGAAGAAGAAGTTCAAGTCGACCAACGGGAACGCTCTCAATGGCTCCACACTAGCAGACCCGACTGCGCCCTTCGCAGACGACCTTCTGTCGCACGGCAACATCGCCCAGCTGCATGCCGGATATGCGTCCAACGAGCCATACAAGTACGCGGTGGTGGAGAAGCTGTTCCAGGACGACCTGCTGCGAAAGGTCAAGGACGAGTGCCTGAGCGAACTTAATTTTACAGAAAAAGAGACGGACATATACAAGGTCCGTGCTCTACTCCACTTTCCGTCGCTGTCCTATATCTCGTCCAGATCAACCAAACGGGTGACCTGGCTTCGCTCAACTACCTCACGTCCTCTCAAATCTCGCTGTTACCAAACCTACTCACACTCCGCGACGCGCTCTACTCCCCCGTCTTCCGCCAGTTTCTACGCGCCGTAACAGGATGTGGGCCGCTATCGGGCACGAAGCAGGACATGTCTGTCAACTCGTACACCCGGGGATGCCATCTCCTCAACCACGACGACGTGATAGGCTCCCGACGAGTCTCATATATCCTCTACATGCCCCTCCCCCACTTTCAGTTCTGGCAAAAGGACTGGGGAGGCGCGCTCGAACTTTATCCCACCGTGATTGGAGCCGACGGCGAGCGGGAGCCCGTGTCCGTACCGAGCAAAAGCATTCCTCCCAGCTGGAATCAGTTTATCTTCTTTGAAGTGCAGCCGGGCCAGAGTTTCCACTCGGTGGAGGAGGTTGTTGTCGGCGGAGAAGGCGAAGACGGCCGCGCCCGGCTCAGCATAAGCGGATGGTTCCATGCAGCGCAGGAAGGCGAGGAGGGTTACGTTCCCGAAGACCCCTCAAACCTGCCCAAAAGCTCAAGAGAGCAACTCGTTCGTTCTTTTCATTGATTTCGCTGCTTACGCTCAATCTGTCCTAGACCCTCACTTCTACGCAATTCAAATCGTACCCCGGCCAACTGGAGCAACCGCCCGAAGACACCCTGTCTGAAGAGCACGTCGCCTTCCTCTCCGAATTCCTCAATCCCGTCTACCTCCAGCCCCGCACAATGAAAGCCCTCGCCGCTCGTTTTGTCGAGGAATCCTCACTCGAGCTGCATTCCTTCCTCTGCAACGACCTCTCCTCGGCCCTGGAACCTCGCTTGCGCGAACTTGATACCAAAGATGGTCTGGGCGAGGACCGCGCTGGGCGCGTGCCCTCTCACACGAGCGGTACTGGTGGGGCATGGTCCATCAAGGGACCACCCCACAAGTGGCGTTACTGCACCCTCCTACCTCACACCCCTGGCTCCCCAGTGCAAGCCGTTTTACCACGCGCCGCTGCGTCTAGTGATGAAATCTTGCGAGGTCTCCAAGACGAGCTCTTCCCCTCTACGGCATTCCGTGCCTGGTTGGCCATCGTCTCGCGTTTACTGCCCATGCGCCACTGTGTGGAGGCGAGGCGATTCCGGCCTGGGTTGGATTACACGCTGGCGACGAGCGAGGAAAAGGAGGCGCGTTTGGATGTGGTTTTGGGCTTGACGCCTGACGTGCGTCCGGAGGAGACGGAGGCGCCGCCGAAAAAGCGGTCATCACACAAGAACGTTGAGGTCAAAGCTCGTGGGTGGCAAGCGGCTGAATGGGGTGGCTGGGAAGTGCGTTCCTCGTTTTCTTTATTTTTTTTCACTCGACTAAGACACTTGTAGTGCTACATGGCGCCGCACGACGAGGAGGATGACCCAGCCGTTTATCGTGCTGGCAGCATAAAAAAGCCGAGGGCTAGCAACGGCAATGGGGCATCTTCATCAAAAGAGGCCAATGGAAAAACGAATGGGAACGGACATGCTCCGTCGGGTGAGGAAGAAGAGGACGAGGAGGCTGATGCATCCATGGATGATGAGGAGCAGAATGAGGAGGAGGAGGAGGAGGATAGTACCCTGCTTACGGTTCAGCCGGGCTTTAATCGCTTACTGCTGGTCCTGCGTGACGAGCGGGTGATGCGATTCGTCAAATACGTCTCTGCATCTGCCGAGGGCTCACGGTGGGACCTCTGTGGGGAATACGAGGTTGGGATGATGGAGGAGGAGGACATGGAGGAAGACGACTAATTTACTTATTTCCTTTGGTCACTACATTTGCTCATAATCTCAAGGGATGGTAATTTATCGTAGTGCGACACACATCTACTCGAATACTACTTTTTTGCCTTGACTGGGGACGATGGCGGTGGATTCGCGCTTGGCGAGGGCCAGGGCGGCACCGGGTCTGGGACGGCTTTTGGGTCCTTTCCTCCTGCTCTCGCTGTCGGCGTTATGGGGAGCAGCAGCGTCGGCATCTTGAGAAGCGGCAGCCACAGGCACGTTAGAATCCATTGCAGGCCTCTTCTCCCGCTTCTCCGCGCGCGGACCGCTCGATCTGGGCTCTTTTCTGGGGCGCTGTTTCCGGTCTCCTCCACCACCACCACCCTCCTCGCGTTTCGCCTTGGGTGCACCGCGGCGAACGGCATCCGCAGAGGCATACTCGACCACGAGGCTGCGTCCGTTCAGCTGGTGATTTTTGGGGTTGATGAGGGCAGAGGTAGCGTGTTCGACGGAGGTAAAGTCGACGAAAGCAAAGCTGGAGTGAGCGGTCAGATTGAGGTGAAAGACGGATGGCCGGGACATACCCCTTGCAAAGGCCGCTGTCCTCAAACGTGCCCATGCGGACCTTGCGTATCCACTGCTCCTCGGGCTTCTTCTCCTCGTCATCTCCCTCCTCCTTTTTGGACTTCTTCTTGAGCCGGTGAGCGTCGAATAGCTCGCGGATACCGGCTTCCGTTGTCTCGAAACCGAGGTTACCGAGGAAGAGGGTCGGGGCGGGAGGCTGTTTCTGGACGCGGAGGATTTTTTGTGCGGATTTTGAATGTGTGGTCTTCTTGGGGCCGTCTGCTCCATCAGCGCCCTCTGCACCGGGAGCGGCAGGTCGACCGGCGAAATCGTCGCCTGTGAAATGTCAATAGACGAACCTGAGGATACAATAGCACTGACCATCCTTGATGAGCAGCCGTCTGCCAAAGAGATTCTGCTCCGACATGGCTATCGCGTTCTTCTTGGCTTCCACAGTCGTAAAATCGACATATGCGAAACTGGACGGAATTAATTCAAGTTGCCGTGAAAATACGAGACATACCCTCGATTCACAGGCTTCATGCCTGGTCCACCAGCAGCTTTGGTGGGCATATTTACACGCGTGACTTCCCCCACATCTTTGAAGAAATCCGTGAGGTTCTCCGTCGTGGTCTTGAACGACAAGTTGCCAACCCAGACAGAATTCTGTCTCTTGGGTGGTACAGCTACTGCCGATCCATCTGGAAGCTTTCGCTTTTTAGCTGGCTGCTTTTCTTGCTTTTCCTTCTTCTTTTGCCGCCGCTGTTCAGCATGTGAGAGAACAGGGACGTCCGGTTCGTCCTCGGCGTCGCTTTCCGAGTCGGAATTGTCGTTTTCATCGTCCCGCTTGCGCTTGGGAACTGGTTCGGGCGTAGAGCTTCGTGAACTAGAGCTGGCGCTGCTGGCCGCGGAGGAGGAAGAAGAAGACATTTTGGGATCAAACCAAGCCACAACAATTTTTGTCTTCTTGATGGCTGCCCTCACGCATTCGGATCTCCCCAAATTGACCCTTCTGTCCAAGGGCAAAGTGAGAGATATCTACGCGACATCCGAGCCCGACCAGCTGCTCTTCGTTGCCTCGGACAGGATTTCTGCCTACGATGTCATTCTCAAGAATGTCGGCCCAGTAGTTGGCTTGCATCCACACCGTCTCTGATAGCTTGCAGGGAATCCCTCGCAAAGGAAAACTGCTCACCGAAATCTCTCTCTTTTGGTTTCAAAAACTCGCGCATATAATCCCCAATCATTTCATAACCGCAAACATCGACGAAATGCCTATCGAGGTGCGGGAATACCGCGAACAGCTTGAGGGCCGTGCAATGCTGGTCAAGAAGGCGCAGGTCGTGCCGCTGGAAGCCATCGTGCGTGGCTACCTTACAGGCTCCGCCTGGTCCGAATACAAGAAATCTGGAACTGTGCACGGCATCCCGCTTGCCCCAGGCCTCGTCGAGTCGCAGAAGCTCCCCGAGCCGCTCTTCACACCTTCAACCAAGGCAGAGCAGGGCTCGCACGACGAGAACATCTCCCCAGAGAAAGGTCCGCTTCCTTCAGTCTCAAGATTCGCAACTATACAGGTCTTTCTTCAGCCGCTGCCCTAATAGGGGAAGAACTCTACGCCAAGATATCCGCCGCCGCGTTGGCGCTCTACTCATCCGCGTCTGATTACGCTCACGACCGAGGACTCATCCTTGCCGACACGAAATTCGAGTTTGGCCTTCAAAACGGCGAACTGCTCCTCATCGACGAGCTGCTCACGCCTGATTCGTCTCGATACTGGCCACTTGAAGGATACGTGGCAGGCAAGTCGCAGCCGTCATTCGACAAGCAGTATTTGCGGGATTGGCTGGTCGGTGCAGGCTTCAAGAAGGGACTAGAAGCTGGGCCCGAAGGTACGACGGATGGGTGGGTCATTGACGAGAAAGTGGTGCAGGGAACACAGCAGAGGTATGAAGAGGTTGTAGCGATGTTAACACAGTAAATTGTACACGTAGAGAGTATTTAAGCCCACTTCTCAATGTCCGCGGCGGAAGGTCCAACTGGGAGATCCGATGCAGCCAAGTTGCATTGGTGGAATATGCGCACTTGATCAGGACCAAAGACTCCGACAATAGAGTGCAAGACGCCTCTGTTGTGGAAGAGCACCAGGTCATTCTCGTTCCTAGGACTCGTCAGGGTATGAATTTGATTATGCAACTATCCGCACCAATCGTGTGGGTAGACAAGCTGAAGAGCGAGTCAGTATTTAGCTTGACAAGGACGAATGTTCTCACCGAGGGGGCAATGGCCGGGCGCTGAATCTTGTACAGAATATCCCGAACTTCTTTGAGCTCTGTCAAATGAGCGCCATCTGGATACAGCGCTCCCTCGCGCTTGGAACCCGCAGGTAAGGGGTCCACAAAGATCTCTGCAGCGGCGCAAGGATGGGCTTGGAGATGGAGCTCCCCGGTGACGGGGTTCTGCCACGCCATGGGCAGAATCTGGATTTTGGACTCTTCCCAAGGCGGCAGTTGATCGAAAGGGAGCTCGAGACCCTCGGTTTCCAGCCCCAGGCCGGTGGAAAGGGCGTGAGCGGGTGCCATCCACGTATACGGGTGAGGTGCGTACTTGACCCGAGAGCGCACGGCGAGACTCTTGAGTTCCGGTGGAAGGATGTTGAACATCGTCCTGCCAGAGACGAAAGCCGTAGTGCCCAACGAGACAGAGAGTTCGTCGTTGGTCCCGACATCGTAGCGGCAAGTCTGTCGAGGTCCCTTGGGCACGCCGAGGCCGTAGAGCGTGGTAACGTGCGGAGGTGCGAGATCGTAGAGCGCTGCATCCATGTGCCAGCGATAGAAGCGAGTGGCTCCTTTAGCCTCGTCCTCGGCCGAGATGCGCGTTTTGTGGAAGCTCGAGTGGTGTGCATGCTTGAGGACAGCTTCAGGGATTCCTTCGTGGTCGTAGACAGTCCCATGGCCTATGAGCTGCACCTGAGGAACGCGAGGGATGGTCTTGATGTATGGGTGTAGGATCGAGTGTTTCTTCTGCTCGGTCTGGTTGTTACCATGTCCATAGCTCTCCGACTGAGGGTCAAAGGCCTTGTAGAAAGTCAGACTTCTCTTCATTATGGGCGTTCATCTTGCCTTGGTGAGCGCATATTGCTGCTCGGGGCTCAAAGAGACATCGCGGAACAATAGGACGGAATGCTGAACAGGCATGAATGGCATGAAATTTGGCCAACCAGCAGTACATACCTTGTACAGCGCGTCCCTGACTTGTTCAAACTCTTCTGGGTTGAGAGATCCTGGGTTCACGCCCTCGACTTGGCGCCCAAAATCAGCAAACTTTGAGGCGTCGGCACTGGCGGGCAGGTTCAAAGGAGACAGAGAGATGGCCATGCTTGAGAAGGCCTTCCAGGACCCTGGGATTCATATAGTGGTGGTAAGCATCGGAGTTGAGTGGGCATTGCAAGGCCATGACGGGAAATTGAAGGGCTGCGTGACGCCACACGCTCTTCCTCCGGTCCTAAATGGACGAAAGTCCTGCTTTCTCCCTCAGTAACATTTTAGACGCGGACAATCACACAGAGATCGAGCATCCTGGACGAAACGGTGTTCCCGTGGGTGGTTGGGATGAAGAAACAAATTCCAAGCCCGTTGAGGAAGGCTCTTGCGTAGAATGCGAAGGTTGGTCTTTCGTTCTGGATTTTGCTTCTTGTCGAATAATCCGGCACACAGACCAGCCTGCTGAAGTCCGCTGCGAGACGTGCGGCAATGACATATTTTGTGAAGGTTGGTGGTTCTTTCAATGCAATACAGACACTGATCTCTTCCAGTGTGCTTTGCGAGCCAGCATCGCAAGGGTTCAAGAAAGACGCATGTCGTGAAGCCTCTGAGTGGCAAGGAGAAGCCCAAGCCAGTGGTGGCAGCAGCGGATGAACGCGATGAACGGCCAGAGGACGAGGTGAGTCTTGGTGGTCTCAGGGACGCGCTCTTTTTCTTATTATTTTAGATGGATGCCGACGATGACGAGGACTATGAAGACGTTCCAAGTGCTCCTTCCACCGAAATACTCCTCTCTGCGCAACCTGCCGTTGGCGCCTCCGTGGGCGAGTGGTTCGTGGAGCGCTGCCGATATATCCCTCTCCGACTCAATCTTGGAGAACGAAAATACTTGCGCCTGCTGGAGGCTGCCCTCACCGTCTCCGAATATACCGACAAAATTGATACCATTGGATACGGACTTTCAAAAGCAAAACGTATCGTGCAACAGATTCGGGAACTTTGTGCGATCATGTCTGGCCTTCTGCTGTCCGCAGACTATAAGCGGGGGCAGGAACTCTTCACCGATCGCGACTTTCAAGCAAACGCCGAGTTCTACCAACTTATATTCGAGCTCGGGAGGCGACACAAAATCATGAACCCCGAGAAAATGCGTACCACATACGGCAAACTGATATACCTGCTACAGTTCGTGGCTCGTCTTTCTTTCCTTTTTTGATTAGCTGAGAGCGTGAGTTAGGGACAGCCAAACCCCGGAAGTCCAGGACCTGCTGAGTTTCTCCTGCGTGAGGCCGATCAAGACGGTATATACGCTGCTGGAGGAAAACGACGGACTCGACCTCCTTCGGGACGACCTCGTCACTATCGCGACCAAGGAAATCTACTCTGAAGGCCGATCGCGGCGAGACATTCAAAAGGACATCAAGAGCAAGGAACGCGCCATCGAGACTTTGGCTTCGCGCTACGGCCGCAAGGATTTGACTCCAGACGATGTCCGACTGTGCCTGTATAGCATCGGAGACAATCACGCTTTCTTGCGGACCAATCGCGACCCTTGCGAGCGCATGATTGGATACCTTAAACAGTACTTCCATGCGACCGAAGCCAAGGATTCAAAGTCCAGCCTCGCGATTCGCAGCGGCAAGAATGGTGCCCGACTCTCGCACGATCATAGCAAACAGTATGCATATGTCATTCAGAGCTTAACGCTCTGGCGGGAGATTCTACATGGTAAGCAAGACTCATATAGTCGACTGTCATGCTCATTTCATTGCAGAGATGTTCCATCTGTGGAGTCTCGCAGAAGGAGATCTGCTGTCCGAGAATGTGCCATACCGCTTGCGGGACACCGGCCAGGGCCTCAATCGCGTGCAGGCAGCACCCAAAACGTCTAGAATGATGCACCAAATTCTGAACAAGGCGCAGCGCAGTGTAGGATCATGGGTCGGTTCAAGGTGAGCACGTCGAGTATCCTTCGGACGAGTCTAATACTCCTGACTGCCAAGTGTCATCGTATGTGCAGCGTCCATCTCGTAATCCGACCCGCCGGCTGATTCTTCCCTAGCATATGGGCGATCACAATGTGCCCAATAGCTTGCTTTTCATAGACAAATACACGCAGATATATAGAATCCTACTACCGATCTGCAACACGTTGTCGCAGATCGAGGGACTCGCAGCCAAGCCTGCCATACGCTCTTACATCGACGACGAATTTGGGTCCCCGGATAACCTGCGCCGTGAAATCCTCGGCGACTTTTTCAGACACGGCTTCGATGGATCTGGCGCGGACAACTTCTTTGACGCTGGCTCGTGCATTGACGGTCGGCTGACGAGCGCCTGGAACTGGTGCTCGACCTTGGAGAAGAAGCGCTACTTCCATGTGTTCCTATTAACGGGTGGGTAGTCTTTCCTACGGCTTCGCTGCGGAGACTGATTGCTGCTTCGCAGGCTTCACCGGCTTCGACGGCGAATGGTAGCAGAAATCTTAGACTAGAATGAGACCACGCGCTGTTACTTACACTGTAGATTTGCCTTTCTGCGTAGCCACCCATAATTTAGAGATACAATTCGTGTCCTACGACCAAAGTACAACACATCAAGCTGCGACCTGTCCAATGACTGGCGGGACACCCTGCTTCCTCGCAGCTGCGACAACCTCCATCACGCTGGCGAGGCCCGCCTTCCAGGCTACCAGGCGCTTCTCCAAAGCCTCCCACTGCTCCCGTTCAAAGGTCCGCGCCGTCGAGCGGGTAATGTGCAGACTCTGTGAAGTCTGCGAAAGTTTCCCGGAAACAAGGCCAGCGCGTATGACTGATTTCCGGACGAGTTAGGCTGAGAAAGGGAGCGTCGAGGGGCGGGAAGCGTACCGTCTATGACCCATTTTTCAACCTCGGAAGCAGGTACATGGAGCGCTTCCGCGACCTTGGCGTACGAGAGGTCGTGGCCGATGTTTTTGAAACCCAGTGAGGCTAGCGTCAGAAGACGGATTTTCCGCTCTAGCTGCACGCTCTCGAGCTCTGAGATCTATGAGTCGGCGGTCGGGGCGAGGATAAGGCGAGGCACGGCTTACGGTATTTTTCTAGCGCGCCCGGGTGGCTGTCTTGCCATGACTTGAACTCGGGAAGACCGCCGTTGAGGAAGATTTGGAGAAGGGCAAAGAGCTCGTGGTCCTTGGCCGTAAGCACTGCATCGAGCTTGAACAAGGGGTCAAAGTCAAAGATGAAGGGGAGTCGTAGGGCTGTGGCAATGATGTCGACAGCAGCGGTTTGGCTGACGGGAGAGTCTGACGGCAGAGACCGCACATACGCCAACGAATATTCGTATGCCGTTGTTCTGAAGAAGCCGTTATTCGAGCAGAGCTGGATAACACGTTGAACGCACGATTGGCCAGACTTTTGGTATGCGCCAGCGATCGTCTGCAGGAACGTGCTCTTCTCCTCGGCAGAGATGTCCCACTCGCGCAACCACTTTTCTATGTCCGTTCTAGAGAGTTGCAGGGCATTAAGCTCCTCTTTGGCAGTTGCAAGGTTCAAAAGGGCGGAGTAGACGGTGAATCGCAAGGAGGATTTGCGCGGGATGGCGTTGAAGAGATTTGACAGCCTGCAAAACATGAGACGTGGCCGGAAGATTCGGACAAGACGCGCACAGGCGGTATTGTAAAGACCCCTGCTCGGGCGACGCAGAAGAAATCGTTTGTATCAGTCCGCCAACGAATTGCTTCGTGTCGGCAGAGTCGGGCGTGTAGAGCGAAAACAGATGTGAATATAGCAAGTTGAAGAAACCCTCGATTTCTGTGTGTGCGCGCTGAGAGTTTGGACAATCCTGACGGTGTCCACGACGCACCTTTTTCCGAGCCATCTCCCAGAGATTTGACATCCTGCACGACCATTGAAAATATTTTCCGTCGCCGTTCATCGTCTTCCTCCAACGGTTTCTTCCCTGCCTCCGTCTTGAGGGCATCCTGGAACGGTCGGATAGCAGCTGCACGCTCCTCTTCCGCCCTGTTTCTGACGATGTAATTGACCAGTTCTTGGATCTACCGCAAGGTAAAAGTGAGACCAAACAAGGGGATTGTCGCCTGCACCTGTTCCGCGAACGTCCCCTCTGCGAAAATGGCCACCGAGTCGGATGTAGCCATTGAGATCGAGCCACGAAAAAAGTTGAGTGCAGGTTTCGGTGTTTGCCCGATTGGGACGCCATCAGCGCGCCTCGTCCCTTCCCTTCAACCATGTTGCGCTCTCTGGCTCGTCTGGCAGCAGTCCCATCTGGCTCTCCGAATCCCAGCACCCTTGGCCCTTTCCAGGTATTCGACCGAAACGCGAAGCGCCTGCAGAAGGACCGCGCCGCCCTCAGAGAAGGCAGCAGGACCGTCGATTACGTGCGCGACGAGGTCGCGGATAGAATGATGGAGAGATTCATGGTCCTCCAACGCGTTTTCCCTCGTTCAACACATATTGACCCTCCCTAGGACATAAAACGAACGTTCGGTACTGTTCTAGACCTGGGTTCCGGTTCTGGTCATTTTACAAAACTCCTGGAGCCTGAAAGAGCGAAGAAGGTCATTATGATAGACTCGAGCGGTATGAACTCTTGTGTTTTACGCGTCCTTACTCATATTTTTTATGTAGAAATGGCTCTCCACCGCGACCCAGACTCGGAATTCGAAGGTGGGTTGCCCAGCGCGTCGTAAGCCGGAAATTGAGGTCGTACCAGTACAGGTCGAACGGATACACGGGGACGAAGAGAATCTCCTACAGATTGTGGAACCAAATTCTCAAGAGGCAGTCGTATCTTGTCTGAGTTTGCACTGGGTCAATGACCTCCCTGGTCCGTGCTTCTGTTTTGAATTAAAGACCGTACTCATCCCCGTATTAGGGACGCTCGTTCAAATACGTGAAGCTCTTAAACCCGACGGTCTCTTCCTGGGTGCCATGTTTGGGGGAGACACGCTCTTCGAACTACGAACAGCTCTTCAGCTTGCGGAGCAGGAGCGCGAAGGCGGCATCGCTCCACATGTATCGCCCATGGCTCGTGTGTTCTTTGATCGCAATAGCCCTATTTTACACCAATTTTGTCGCAGAAACACGCGATATCTCAAACCTCATGGGCCGCGCCGGTTTCTCTCTACTCACGGTTGACGTCGACGAGGTAAACGTCGCATACCCGGACATGTGGGCGCTGATGGACGATCTTGGCGCCATGGGAGAGGGCAACGCTCTCCTCGGTCCCCGTCGAGCTCTTCGACGCGACACGCTTGCCGCGGCATCCGCTATCTACTCAGGTGCGTTCGGATAGCCTTTTTGCATTGTTCTCGGCTGATTTACCCGAACTCAGCTCTTCATGGGAACGAGGACGGAAGCGTTCCAGCGACCTTCCAAGTCATTTACATGGTAAGTGACCTGTCTTATTCGAGGAAAGCTAATTCAGTGAATCCAGATTGGATGGAAACCTGCCCCAACGCAACCGCAGCCTCTCGAACGGGGTACGGGAAAGGTCCCGCTGGGCGATGTTTTGTAAACCAAGTGCTAGATGTTCAAACTGCCTATTTCGGAATGCGCGTGTTTGTCGAAGGACAGCATTTTACGACATCCCCCATACCTCAGAATTCGTCCAACGGCCCATGTCCAAACCAACTCGTTAATCACTTCCCCCCGCGCAAAGATGCCTCGCTTTGTCTTTCGAAGTCTCCTGAGGAAGCTCTCGGATCGCGTAACCGATTCGGAACGTTGACCACGCCGCCTTTTACACCATGTTCGACGAGCGCCACATCGTCCTTAGATCGCCTGGACTGCTTATGAGAAGAAGCCTTCTGGGAACAGCCTTGGAAGCGTCTCCTTGGCTTTATAAGTACGAAGGGGTGAAAATGCAACTTACGACCCAACGACCCTCGCTCTCCGCTATGAATTTCTTCCTCTTGACGTTGTCTCTTTTCCTCTCCCTTTCTGCTGCGGCTCCTCCTGCTTTTGCACCTAAAAACCACACATTTCAGGTCAAGGAGAGTATCCCATCGCCTCACGGTTTTTCCCAGCTTGGTCGGGCGCCTCCTGAATCCACCATCCGCCTCCGCATCGCCCTCTTCCAGCAGGACTTTGCGGGTCTCGAGTCGGCTCTGTACGAAATCAGCGACCCGGACCACCCTCGATACGGCGCGCATCTGTCCAAGACACAGGTCGAGCAATATGTGGCCCCGCATCCCGAAACTCTGTCGATGGTGGACGAATGGCTCGCCTCACACGGCATTCACGAAAGCGATCTCGCCCGGTCTCCGGCCAAGGATTGGGTGAGCGTGACACTGCCTATTCATCGGGCGGAAGAGCTTCTGGGAACGGTGAGGCAAATAGTTTATCATTCGTCTCATTGAATGACTTTTTGCCTTAGGAGTACTATGTGTGGCAGCATACCGACGGCGATACCCTCGTCCGCACCACGCGCTACAGCCTTCCCCAGTACCTCCATTCGCATATCGAGCTCATCCAGCCGACCACGATGTTTACGAGAGGCAACGCGATGTCTTCGCCGTCGATTGTGTCTCCTGACGGTCCGGTCTCCGAGTCTCATGCCGTTGACGACTTTGACTGCAATACGCGCGTCACTTTGGCATGTCTCATGCGGCTCTACAACGCCGCGGGGTACAAACCGAGGGCCACGAAGAAGAACGCGATCGGCATCACGAGTTTCCTAGGCCAGTACGCCAATGTGCAAAATCTGCAGACCTTTTATCGTCAAGAACTACCGGCCGCGGTCAACTCGAGTTTCAAGTTCGTTTCGGTTTATGGTATGTCCGCTAATATGCCTCATTTCTCGAGCTTATTGTCGCAGGCGGCTTGAACAACCAGAGTCTGTCCGCAGCGGGTCAAGAGGCGAACCTCGACGTACAGTTTGGGCTTGGGATATCCTACCCTACACCTGGCACTTTTTGGTCCACCCCAGGCTCTCCGCCGTTCTTCCCTGATGGCACGACCGTTATCAGTGAGTATTCGTCCTCTCTCGATTCGCAAATTCCTGACTTCTTATAGACACCAATGAACCGTATCTCGATGTGTGTACCATGCTGCCCGAATCCCCGTGATGCATCTCTCATGCCGTTCGCAGTGGCTCGATTACATCCTAAACTCCGAGCACATCCCCGCGACAATTTCTACGTCATACGGAGGTGGGTTTGTATCCTGATCTGGGCGAACGATTGGTAACGTCGATCTGGATACAAGATGATGAGCAGACCGGTGAGAGGCTTTGTGTGTCAATGAAAGGATACGTTCTGATTAGGTGGTTTAGTGCCCTTCACATACGCTAGCCGCGTGTGCAAACGGTTTGCCGAGCTAGGTCTGTGGTCGAACGATCTCTCCGAGAATCTTTTTAACCCCAGTAGGTTCTCGTGGGGTCACGCTGCTCATGGCCAGCGGCGACGGCGGTGTAGGACCAGGGGCCTGTCTTACCAATGACGGGTCGAATCAAACAAGGTATCTCTCAATGCCACCAGTTTGACGGATTGATGACCTTTCATTCAGGTTTATTGCGCAATTTCCGAGGTACGCCGAATATCTTGCAGCTATTTAGACGCCTTACTCATGAATACACAGCACCTGCCCATAGTTCGTCGTCTTCGTATACTCTTCTTACCATTGTTAACGGTAAACAGTGTGACCTCGGTTGGCGGTACTACGAGCATCCCAGAAGTCAGCGCGGGTTTCAGTGGCGGAGGTTTCAGCGACTACTTCTCCAGGTACGCCGCTGCCCATATCTTCGTACGCCTCTGATCGATCGTTTATAGGCCGGAGTACCAGGTGCAGTCTCTCAGGGTATTACTAGCGGGTTACCTAACGCTTTTCAAAGGACAAGAAGGTTGGACACTTTTTGGAGGGACTCGGGCATAAGACCTACGATGGGTTGTACAACAGGTACGTCGAGCCCCCCACTTCTGTATTTCGCAGGCTCATCCAACTCTAGACAAGGACGCGTATGTTTCCGTTCCTGGGCTTCGTTGCTACTATTGATACATCCTCCTAGGGAATTCCGGATGTCTCCGCGCAGTCGGATAGATTCACGGTTTACTGGAGGGACTACATGATCCTGATGGGCGGTACTTCCGCTGCGACGCCCACCTTTGCGGGGATCCTCGCTTTGCTTAACGATGCGCGTCTCGCTGCGCATAGGCCAGCACTCGGGTTCTTGAACCCGCTCTTGTACAAACATGGCGAGGGTGCGTTGAATGATATCACTGTGGGGAATAATCCTGGGTGCGGGACGCCTGGATTCAATGCGACGCATGGGTGGGATCCAGGTTCGTTCGTTTCAATCGCACTTGCTTTCAATCGCTCACGAATCGTAGTCACTGGTCTCGGCACCCCCGATTTCAGAGCTCTGTTGAAGGTTTGTGTTTGAAGATGAGAGTGTGATCGAGGTTGTCGCGGCTGCGAGGAAGCAGGGTGTACCGTCAACGGTGTGTGCTCTTGTAGCCTGTACTTATTCGACGTTCGTGCGTCAGAGATAATGCATCAGTTCTGAGAAATCATGTGAATGCTGACCTAAGTTGTAAACTCCTTTCTCTTCCCAACATGTCTCTTCTCTCTACTGTCACCCCGCGTGAACAAGAAGCACAGTGGCCCAAACTGTCGACAAGATCCGCCATCCGTATCTATCATCCGGTGCAGCACGGCCAGGGCACCCCCATCTTTACCTTTCCCGTGTTCCCTTCCTCCCCAGACCACAGTGCGGTGATAGGACTACCCCTGGGTCTCATCCTAGATGCTTGTTCCGTGGTGGCTATGAACAAGCGAGGAGAATTGCAAGCCACCGTCGCTCCCAATGCGCGCATTGGAGGGGCCGACGACGATCCAGACTGCCTTCTCGCTCCAGGGGAATATCAGTTTATCGTCGCGGAAGGAGGGGCTCTGGATTACACGTATCACCTATGTCCCAAATTTTCTGCCTGGAAACCACCCGCTGCGATACCCTCACGGTGGAAAAGAGGGGGCTAGGTGAAGCACCAGATCTAACGCATGTTTCTGATGCCGGTGTGCCGGACGCTGTCATAACCGAGGACAAGAGTTGTGTAGTCACCGGCGCCATCTCCTTCCTTCAAGCGAGTCCTCTCGTTCCATTGTCTACCCTCTCCTCTGGTTGGGTACGTTGCGAATCCAGTACGATTGGTCGCTCACAGTTGCCCAGTGCGAATCAAATTACAATTTACTTTCAGTATACGGAAGCGAGCCCCCGGAGCGTATAAACTCAGTGCAAAATCAAGTGACGCTCTGCGGCGACCTCGCGCAGGCACTTCACGACGAGGGATTGTTCCTTTTTACCCCTGTACGGACAATCCATCGTAGCTGTGTTTCTGCGCGAAAGCGCCGGCGACCTTGCCTTCCACTACCACATGAGGGTGGTCAATTTCCCGGAACGTATCCGCCGCGGCTACCTGTTCATCCGCTTTGCATATAATATCTTCAAGTTCTATGCCAAGAAGGATCAACTGGCTGGCGTTGCAGCAAAGCTTCCCAGACGCTCCCTCAAGCGTACACATGCAGAAACCGCTTCCGACGATGAGAGATCAAGCAAGAAAAGCAAGACAGACAAGTCTTGCCAGTCGGAAGAGGGAGAAGATGAGTGCACTATCTTGACTGCAGATGAGCCCGAGGCTATGCTCGCCATTCACGAGGAGGTGGACGCGAAGCTCCAAGGTGACTGCAACTCTGATCCTTTCGAGTAACTCACGAACCTCTCTCAGAGCAACCCTACCTCACTGCGGACGATATCGAGGCGGGGCACTATCCCGGGTACTCTCGTTTCAAGCGCCTGGAGCTCGAGTACAAACGCGCGAATCCGCAAGTGTCTGCGGTCACTACGGAGCAGTTTTGGTTACAAGCCGACGATGCGTAGCCTGGCGGTCGCTGGCTGCCCTTTGTCTTTGTCGGTGGACATTAGATGCTTTCTTCGAACGGGTTTCGAATCGCTTGGGCTTTGGAGACGATGTTGAAGTCAGTCGTGCTCAGTCCAAGTCTGGGGGCAATTTGCGCGACAAACAAACACCCTCTCTCTCATGTCTCCGTCGAGGCGCGCCCCGGGCCATTGCCACTACCCAAGCTTGATACAAACGGCTGCACTATTGCTGTATTTCACCCCATTCAATGCACTTCCGGTCCAACGACCTCACATGTCCCTATCCTCTCATTCGATGTGTTCCCGACCAGCCCTGAGGCTGGTGCGCTCGTCGGTCTGCCTCTGGGCCTCGTGCTAGACGCGTGTTCCATCTTGGCTGGGAACAAACGCGGCGAGCTCCAGTCCTATAATTCGCCGCATGAACGCGTTGCTGGTGATGATGTCGACATGGACAGGATACTGAGTCCAGGGCTGTACCGTTTCGTCGTCGTTCTCGAGGGCGGTGGCCTTGACTACTCCTACACTCTGTGTCCTGGCTTTTTTGCGTGGACGCCACCCGTCGCGGTACCCGACCGCTGGAAAGGCGGAGAGCCAGCCCATGCTCCAGATTTACAAGCTCCCGCTTCTCGCAGAACCGGTGACCGACTCCTATCTGAAGACGATGTCTGCGTCGTCACCGGCGCTTCCTCGGGTATTCGT
Source organism: Roridomyces roridus (assembly GCA_029378245.1). Taxonomy (NCBI): domain Eukaryota; kingdom Fungi; phylum Basidiomycota; class Agaricomycetes; order Agaricales; family Mycenaceae; genus Roridomyces; species Roridomyces roridus. Next base: position 2,429,225 of record JARKIF010000005.1, read on the forward strand.
TCCACCCACCTTGTTCCGAACTCCGAATCCCGCTGGGTTGCGACTCATTGGCCCACGCTCCTGTCATACGGAGGCAACCCCCACACGGACCTCAACTCTGTGCGAAACGCGCTGACGCTCCGTATGGACCTTCACCCACGAGATGGACTTTTCGTCTTTGCTCCCTATGCCAACTCCGTTGTAACTCTTTTCGTGGAGGAAACGGCCGGTGACCTTGCGTACCAATACCATCTCCGGGTGGTCGACTTGCCAGGTCAAATTCGGCGCGGGTATCTTTATATTTGCTTCGCGTTGAATGTATTCGAGCATCTGTCCCCTGGGGTGGGAGATGTCATTGAATTGGAATACCGCTGCAGGCATCCAGAAATTTCCGCCGTTGGGGGTCCAGACTCGTGCATCTGGGAGGATTCGGACGATGAGAGTGTGTAGGCTTTTGCCCGGGCCCCAGGTACTTAGCTGGTTATGGCCCTCCGTCCCCGGTGCCCTTGTAGACCCGGCCAGCGTTGGGGTCCAATTGCGCCAGACGCCTCGTGGTCTTCTCGATGTGTAGATATGGTCGAGCAATTGAATACATACATAACCATATTGGCATTCTCCTCTAAGCTTGCTGTACTTCTACGACCTTGGAAGTGGGTATACCAACCATCTCATAATCACCAGCTTCTCGCTCCTTACCCGTAACACGCCCTTTGATACTCCGACTCGCTGTGTCCCGCCGCCGACTGTTCCCATCCGAGTCCTCTTCCTCACGATCCCGATCAATAATATCCTCATTCTCCGCAAACGCAACCTCGGAGCTGAGGATATTATCCATGCTTCCCGCTCCTTTTTGTTCTTGTGCAGGGAGGGAGCGGATGTTTATGATCATGCGTGATACCGCTATGCAGGAGATCGCCGACGTTGGGCTGAAGGGGAAGGTTGGTGAGGAAGCAGGTAAGGCAAGGCAGAGAGAGAGACATACCCCAGTAACACCGAGTGATAGCTCCTGGAAAAGTCAAGTTCGTAGATTATGGCGTTAGCCAGTGTGAATGCTAAGCAGGTAGTTGTCAGCTGGGATATTCTTAACGCAGGAACAAAGCCTCACTGAACATGAATGCGAAATAAATAATCGAGTCGCGGGCGAGGAGGTTGAGCGTTGGATTCCGTTGTTTTGTTGAGCTGGGAGCGACATACGTGGCCATGGTGCTCTTGCGGAGGAAAGGTAAAGTCGGGGGCGGGAAGACTTTGACCAAAGTAATGATGAGGATTAACACTGGGCGGGATATCAACGACGATGCACATGGAGCAAGTAAACTCGTACATTCGAAACAGACTGGTGCGATCCTGGCGGAGGATTACTCTGTGAGCGATATCGTCGCGTGTAAGTACACACGTACCAGGTCCCGCTTGCGTAATTCTGGATTAATGGCGACAAGGCATCCAGACCGCAGCTTAAAGGAGGCGGTGTGGAAGATCCCTGCGTGTAGATGGTAGCCATGACCATGCAAGTCACGACAGCGACCATCTCGACTGAAGATATGGTTAGGTTAAAGTGTGAATGTGCGTGAACAAACTCACGAAAAAACAGCAGCAGAAGCAAATAAAGCATCGGCTTGGAGCGAGTCAGGAAACAATATGGACTCTGCTTGGGCATGAATTACCCTGCTGTTATTGTCTGTGGCCCATGAATACGACGCAATTCATTACAAAAGTGGAGAAACGCACAGATGGCGGACAGTCTGATAATCATGACTGCTTGGGCTCCAAGGATCGCGAGCCGCGGGGGGATGACTTGCCAATAACCGTAGATTTGACAAAACTGCGAACTGGTGAGTACTCGAGATAAGAAATCGAGCAAGGGACGCACACGCGCAGAGGTCCCGGGAACTCCTCCAGAGTAAAATTGTAATCTGGGAGACGTTTCAGTTGTCTGAGAGACCAGGAGGACCGCGAAGAAACGCGCATTAAGAGGGCTCGTGTGAGATATCGGTTGAGCATGAACAGGACTTTAGGGAGCCGCCATTTGAGTCTTCCGTCGATAAAATCAGAACGAGATAGCGTAGCCGGCTGGAAAACGCACGACCACACCCGCTCTACTTCCTCGTCGAAGGTGGTCAGCAGCTCGTAGACGAGGAGGACAGAGGTCGCGCCTGGAAAACCGTCATCAGAAGAAAGTATTTTCAGGAACGCGGCTTGGTGACGCACATAAGATGTAGTTTTGGGTGATGGTCAGGAGCACCTCGTTTTCCGCCTCTCCGGGTGAGTACTCGCTAATGTTGTGAGCGAGCGCGGGGCCAGGCATGCCAGTGGGAACCTAACCCAGCTTGCCGACTATCCAGCAGACAAGAAGGAAACAGGCACTGCCGACTATTTTGAATTCCCAGATAAGACCGTCTGCCAATTGTGCCTGGCAAATGATGCATCACCTTGGGTGTCATTGTCTCGAGACTAGCCGCCGTTCTACGCGGCGCCGGTAGATAGTGGATGCCATTGGCCAATATTTGGGTTGCGGGAACGGCCCCGAACGGGTGTATGTGTGGGTGTATTCGAGCGGTCAACGAGCGGAGGAGAGCCAAATCTGGACAATATTGCTAAACACCAAGACTTCCTTCTTACAAACCTGCTCATCTAGCTAAAATTAAGTTGTTCTCATGTTAAGGGTACTTAAGGCTGCGACGAGCAGCTGGTCGTACACTCAAAATGACCATCTCAAACGACCCATCTGCACCTCTGGTCGTCATCACCGGAATCACAGGCCTCCAAGGAGGAAGCGTCACCCGTGCTCTTGCCGAATCAGACAAGCCGTACAGGATTCGTGGACTGACCCGCGACCCGTCGAAACCGACCGCTCAAGCCTTTGCTGGGCAGGGCGTGCAAATCGTGGGGGTCTCGCTGGCAGCAGACAACGTTGCCGGTGTCACGAAAGCCTTCCAAGGCGCCGACATTTTATTCCTTGTCACCAACTGGAACGAGCATATGGACAAGCAACGGGTGGGTGTGACTTGTTAATATTTTGGGAGTGGATGGCTCACGCCCCGTTTTGGAAGGAAATTTCCGAAGGGAAGATGATGGTCGACGTCGCGAAAGAGGCCGGTGTGAAGCTGCTAATTTGGTCCGGCCTTGAGTCTCTGAGCGCTGTGTCGGGCGGGAAGTTCCCGCGGGTCGAATTCTTTGACGCGAAGGGTGACATCACCGAATATGCAAAGCAGTCGGGGGTGCCGCTGGCTTTGGTCGAGGCAGGATACTACGCAACAAACATCTTCGAGGCTCCGTATGCGCTTAGGAAGCAGCCAGACGGGAGCTATGTGTTTGGGCTGCCGGTGCCTGCGACAACATCTGTCCCCGTCATTGACGTCGCACATGACTACGGCCTGTATGTCCGCGCCGCGATAGAGGATCCGGCACTCGGTGCTGGCTCGGAGCTGTATTCTGGGATTTTGATATCGTTCGGCGAGATGATCACAACGCTGTCTGAAGGTATGTCTTGCGCACAGTCTAAATGGTCATTATTTAACTGATGGAACCAGTCTCTGGCAAGAAAATAACCTACGTTCAGATGAGCCGGGAGGAGGCAGTAGCGATGCCCGAATATTACGGACCCATGCTGGCCGATATGTTCCAGGCGTTCGAGGTCCATGGGTATTATGGCCCCAAGCCGACTACACGGACGGACTTGCTCGTGCGGCAGCCACGCTCATGGGCAGATTTCTTGGAAGCTGCAGCCCTCGAGGACCTTCTTCCGTGAAAGGAAGCGTAGAATCAGAGCAAAGCATTGGCGCCTTTGACTGGAGGCGAATACTTGCAGTGTTTACGGCTTGAATCAAATTCGTTCATCTGCGAGAGTCAATTGGCGACACAGGACGGTGGGATCCCAGAATACTGGGTTTTGAGTCTCCAAATTTAGTATGAGAGCCACCCACACTCGCTGAGCAAAAGGAAGATGGGCGTTTGACATTTTGAGGTTCTGCGTGCTGCTTCACAGTCTTGAGAGCACTCGCGGAGGTCTGAGCACGCCTGGGGAGGGAGGAGAGCAAGTACATAGATTGGAATCTCGGACGCAGTGGTGGGAGCAAACAAGGGCGGCTCGCGCCACGATCACTACCGCCGAACCTCTCTTCTTACCCACCACACAGTGACAATGAAAATGTATTCACTCTGTCAAATTTTCCGTCTCTCACAGCAAAGAGGATGCTTCTCGACCGCGTGGTCCGTCCCTACTTGAACAAGGGCGCTCTCAAACAGCCCTTCCAACAATGTGGGCCAACTCTCTTGTTCATCTTCTTCCTCTGGTCGTCTCTGTCTTGGCTCGGGACTGCGAGCTCAAAGTCAAGGAGCAACTGGGTGCTCCTCCCCGCGGATGGACGATCCACGGTCCCGCGCCAGGCGGACCATTTCATCCAGCTTCGCATCGCGTTACCGCAGCCCAACTTTGGCGTTTGGGACGAGCGGTATGGACAGCATCTTTCCAAGGAAAGGGCGCGTCCAGACCTCGTTCGGACACTGTAGCTCGGGAGGCAGGCGACTAAGTACTTGTTTTGAATTCCAGACAAGACCGTCTGCCGATTGTGCCTGGCGCTGCCTGGCGCAAATTGTGTATCACCTTGCCTGTAATCGTGTCTAGACTGGCCGCCGTTCTAGGCGGTAGTTAGTGGCGTGGCTGCGGATGCCAAAGAGTTGCGGGAAGCTGGTGTATGTATATTGGGTTCGAGCGGAGGAGAGCCAAATCTGGACGACGTTACAAACCAAGACTGCCTTCTTACAAACAGGATTTGTACTGCTCATTTAAGTAGTTTCTCATTGTGAGTACGGGTACTTAAGGCTTCAATGTGCAGCAGCTGGCCGTACACTCGAAATGACCATCTCAAACGATTCATCGGCACCCCTAGTCGTCATCGCTGGAATCACAGGCCTCCAAGGAGGAAGCGTCGCCCGCGCTCTCGCCGAATCAGACAAGCCGTACAGGATTCGCGGACTGACCCGCGACCCGTCGAAACCCACCGCTCAAGCCTTCGCAGGGCAGGGCGTGCAACTCGTGGGGGTCTCGCTGACAGCAGACAATGTTGCCGGTGTCGCGAAAGCCTTCCAAGGCGCCGACATCGTATTCCTTGTCACCAACTTCAACGAGCATATGGACAAGCAAAGGGTGGGTGTGACTTGTTAATATTTTGGGAGTGGGATGGCTCACGGCCTATTTTGAAGGAAATTTCCGAAGGGAAGATGATGGTCGACGTCGCGAAAGAGGCCGGTGTGAAGCTGCTAATTTGGTCCGGCCTTGAGTCTCTGAGCGCGCTATCGGGCGGAAAGTTCTCGCGCGTCGAGTTCTTTGACGCGAAGAGTGACATCACCGAATATGCAAAGCAGTCGGGGGTGCCGCTGGTTGTGGTCCAGGCAGGATACTACGCCACGAACATATTCGAAGGTTCGTATGCGCTCAAGAAGCAGCCAGACGGGAGCTATGTGTTTGGGCTGCCGGTGCCTGCGACAACCTCTGTCCCCGTCATCGACGTCGCACACGACTACGGCCTGTATGTCCGCGCCGCGGTGGAGAACCCGGCACTAGGTGCTGGCTCGGAGGTGCAGTCTGGGACTTTGATATCATTCGGCGAGATGGTGGCAAAGCTGTCCGAAGGTATGTCTTGCGCGCAGTCTAAATGGTCATTATTTAACTGACGGAACTAGTCTCTGGCAAGAAAATAACCTACGTCCAGATGACACGGGAGGTGTTTATCGAGGCAACAGGGATGCCCGAATACGGACCCATGTTGGCCGATATGTTCCAAGCGTTCGAGGTTCATGGGTATTATGGTCCCAGGCCGACTACAAGGACGGACCTGCTCGCGCGGGAGCCGCGCTCATGGGCGGATTTCTTGGACGCTACAGCCGTCAAGGACCTTCTTCCGTGAAGGGAAACGTAGAATCAGAGCAAAGCATTGGCGGTTTTTGACTCTTAGCATGGGCTTGTACTGTTTAAGGCTTGAATCAGATCTGGGGTTTTCGTTCAGATTGGCGACACTGGACGGTGGGATCCCACAATATTGGGTTTTGAGTCTCCAAATTTAGTATGAGAGGCAACGACGCCGCTGAACAAAGGAACAAGGCAGCTTGACATCTTAAGGTTTTGCGTGCTGCTTGACGGTCTTGAAAGCACTCGTGTGAGGCCTGGGGAGGGAAGAGAGCAAGTAGATTGAAATCTCGGACGCAGTGGTGGGAGCAAACAAGGGCGGCTCGCCACGATCACTGCCGCCGAACCTCTCTTCTTACCCACCACCACAGTGACAATGAAAAATATTCACTCTGTCAGAATTTCCATTTCTCACAGCAAAGAGGATGCTTCTTGACCGCGTGGTCCGTTCCTACTTAAACAACGGCGCTCTCGAATAACCTCCAACAATGTGGGCCAACTCTCTTGTTGTTCTTCTTCCTCTGGTTGTCTATGTCTTGGCTCGACCCTCGCCGGACTGCGAGCACAAAGTCAAGGAACAACTAGGTGCTCCTCCACGGGGATGGACGATCCACGGTCCTGCGCCAGCGGACCATTCCATCCAGCTTCGTATTGCGCTACCGCAGCCCAACTTTGGCGTCTTGGAGGAGCATTTGTACGCTGTCAGTGACCCGGTCCACGAGCGGTATGGACAGCATCTTTCCAAGGAAGAAGTCGAGGAGCTGGTCGCACCCCACCCGGAGAGCGTCGACGCCGTGACCGAATGGCTCGCATCTCACGGAATCCAAGAAGAAAGCATTGGCCGGTCTCCCGCCGGAGACTGGTTCAATATCAGGGTTCCCGTGTCGGTGGCGGAGGAAATGCTCAATACGGCAAGTTCTATCTGTCGGTTTTGACCTACGCGAATAATTGCGCCTGTACAGAAATACCACGTGTGGCAGCACGCAGACGGCGATTTCCTCGTCCGGACGACTGCTTACAGCCTTCCTGCCGTAGTCTTTGACCATGTGGAATTAATCCAGCCCACAACCATGTTTGGACGCTTCAAGGCCCTCAAGTCGACTATCCACTCAGTTCACAAGGCGAATGCCCCGATCCCTTCTGCGAACTCGCCCCCGATCGTGGATGCAGCCACTGGAGTGACTGTCGACGCCAGCTGCAATTCGACCATTACGGTCACTTGTTTGAAGGAACTCTACAACGCCGTCGGGGTGACGCCGTCCGCTCATGTTGGCAACTCTGTCGGAATTACTGGGTATCTGGAGCAATTTGCCAATCGGGCTGATTTGCAAGCGTTCTTCGAGGATCAGGTCAGTGGCCCCCATCCCGACTTGAGTGAGCTGGGCTAAAACGGATACAAGGTTCCCGCTGCCGCCGCAGCCAAGTCTACATTCAAGTTCATCTCTGTGAATGGTAGGCCTCTCGGCATTTTTCTATCGCTTGTTCATCGGTTTTAGGAGGGCTGGATTCGCAGAATGCCTCTGATGCCGGTGTCGAAGCCAACTTGGACACTCAGTTTGCTGTATGTCTTCCAACTGTGCTTATTCGGAATAATGACGTCGTTTGCTCAGTTTGGGCTTACTTTCCCCGCTGCATCAACGTTCTACTCGACCGCCGGCGAACCGCCATTTATCCCCGACATTGGCACACCAACCGATACAAATGAGCCTTATGCGCAGGTATGTGGGCATTTCAGCGGATGCGAATACACTCGTGACCTGGTTTCTCATAGTGGCTCGATTTCGTCCTTTCTCATCCAAGCCCACCTCTCGTAATATCCACCAGCTACGCAAGTCGATTACTCTACCGTTCCATGACTCGGGCTCACCAGAATCTCAGGGTGACGATGAGCAGACAGTCCCTGAAAGCTTTGCCAAGCGCGCGTGTGCCGGTTTCGCCCAACTAGGTACTTCCTTCAGATGCGGGTCAAGGAGACATGCTGATCGTGAGACAGGTGCTCGTGGCGTCACTTTGACTGCATCTTCCGGCGGTATGGCGTCTTTTTGATCAGTTTACTGTATCTTATCTGGTAGATGGCGGCGTTGGCGACGGGGACCCGGACCCGGCCACTCAGCAATGCATCACCAACGATGGGACGAATAGGGTATGTCGCAATGCACTCCAAGGAGACTTTGTTTTGATTCCCCTTGTAGACAGCATTCATTCCAGGTCTTGCATTTCCCCTCGTCCTTGTTTTCTGTTTTTATCGTCTAACCCAGGGTTCCCTGCATCTTGCCCTTTGTAAGCGCCGACGTCCCTGTGCTGATCTTTGCCGTTCTAAGGACCTTTTAGCATCACTGCTGTCGGTGGTACCTTCCTCGTCCCCGAGACCGCTGTCCCATTTAGCGGTGGAGGTTTCAGCAACTTTTTCGCGCGGCCGAGGTATGACATATTCTCCTTCAATGGTACTTTTTCCCAATGTTGCTTGATAGCTACCAAGATGCGGCTGTCGAAGGATTCCTCAACAAACTGCCCAAAGGCACATTCGCTGGCCTCTTTAACCCGAACGGCAGGGTGCGTCCAACTCCCATCCTTCCAAGCGTCCATATCGGTGCTTACGTCATCCACGCAGGCCATTCCAGACGTCTCGGCCCAATCCGTCAACTTCCGTGTATTCGTCGCTGGCGAGCCCAACCTCGTCGCTGGTACCTCTGCCTCCTCGCCTGCGTTTGCTGGGTTTATAGGCCTGCTCAACGACGGGCGGCTCAAGAAGGGGCTTCCGCCTCTTGGGTTCGTGAATCCGTTGCTGTATTCCAAGGCTGCGAGCGGGTTTAATGATATCACGACGGGGAACAATCCCGGGTGGGTGTTCGATTCTCATGGATGATTGAGGCGTTTACTAAAAGGCGTTTAGGTGTGGTACCGAGGGATTTAATGTGCGTATCTTATCATACGGCTCGGGATCTTGTTCATGGATTGCTTGTAGGCGACCAAGGGTTGGGATGCTGGTGAGTATTCGAGCTGTACTGTGCACCGCTGTTGTTAACTGCATGATCCAGTCACTGGCTTGGGAACGTACGTCGAGTCTCTCTGTACGCTTTACTTCTTGGCTGAGGAGTTGGCAGGCCGAATTTCGGGAAGCTACTCAAATTGGTTACTTGAATACATGCTACGGAATGTGTATCGGTACAAATCAAGCATTTTGCGCTAGCTTATTCTCACACCGTCGGAATAGTTGGCATGTTAGGCCCGAGGTCTTCAAAACTTCCGAAAGCTCTTATGTATGGTTTTACTAAGTTGAGCAGCCAACATGAGCCTGTTTTATGAGAGTCTGTCTGTCCGGGCACCGCAACTTTCAACTTGAAATTACCGTCTGGTTTGAAAACTGTGTTGTCCCAGCACAGGGCAACCGGGACATAGAATGCGGATACCACTCTTTCAGAATAACAAGCTGCAATGCACATGCACAAAAACTGTTGCCAGCCAATGCGCTTTCCTAGAAACTATTCACTTCATGGACCAAGGAAGTGACCGAATGGACCCGTCAGCTGTCGTCAGACGTACGTCGGTGGGGTAACCGGCTAACAGGCTACCCTGAGCTCCAGGGGTTCGACGTCGTGGCAATGTCGCCAGCGAACGTTTATTACGCATGGTTGCGCTCAACGTTGAAAGAGGAAATTGCGGGGTATACGGACGAGCGGAGGACCCCCGGCAATCGGGGGTGATGCCGTTTCGGGTTCGGGCAAAAATGTGTGATTTTGGGCCAAAATGCCGTGTCGGAGTTCGGGCAAATGCACCCCAGGGCGCTGGACGCCGCTATGAGGTTCGGGCAATTGCCTCCGGGCTGGCCAACATCTTCACCAGTGGCTGACGGACTATTCTGTTTGTAATCGCCCATATTCTGCACCTTCCCGAGCCCGCTGGTACTCACAATCCATTGCAGAGACACTTTTCATACTTTTTTTTGTCACAATGCATTGGAACTGGTCGAAAATCACGCGCCTGGCCTCGAAAATGTGCCACAGAGTAATACAGCAGTGTGATGCTCACATTACGCGACTCGAGGAGGGCTCCAGCGCGCCGCGACAGCGGCGGAGCTCTGGGGAGATTTTTTGAGGCCGTGCAGGGAATTCGGGCAAAATTGACTCAATTTTGGGAGGCTGTTATCGAAATTCGGGCAAATGGGCCCCGGATCTGCCAATCGAGTTCGGGCAGCGACCCCCCTTGGGCCATAACGGCCTTCCCACCTATTGCCGGGGGTCCTACGAGCGGCCGCTACCGACGAGAAGAGTTCACGAAGCGCGCAGAATCAAAATTAGATTGTGGGGAACGTCATCGGAACAAGACGCGACGACGGAGTTACACGGAGGAGAATGGAGTATGACAACAAATTGTTCATCGCGTCCAGAATTAGTCGGCCTGGCATGCAAGACGCACGGAAACGGGGCTACACGGAGGGGAGCAGACACAGCCATATCTGGCCCTGGCAGACCGAGTGAAAAATCAAGTCTGACGCGTCTGTTGAAAGATCGCAGTTACTGTTGAGTTGAGCGTCTTGATTGAGCCCGCAATAGAAAAAGAAACACCGCCCACACTGGGTCGATACCCGCGCGAGGCTAGCTTCTAGTTCCAGCGCCTTTTACGTCGACAGTGTTCTTGCTGGAACTTCGCGAGGCTAGAGTCGAATCAAGAGCCCAGTCACCTCCGTCCGCCAACGTCTTGCCAGTGTCCCCGAAAAATAACCTTCCGAAGATGTTCGTAAGGGTGTTGACGCGACCGGGTAACCAGGAGACGCGTGGCTCTTTGTGGGGGTCGACTTGGTTCGTTGCGAATACCGGAAAGTGGAAAATCTCAGTGCAAGGCAAGGGACTGGTTGAAATTGAGGGGAGTTGTTAGGTGGGAGAGCACCCGGGGAGCACCAGATGCCCTTGAACCCAGGGTTGGCGGCGCTTATCAGTGGCTAATAATGAATTTCCAGAAGGGTCGCATCATTGATGGGTGGCTGTGGTGAAAGCGTGACAAAGGCGTAACAGGGTTAGGGCACGGGGCACCACTGGCTATATCTCCCTTGTTACTCAACCACCATCATCAACAACACCCCACTTTTTCACCCCACTGTGAGCCTTTACACGTCGTCGTCCACAGCGAGCTCATCGTCCCATCCCAGCCCCTCCCCTCCTCCAAAACCAACAGTATGTTGCAGTATACCACTACGCGTCGCGTCGCGGTCTAACACGTCCCCCAGATGCCCGAATCCCGCGAAGACTCCGTCTACCTCGCCAAGCTCGCCGAGCAGGCTGAGCGCTACGAAGGTACACTCATCGTTCTTATCGTACCTCCTCGCGTTCTTATCGCTTTCGCAGAGATGGTCGAGAACATGAAGCGCGTCGCATCCTCCGACCAGGAGCTCACTGTCGAGGAGCGCAATCTCCTCTCTGTCGCATACAAGAACGTCATCGGTGCCCGCCGCGCTTCGTGGAGAATAGTCTCCTCCATCGAGCAGAAGGAGGAGTCCAAGGGCAACGAGGCCCAGGTCGCTATGATCAAGGGCTACCGGGAGAAGATCGAGTTGGAGCTTGCCAAGATCTGCGAGGACATCCTCGACGTGCTCGACAAGCACCTCATCCCCTCGGCCGCCTCTGGCGAGTCCAAGGTCTTCTACCACAAGATGTACGTCGCCACTTCACATCCCCATTTGTTCTTTCTAACTTTTGATATCAGGATGGGAGACTACCACCGCTACCTCGCCGAGTTCGCCACTGGTGACAAGCGGAAGGACAGCGCCGACAAGTCGCTCGAGGCCTACAAGGCCGCCTCTGACGTTGCCGTCACCGAACTGCCCCCGACGCACCCCATCCGTCTCGGCCTCGCCCTCAACTTCTCCGTCTTCTACTACGAGATCCTCAACTCCCCCGACCGCGCCTGCCATCTCGCAAAGCAGGCCTTCGACGACGCCATTGCCGAGCTCGACACGCTGTCAGAAGAGAGCTACAAGGACTCGACGCTTATCATGCAGCTGTTGCGGGATAACCTTACGCTCTGGACCTCGGACATGCAGGACTCTGGTGAGTTTATTCGTCATAGCTAATATTTCGACTCCTGACTGTCTCTTTTGCTCCAGCCGACAAGCCCGCCGACGCAAAGGAGGAGGCTGCTGAGGCACCTGCGGATGACTAGATATTTTGCACGCATCGTTTCTTGTTCTCTCACGTCATGCTACCCCATCCCCCCGTCGTACACACCGTTCCCAATCAATGTTTAAATTTCTTATTGTGCACACGTACCTGGATCGTTGAAAATAATGAACCCTCTTGCTGCTGTACTTGTGTGTTGAGAAGTCGTACGACGACTTTGTTAGCCTACATAATATGCTTTCTGCTCCAACAGCCACCGTCGTATGCGACTCTTAACTGCTCTCCTCGCGCTCTTTTCCGTCCTCTCGGTCGCGTTCCTTTACTTTGCTGCAGTCAACACGGTCGACGAGCTTTCGCCGCAAGGATGTCGGATGTCCTACATGTACCCGTCCTATGTGCTGCAGTCCGACTTTGACGTTGCGTGGACGCCGCTTGCCAAGAGATATTCGCTGTGGTTGTACAGGGAGGTGAACGGCAATGGGAATGGATGGGAGACTACCCATGTAAGTCTGTTCGGTCTACTCGAGAATCTCACTGACTTGCGCGTTGCAAGGTCTCAAACGGCGTGCCTGTGCTTTTTATACCCGGCAACGCGGGGTCTTCGCGTCAAGTGAGGTCTATAGCCTCGTCTGCGACGCGGCAGTACTTTAGTCGACCTTGGGAAGTCGCTGAGGAATTTCGGTCACTCAAGGCGCTGGATTTCTTTGCTGGTAGGGGCTACATGCGTTTTTCTCTTAAATTTGTTGACGCGACTGGTACAGTGGAGTTTAACGAAGACTTGTCTGCCTTCCATGGACCTACGATTGAAGCGCAGACGGCATACACCGAACGCGCTATCGCGTACATTTTGTCGCTCTACCCCAAGGGAACGACTATTATCGTCATGGGGCACTCGATGGGCGGGATTGTCGCGACGTCGCTGCTCCCTTCCAAGGATATCTCGGCCATTATCACCATGTCCACCCCGCATACACTCCCACCTGCGAGGTTTGACGCCCGCATCGACTTTTTATATGACAGGAACAGAGGGGTGTTGGAGAGAGATCCAACACCGATTTTGTCGCTTTGTGGAGGGGCAACCGATATGATGATACCGTCCGAGTCGTGTGTCCTTCCGGTGACGAAGGCTGCGTGGAGATGGACTGTGTTTACGAGCGCGTTGGAGGGTTCTTGGACGGGGGTGGGGCATCGAGAGATGGTGTGGTGTCATCAGGTTAGGTGGCGTGTTGCGAGGGCGGCATTGGAACTGGGCGCGGTGGCTTCGCCTGCGGGCAGAGGTGTTATTCTGGATCGTTGGTTGAGGGATGGGCATGCGTTACCTCCACTTGGAGAATCAAGGCTTCCGGCGGGTCTATCGGCCGCACAAACTCTCCCTCAAAATACGCCCCTCGTACTCAAACAACCGCGCGGATCGAGCGTGCATTTATTGTCTGCCCCAACGCGACCGACGAAATTCGTGTTATTCGTTTCGGAGGGGGTGATCGCACCTGTGGGCCCGCATAAGCGCGGTTCGCTCTCCGTCGAGGTTTCCTCCTGTGATGGGGATTTGCGGTGTGGTGAGCTGCGGCCAACTGTGCTCAAGCTCATCCCCAGTCCGATTCTTGGACGGCCGTTCCCTGTACCGAGTGAGGGATCGGATGAGTCGGAGGGCGTTGTCCTATTTGAGGCTGATGTTCAGGCGGGGTCGAATATTGCGGTCGAGGTGGAGGGTGGGCAGGGTTTGGGATGGGTTGCTGGCGGGTTTGTCGTTGAAGAGCCGGTCAAGAGTACGGTGAACACTTTCCGTAAGTTTTTCTTTCCCTCGATTTTAGCACCCTAACTGATTTTGTATAGAGCTGCTCCTGGGATCTGCATCTGTCTCTTTACCTGGCCCTGACGCGTTCCGAGCGTCCTACGAGTTTCCGAACTTGCTTTCGAATGCTCTTGTAATATATCGGCTTGCTCCTCGACGGAAATTATCCGAAAAACGGTGTCCCGGTATGTTGTACCACTTTACATTCTCGCATCATTAAGATTTGAAGTAGACCCCCTGCTATCGCCATTGCTCATGCATACTTCTCAGCCCTCTGAAACACACTACTTCCCGCTACACGTCGGACCAACACATCGAATTTTGCTTCACGCGCATAGTTCGGCCCCGCATATTCCTCGTTCAGCAGAATGTCCCTCCAGAGGCCTCTATTTCACGATTTACTCATCTGGAATTGCTGCCGATTGTGATGCGGAACTCCTGGGGCTGGATATCAGCGTGGATTGGTCTGCGACACTTGGGCGGTGGGCGTCGCGGTACTTTACGGTCCTGCCTACCTGGGCGACGGGCATTGTTGCGGTGATGTTGTTCCAGGCGTGGGGCATGGGCGAGCGGAGTGGGGTGGTGCCCTCTGTCGAGCAGTCGATCAAGCTGCTTGTTGGGAGGACGATGCAGCGTTTGGTGATTGCTTCGGTGGGGCTGTCGTTGGTTCCGCTACCGGAGCAGTTTTATCTGGGGAATGGAGGAGAGCCGATATTCTCTGTTATTGCCCCGCTGCTGCTGCTCATTTCGAGCGGCTTTGTGTGCGTTAGTTGGTGGCTTCTTCGAGTGCTGATGTGGCCGCTTGGGAAGCTTGGGAGGGGTGGATTTCGGAGGTTTGTGCTTTCTCGTATCGTTTATTTCTTGGGCTGATTCTTGGGTATCAGACGGCGGGAGGAGACCAGCGTGCATAGGAGTACGCTCATTTCCATGGCTCTGGTATTCCTCCTCGTCTTTCTTTTCGTGCCGTGGCAAGTGGCCTTCCTTGGCGCCTGGTCCATACACCTGTATCAGTGCGCCGTGTCTCAAGCCCACGTGTCCCAAATCGCGTCAATCCCCGAGACGGTGGCGATTCCGCTTCTCAGACAGCGTACCGTGGCTGGGGAGGTTGTCGAGGCGGAGCCTAGGCGACCTGCTCCTCCTCCACCGCACATCGCGGGCAATCATAATCATAATATGCACCTGCTGCTGCTGATGACTTGGTTGCTTCCCCTTGCTGCGCCGGTGTTGGTGGTCTGGGTGCGAACGCTGGCTGTTGCGGGGCTTACGACGCCGTTCGATGGGGATCATTTTGTGCTTAGTGTGGCGCCGTTCCTCGTCCTTGTGGATTTTGCGTCGTGGGTGAATGGTCCGATATTTGAGAAGCAGAGGTGTGTACTGCCTTGTCTTATTTGTTGGGCACATACTAACTTGCTGCAGTTTTGAGGGACTCGTGTCAGTGAGGTGGGCGTTTGCGTGTCTTGCGGGGGCTGCGTTCCTTCTGGGCTCGCGGAAGGCGTACTTTGTGTTTGATGTTGCAAAGGTCGTTGTGGGGCTTGTTGTCCTGATTAGAGTTGGACCGAGGTATTGGGGGAGGGGGTCTTGGTCGCCTGCCGAGCGGCCGGTATCTTAGGTCAGTGGATTCCGCTTCTACTTGATTCGCTTCTCACTTGCTTCTCACTCGATTTTTGTAGGAGGCTGTACATCGCACATCTATCTATCTACGTATTTCTATTTCGGGGTTTCTCTTGAGATTCTCATCATGCCCACAACTTTGGTCAGCATCCGCGGGTCCGTCAAAACCCGTGGCTATTTTGGTGGCGCCCCACAACCGCTAGCAGCCTCATGCATTGTATCGTCTCCTCCGAGTCTCCCCACCTCCTATCGGCCACATTTAGTTCTCCAAGTTTTGGATTCCCGCCCCGATGTCTGTCAAGGAACTAGGCAGGTAAAATCCTGATGTGAATCAGCTTCCATGGACGGGATTTTCACATCTCTAACGGCGGCCCGTATCAATAAAGGTAACTACATCGACCGAACGCCCGCCCCATATAAATGAATATACAGAGTCGATATGAACGTTCTCAGAGATGTACACATTTTCTCGCTGCACAAGTAATAGCAAATCCATTCTGGTGCGACGGCCATCACTTGGATTGGGATGATTGATCGCAAGTAATAACAAACTTTTCTGAGAAATCGCAGTGGAGGAGGTGTGGATATTCTTCTGTTATGGTCCCGTTCACGGTCTTGCAAGAAACGGACCATCTTCCCGCAGACTTTGGGAAATTGTTGTTGAGCGTTCTTGTTGGCTGCTTCTCTATCCCCATTTGTCAATGTCTTCTACAAAGTACAAACAATAAGCCTTGCTCGAAAAAATATGAGACGTGGCTCACAGGAAAGAAATCGTTATGCGTGTGCTAGAAATTCTAGTTTCAAGGCGGCCATCGCTACAATAACTCTATTTCAAGGACAATACAACTGGGATGAACGAACCCAAATCGGGACAAGCGGTGACAAGCTCGTGTAACTGATGGCTAACTACCTGTTCTCGTCCCTCATCCAGCCTCTGGTCCTTTGAGGGGACCCCGTCCTCCAAGAAAAAAACCAGCCAGCTCGTCGATATGAGCAACGACCCTCAGCCCTCGTCCTCCCGGGGCACCCCCTCCCGTCGCGGCAAATCTCCTCACTTCGCCACACCGCAGCCTGTCCAGACCACTTCGCCTCACGTATCGCAAACACCCTCAACTGCGACCCCACGTGGCACTCCTTCCCGTCGCGGAAAATCTCCCCACTCTAGCGCCACACCCGGACAACGGGTCACCTCCCAGACATTGCAGGAAAATACCAATAAGCCGCAGACTACTTTCTATTCCTGCATCAGCATCCCAGTCGAGGGTGCCATTCCAGTTAACTCACCCGATGAAGAGCCTGCCGTACAGGAACAGCAGCCTTCTATCGAATCCGGCCGCGCACCGCGCAAATCCAAGACCGAGGCCCTAATGGCCATGAAGACTCGGACGAGGTCGGATTCGATTGGTGAAGACGACGACGTCGAGGATGTGCTTGCGGAAAAATACCGCGACGTGCCGCCCATAGTTCCTCATTCACCTGTTTTGGACCTATCGACGGTCAAGACCATCAGTCCACGGCCCGATTCTCTTCCCCGGAAAGAGCCTCGTCCGTTCGGCCTTCCGGATTGCCCCACGTTTTATCCTACGGCGGAAGAGTTTAGGGATCCCATGGCGTACATCCGCAGCATTTCCGACCACGCGAATGCATATGGTATATGCAAGGTCGTTCCGCCTGCAGGATGGAAAATGCCTTTTGTTACAGATACCGCTGTTTGTTTATTCCAGTTCCCTACTTCCTTCCCTCGTCTGACTGGCATACAGAATTTCCGCTTTAAAACGCGGCTGCAGCGCCTCAACTCTGTCGAAGCTTCTTCACGAGCCAAAATAAACTTTTTGGAGCAACTCTATGTCTGGCATCAGCAGCAGGGGAACCCTCGCGTCTCTGTTCCTACAATCAACAACAAACCGCTGGATTTGTATCAGCTGAGGAAAGAGGTTCGCAAGTTGGGCGGTTTCTACGCGGTACGTCATCCACCAACTACCCCTCGCTCTGTTTTTCGACCGTCTGTGGGTTTAGGTGACGAAGAAGAAGCTGTGGTCGGATCTGGGGAGGATTTTGGGTTACCACGGGATTCCTGGTCTTTCGACTCAATTGAAGAACTCGTATACGCGCGTTATACTCCCGTTTGAGGAGTACGAGGCCAAGAATGTATCCAAGCCTCAGACCCAAGCTCCACCAAAGAAAGAGAAGGCGGCCAATGGCGACGACAACCCTTCTCGTCCGAGCTTATCGGCCAAACCGATGGACGTTAGCCCTCCTCCCGAGAGCCCTCTGACTTCGACATCAAGTCCGCTTTCGGAACCGCCGGAAGATGGCGAACACAAAGCCAACGGAAAGCCTGCGAGTAATCGGCCGCGGAGGAGCACGAGAATGGGCTCTGTTGATCAAAGTGTGTTTCTTTACTTTCTTTTCGAGTTGTTAACCAACCTTGACTAGGCTTGAAAGTATCGCCACTTGCCCCTCCTGTTTTCCACGATATCAAGGAACAGAAACCAGAGGACCACGAGGTATGCGAGAAAGCTTGGCGCCACTGTCATGATTCTAATACAGTTTTAGCAAAACTGTGAGATCTGTCACAAGAAAAATCGTGGAGAGGAGATGTTGCTTTGCGATGGATGTGATTGCGGTGCGTCATCCCTCGCTCCGCTAATTACCGTCCTCACTTTCTCACAGGCTTCCATATGTTCTGCCTGGACCCTCCCTTGGAGAGCATCCCGAAAGACGCATGGTACTGTTACACGTGTTTATCGGGTACCGGAGGCGATTACGGCTTCGACGATGGGGACGAACATAGTCTCTCAAGCTTCCAAGCTCGTGACGCCGAGTTCCGCCGTGTTTGGTTCGAGTCCCACCCTCCCGTTAAGGACCCAGATGCACTCGAGATCGACGACCCGACGACAAGCCGGATTGGGAACGTCACTGTTTCGGAATATGATCTTGAGAAGGAGTTTTGGCGGCTTGTCAACACTCAAGACGAGACTGTCGAGGTGGAATATGGTGCTGATGTGCATTCCACCACTCATGGCAGGTGTGCATCAATTCGACTGTTACAACGTCTGGATTAATCCTTCTTAGTGCCATGCCGACAATAGAAACCCACCCGCTGGACCCTTACTCCAAAGACCCGTGGAATCTCAACAACATCCCGATCGTTCCGGACTCCCTTTTGCGGTTTATCAAGTCTGATATCTCTGGGATGACCGTGCCATGGACATATGTTGGCATGACCTTTTCGACTTTTTGCTGGCACAACGAGGACCACTACACGTACAGCATCAACTTCAGTAAGCCCAGTACCTTTTGATCCGGAGCAAATTCTGATCATGTCTGACAGTGCATTGGGGCGAGACCAAGACCTGGTATGGTATCCCGGGCTCGGACGCCGAGAAGTTTGAGACTGCCATCAAATGCGAGGCTCCCGATCTATTCCAAGCGCAGCCCGACCTGCTCTTCCAGCTCGTTACGCTGATGAACCCCAAACGGGTTACCGAGGCTGGCGTTCGTGTGTATGCCTGTAACCAACGAGCAGGCGAGTTTGTTATAACTTGCCCAAAGTCGTATCACGCGGGCTTCAATCACGGAGTGCGTTTTCACAGCCCTTCTTTTCCTTGACGCTGAGATTCTTGCAGTTTAATTTTAATGAAGCAGTCAACTTTGCGCTGCCCGACTGGCTTGGATATGGGCGCGAATGTGTCCAACGGTATCGCGAGCACAGAAAGCTGCCAGTGTTTTCACACGACGAGTTGCTCATCACCATTACGCAGCATTCTCAGTCCATCAAGACCGCGTTGTGGTTGGTACATTTCTCAGTGCATTTATATACGAATTTACCCCGCCACCGCAGGTTGATCGATAGTCTGCAAGAGATGACGGACCGCGAAATGGCCCACCGCCAGACTGCGCGGGCCACGGGCATGCCCGAAATTCTCGAAGAACAAGATCACCCGGAGGATCAATACCAATGCACGATTTGCAAGGTCTTTTGCTACCTCTCTCAAGTTACGTGCGGGTGCAAGACCGTGGTTGCCTGTGTCGATCACGCGCATCTCTTGTGCGAGCGTCACAAAGATCATCTTACGCTCAGGAAACGCTTCTCTGACGAGGAACTTCTCGACACCCTCAATCAGGTCGAAACACGTGCTGCGATTCCGGCTGCCTGGCGGTACAAGCTCAACAAGGTCCTGATGGAGAGTGCTCGCCCGGCCCTGCGCTCGCTCCGTGCTCTTTACTCCGAAGGGGAGCGTATCAACTACCCTCTGACTGAGCTTGCTTCTCTACGGAAATGCGTTGCAAGGGCCAACGAGTGGGTTGATTCAGCCAACTCGTTCCTGATACGCAAGCAGAGTCGGAAGCGCTCGCGACGTTCCCGTGGGAGACCGCCCGCGAACGAGCCCCCTCCGCCTCCGTCGGACGACCCTGGTGACCGGCCTGACAAGGGGCTGGACGAGCTGTATTTGTTGCTACGTCAAGTTGAGGACCTTGGATTTGATTCTCCCGAGATCTCGTCGCTCCAGACGTTGGCACGAACCGCGGAGGATGTCAAGAAGAGGGCTGCTGAGCTGCTCAACTCTGCCCGGCAGGTTGATGACCGCGATGGGTTCATTGAGGAATGCAGACGTGTACTCGTCGATGGTTCATCGCTCAACGTTCTGCTCGACGAACTCGTCGAACTTGAGAAGGTTATCGAGCGAGAGCAACTACTTCTCGACCTCGATTCCAAGCTCGAGGATCCGGAGAGTCAGCTCCCGCTTAACGAAGTTCGTGATCTGTTGGCGCGGGCTCGCGCCTGTGAATTGCCGGCAGACCATCCGCAGGTGAAACAGCTCGAGGCCAAGCAGCAGGCTGGCTCGACTTGGGAAGATCGTGTGGTAGCCATTCTGGATCAACCTTCCAAGACGATCGACGAGATGACGGATATCATAAAGAGTCGGGACCACAGCATGGCCGTTTCAGCTGGGCCATATGACCGCCTCATGACTGCTATCGCAAAGGCGAAGGACTACGAGAAAACGGCTCTCACGTGGCTACGCGGCGCGGGCGAGACGAGGCCGAAGCTTTTGGAAGTGCTCCGAACAGTCACCAAGTGCGAGAAGGATTACAAGATTCCTGCTATTGGAGACATCCACCAAGCTGCACTCATCGCGCAGGACTTGGAATCTCGGTGCGAGCTGGTATTGATCAACCGATACCGGGTGGAAGAAGATATGTTTGAGACGATGCGGCAATGGAAGGCTTACGCCGACGCCCACCTCCGGATCTTCTCTCTTCCATCGTACGAAAAGCTCGATGCCCAGCTGTTCCAGCACTACGAATGGCTGAAGAGCTTGCCTTGGTACTGTCCCGAGCACGGGGTAGCCGAGGCCAAGCCTATTCTGGACGACGTCATCGAGTGCACTCGTCCCGAAGATGATATTCCCCCTCTTGACGAATACCTGACCTGTATTTGCACCAATCCTGTTCGCCCTCCTCCTCCTGGTGTCCAGTCTGACGCGGTCCAATGCGACCACTGCTACGCTCGCTTCCACGGCGACTGCGCCAATAACGGCGGGTCTTGTCCGTTCTGCGACCATCACCACTGGAACGGTTCGATCAACAAGGACCGTAGCTGGCATTCCTACTTCCTTCCCGGCATGCTTCTGTCGGCGCCCGATGTCTCCAAATTCTACTCGGAGGAGTGGAAGCAGCTAGAACTTGTCGTCCATCGGATTGACCGGTTGTCTTCCGTCGTCGGCCAGTTTTTGACTTATGTCGGTGTTCCGGAGAATCAGCGACCCGAGTACATCGCCCAGGTGCGCCACTATATGCGTAAGTTGTTCAAGATCCAGTTCGCCGTTGCACCAGCGCCAGAGGTCTCCTTTGGGCTTGATCTCGCTGGTTTGCATCGTATTCTTGCGCATCGCAAAGGTCCCGTGAACGCCAAGCATGCCGAGAAGTTGGCTGAGCGGCGCAAAGAAAGGGAGGCCAAGAAGCTGAAGCGGAAACTCTACTTTACTTTCGGCCAGGACGTCGACAAATCTTGGGAAGATGGCACGCGTTGCATCTGCAGAGGCCGCACGCCATACTTGCTGGGTTACAGCTCCGTCGCGTGCGAAAGCTGCCAGCGCAAGTACCACGCGGGCTGCGTCTTTTACCCCGAGGGTTCGAATACGAAATTCACGTGTCCGGTGTGCTTGACCCGCAAGAACCAGCCATATCCTTATGCCGAAATCCGCGTTCGGCCACCTCGTCCGTCATTTTCCTCTGTTCGTCATTTCGTGTTCTGACATCTTTGCAGCTGAGCTCAGGAAACCACCGGACCAATTCGTCGACATGAGGAAGATGTTTGAGAAGAACGTGAAAGAGATCATTTACAAGACGATGAACCTACCTTTGACCCCCACTCTGTTCATCGAGATCGTGGACATTGCTTTCGTTGAGAGCACCTCTTCCCGTGGTGCTGTCTCCAAGCCACCGCGTGCTGTCTTCCGTCCTCAACCTTATGTCCACCCACATGCGCGCCCGGGATCGTCTAACGAAATGTCCCATCCCCGCGAGATCCCTCGGCCGATATCGGTCTCCTCGGGTTCCTCGGCTGGGGCTGGTCCTAGTTCGGCCGCCCCGGCCGGGTCTACGCCGCCTGTGCCGCCGTGGTCCCGGCAGGAAGCCGCGCCAGCTCCATCATCACTCCCCCCTCCTTCATCAACGAACGGGACCTCCAAGAAGCGCAAGCTGGAGGAGTTGCATGCGTTCCACGAGCCCGTTCCCATCTATCCCAAGAGACGCACGACAGCAGCGGAGCCTGCCTCTCCGGAACGGAACGGCATGAATAATGCCAACGGGAGTGGACCGCCCATGAGGTCTCCCGAGCTGGATCGGCAACAAGAGTCACCGCGACTGTCTCCTTCTCTCGCCAAGATTGTCCTCGCCTCGCCTTCGCAGAGCTCTCCCCGTCCTAATTCTTATATGGCGCCTCGACCGCCGCAGAGCTGATCTTGATTTTTTTCTTCTCGCACCTCCTTGGTTTACATGCTGCTCGCTCTGTATATTTATTATTGTCCTACTGTGTTTTCAGCGCCCCAGATAAAATTACTGCCCTTGTACAACTACAACCAGGAATAAACAAGTAATACTATCTTCTAGTGACCATGAACCGATAAGTAGAGTATCCTCCGATGATGGCGATGGCAGCGAGTGCTGCGATGATGCACACGAACCAGGTGAAGCTCTCTTGGTCATCCTGCCCTGGGACATGTACGTTCATTCCCCATAAACCCGTTATCAGATTCATAGGAATGAGCACGGTACCAAGGGCAGTGAGCTTGGAGAGGACGTCGTTGATGTGATTATTCGCATCCGTCATCTCGATGGAGATTTGTGCGAGGTAGTTGGAGTGCGAGCGCGACAGAATCTTTTCGTAGTGATTCAGATTCTGGGTCATCGTTATAAGATGGTCCTGGATATCTGACAGATACAATCCCTGCGAGATCGTTCTTCAGTGTCAAAACGTCGGAGCCCTGGAAACACTCACGATATCTGAGGTGGGCGCCACCCTCCAATGCTCGTTACATCTCTTTGCCAGCCCCTTGACGACGTCCGCCTTGTTCCCCATCAACCTCAACAGACCCATAACCTTCTTCCGACACGTCCCGATCCTCCTCAACATGTCACTCTGCTCCTTCTCCTTCAAAATCAACACAAGCTCGTCAATGCTATCGACTTCATACTCGATGCCTTGTATCAACGGCCCAAAAGCATCGGTAATGTCGTCAATGAGGGCGTATGAGATCCAATCAGAAGTGACGCTGATGTAGTCTTTGAGCTGCTTGATGCGGCGGCGGACGTTTTGAGGGTGGGGCGTTGGTCGGAAGTGGAAGGAGAGTGTGCCCTCGCGGAAGACGATGATGTACATGTTGAGCGGCTCGAGGTGCGTCGGGCTGTACGGATCCTGGTCGAATGACCGGAAACAGACGAGGTAGTAGTTGCGGAAGAGCTCGATCTTTTCACGCGTTTCTTCCATTTGAATGTCTTCGGTTGTCAGCGGGTGGATGGAGAAAACCTTTTTGGGAGTTAACACGAGAGGGAAAGAGACTTGGGACGACGCTTGCCTTGCTTAGCATCTTCATCTCATCGTCTGTCGGGTTTTGTACGTCCAGCCACCAAGTATTCGACTCCGAGTCAGTGTTGCTGTGTCGTGGATATCCGGCGAAATTGGATCGTGGTTTGTCGCCGTTTACTACAGGCGAAGGCCCAGGACGAACTGGTGGCCGATCGCGGTCTCGGGGAGTGCTCTCCTCTCGAGGTGGCGGGATCCCAGTGAAGAGATCGTTGAAAGTCTGCCCCTCTGCAGGGAGCTCGCTCAAACTCCTTGCGTGTATCGTAGCGGAGAGAGCGTTTGAGTAAAAGGAGAACCGGTACGGCCTGTCATGGCCGGTGTTGAGTATCCCCGGAATGCCAGACGTTGATTGAGCGCCGCCGAAGGCAGGCGCGTGATCCCCGGTGTTTCCTTCAAACATAGCCAGCTTGCCACCCCCGCCTTTGCGATGGTGCCGCGGACGAGGGTTGCTGTGGCTCAACTTCCGTCGAGGAGACGCTCGTTGGGCGGAATCCGAGGGGTCTTCCTCAGCCCCCTCGAGATCCTGCGCGTCAGGCGCGACCGTCCGTGCACGCAAGGCACTCAGGTTGAATTTCGGAGATGCAAGGGATAGAAGTGCCTTTTCCGCCGCAGCAAACTCTTCCATGAGCGTATAATCGAATTCCGAAACCGAGACATTGGGCTGATACGTCGGGAGGCCACCTGCGCCGGCACCAATAGGCGGGGGTGGGGCACGCAGCTGGGAGTCGAGTACGACCATTGACGGATCGTGTGCGGAGATGTGTTTAATGTCCACGAAGCTAGATGTTGTTGTGCCCATGCCCATGACCACACTTTCTGGCCGTTCCTCTGCTGCCGTTCCCCCGCGGGCAATCTCAAGGTCAAGTTGCTCTTGAGTGGAGAATGGGGGAATACCGGCACCGCCGCCGTCTGAACCTCCTTCGGAAACGATAGTCTCTCGACGGGCGCGGGAGAGCTGCATAGCCATATCGACATCCATTGTACGCTGGCGCTCGAGGGATTGGGGGTCGCTAGGGTCCACTGAGCGTACAAGGGTGGGCGAATGCCGCGAGCGGGCCATGTCGCTTTCGCTGCGACTAATGCTCGTTCTGCGTCGCACCGGAGACCCTCCACGGATTGAAATGGGAGAGCTGGAGAGGACAACATCTTCCTGAGGGGGAGAGCTCATGGGAGATAAAACTTGAGCGTTAAATAAACGCTGGCGACGTGGCTGATTTGACGAACGTGCACGTCGAGCAGTCGAGCACAAGACTAAGAATCGAGGTGGGCTCGAAAACTGGGCCTGCAGAGACGCTCAGCCAGTGCACTGAGAAGAGAGATGATATGACGAACAGAACCAGGGGTTGTCGGAAAAGATGTAGATGGAAGGCGTCAAGGCGGTCTGAAGGAGTAACGGTCTGAAGGAGTAATTCGTCGCCGTTCTGGCACAGGGACTGAGAGGAGGGCGGTGGTGGCTCCGACTTTTCGATGACGGCGATTACATGCGATCGAAAGTTTTTCTCTTGTTTGCGCCGAGGCTCCCATCTGTGATCTCCTCCGCGTCCAACAACTGTCTTGCAGATACAAGAAGTGGGAGGGACTGGAAACTCATGGCCTCTCTACATAAAACAAAGACGTCGGCATATTCCGTTTAGGCCGACAATGACAACGAGTCACTGAGTGTTCCAACGTTCAACGTTCAACCCGCTCCCTGGCTCCAACCCTGCACCAGAACTCCCGACCGAGATTCTTCTGAACATTTTCAAACAAGCTATTGACAGTGGGCCATTCGAGCCAGGCGGAACCGCGATGGCCCTGGCGTTATCGCAAGTGTGTGCCGCTTGGAGGGCCGTTGCCCTCGATTGTCCGGAATTCTGGAGACACATCCGCCTCTCCTCAGCGTCTTCCTTATCCAAACTGGCCGAAATTTCATCCCGAAGCAAAGGCGGGCACATCTCAGTGGCAATGGACCATAGGCAGCCGTCTCCGACTCGCACCATCACTCACCAATGGTCATTGCTGAACAGCCTAACCGGTCACCGCGAACGCATTCACACTTTGAGTGTGATCGCGCCAATCCGTGTCCTCGACCTTCTCTCATCCGTCTTGTTTCGGGCAAGGCACGATTGGCCCCACCTCAGGTGTCTCAACATCGCGCAGGGATATCCCTCGCGTACTGAGACAGCAGAGTTGTGGAACATCGGGGTGACCGACTGGCGGCATTTGCTTCCCAGTCTCGATCGTCTTTCCATCGTCGGCGTAACCCCAACCCTATACGATTACGAGCTCCGTCTGAAAGAGCTCCATGTCAAGGAAAGCGACTACTTCACACTTGCGCGACATAGCCCTACAGAGTCGGACTATGGCGTGCGATTCACTTCCTACTTTCGGGAGATTCAGAAGCTCAGCATCGTCTCCTCTCCACTTCCAGCCGCACTTCAATTATGGACGCCCTGTGGACACAACCATTACCTCCCTCACTCTTTCGCATCTCCGCTCCGTGGACAACCCTCCCGGTGTCCTCGCACATTCCTGGCCATGCTCCGCATGCCCGCCCTCGAGCACCTCATGATCCACCACCTGCACGGACACCTCCAGGACGAGTTTTTACGTTGGGTGGCAGCCGCCAACGACCCATGGCCATCCCTGCGCCATGCGGATTTCGAATCATTGGTCCTAGATGCCCAGGTTCTCAGGGCATTGGAGTCGGTCGATAAGCTCCGCATCGTTGATGGCGATGTGAATCGCATTCTGCAGATTCTGGAGGCGGATGCGGGTCTTTGTCCCAAGATTGACGAGATTGACGCTGGAGATGAAGTTGGAGTGTTGCAGATTCCGGGTAGGAGTTGAGTCGAGGTGCGTATATTTTATCTGGACTGAGCTGGATTAACGGGACAGCTACATACCCTCCGAGTCTTCCAGTGTATTCAAATTCTGTATACGTATCATTGAGCAGTTAATACACGAACTACATGGGA
The DNA here is from genome assembly GCA_029378245.1 of Roridomyces roridus. Taxonomy (NCBI): domain Eukaryota; kingdom Fungi; phylum Basidiomycota; class Agaricomycetes; order Agaricales; family Mycenaceae; genus Roridomyces; species Roridomyces roridus. Next base: position 2,455,671 of record JARKIF010000005.1, read on the forward strand.
GCAGTCATTGTAAGGAGGAGGAGGTGCACAGGAGGACGACGATGAGATTGCGGTTATGTGGTTCAAGCGCCCACAGTCACTCGGTTCACAGTGACTTGTTCCCGACCACCATCACATCGTGCGCCCACTCGCTCCACACTTGACTCGTCACTGACCCTCGGCTTAGAACTCACCTATATAACTGAAGAAAAAGATGTCCGGCGCGAGAGGATGCTTCAACTGCGGAGGATGTGCGTTGTCGTTGTCGTCTCGTCTCTTTTCTTTCTCTTTCGTTACAATTACACCTGGGGGCGTTGCTGACGATGTTTTCGATCTTTTTCTCTCATCCCATCCCATCCATATACGTGTCGGTGTCGTCGGTCCACAAAATTTGCTACCTGTCGCGTCGTGTCGTCGTGCGGGGGGTGAATATACTCTCTTGTCCACACCCACAAACTCTCGTGCTGCGCTTTGAAATTGTGCCCACCACCACCCAGTTGGTCACCAAGCGTCGTCGTGCCCCAAGGCCGGCACTCCTACCTGGTAGCTATTCTTGCTCTTTTTTTTGGTCGTCGGGGGTGATGAGGTATGCTGCGTAGCTATAACTGTGGGTCCCTTTCTCCTTGAACGCATCCTCCGTGCTTACCACGCTCCCGCAGGTGGCCTCGAGGGTCACGTATCGCGTGACTGCACCGCGGAGGCCAAGGCCAAGACGTGCTACAAGTGCGGATTGGAGGGACACATCGTACGTCTATCCTGCCTTCTCCCCATTGCTCTCAATGCTAACGTTGCGATAGTCCCGCGACTGCCCCGACGCACAGAGCAGTGGGGGCGGATTTTCCTCGAGCGGTGGAGGTGCGAGTGCCGAGTGCTACCGCTGTGGCAAGGTCGGGCACATTGCACGTTCGTGCCCTGAAGCGGGGTTCGTCTACGTCTTTCTCCTTTTTTTCCTTCTCTTACACCCTTATTAGAGCCAGCGGTGGTGGTTACGGCTCGAGCGGCGGGTACGGCTCTTTCGGTGGAGGCGCGAGTGGGGGCGCTGGTGGCGGAGGAGGCAAGTCTTGCTACTCGTGCGGTGGTGTCGGTCACTTGAGCCGTGACTGCGTGCAAGGGAGCAAGTGCTACAACTGCGGTGGTGTGGTGCGTATCTTTTTTTCCCTCACTTTTTGTCTTCGCTGATGGCGTGTAGGGCCACATCTCGCGTGACTGTTCGCAGGCGCAGAAGCGCGCGTGTTATACGTGTGGCAGCGAAGGGTGAGTATCTTGGTTTTTTGTTCTCGTCCAACACGAAGCTAACTCGCCTTTCTCAGACACATCTCCCGCGACTGCCCTGGTGTTGGCGCGGAAGCTTGAGTGCCCGTGCTTGAAGGAGGGAAGAAGATCAAAATGAGCGAGGTCTTACGACCGATTGACTGACTATTTCTGAATACCAAAGAATGAATTGCTTGCTTGCTTCTTTTCGGGTGAATCTCCATCTTTGAAAACAGACCAGCAGCCTTCGAAAAGGAAGGAAAGCAATGCGATTTGGATTGACAGGATAGCAAGTAACAAAGCAGGGTACGTATACAGATACAGGTATTGTAGATTGAAAGCGTCCGATAGCGTCCATGATGATATGCAGGCATGAAAGAAACGTCCGTCTACAGCACCCTCCCAGTCAAGGGCGCAGCGAGCAGGAACCCCACGAGGCGCGCTTTTGGCGCACCTTGTCAAGGAGGGATATGACTTGGGCTGGGATTTGGTCCTTGACCCGCGTGGGTTTGGGACTGGGGGTAGGTGGTGCGGGTGCAGGTAAGGGGCTGCTCTCACTCGCTGGAGGAGGAGGGACGGAGATCGCAGAGGCAGTGGACGCACGCCGACTCTTCAGCTTGGTGAGGATAGAGTCCAAGGTGGCGTCGGGGTCGAGTAGGGTGTTGGGGTCCTCATCGGGGTGAGATGAGGAGGAGGAGGAGGCGCTGTGTCTGCGGAGCTTGGAGACGAGGGCGGCGGAGACGCTGCAGTGGTGCCCCGAATCGTCCGTGGAAGATGAAGACGAAGATGAGCTGCGAGCGCGACCGCGGAGCTTGTCGAGGACAGCAGCAAGCTTGGTGTGGTTTTGGTGGTGCTCGCAGCCCTCATCGCTCGCTGCGTCCGAAGAAGCGTTGGAGCCTCGCCGAGCACGCAGTTTGTGCAGGAGGTCGCCGAGGGTGTGGTGTCCCTGCTCCTGCTGCTGCTCACCGTTGGGGTTCTGTGCATCGGAACCGCGACGTCCGCGGACAAAATCGAGCATATTGTCGAGGCTGCTGCGCCGTGACTCGCGCCGGCGGCGAGCTTCCTCCTCTTCCTCGCGCAGACGATCAAAGTCGTCTACATCATCCGAGTCACATTCGTTAAAGTCGAGATGCTGACAAGAAGAAGTTAGGAGAGAGTGGACGGGCCGAGGTGAGGAACGTACAAAGTCCCGGAGTTCGGGATGGGGGAAGGGCATGTAGCACCGCGGACAGTGGAAGGTCCTTTGATGGTAGCCCAAGATACGCTGCGGCGGGTTCAATGGGGTGCCCGTGTAGATGAGATGGAGAACGAACCTTGAGAATGAGCACATCTAATCGACGATCCTTGGCATGAATCTTGGGGTGACTCGATTCGAGATGGTCCTCGAGGTCACAGTAGTTGAAAAAGGGGAGTTCGCAGAGGGTGCATTCGAGGAGCATGTTGTGTGATGGTAGGGGAGAAGGTTGTCCGACATTTTGGAATGGGAGGGTTTTTATACCCCGCAAGCCCCTTTTTCTTGAGATAAGACTTTTGGAGCGATTGAGCGGCCCGCATTTGTCTCAGTTGTGCATCCGCGTTCCGGAGTGGAGCAACAGTGAGACATTGGAGCCTGGACCGGCCTATAGGGCGGTTTTCGACTGTTTTCGACTGTTTTCGAGCGTCGGGCTACTCGGCGAGGCGAGCAAGATCAATGAGACCGGTGCATGATGCTCCATAGGAATGAATCGAGGCCGGATGTGCGCGTTTGAGGGTGTGATCGCGTTGAGTGAGGTCAAGAGATATATGGTGCGAGGAGGATGGCAGGCGAATTCCAGATGTGCAATCGAATTCCAGATGTGCAATTTAATTCTCTTCATCCGACTAGTCGCTTGCAGCTGCCGGTCAGTTTTCTATTTGATGGGTCTTTTGGTTCTCCTCTACCTTCTTTCGTCCTGAATTCGAGCGTTCGCTTGTATTTCTTCACAAGCCGGTTATGGTCAGGAGAAGGGTGGTATCGTTGTGGGATCTTCAATTGCAGGACGAGCAAGGAACGAGAAGGTGTTCGAGTTCATTTCCAGCTTAGATGGACGCGACGAGGGATGCAGGCAGATAAGAACATGCATTGGATATGGACGATACACCAGAACCTGACAGCCACTCGCACCTCCACACCATCGCAGTATACGTCGCCCGAGCAAGAGGTCTCGTGAGTCGTAAGGCGGGTGGTGGAGCCAGTATACGTCGCAGTCGTAAAGCGGGTACATGAGGGATTGTGGCGCAAGGGAGGGCAGACATTGTCGATGACCTGGCGATATACGATGATGAAAAGGTGAAAATGAGGGAATCAACACGCACCAAAGCCCGAATTCCTTCCAGTGGACACTAAAACCTCGACGATGTCACCTTGTGGTCGGCCGGAGACTGGGGTTTTAGCACAAAAGAGCATCGGAGGATCGCAAGACGAAACGTTGGAACAGTGTAAGAGCAGGTGAAGAGGTGCGTCATCCTGGCTTGTACCGAAGTCATCTGCCGTTCAGTGGTATTCAACAGTCGCGAGATGGGGGGAGTAACGGAAGGTGGCGAGGGTAGGAGCGGCTATGTTATCAAGGAAGGTCGCGCGAACGGGGCTTGTGCAGCGCTTGACTGCTATTATTGGATCGGCATCAGTACCGCCACATCACTTCTTCCTTCCTCCCACCATCATGGTCAATCAATCGTCGATTCACGCGCGCTCAACGCTCCTTCTTGCCCCACACCTCCTCGGTCGACCTAGTGCCCTTGCGGGCATGATTTCCAGAGCCCCTCTTGTCTAATGGCTATGACGTCAGACTTCTATATAAGGAAATTTCCATTTATGGCGATCTGGAGGTTGCGGGTTCGAGTCCCGCGAGGGGTTGTTTCTCTCTTTTTCAGCCATATTTTTGCTCCCAGAGGCTCAAAACGTCGAAAAACGCAAGAAGAAAAAACAGGATTTTTCGAGGCCACGTCAATCATGCGAAAAACAAGTGCAAACACCTGACTTGCTCTCAACATCCTTCTTCGACCCGAAATGTTCTGTCTTGACCTGGGGAGCTATTTCTGCCCTGTGCCTCTCTGAGCTCTCAAGCTCCAGTTTACTTCAGCAAACTTGCCGCCGACCTCTCAGCCACGATTCCAAAGAACCCTGTGTCTGGAAAGATTGTCTCCGAACTCCGAGTCTTTTGTTAGTTCTTCGTTTACGGAGAATGTTTGGTACGAGTGGCACAAGCCCCCGGCCGAGGTCAAGTTTGAGCAGAACGTTCAACGATGCAGGTCAACGGGAGGGATGATCAAGATTCGAATTGTTCACCTGCTGAACACGGCCTTCAACTTTGACCAAGATGCAGTTTCAGGACGAAATTTCGTCGGATTCTGGCTTTAGGTCTGGGACCGGAAAGTGCCCAAAGCGACTCGTGTAGCTGCATTTTAAATGTTTATCGAGAGTCGTCGTTACAAATGAACCACGATATCAGGCCCAGTTCAAGATGCGCACACAAGTTTGACGAGTAAGCATACAACACACGATAATCTAGGTTCGACACAAGCCCCGACTTGTAAAAATTTGACAAGATGCACTTGGATTCTGGCTTCAAAAGTCGAAATTGCCTGAAGCCATGTAACTGCGTTTATTGACGCGTCGTCGCATAACAATTTATCACGAATGAACCACGCACGATACCAGGCCCAGTCCAAGATGCGCACACACAAGTTTGACGAAAGCATAGTAAAACACACGATGGCCAGCATACATTATCTCTGCGGCTATGAACAAGATGCAACGCGGTCAAGATACAACAAAGCACCCTACTCATGCTCGTCCCCACTCTCCTCCTCCTCCTCCGAATCTGACGGGACATGTAAATTGGCACGAGGACGGGCGAGCGAGACTTACCCGAGGGGACGACGGGGTTGGGAGGCGTGGCACCAGCAAGACTGGCCGGAACAAAGATGGGGACGTCCTTGTTCTGCAGCTCCGCCGAGATCTGACGTATAACGTTCTCGAGAGCCTGGAGGGCGTACGTCGAGAGGACCTGGACCTGAAGGGGAGGGCACGAGATCCCGGCGGCGGTGGCGGCGATGACGTTGGCGCGGTGCTTGACCTCGAGCTTTGCGCGGTTAATATGAAGGTTGGCTAGCTCGATGACGAGCTTGCAAAGGTTGGTCTGGGCGTCGCGCATGGCAGCGGCGACTTGCTGCGATTGGTAGTAATTCTTGATCACGTCAGGCCCGGTTCCGAGGACGTTGGGAGGGAGTTCATGGGCTTGGAAGTTGGCGGAGATTGACTCGTCGTCAAGTATCCTCGGGGCGGGTCTGGTAAACAAAAATCAGTGGGAACGAGTGGAGGTGCAGAAGGTGCCAGCTCGGGTGGGAGTCGTGTCTGGCAGCGGTTAGGATTGTCGCGCATTGCGAGCGCGGGGGATGGACCGCAGATGGTCAGAGGAGGTACGGAGGAGGTACGGAGATCAGATCGGCTATGGAGATTCGCATAGATAATCTTAGCGGGCGCCGCAACTCGGTCACATGTTGGCGTATACTGATTTGCATGACCGCGTCAATGTCCTGAATATTGCGATTGCGGTAGGTGGAGTACAAGAGGTGCTGGTGCGATGATAGAGCGTACAGTAAACTGAAAGGTATCTAAGTTCTCTCGGATTCGCTAGAAAGGCGCCATCGTCCATCAGGGCGGGCCCTCGAGCGCGAGGTAAAGGGAGGCTCACCGAAAAATTCTCATCGTCTGCATCGTCCGAATCCTGCACTGGCTTATATCTATCTGCTGCGTATCGGGTTTGAAGCGAGGAGTGCGAGCTTGCGTGCGTGCAAAGGAGCTTAAAAGGCACCGTGGTTCATCAGCGCGCTGGCCAGGTAACCTAGAGGAACGGGCTCACTGGGTTCTAGTTGTCGTCTCCAAGTCTTCGACGTCATTCTCTGCGATGGCTAAAGCTTTGGGTTCATGCGTATCCAGTTCGAAGTGGGGGAGTCCTAGTGTTGCGTGTAAAGGTTCAACGCTAGAAACGCACCATCGTCCATCAGCGCGCGGCCCTCCCAACACAAGTGAGGGGCTCACCGAAAGGTTCTTGTTCTCGTTCATATCAATGGTCTGCCTGGCCGAGTAACAACGCAGACAGTAGAGACGATGAAACGAATCGTCGGGATAGTAGGGACACTAGTATATCGAGTTGGAGCGCTAGAAAGGTGCCATCGTCCGTCAGCGCTCGAGAATCGGGATGTGAGGGGAAGGGCTCACCGAAAGATTCTCGTCGTCTGCATCATCCAAGTCCTCGAAAGTAGCTTTGGACTTGCGCTGGGCGGTGGTGCTGTCGGCTGCAACGTCGGCCGTGCAGCTCTCGTTCTTGTTCTCGTTGGCAGACGAAACGAGGAGGGAAGTAGTTGCAGTTGGCAAAGATACCTCGGCGGGTTCTTGAGGGAAGGGTGCGGTGGGAGATGTGGTGCTGCCCGCCTGGGTCATTGCATCGGCTTCCTTGATGATCTCCTGTGCGAGCACCGAGTCGTGACGGATCTTGTACGCGTCCTTGAGCTTTTGCCGGTGGCGTAAAGCTTTCCTCGTCGCGTCCCAGTTTTTGGGTCTATACTTGCTCAGCGCGATGGGCATGTAGTTCTGCAAATTGGTGAGGAGAGAATCGAGTGCAGGCGGCAAGATGCTTACCTCGGTGGTGGGTTCTTGAGTGAGGGGCGCGGTGGGGGTCGTGGTGCTGCCCGAGGCGCTGCACTGGATGAAAGGTTTAGCAACAAAAAGAGGGTGAGGAGAGGGTACTCGCGTTGTCGCGGGACTGGGAAGTGGTGAATATCGTCTTTTCTTTGCCCTTTGACGCTATCGACGAGGACTTGGTTCGGCAGGAAGAGGAGGAGGGCGTAAAGTTGGCACCGCCTTCCATCATGCCTTTAATCCTGCCGCGGAATTCGGGGTTCTGGATGTCGGCGGCGAGCTCCCCAGCACGCTTGACATGCGATTTACGGAGGTGGAAGACTGGGAGCTCGAGCGCGCTGGGTTCGAAGTTGGACACGGTTACTTTCCTCTCGGGCTTGGATTTGGTGGTCCGGCCCATGATGGTGGATTGAGTCCAAGAGAGGCGGCTGATCAAAGACTGATGGCAAACAGTCTGTCTCCACAAAATCCATCTATTAGGTAGACAATAAAACCAACAGTAGTGTAATCCAGGTAAGCATGTAGTACAGCAAAGATAGCGAATAAGTTATAGCAAAAGTTCTAGGCCACAGCAACGCGCGGCGTAGCAGGCCTGACCCGACTCCGACTTCGACTCCTGCTCCGCTCACGACCGGGTTTCAAATTCCACCAACGCGTACGAGGAGAGCGCTCAGGGAGACTCAATCCCGCCGGCGCGCTGGCGCTGGGTGGAAGATTGGCCCATCTGGGCTGCTCTACGCTCGAGGAGGCAGACTCGACAGACCCCGAGATGCTGCTGCGTACAGACGCTGCAGATGACGTTGTCTCATCTTCGCCAGTGACGAGCTTGGTAAACGGACTGAGCAGCCGCGGGTCGCGAACGGGGGCGGGGTTGAAGAGAGCATCGATGAGAGAAGCAGTCGCGCCTGGCCCATATGCACGGGGTAGAGCACGCATGTCAAATACTGCAGGGTCGGTGGGAGGACGGGAGTAGAGATCGAGGGCCTGAGGACGCGTACGGTAGACCTCGGAATGGCTCGTGAGGAGCGTTGAGACGCCCGCGAGGATCTCACCGAGAGGAAGAGGCGGGGCGACGAATTGTGGGAGGGTATGTTTGCTCGGTGCAGGCTCGACGCGAACGGACAGGCGAAGAGTCGCGTTGGTCTTGCTGTCAGATAGGAGGTAACGCCGCGTAACGGTGCCCTTGCGCTTTCCCTGGTTGGGGACGCTATCGGCGAATTCGGCAAGGTCGAGCTCGACAGTGCCAAGTCGTGGATTCGCAGGCGCGTCGGGGTCATTCGCAATGACGCGTTGGAGGACAGTGAGCTTGAAAGGGAGCGGCAGGAGCTTGTGGGTGTGACGCTCGATCGACATTTGCACCACAGTCGAAAGCGGCTGCTCCCAAATCACCGAATGCTCGCGTAGGGGAACCCAGGGCGTCTGGCCCCGCGCAGAGGTCGTTTCCTCATGCGAGTCATCTTCCTTCGAGAGGCTCGAGTCCGAGGCAGCTTTGCCTTGAGACGGGATAGAGAGGGTATGGGGATCGTCGGTGCTGGCTTCTCCGCTGACCATACTATGATTGTCGCCGGAAGAGTCGTGGTCAGGCTCAGGTTCGGGCTCCTGATGAGCCCTCTCCTTGCCCTTGACCGACTTGGTGTTCTTGAACTTCCAGCGACACCCAAACTCCCCGCTGACGAGGGGTACACTGGCGAGCTGGTGAATGGTGATACGGACGTCGAAGAGAGCATGTCGGGGGAGGAGGTGGCCCAGTTGGGTTCTCAGCTTGCCTGGGGCGTGGGGATCTTGGTCTGGAGAGGACATGGCGGCATTGAGAAGAGAAACAGGTCAATTCAGTAATATGCGTCTTGGTAAACGTGCCCCATATGGAACTCCTGACAGCGATCAAACCAATCTTCGTCTCAACCAGTTTTTGCTGCTCGCTCCCATTGTTCGCCCGGCTCTCTCTCGCGGTTTTCTGGAATACAAAATTTCCGGCCAATCCAAATCTCCCACGTCGGCGACATACGAACGTTCTGGGATAATTCTTCCGGCGCTCTCACCTTGATTCCGATTTGTGTCCGCAACTGTGGGCGCTAGAACTTGGCTCTACATCTCTTTTACGTCGGACTGCTACACGTTCCCGCCGCCACCATCACGCTCGACGGGCGCCCGTTTCCCGTCAGAGTCCGGCGTTGTCTTGATTCCCATGTGGTACACGGGCGCTTGGTCAGAGGGACATCTCCGGATATCTATCCCCCGGCACTTGAAGCCGGTCGACTGCAGAGACTCTTGCAAGAGAGCAAACTATAGATATATTGACCCCGTACTCCTGTGGACTTCTTGAAATACAACTCTCAAATCGTGCAAATTGTGCTCATGATGCTAGAGCCTGCCGAGCTTGAAGCTTGAAGCCATTAATAAGTTTCGCCTTTCGACTCCGCCCTCAGACTTATTCGTTGGCCGGTGCTACGTTGCATCTTTGCTTTCCTTTACTTTGAATCATCCCTATTTTATTGCGGGCACCGTAAGGCTGCATAATTCTCGAGACAGGTCGGAAGTCGTGGGCCGCCTGCCTACAGCTCTACTGTCCAAGGACGGCGTGCGCGTCTTTTCGGTGGACATTGATTTGATTCAAGAAGACTGCCCCGCCCTCTTTTATGTCGTCGTCTCCGCCGTACCCTCCGCGTCGTATAAAGTTCAAGACCGAATGGCTGAAGGATGGATGTATCTATATGAACGTGGCGGCGGATAAGAATTCCGAGGCGGATGTGAGGGAGAAGGCGTCTTTGTACCTCCCTGCGGTTGGCAAAGTGACGATCCTGATGCTCTTGCGCAACTTGTGCGTGTCTACTCCTAGATTACGGTTGCAGCGGTACGGTGTAAGGCCGCAGTAATCAATAGAGCCCTTGTACATAGATGTGTCTTGAAACAATACTAGACATTCGACATAAACCACTGACAGTGAACAATAAAAATATGTCAGCAATTTAAGCAAAAGGAAGGCAACTGGCCACTATTCCACCTTGGTGGTAGCCGTCCGCATCAGCCAGTGGAAGCAACTAGTCGCTGTTCCACTCTCGTGGCAGCCGTCCGCATCTCCGGTTGTTCCTACTACCTGGCTAGCCCCATAACACACCCTCACCCGACGAGGGGGAATAGGAGATAGGCAGGGAGGAACGTGGCTAGTCCGATAATACACCCGACGAGGAGAAATACAGACTAGGCACTGCTCCAGCGTGGCTCGAACTGATCACCGCCTCCAAAGAGGGGATCACAGTCGGCCCACGACAGGAACCGCTCCTCCACAGAGGAGCGCGCAAACGAAGGAACGATCTTTGAGTAGTGGTGCTCTTGAGAGTACAAGTCGATGTCTTCGTCCATTTCCATTTTGAGCTTGCGATTTGTGATCCACTGATCCGGTAACACTCTCTTCTCTCCCTCGTCCTCGTTACACGCCCTGCAACACAAGTGAACTCCACTGGATTCCTCCATCAGTACACGGCGAAGGCGCCTCAAGTCAAACGGCGCGGGCAGCGGTGCGTATCGTTCTCTATCCGCATGCGACTCCTCCCTCACGTCGAATTGGCCAATAAAGGTCGCAAAAATGACTTCTTTCCAGGAAGCAGACGAGCGCATCATCATACAGAAATGCAAACTTTGTCAAGAGTATCCGGGCAGCTCTGGAATCTTTGCCTGCGAGCTCGGGAAGAAGACGTACATGGTCAAGTTTGGCCCCTCCCCCCGCAAATCTACGGCAGCGCGTATCGCCAACCAGCGCTACCTCTCCTCCGCCGCTCAGAACGCTGACAAGATTCGCATTCCGAATATCGTACACGAGTTCCAAGACGAGTCCGAACGGGGAGTAAAGACCACCTATCTCGTAATGGAATTTATCGACCTTGTGGAATCTCCATCCGACAAGGACACGAGGATTGAGAACGCTGTGCGATGGCTTGCAACAGTTGCACCTCCTCAGGATCACAAATTGGGGCCCCTCGGAGGCGGATATATTGTCCACAGGTTCTTCAACGAGAACGAGGCGGATCTGGTTTTCCACGACGTCCGAGCCCTCGAACGTTATGTAGAGAAGGTATGTGTCGAGTTGATCGGATGATTCTATCTTCACTAACCATTTTCTTTGCAAACAGGGCCGAAAAAGGCTTTGCCGCCTCGAAACAATAACAAGACACGTCGAACTCACAGACGAACCGGTCATCTGTGTCCAATGACATGGATGAAAGCCACTTTGGCTTTGACCAGGAGGGCAATATTGTCGTGATGGGGCTGAGGAGCATCTCCTTTTTACCTCACTCCTTCGGGAGGTACGCGCTTCAAAGCGCAATGGGCCATTACGGCCGCCTTCCCAACAAGTTTGGGTGGTCGGGTGAGGCCAATCAACTAACGATGGGCACGGTCGCCTCTGTTTTGGCCATGACAGGCGACACGACCCTTGGTGAGTCGATCTCCTCCTTGTATCGCCATATCCCTTGAATATTTGACTGGTTTTCGATCTCTAGGCCTTGACGAATACGGGGAGGCCAAGAAAAGGAGACGAGGTTGACGTTCTCATGCAATTCTCATGGACTTTTGAGAGAATAATCTGTGGGTCTCGGCGGCAGGTGGTTCGGAGACGTTAGAATGCTAATAATTGATCACCAGAGTCTTGTAAGTAGAATACATGTCCATTTTCCGCTTTGAGCTTGCGATTTGTGATCCGGTGGTCGGATCTGACTCGGGTTCTGATTCTTGCCACAATCATCTAAAACGACATGGACCTCAACTTACCTTCTGCTTCAGTGAGCGCAATCGATGTGTGATTGTGGATATTCCTGACCCCTGATACCCGACTCAGACTCTTCACACCGACTCTGTCGATGCCCTCCTGTCTCAGGTCGCAGAACTTGACAGAAAACCCAACACCGACGATATTTTCCTTTTCTTCGGGAGAAAGCTCGTCGGAATTGAGGAGCGTCTGGATCGCTGTGGCGTATTGCAAGTTTATGACTACACAAGGCTGGTTCAGCGCATCGCAACAAAGTGAAACCCAAGCTCACAAAGCTCGGTGTAATGCTCTTTCAGCACTCTGGCATTCAACAAAGCGGCGTCTCCATGGTTGGGCCGTTCGACGACCCAGGCGGAGTGAATATTGATTGAGCTACCGGAAAGGCGGAAGATCTCGTGGATGATTGGCTGCCATGTTTCTTGGTCTGGGAAAACCATGAAGCGCAAAACTGTAGAGTAAGAAGTTGAAAACATACTCAAGCCAATTCCTCCAGCAAATAAAAGTGTGGGCCCGGGCCTGCCAGAGTCTGGCTTGTATTGGGTCGCAATACATTGCAGAGGGCGGTCGTAGCAATAATTGAAGGTCACCGAACAAGAAACCAAGTGCATCTCGGAAGAGAAGAGAATCGGATAGGCGAACGGAGGGGGACGTTAATCGCACGTCGTGCGTCTCCTGCGGAGTACATGTGGAGTTGCATTCATGGAGAGGCCGTCATTGTCCCAGTGGGCAGTCTAAGAGGGATAGCGGCCCGCCATCCTATCTGGTTAAAGCGGGTGTCTGCCGACCTTTGCGGGATGCTGACCCTGGACGACGTCCGCGGAGGCGAGCATTAGAGGCTAATGTAGTGTAGCATCTGCCTAGTGTAGCATCTGCCTATTGTGTGTGACTGTGGCAACACACCTGGCCACTCAGCGTCTATCGGAGCCTTGGTTGAGGCCTTGAGGTGCCATTTGAGAAGATGGAAATAGCCGGGCGGCCCGGGTCGCAACTCACGGCATTGATCGAAACCTCAGTTTGAACAGAACGCTCATGTTGATACCGTGGAGATCGTGCCAGCCGACCAGTCATCAAATTAGACGGAAACGAATCTCAAGATTTCACGATTCCCTGGCTGAGTCCTTGTTCGGACTGGTTCCACTTGGGCTCACTCAGGACATGATTCCATCTGGAACTTGCTTTTAGCACCGTAGAACGGGCTCTTCTACATAGACCGCGTAGACCGCGTACGAGGTGTAGACTGACCATTCGCGTAAGTCTGTTGGCGCCATCCCCGGAAGGGCTGGAAGAAGCAAGTGTTCTTGCCGAAGTGTGATCGCAGCGCCCGCCGTCAAGTTCCTGGACAACCATCAGACAGCCAGAAGGTGGGGTATAAATCCGCGGGACTTGACGTTTTCATCTTTGTTTCTTGCCCTCATTGTCCCCTCGTCTGCCCCCCATTCGCATCCTTCTCGGTGTCTCTGTCAGCTTCAAGAGTCAAGTCCTGGGTTCCTTCTGTTCTTTGCCTTCATCTGTCACTTGCTCCGGCATCTCGTGGTCTCTCTCCGGCGTCAAGTCCTTCAATCCTCTCGAGTTTTTTTTCGGATGCCTTTCTGTGCCTCTCATGAGTAGCTAGTGTATTGTAACTACCCGTGTTGCTGATGTATTGTAACTACTACCCGTGTTACTCAATACGATGTTGTTTCATTCAATATATTTTTGCCCCGTCTTCAGCTGTCAATGAACATCAGCGATGGGGTACGGCGCCCCGGAAATAATCACCAATCTGGCTCGGCTGTTTAAGCGGTTGTTTCTACGTGTTATACGCGACTCTACCGTAGAGTACAGTAAAAGAGCCTCCGCAATATAGAGGTAACCTTTGTACCCGAATACGCGGCATACCCGGTCTACATAGGCCTATGTAGACTGCCCGGGTTTTCCAGATGTCCGATATCAGTTCCGAAGCTGCTGAAAGCCCTTGGCTGGCGGCGACCCGAAGCCGTTCCACCGTGTCGCCGCAAAACGGATTACTACGCCGCCGCGTTCTCAGGTGTGAATGCTATAAAGATGTCCCTCGAATTTGGACTCTCTCAGCCCGACGATGGACCAATTGACTTTGCGCTCCCGGGTCCTCGCAGGCAGCTCCGACGCATTTCCAGTCCGATTTTTTCTGCGATACGGTCTGTATTGTCTCTGGTCTTCTCTGTGCACTTGAATCTCATCTCCTCAAGCTCGCTCGGCTGCGTTTGCTCTCGTTCACCGAGGCATCACTCGTGGGCAGTTGATAATTGTGGACTCTGAAGGCAAACATGTCTTTGGTGAAGAAGCCAGCGAGTGCCGAGTCAACCTCACTGTACTCGACAATGCCATGTGGGGGCAAATATTTCTTTCGCATGATCTAGGCTGTATGTGCCCCAGATCTAGAGTGGGATGAAGTTGATTTTTATCTTCCAGTTGCCGAGGCATATATGCAAGGCAATTTGGAGGTTCCCGATCTCAAGGCCACGTTGAACGCACGCGTTTTCATTCATTCGCCTGCTCCAACTGACCTCCGTAAAGTTGTTCCTTGACAATCGCGCGGGCCTCACTTTCATGGCGTCATCCTTGAATTTCTTGTTCGAGCTTGCTTCTTCCACCCTCTCGAACACGATCTTCAGACAAAACCTTGTCATGGCTCGAAAAAGCGCGGTATTTATTCACACGTCAAGTTGGCAACTTCTTCATCTTATCGCTCACAGGAACTTTCATACGACATCTCAAACGTCTTCATGAAGGTAATCATAATGTTCGTTGTAAATCCAGGACTCATTCGCGACCCAGTGCTTCTTGAGCAAAGAGATGATGTACTCAGCGGCTCTCTGGGGCGATGCCGAGCATGGACCCCGGGGTGACCTCAACCACGGTCCAACAGAGGGAGATCTCGAACGAGCCCAAGATCGCAAAATCCAACACTTTTTGAAGAACGCTCGACTTGTGCCTGGGGACCGTGTGTTGGAGATCGGGTCTGGATGGGGCGCGATGGCAATTGCGGTTCGGCACTTTCTTTCTTTCTTCCAGTTGGATCGTCTAATCCAGTGCAGGCGGGTCGAATGGGATGCACAGTCGACTCGATAACACTCTCGAAAGAACAAAAGAAAGAAGCTGACGAGAGGATTGCAGCTGCTGGACTTTCCGAGTTCGTCCGAGTTCACCTCTGCGACTATCGGGAAATGCCACCTTCTTTTGAACACGCTTTTGACGCCTGCGTCAGTTGCGAGATGCTTGAAGTGAGTGTATGCGCATGTTTACTGCTCTATGTTGAAAATTTGCAGGCCGCGGCGCATATTTTGAAGCTATCGACTGGGCTCTGAAACCGGACAAAGCCACCGTGGTCATCTCGGTCTCTACGCAGCCGGAGGATCGTTACTCGGAACATCAGTGACTTTCGTTCTCAGCTCCCTGTCACTGTGAAAACATCGGCGCATGAAATTCATGTCGCCGTGCCATGAAGACGCAAAATCAGGGCCGCTGGCCTGAAATGAATGGATCATGCATCTCGGGTCATTCAGGCGTTATTTGGTGAGTTTTACTCACTCTGCACCAAGGACCAAATCATGTGCTTGGCGGTGAATTTCAGGGACCCCGGTGTTGAAACAGTCAAGCCAAAATCATGCGAGAAGGGCATGAAAATCAACGCAAAAGATGCAATTGAGCATTGATCGAGCTAGAGTGTTATTCGTTCAGCCTATCGCAATTCTGCTCATGCCCGACAAGCATACCGTTCCAGAGTGGCATATTACAGGCAGCCGAGCTTGCGAAAAGCGAAATATTCCTTGTGTGGAGCGCGTGCTGCGGATGATGTCAGTGGTGTCACGCTTGTCACAGCGCTCCACTCCTTCCTCCTAACCCTCACGTCCCTCTTGCCCCCGCTTCGTCAACGCCCTCCTCTTCGACCTCTTTCCGTCAGGAGCCCCGTCAGCTACACTCCATGGTACCGTAGACCTCAGGACCAGTTTCAAACCCTCGCCACCGACAGGTACCGGTTTGAAGCCCAAGCCGCCGTGGCCATCACAAATGGGTGTAGGGCTCGAGCGTCGGAGATCCTGGCTCACTGATGAGGCCAGCGGGCATCGGTTGCGTCGCTAACTCTGTTTATTTACTCTGGTCTGACCCATTACAAATATGACCCTCAAGAAGTTCTCAAGTCCGTGGAGCAGATTGGAACGCCGGGAGCTCTCGCTCCGTCTCTTACATCTAGTACGTGCCCCATCCATCGCCTAATTGCCGTTCCCCTTGATGCACTCGGAATCATTCTCTACGATGTCCTCCCGCTCCGCTAGTCGCAACTCGAGGTATGTTCCGTGGCCATATCCCGGAGATGCTCTACTTAAATGGGATGAACTTTAGCCGACGACGTTATCGACACCGACTATGCGGATGTGGCTTGGGTGGAGGCGGAGGCGAGACTGGGCGGCGTGGTGGTAGCACGTTGTTGTATCACATACATTTACTTTGAAATCCATCTGGTTTCCATGTTATGTCCCGTTCCAACGCCAACTCCGGTACCTCAACTCCGGTACTCAACTCCGGTACTCAACTCCGGTCACGTCGGGATGCCTCCCGACGTCGAAGCGCATCACGCGCTCCTCGGTTCTATCCGGGTACTCGGGTTTTCACGCGATGAAGGTATCTGAGCGTTTCCCCCGGACTTGGTATTCATCAGGATATCCACTTGATCATTCCGTGCGGACTTAATCAGCTTATATCCACATAGCCGCATAAGTCCGTTTCTATTATTGGTCTGTGGTAATGACATATATCTCTACTTACTCGTATATAAGACTTTCCTTATCTGTATTCAACCTTAGTTGATAATTGACGTTCTTGACTACTCGTCTTGGCTGGTTCCTACTCCTTCCCTTCCTATCAACATAGCAAGGCGTCTTTGACACCCTACTCCTCTGTGGTGCTCTTAGATCGCTCCTCCGGTCGACTCCTTTCAACTCCGGTCACTACCGGAGTTCCGGCTTCTACTCCGGACTTGTCTTTTGGAATCGGATCGTAACAGTATTATCAACTCCGCACATCTTCGCTATGTCTAACCTACCCCCTAATCAACCCAACCAACCTCCCAACACGGATCAACGCATACGCATTCAAGACAACCGGCTTTCTGAGGACTCCGCGGCAATTGACAATAGACGTAGACGCCAGTCTACTATATTCGCTCAAATTCCGTTGATCGTTCGTCCTTCGATACAAAACCCGGTTCCACCGATCCTACAAACCCCCCCTGCTGCGACGGGTCAGTTCTCGATCCCGCCGTATGGTCCTTACCGAGATCGGTTCGTTCCGTCTCCCGGTTCAAATTGGGACCCAAACTTACCTCCTTTGCCTAATTCCCCGTCTCGTTCCGCCGGTGGTTTGGCCCGGAATACTCCGGCTCAAAACCAATCCACTGCACAGCGCTATACCATCCCCATGAATTTCCCGATTTCACCGTCCGTTCCCCGGTTCCAAAACCGCGAACCGACTTCGGCTTCAATTTGGGAAGTGCGCGCGGAAGAGCATATCGCGGATTTGTCTCGACAATTGGCTGAGTCACGCCTTCACGATGATGAATCTGACGATGGAATTCCTCTAGTTCTACCCCGTCCTAACTTCGAACCTATGGGCACTATTCCGGAGAACTCTCGCTTCGATGACTGGTTTAACAACCGACGCAACTATACCACCGACGAACGCTATCTTGCTGGGCTTCAACGCTTTGAAGCCTTACACCCTTGGGAGTCCATTCAGGTACTCCGGTCAGACGATGGAATGTCTAACCGGGAGTATGGACGCCATCCCACGCAAGTTCGTTTCGGTGCTTATCGCGCCTCCGGCGTAGGAATGCATCCGGAGCCAGCTCCAGCAGGTACTCAAGCTCGTCCCGGTGATTCGGATGACGAAACGGATCCGCTCAGCCATAGTTCCTCCGTCCATCAGGGCGGTCCTCCGGGACCACCAGGTGGATATGGAGGAGGTGGCCCTCCTGGTGGTGGCCCTCTGGGGCCCCCCGGAGGTGGATTTCCAGGTGGCGGGCCTCCGGGCCCTCCATATGGCGGTGGTGGTGGAGGCGGCAATCCCGGTGGTGGACCCCCCCTGGTGGATATCCAGGTGGAGGAAACCCCGGTGGAGGAGGGGGCGGAGGCGGGCCTCCTGGGGGATTTCCCGGGGGATTTTTTCCTCCTGGCGGTCCTCCCCAACCTGCGCCTGGCACTGATCCGTACATGGCTTACATGATGTATGAGACCGCCCAGGCGTTTAGGGACGCCGCTACGCAATTCAGAAACCCACCTGCTCAGAGGTCGGGACGGTCAAACCTTCGGAATCCGGACCCATTCGATGGAGAAGATCCTTCAAAGCTGCGTATATTCTACACGCAGTGTTCTCTTCGTTTTGGAGAACAACCACAGGACTTCGTCACGGACTCAAGCAAGATTATCTTCGTGATCTCATACCTCAAAGGTCGCGCGCTCTTGCACTTCACTCCGGTGATCGAGTCCCAGACACCTCCGGAATGGGACGACAATTGGGCTGCTTTCTCGCAGGAACTCTTCAACTGCTTCGGTCCGGTCGATCCGGTCGGAGACGCCCAGGAAGAGGTCCTCAATCTCCACATGGCCAACAACGAGACCATTATCGACTTCCATCTCAAATTCGACACTCTTCGGCCTTACCTCCCTTGGTCGGATGAGAACCTCAAGTTCATGTACTATCGTGCGCTGGCTCTTCGTCTTAAAGATGACCTCAAGACTGCGCGCTACCCCGACACGTACATTGGACTCCGCACTGAGGCTACTCGATTGGATTTCATCTACTGGAAGTTCGAGAAGGAGAGGCAGAGAGAGCGGGAGAGGAAGAAGCGGATGGGCGGTGGTGGAGGTTCTGGCTCCGGTTCCGGTAACGACAATCCGAAATCCGGCAACAACGCCAAGAACACCAACTCCGGTAACTCGTCTGGCAACTCCGGTTCCGGCAACTCCGGTAACTCTGGTAATTCGTCTGGTCAGCAAAACCGCAAGGGAAATCCTAGGAAGGATCCAAAAACTCCCTCCGGTAACAACAACGCTGCCCAGACCAATCCGGCTCCCAACAAGAATCCGCCCCCGAAGAAGACCAAGCCCTATGAGAAGAATCTCACCCAGGGTGGTAAGCTGAAGCAGGAGGAACGGGATCGCCGTAAGGCGAACAATCTCTGCATGTACTGCGGAGAGGCAGGTCATCAGGCGTCCGATTGTCCCAAGCGGACTACTCCGGTCGCTGGCCGTGGGTCTCAAACCACTCCGGCCCCTGCTGCTACAACTCCCGCTCCCGCAGCCCCTGCGTCGACAACCCCGGCCGCGCCAAAAAATTAGGCCGCAGTCCGGACGCCTCAATCCCCAGTCCGGACTGCGTTGACGGCGGGGATCTTCCCGAGGTACGACTCAACGCTTCCTCTCTTTCATCTAATGCCCTTTACGTTTTACTTTTTCTATCTCTACTGCGCGCGGACTATGTATCTCTGGACGAGCGTGAACTAGGCGTAACCCTAGGCTCGTCCGATGTATCGAGGCAACTTGCCGAGGGATTCAACTCCCACATTAATGCGCTCGTGGACTCCGGTTCATCGCATTGTTTCGTCTCAGACAGGTTCTGTGACGAAAAGGGTTATCTCCCTTATTTTGTACCTCCGGTCAAGGTGCGGTATTTGGATGGCTCGTCCTCGATCATTAACCGTCAGATCCGGCTGCTCATCCGGTTTCCTTCCGGCGACGTCCATTTAATGGAATTCTATGTCACCCGTCTTGATCCTCCCTGCGACATGGTCCTCGGATACAACTGGCTTCACCGCTACAATCCGTTGATTGACTGGAAGAATGCTAGTATCGCTTTCCGGACCACATCCAATGGGAATCTTGTGTCAACACCAACTCCGGTCGAGTCTCTCTCCTCCGGTTCTGGGACCCCAACTCCGGTCCCGACTCCGACATCGTCGCCATCGACCTCAGCTCCTTCAGAGCAACATTCCGAGGCCACCGAGCCTCGTCCATTCATTACTCCACCAAAAATCTCTCTGGTCTCTGCTGCAGCTTACCGTTCTATATTCAAGGATAAGGACGTCCAGCAGTTTACGATGCAGGCCCAACCAAAGGAAGAAGTTACTGCCAAGTCCGGTTCCCTAGAGGATCCGGACCTGTCTAAAATTCCTTCGGAGTACCATGACTTCGCTGACGTATTTTCAGAGCAGGAAGCGTACAACCTTCCTCCTCACCGCGAATATGATCTCAAGATCGAAACCATCGACGGCGAAGTCCCTCCGGTCGGGCACGTCTACTCCCTTTCGCAATCCGAGCTCGCTGCACTCCGCGAGTTCATCGACAAGAATATTCGTTCCGGATTCATCTACCCGTCCCGGTCGAATCATGGAGCTCCTATCCTTTTCGCCAAGAAGAAGGATGGTTCGCTCCGACTCTGTGTCGATTACAGAGGTCTTAACCGCATCACGAAGAAGGATCGTTATCCTCTTCCATTGATTGCTGACCTCTTGGATGCTCCGGGAAAGGCGCGTATCTATACCAAACTTGATCTTCGGCACGCTTACCATCTTCTCCGAGTTGCTGAGGACGATGAGTCCAAAACTGCATTTCGGACTCGCCACGGCTCTTTCAACTTCAGAGTCGTACCGGAGGGTTTATCTAACGCTCCGGCGGCTTTTCAGCGCTTCCTGAATAGCCTGTTCGCGGACTTGCTTGACGTTTACGTCGTTGTCTATTTGGATGACATTCTGGTTTACTCCGGAGACAAAGCTCAGCACACAGCGCACGTACGGGAAGTACTCCGGCGCCTCCGGGCCTCCGGTTTGTACTGCAAACTCCCCAAATGCGAGTTCGGTGTAACAACGTGCGAGTACCTCGGCTATATTCTCTCTCCGGATGGATTCCGGATGGCCGAGGAGAAGATTGCGGCGATAATGGAATGGCCGGTCCCACGTAAAGTTAAGGACGTTCAGTCATTCCTTGGCTTTTGCAACTTCTACCGTAGATTCATCTGGAATTACTCCGGTATCACGGTCGCCCTGACACGCCTCACGCGTAAGGGCTTGAAGTGGGACTGGACCTCCATCTGCCAAGACGCGTTTGAGACGCTCAAGAGGGCTTTCACCGAAGCTCCGGTTCTCCATCACTGGGTTCCCGGCCGTCAACTTACGGTCGAAACGGACGCTTCGGACTACGCTATCGCCTCCATCCTATCAATTCAAGGAGACGACGGCGACATCCATCCCCTCGCATTCCGGAGCCGGACTCTGCAGAACGCGGAGCTCAACTACGACACCCACGACAAGGAACTCCTCGCCATCTTCGACGCTTTCGAGCATTGGCGCCAATACCTCGAAGGAGCTCCTCTTACAGTGGATGTTGTCACCGACCACAAGAACCTGGAGTATTTTGCTACCACAAAGACGCTTACCCGTCGACAGGTTCGCTGGTCAGAGAAACTCTCCGCGTTTAATATGCTCATCCGGTTCCGTCCTGGACGGCTTGGGGGAAAACCTGACGCGTTAACTAGACGATGGGACGTCTATGCTAAAGAGGGGGATAGGGATTATGTTCAGGCCAATCCGCAAAATTTTCGGCCAATTTTCACCTCCGAACACCTCTCCGCGTCACTCCGGGCAACATTTCTTGAAGAAATCGTACTCCGGTCATCGGTCGTTTTGGACGTCAAGAAGCTCTACTCCGACATCCGGACTCATCTCTCCGACGATCCTCACGCCCTTGCGGGTCTGGAACTCGCTAAAACCGGCACCAACCCTCGCTGGACGACAGACGAGGCTGGCTTACTCCGCTTAGACGGACGAATCTATGTTCCCTCATGCTCCGGTTCTTCACCGGAGCTCCGTGTACGTGTTTGCCAGTTTAAGCATGATCATATTCTTGCTGGTCACTTCGGACAGAACAGGACGCTGGCTCTGATCCGGAAGGAATTCACTTGGCCAAATTGTCGCGACTTCGTCAAAGACTATGTCAAGTCCTGCGTCACGTGTGCGAGGAACAAGAAGCCCAGGCACCGTCCTTACGGTCTCCTGAAACCCCTTCCAGTGCCTCTTCGTCCTTGGCATTCGATATCCATGGATTTCATCGAGCAACTTCCGGCCTCCGGCGAGTACGATTGTATTCTTGTGATCGTTGATCGTGCTTCGAAGCAGGTTATCCTCATTCCCTGCGACGTTCACATCGACTCTCCAACACTCGCCCGGATGTTCCTCATTCACGTTTTCTCCAAACACGGAGTTCCGGCACACGTCACTTGTGACCGGGGTTCCGAATTCATATCTTCCTTCTTTCGTTCTTTGGGCGAACTCCTCGACATGAAGATCCATTATACTTCGGGTTACCATCCGGAAGCTGATGGTCAAACGGAACGGATGAACCAGACGGTCGAGCAGTACATCCGCATTTACTGCTCTTACCAACAGGATGATTGGGATACACTCCTTCCTCTTGCCGAATTCTCGTTGAACAACGCTCCTAACGCCTCCACAGGCATTACTCCGTTCTTCGCGAATAAAGGCTACGATCCCCTCCTGTCCGTCCATCCAGAACTCAATGTCGCCAACACATACGCTCGCGACTTCGTGGTCAATCTCAACGAACTCCACGAGTTCCTCCGGGACCAAATCCGGTCTGCACAAAGTACTTACAAGGAAACGGCGGACCGGAAACGCATTCAACATCCGGACATCAAAGTCGGTGATGAGGTGTTCATTTCCACCAAGTACATCAAGACCAAGCGTCCAACTCCGAAGTTCTCGGAGACGCACATCGGTCCGTATGAGGTTATTGGAAAACCTAGCGCTGCCTCGTTCCAGGTGCGACTTCCAAAAAATCTGTCCCAAGTTCACCCAGTTTTCCATGTTTCTCAACTCGAACCCCACTTCCGGAATCCCTTCCCCGGTCGAGAAATCCCTCCACCACCTCCGGTAGAGGTCGACGGCGAAGAGCATTTCGAGGTCAAACAAATCGTTGACTCCAAGCTCGACCGGAGGTACCGGATTAAACTCCGGTACTTGGTCGAATGGATGGGCTACGAGAACACGGATGAACAATTCACATGGGTTGGAGCAGACGACATACAGGCAGGTGAGGCGTTGGACGACTTCCATCGCCGATATCCAGACAAGCCTGGCCCGTTACAAATCTAATTGTCAAACCCCGGCCGAGCCTTTCCAACTTCAGGTTCAATACCTCGGCCGGGTAAACGTTCGTTCATCAAAATTCTATTTACATTTTGCCTTTACTTATACAAACGTTCGTTTCACACGAATCCGGCGACTATCTACATTGTCAATCCTCTGCCAATTCGTCGTCACCATTCTTTGCTGTATCCGGACTCGACGCGATCTCGGGCTCGGTCTCCACCGGTGGAATCATTTCCTCCTCCGATTTCTCGTCGTCATCCCCCGGCAAGAACAAGGGCTCCTTAGCCCCCTCCGGTCCCTTCACCTCATACTCCTCCGGATCGACGTTCATGTCGACCATACCCTCAACATCCCCATCCTCCAACTCCATTCCGGACCCCTCAGGCTCCTCCGCCTCGGCGTCCATCTGGATCCCAGTCCACTCCTCTTCGTCTTCATCTCCAACCGACTCCTCTCCTCCCTGCCTCGCCTTCCACGCCTCCAGCTCTTCCTCAAAGACGCGTTGGCGTCGATCCTGCTCCGCCTGCCTCCGAGCCTCTCTGGCATCCGCATCCTCGGCCTCCTCGTACATCGAATTCCCACGGTCGTTGTCCCAATCGTCTGAGACACGATCCGGAGTTACGGGGCGAGGGTCGACGGGAGGCGCGGGAACGACGTCCTTCGGCTCATCGCCGAAATCCATCAAGTTGTTGTCGTCCTCAACAACTCGACGAGCAAGACGAGGCCTCTTGACAGGCACGGGGGGAGGCGAGACCGAGATGGAGGACGATTGAGCACGCCCACGTTTGGGCGTGACGGAGACAAGAGTGGACACCTCATAATGTGGATATATCTAGATATGTACTGGCCTTGTCCAAGGTACGTATTGCAATATTTCTGGGCCATCCATATATTCATTTAAATGGCTTTTTCTCACTACGGAGCCGTGTTCTCGGCATCTCGCTAGCATCAGGAGGCCCTCCAGGCCGTGGCTCCACATTGATGACTCCCGGCATCCACGGCCAGGTGATAGCAATCACAGGCGCTTTAATTCGATTAAATAGGCGCCCTTGTAAATAAGCGCTCTAGCAAAAAAAAAAAAAGTCCCCGCCCACCGCCACCGTCACCGCCCCCGGCTGGCGCTCGGTATACCCCGCTCGCCCTCCTCGTTGCATCCAACTCCCCGTGCGAAATCCCTCATGGCGCGCGCTCATCTGGCCGCCTCGCCACGCCACATGCCGCCGTCTCCCGATTCATTCCGCTGCCATCTATTCGCACCGTTGTGCGCTAGGAAAGGATTTGGCGCCCCGGCGCCTCTTCAAAATCTGGCCACACTACGGGCTCCCAGACGCGCTGCTCGCCCGCCGTTCGCGCTCCCTTATTTTTGCGCTTCCCGCCAGCCGCTCCAGCACCCCTACCACCACGCATCAGCGCTCTCTCTACTCACCAGACGCGTTTTTGCCGGTTGCACACCCGTTCCCCACCCGTTCCCCGCTACATGCATTCATGCGCCTCCCACTGTCGTTGCCTTGCCACTCGTCGTCAGTCCAGCGAGAAGAACAGTGATTGCGTGATAAGCGAGGGGGAAACAAGCCCCAGATGCAGGAGCGGCGGATTGGGGAGGAGGAGGAGGGAGGGGATGCACACGGAGAGGGCTGAACTGGAAGGTAGAAGAGGAGGGAGGGCGCCCGGGAGGCGGGGAGAGCCGGGCAGCGGTAGAGCCGGACAGCGGTATATATGGGTGGATTTGCCGGGATGGTGCACACGATACACGCAATCCGCGTTATGCACGTTATGCACGTGTCTCGAACGTGTCGAGTGAGTACAGCGGCGTCGAGAACCCGGATGTGGGTGTCGGCACGCCGAAAACACCGTCCGAGGATTAACACGGAGCGTCGAGCGCCGAGGGCGAGGCCAACAGGATGCAATACAGAGCAGCTGAAATGTGTAGTGAGCAACGGGTCAGAGAGAAAAGACAAAAGGGAACATACAGGAATTGTGCAGTCGTTGTTGTACGAGGTGGGAAGCGAATATACATGTACACCGAGGAGGGGGCAAGGAGACGGGGAGCAGAGAAGGTGTATCTGCGCCAGCACAAAAGCAAGAGCAAAAAGTAGCGTTTCTGGGATGGGTGGTTAGCTTAGCGTCCTCAGATTCAAAGATAATGAATACGTACCAGCTGCTTGTCGATGTCCTCTGCCCGCGCTTGCTCGTTATTAATGCTAGGGTGCGCCCCATGCGCCCCACTCCGGAGGGAGAAGCAAGGATACGGCGCGTGTGTACGCCGAGACGCTGCAAAGCCTTGTCGGGCAGGAGGGGAGGGTTTGGGTCCAGGATGCGACGAGGACTCGAAGGGCCCGAGTCAAATGCGATGGTGACGGAAGTAGGAGGAGCTTGGTGGGCGTATTGGCGTCGTAAAGCGGGGGAGATGGCCAGAGGACGGCATAATCTCTGGGATGAGAGCTGGTCGCTGTCGACGGCGGGAGTAGAGACGGGTGCATCCGGGACGACGGGCAGTGTGAGCAAGAGACAGGATGATGGAGGCGGTGGAGATGGGCCAGAGTGCGAATCTCGTCGTCACTCTTCTCCTCATTGAGGCGGGGCAATCTGAAGTCGATGGCAGGGACAGCCAACGTCTCGATGCTGGACCATGGACTAACAGGACGGGTGTGGCATCAAACAGAGACGCAGAAAAGCTGGAAAATGTCAGTGTGGAATCGTCGACGGAGAGCAAGGTGACGCACTGGAATGCCACGTCACCACGCCATCTTTCCCCCCATCGTCGAGCCAGGCGCCAAGCGTAGGGGTGCAGGAGGGGACATTGCCGGCGAGATAAAGCCAGCGTAGGTCGTGGATGAGGCGAAAGTGTTGGGGAGGATGGTGCTGGCAGAGGCGTTTGCGATCACATGATTGAATCAACACAATCCCCGCTCGCCAGACGCGCGTGTTTCTATTCATCCCCCCTACATTGACACCCAAAGCGCACATGAATAAGTGCCTTGTATCCTTTAACACGCCGACTCCAAATTTCTGCTCAATTCAAGCTCAATTCAAATGGAAATGAAGGATCTTGGACGGCAGTAACTTTGGACTGCATCTATATTTCTTCAGCTCTATGGAGTGTATTTCAGCAAATGAATGGTTGCGATGCAGAGTCTAAGTTGAGAAGAACATGTTTGGGGGCTATATGCAGGCTCACACTGGCGAAAGTTGCTCGGTCGGTGAACAAGCTTCGGGAGTCAAAATCTCAATCTATGTGAGCGCTATGAGCGAATGAAGGGTACAGAACGTATCGTATCCATGCTAAGGGTGTTGTGGAATATTTCCGGGCTGCAGGATTGCTCAGAGGGAAGGTGAGTGAGTGTAATTTGAAAATTAAAAATCACACCGTGGACAGCGTTCCTGGCTGATCCAACCTCCGGTTTTTTGCGGAATACATTGTCTCATGGTCCATTCACTCGAATTGAGTCAATTTTGTGCTGAGGAGGAAGGTCACCGGTCGCTATGAGGAAAAGAGATTTCGCATGACGGAATCACCACTACCTATCTCGGCAAATGATTTTTTTCCTGTCAGCTGTGGGCGAGACATGGGCATTCTGTGCAGGCCCCAAGAGTACAATATCTTATAGGTCCTCGATTGAATAATTTCAGATTTTTACAAGGTGTGCAAGTCATCGAACGCGACATCGAGGTTGTATTGAAAAACTTGAAACCAGCCAACACCTGTCAGTCACACTCCACTCTCACTGCACTTTCAACCCATTCTGCCATGTAGACTCACTCCCTGCAAGCAAATCCTTTTCAAATGACGAATCAATGTCCTGATACGACTCCAGAAAAAGTCTAGAGCTCCAGACGGGTCTCAGAATTGTACTAGGAAGGTAGGAGTGACAATGTTGGTATGATTTTTACACATCAAGGTCGAATTTACACTCGTTCAGCACTGTACGCCCTATCTATTACCTTGGATCTTTTTCAAGTCGCTTCAGAAGGATCTTATGCTGCTCCAGACGGATCCCCGCGTCCCCAAAAAATCTCAGAGTCATTAACGAGCGTTGTCGAGGCATTCTCCGAGATACTCGGAGACCCGTGTCCCCCACGGAATTGACATGGATTCGGGCTCTGCCTCGGCTCATTGAATCCCAACTGACTCTGACCCATCTCTATAGGATTCAGGGAGTATCTGCATGGATTCAACGAGCGCAAACTCAACTATACGAGCACAGGGGACGTAATTCTGGTATTACAGACATGACGAAGGGGCTCACTCTTGAACAATGCGACATCCAACTTACCAGCAGGACATGTAATGTCCTACCAGAGCATTCAGCGACAGACATGCACACCAACTCTCACCTGTGTCAAGCGGAAAGTGCAATACAAGTGGTGCACGGCGTCCGATTCGATTCCTTGCACCAATTTCGGCGCATACGCATGCGAGTCAATTGCCTGCGAATATTATTCATGACGAAGGGGCTCACTCTTGAACAATGCGACATCCAACTTACCAGCAGGACATGTAATGTCCTACCAGAGCATTCAGCGACAGACATGCACACCAACTCTCACCTGTGTCAAGCGGAAAGTGCAATACAAGTGGTGCACGGCGTCCGATTCGATTCCTTGCACCAATTTCGGCGCATACGCATGCGAGTCAATTGCCTGCGAATATTATTCATATAGAGAAAATCAGCCGTAGCAGTGGATGAGTGATTTCTACACATACATCGTTCAACGTCAACGGATGAATCGAGAACTCAAACCTGCAGGAAAAGGAGCAGTGCTGCAGGTGAACCGGACCGTTCAAAGCAAACGGTCCGGGGGAAGCCTGTTTGCATCTGAATGTCAGTTTACAGCTCAAGCGTGTTTGAATCGTTGAAATAGACGCACCGTTAGTGAGAGAAGATCTTTAAAAGAGGGCTAAGGGAGATGAGAGAATTATAATTCATTCGAATCGGATTTTCTTGATCCAGATTACCACGGACCGTTAAGTAGCGACACAAGTGTAGAGAGAGAGGTTATCGAAAGGAGAGACTGCTAGTACAAAATCCAGTAAGGATCGTTTTGCATAGCACGTCCAGCAAAGAAATAACGAGTACGCCACGCGGCGAGGTAGTAGTAGTGATCAGGCTGCGGAAGGGGAAACCGGCTGCCGCGGCGTTGATATCTCTGCATATGACACAGGCAGGCCAAGGCTCTGTGAAGATCTGAACTAGAGATAGTCATTTTCGAGTCAAGGAGCGGCGCAAACACTCCGGTTCGAGAAAGATGGAACTGCGAGAAACAGGGTAATCCAGGATCAAGAGACGATGACAGTAAAAAGATCAGATGCACAGGAGAACACACTTTCGACTGACCGTAGCCGCAGGAGCGGACATGTGGCAAGATCAAAACGAGCGGGTGGGACCTGTGTACAGACCGCCGTCGAGTAGAGTAGATATCATCCTCCAGCTCAGAAAAGAGAGGAGAATGGGGCGACCGGTCAAGAGATCTGTAACTGACTGTCCCCGCAGACGCGTACCAGAGCTCGAGGGTGTGCCAGCCTACGCGCTGAATTGAATTGCAGGGGCCGAGGATTCCCAGTATTCAGTCTCGGACAAGAACAGAGAGCAGCAGTGAGTGCGAGTGAAGAACGGAGGGAAGGGAACGGAGCGGAAATGGTGACACTTGATATGAGGACGAGCTAACGAATGGAGGGAATGGAGGCGACGGAACGGAGGAAAGAGAGGCGACGTAACGGTCCGAGCCTCCGAGGTCACGAGGGATCAACAAACAAAAGTGGCGGCACTTTTCCTTTCCACCCACTTTCGTCCCAGTGCAGCGACTCGCGCCGCCATGGCCATTGAATTCTATTTCTCTCCTGCCCAACCCGGACTCCTACACTCAACCGTCTTCCTAACCACTTCCTGAATCACCAATTGTCGCCAATTGTGCCGCCCAGATACCATCCAGCGTCCAGCGTCCAGCGTCCAGCGTCCCATTCCCCGCTCCTCCCACCGGCCCGCTCTCACCTTCTCACCGCAGCCAGTCACGCCCCAAGCGCACTACCGCCCGGACACCCGTATCCCAATCGGCACTGCATTTTTTTTTGATCGCACCCCAATATTCCGACCATTCCGAGTGCCCGCAAACGGGAGGCAGCGTGGTCGCTACACGTTGTGCTTCCATACCCAACACCCACGGTCCCGGTGCGCTGGGCCTGGTGCATGCCGGCGCTGTGTTTTTCCCCCGCGGCGCGCTGGCCAGACCGCGCTTGTTCGCGCGATGCTGTATGCTATTGCGTCGGCCCTGTTCTCGTTCTCTCGCGTGCTGAGCGTGTGCCGGCGTGAAGCGGTGCTGGCAGCATTTTATTTTACCCATATTTTTTAATTGTATTTGCGTGCTGTATTTAATTATTCTAATCAAAATTGATGGCAAATCACATCTCACCAACTTTGATGGCTTATTTGAAGCTCCGAAAACCATCAAAAATCAGCCCAAGGCTTCGCCAATGTGTGCCGAGAAGCCGCCAACAACCTGCAGTGCTGGCCCGAAGATATTGCAATACGTACCTGGACTATCACCGGTAAATATCTAGATATGTCAACTTAATGAGCTGGAGTGGAGGGGACGAAGGGAGAGGTGCGAGGTTTCCGGATGGTGACATTTTGCTTCTTCCCACGTTTGGGTGGTGGTGGTGGTGGTCCGTCCGTCCTTCTGCACGCAACGCGTTTCTGCCGGCACAAATCGCAGGCACGAGCTTTGCCTCCGACGGAGTTGAGACAGACCGCTCCGAGACGACGGCAGTTGTCACAAGCTAAAGAAGAAGATGAGTAAAATCGAAAACGAAGGAAAATCACTCACCATTGTTTTCCTCGTCGTCTCCAGCGACGGATTCCACTTCCTCCGGCGTCTTCACGCGAGCCTTCCCTTTACTCTTCCTCGGCTGCTTCCTCCGCGACAACGGCTTCCCGTCATCCTCGTCTTCGCTGACGACGACGACCTCCTCCTCGGGCTTGTCCTCCACCAACGACTCCGGCCCTTCCCCACCTTCATCTTCCTCCTCGTCTTCACCCCACTCGATCCCCGCGTATTCGTCTTCACCTCCGGGCGTCGAAGGCTCTCGGTCCTCGTTCGTGTGGATCGCGTAGTTGCGACCAATCCCGGCGAAGAAAGCGAGGTCGATGAAGAAGTGGCGAGGGAAGGTCACAAATCCAGGGACCATCAGGTCCCGTGGACTCGGAGGGAGATGGGCCGGGGCTTGACGAGTTTTGGCGAGTTCTTCGGCGAATTCCCAGTAGTTGCAGTGGTGATCACGCCTCCGCGCGACCTCCTCGACAACGCGCTGTCGTCTCGCAGCCTCCAATGCAGCCTCCTCTTCCCTTTTCCTCTCTGCCGCTCTCTCAGCCGCCAACCTCTCCTCCTTGGCCTTCTTCGCTGCCTCCACCCTCGCTACCTTCTCCTTCGCCTTGGCCAGCGCCTCCTCGAGCATCGCAATGGTCTCCGGCGAGATTTCGTCGTCATCCTCCGGGTCCGGGGTCGGAGCTTGGTTTTTCTTGTCCTTGTCTTCGTCGTCGCGATGAGGGGGCAGGGAGTGGCGCGAGTGGGTCGACATGGTGGTATGAGTCAAAGAGAAAAATTGATCCGGGACAAACTTCACCAAACTTTCTTTGTTCGGTTCCGGCAACTCATTCGGCTACCGGCAATCATTTCTACCGTTCTCTTGGGCTCTTGAGGGCAAGAGCCTAAGAGGGGGATACTGTTATGTCCCGTTCCAACGCCAACTCCGGTACCTCAACTCCGGTACTCAACTCCGGTACTCAACTCCGGTACTCAACTCCGGTACTCAACTCCGGTCACGTCGGGATGCCTCCCGACGTCGAAGCGCATCACGCGCTCCTCGGTTCTATCCGGGTACTCGGGTTTTCACGCGATGAAGGTATCTGAGCGTTTCCCCCGGACTTGGTATTCATCAGGATATCCACTTGATCATTCCGTGCGGACTTAATCAGCTTATATCCACATAGCCGCATAAGTCCGTTTCTATTATTGGTCTGTGGTAATGACATATATCTCTACTTACTCGTATATAAGACTTTCCTTATCTGTATTCAACCTTAGTTGATAATTGACGTTCTTGACTACTCGTCTTGGCTGGTTCCTACTCCTTCCCTTCCTATCAACATAGCAAGGCGTCTTTGACACCCTACTCCTCTGTGGTGCTCTTAGATCGCTCCTCCGGTCGACTCCTTTCAACTCCGGTCACTACCGGAGTTCCGGCTTCTACTCCGGACTTGTCTTTTGGAATCGGATCGTAACATTCCATCCGAATTTCAGTGCCTCGCAAATAATATTCATTATCGTACAGCATGACTGAAATTGGACTCACATCTTTACCGGTCATTTTCATGCTAAGAGGATATGAAAAAGGCACATGAAAACGTCAAAAACGCACATGAATCGAGATTGCGTACTTCACCGAAAGGGAGGTGATTTTGATGCGCTCCACTTTGATCTTCAGGCAATCCGGACATGAATTGGGGGGTACCGAGGGACATGATTTTCATGTGCCCCGGGTTTCACAGTGCTGTGTATTCAAGTAACCGCTTGGCAGACCCGCGGATTTCATCCGGCGGTATCATTGGCCCGATAACTTTCTACCCAGCGCGACTGCCGTCATTTCATCCATGCAGGCTACTCTGAAAGGTAGATTCGTCCTGTTCTCTGCACAGGATCATGGCAGACGTGAGTTCTTACTTGTTCAAAATCAAAATGGGACAGTTGAAGTAAGTGCCGGGCAGATTACTGTCGGACGCTTCGAGAATGGGGCAGGTCCGTGCCATCTTCCCTCATCTCGGATTTCAACAAACCAATTTCAACAGACGCTTCCACTCGAATTTCAAAGGCCCAATTCTCGAACACATGCAACAAGAGTATCCCTTCCTCCGCGATCCGAAAAATCTCGAATTTTTCAAGAAAAAGTGGGCGTATATGTTTGTATATGCTGAGGTTGGGTATGCCCGGGCGTTTACGTCGTTGCATCATTTTGTGTTTGCTAGACCGGTGAGTGAGAACACGAATCATGATGAGGGGGTGGGTTCTCATTGGCCGCTGGACAGGGTAATGTTGTGGAACCGTGTGCGTGAAGTGCCAAGTTTTGGATATCAATTTCAGAGTCGTCGTGAAACGACGTGTTCTGCCAAGATTTTTTTCACGTTCTTGTAGTCCTTTCACCAGATTGTTACGATAGAATGAACTTTCTCGTATGTCGTATTTTCTCGAGTGTGTGATTCCTTTCAACATGGGGTGCTCGACGAAGAGCGGCTAATCCGCAACGTACGCCAGCTGCCCAAGTTCAAGCAGTTTGAATAAGTTCGGCGAATGGTCTCGTCGTAACGGTAATTCAACCAACGACAAACTTCTCACCCGAGTATTCTATGTCGGCCTCGAAGTTTGCAAAAGTCTGGCTCTTCTTCACGGTGACGAGGACTGGCGGCCGATGACCTGGGAGGGCGCGGTCCCACTGATTGCCAGCTGTGGACAGTCGATGATGTTGGATCAAGGTTGGAAACGGCATGATCACGGATCAAACCTCTCTCCTCTTCTCCTCCACCTTAGTGGTCACCATGCTTCCAGCCAATGCTACCCTGCGAACCCAGGTCTCGCAGCTCGCCCTGGAAATCTCGGCCACGAGAACGCGGTTGGCAGAAATGCAAGCCGAGTTGGTCAGTCTACAACACCGGCTGGATACGGTCACCTATCCCGTCTTGTCTCTACCGCCGGAAATCGTGGCCGAAATATTCATCCACTGTCTTTCACCTACACCCGAATGGCCCGGTTGCATCCACTCTGAGGAGGCCCCGTTGCTTCTGTCACGAATTTGTAGCCACTGGCGTGGGATCGCCCTTGCTACCCCTGTGGCAGCACCTCGATATCGACTTGAGACGCCGCGAGAAACGAGCGGCTGATATAACCCAAACCTGGCTTGGGCGCGCTCGCGAATTTCCATTTTTCGTGAGGATCACCGGGCGAGCCACGGAACTCATTGGCTCCAACAAGTTTGCCGAGACGTTCCGTCGACATGCCCCAGGAATTCAGTCGCTGGAACTAGCAATCCATAAAGAAGACTTTTCTGTTGAGAGGATGGTACAATCCTTTCAATTCCCCCTCCTCCGCCGATTGTCCATTCGCCTTCGGGAACATGCAGACATTTCGGATATACCCAAAGATCTCCGAGTCAAGATGTTCCAGGACGTCCCCCAGCTTTCCCAGGTCGTGTTGCACCAGGTTCTGCCCAAAGACCTTGCACCTCCCTGGCAACAGCTCACGAAATTCACTGGTAAATCGTTTTCACTGCCAGACTGCCTGGACACCTTGCGTAGCATGCCGAACCTCCTGGCATGTGCCCTTTCCGTGATCGAATCCTCGACGGACTACCCAGGGCTTGCCGTGTTTTCCCATACACGACTGCGCTCTTTTACTTTATTTCACTCACGGGACTATGGCAGTCCAAGGGCAAGCATGGAAATCCTCAATCTAATGGCCCTCCCCAATCTTGAGAGTCTCGAAATCTTGGATCTCAAATCCGACGAGCGCATGATTCTCGACTCATTTCTCCAACGCGAGCCCGCGCCTGCTTTGAAGCGACTCATCGTTCATCTGCGGTCCAATTACTGGGGCCACACGGCGCTGCCTTTGACTGCGGCGCCTTTTCTACAGCCTCATCTTACGGACTTGGAGATCTGGTGCCCCGAAAAAGCCTTTACCCACGATTTCTTCGAGTGTCTCGGCCACGACTCGGGTTTCGTGTCGGGACTCGAGAAACTTGGGTTTCACTGCTACAGTGACCGGTATCCCGAGGACGTGGCTTCGCCACTTGATATACTCAAAATCGCAGCCGTACCGGTAAAGAGCAGGAGGGATATGCCGGGGGTCGCTCAGCTACGGGTGTTTCGTATCGTCGTGGTGGGCGGCAACTGGTTTTCCAAAGAGGCGGATTTGGCACCTTTCAAGGAATTGAAGGCGGAGGGTTTGGAGGTTTTTCTTGGCACAGATGTCGGAAGAAACTTCATATGAGGTCAGTTTCTCATCTTTTTCCTTGGGCCCAGTGCTGGACTGACTCTTACGCCGATTCATAGAACAATAGTAAGTAGACAAATATGCGTAGGATTATTCACAACGCCTGTAATGCAGCCTGTTCTTTGTGGCGACTGGTGAGCAGCGGGAATGGGTCCGGATGGGCCAAGCAAAGTTGATTGTCGGTTCAAGTACGACATTAGTTTGTTTGTACTCGTTGTCTTTTTTCTTCCTTCAACCACAATGTGAGTCTCCACTCCTTCCCTCTCTTCCCACTCTCGCTATGATGTTACACGAAATATATTTGCTACTTCAGAGGGCGCAAGCCCGATGAGACTACACTTTCCACCAAGATCTCTGATTACTTTTTTTTCGTTTTTTTCCGTCTCCGCTCCTGTGCGCCTTTTGCTGACTGTTTTCCCAGGTAGGTGACCATCTGCGTACGCGTCCGCTGTGCGCAGGCATGCAAGTGGGGGTTTCGTTGAATTCGACGCTGGTTGTGTGCAACTCCCTTCCCTCTTTGGTTTCACAGCTCCCCGCCACCGATTGGTTCCATGACTGTGAGTCTCCACTGCTTCCCCCCTCTTCCCCACTCTCGCTATGATGTTACACGAAATATATTTGCTACTTCAGAGGGTGCAAACCCGATGAGACTACATTTTCCACCAAGATCTCTGACTCCTTTTTTCTCGTCTCCGCTCCTGCGCGCCTTTTGCTAACTGTTTCCCCCAGGTAGACCATCTGTTGCGTACGACGCAGGCATAGAAATGGGACTCGACGCCTGCATCCAACTCGACGTGACACTGGGCAGTCTGTCGACAGTTTTTATGACCTCGCAGTCAGGCCCGTCAGGAGCGCCTTGCCGCCGCCGCCGCCCGCAAGGTCAGTATTGTCTCCCTCTTCGCTCTCTCTTCAATATGATGCATACGTTTATTCGACGAACGGCTAGTGCAACGATGCTGCCTTCAATTAACCATCTTTCGGGACTGATTCTTCTTCTTTTCTGCGTTCTGCTTGTTGCAAAGAAACTGACATCCATTCCAGGCTGGCGCAAAAGGTCGTCTTCAAGCGCGCCGAGTCCTACGTCAAGGAGTACTTGAACAAGGGAAGGCCCAAGGTGTACTTTGTTGTCCGCATCCGTGGGTGCGTGCTTTCTTTTGGTCAAGATAACGTTCACTGACATCGGTCTAGTATCAATATGACTGTGAGTCTCTGTCACGATGTCTTGTTTCCTCGATCGTCGCTATGCTGTTACACGATTTCCGCTTTCTTTCAGAGGGTTCCAGCCTGATGAGAACACATTCCATATATACCTGCTCCTTCTCCCTCCCTTTCGTTCATTCTTCGAGCCTTGCTGCTCACTGTCCCTGCTAGATCCTTTCGCGCCTGAGTATGGTCCCATGGATGTATGCTTTCGGCCATCTACGGGGGCTTCCTTCTATGACTGAGTCTCTGTCCCCCTTTCCTCAATCCTCGCTATAATGCTGCACGAAATCCATGGTTCCTTCGGAGGGTCGGAGCTACTTACATTCATCCTTTCATCTGATTCCCTCCCGTTTTTCGCACATCCCCTTGTCCTTTTCTTCCCCTCTTGCCCATTGCTTTTGCTAGATGCATTTGCGCAGGCCTTGTTACAAGACACTATATCCTACTCCACTCTGTTCCCATATGATAATGCTACTTATCAATCGATTCATTCTTTGCAAAATGTTGTGGGACCGTGAGGGTGTCCCCTATCTTGAACTAAGGGCCTTGCTTACTTGCACCCTCGTCCTGAACGCGCTTCTTTCCCTCTGCTCTCGGGTACTCGTATGCTACTCGTATATTTCATGCATCATGGACATCGTACAGCACCGCTCTCGCAAGCGCGCTTAAGTACTACTCCTTCATCACCAATCCTCCCTCTGCATACTTGGCAGCCCTAACTCCCTCCGCCCACTTGACAGCGTCATCCCGCCCCTTGGGAATGTCCACCGCAAACCATATGATCAGCGATGCGACCGCACACAGTGCGAATAGGAAGGGGAAACCTGTATCATACGCAGTCAGAGATAGATTCCGGGATACATCGGAGTGGATAGTATTACGCACCCATCCAGTTATTCCCAGACGAATTGATGATAGCTTGGATCACATTAGGACCGATGATAGAGCTCGCTCGATTGGAGAGTCCGAAAAGGCCGAAAAACTGGTTTTCATCACTCAGTCCCGAGAAAGACTCTGAGAGGGAGGAAGCGCAGGCACGAAAACGCACCATGTTATCGAAACCCGGCGGGGTGAGCTCAGCCATCATGGTCTGGCTGAAAGCGTAGTACGGGGCTTGGAAGAGGCCGAATACGATGTTGTATGCCCAGAATTCCCATTTATTGTGGAAACCCAATCGGTTCGTCCAAATGCCGATCATACCTGCAGCACCCTCACTCAGCAAACGAACGGGATCAAGAAACTGGGAACGCACCCCACAGTGGAATCATGATAGTCACTACGTTCGTTACAACGAACTATCGAAATGCTTAGCTGGCATAAAGGGAGGGAGATTGAAACAGAACACACCATCGTCTTGGTCGGAATCTTCCAGTGGCGTTGGATATACCAGAAGCCGAACGTGCTTATCGTGGACGTGATGGCTTGCGATAGACCGAGGTACGTGTTGGCGAGGAAACTAAACTGGAACTTGGAGTTCTGGCAGATCCCGACAAGCGTGCCGGTCGTGTTGAGGCCCTGGATTCAGAATATATATATATCAGTAGCTGGCGGCGAAGGAACAACGAGCGACGCACATCCGCCAAAAGGAAGAAGGAGAAAAGGTAGATGAACGTGTAGGGGAGCTGCTTGTATTGTAGCATAGCGGCCCAGATCTGACTCTCCTTCAGTATCAATGCCATTGTTTTCATGAATCGGCATACCTGCTTCCATCCGATGGTAAGGTAACTCTCTCCCTTGGGAAGAGGAGGCCCCGGTCGAGGCTGCTGGAATATAAACCACCAGATACCGGTGATCACCCAGTACGCGTTGGTCAGCACGAGCGTGTAGTTGTCGACTTTCGCATTTGAAGCCAAGGGAAGGAGGATCGACAAGTTGAGACACAGAGTCGCGATATAACCAATGTTACTATGAGCCTGCAGGGGGTTCGATGGAAAGAACAATTACGGAATCATGGAACGCACCGTACTGATGTTGCTGATCAAGTTCTTCTGCATACTCTCTTCTCGCTCGTATTCCTCTTTGGAGATTTCTCCCGCGTCGTACTGTGCCCGGATTTCCTTCGAACGTGCAGTGTTCCTCGCCAATCTGGGGAAGAGGGCCGCGTAGAAGACGAGTGTGGCGCCGTATGAAATGAATCCGATCATGTACAAGCCCATGGCGGCACCCCATCGAGAGGGTTCTGCTGGAATTTAGTAATGGGTTACCTAGCTGGCTTGCGACGTACTCGTAAGGGACATGCTCGCAAATTGGGCGCCCCAACAAATAATCGTCATTACAAAAAGTAGCCAGCGACCGAAATTCCCATAATCTGGAGGATACTTGAATCCAAGAATCGCAAACGGTAATTAGAGCTTACCAGCCGCCGAACCGATGGTCGTAAACACAAGGGTCATGACCTTTTACAACATGAGGAGCTAGATAGAACGGTCACGCAAAAGAACTGACCGCAAAACTAATGCCGTTCGCTACCAGGACCACGCTAGTCACAGACCTAGTTCCACCAGCCCAAGGAAGCACGCATCTGTATTCTTATATGAAGACTAAGTTGTAGGAAGATGGATGGGCCGTACTGGCCAGAGGCATCGGGGGCAGAGCAAGACGAGC
Organism: Roridomyces roridus; assembly: GCA_029378245.1. Lineage (NCBI taxonomy): Eukaryota > Fungi > Basidiomycota > Agaricomycetes > Agaricales > Mycenaceae > Roridomyces > Roridomyces roridus. The sequence continues at coordinate 2,493,348 of JARKIF010000005.1, forward strand.
CCACGCCAGCAATTGGATCATAGCCAGCAGCGGTGGCCAGAGACTGGAAGAGGGTCATGGAGTATCCGTTGGGACCGACACCGTTGTCGCCTGAACACCATTGAAGCGTCTGTCAATAAAAAAAGGAATGCCCGGTCCTACCATTATAATACACTACGAAAGATTAGAACGCGTCGATGCACTTGGAAGGAAGAGTACGAACGATAGTAACTCCACAACTCTCGACGCGTAACCACAGGCTCGTCCTTCCCGATGGACGAAACAAAGACAGGCCCCTTCTTCAAGTTCTTGCTGGGAAGCTGCTCGGAGCTATCTTTGGTGTCCTTGTACTCGTCCGAGTGTCTGGCTTCCGCTACGGGCTCTGAATCCTCCAGCACGGGGTTGACCGGGGCGGGTAATCTGGACATGGCTCAAGCTTCACGTCCACAGACCACAGCGGCGTCTTCGAAGGGAAGAACAGAGAAGAGACCGCTTCGGGAATCGGGGCGGTCTGGTGACCCCGGGTGGATAATGGGACCACATTGCGCTCTATCAGCCTTATCTCAGATATCCGCTTCTCAATTCATCCGATTGAGGGAGTGGGTCTGTTATGTTATGCGAGTGACATGGAGGACGAGGGTAAGGAGTGGACGGGAAGGATGCTCGGCCCGAAATTGAATAGATCCGTCCATCTGGTGTATCGACGACAAAGTCTGTTACAAGTTCCAGCTCTTCCTCAAGCAGCATTTATCAAAGTCGACAAGAAGCCCACCAACCCAACATTCCCTCCCCCATGTCCACCCTCATCAATCGCAGTCCCACAATTCATCATAAACGCAGCGAGGAGAGCAATGTCCAGCATCCCACTTTTATACACCTCGGGAGCGGCGTCGAGGAAGATCTGTGGGTCCTCGTTGTGCCAGTAGGCAATGCAGTGATCGGGGGAAGAGCTTGAGTATAACTGGACCGAGGTCAGAAGAAGTTGGATGACAAGACGGAATAGCACGCACCCCGACCAAGGCCTCGTGTGGCTGAGGCATATTCTTCCAGATGTAGTGCTGGCCCTGATGCGTCATCCCGCGCGTCCTGGAACATTATGACAAGCCCAGAACGAAGAGAAGGACAACATACATGTGCTTCCGATCCAGCGGAAACATATCCTTGGATTTCCTCTCCTCCCCATGGAACATGACCCTTGGAACAGAATGATCCCACTCAATGACCGCGATGACGTTCCCCTGCCCATTCCTCAATGTACTCTCCCTCTTGGTGCTCGCAATTCGCATCACCGTCTGCCCCCACGGATCAGTCACCTCCGAGTCGCGGATGTTTGGTTTGCCGCCAGAGAACTTGAATGGAATGAATCGCGGGTCGACGGGGGTCCAAGCGGCTTCAGTGGGGTGGTGGTAGGACATGGTGGTGGTATGCTTTGACAGAAACCGACCAAAGACCGTCCGTCTTATTTAAGAAACAAAAATAGTGTCCAATGATCGAGCTCGTTGCGAAGATCGTTGTTGGCGGCACTGCCTGAGGTGAAACCGTTTTGGTTCCATTCGACGGCGTATCACGGTTTTATGCGAGTTCATTAAGGTCTAGAAATACAATTCAGCTGCTACTTCCGCATACGCTTCTTGAAGCGCTCCATGACCTAGAACATCGTCAGCTCAGCCTTTTCGCATTCGAATGGCCAACTCACCATCTCATCCGTAGCCATCTGTGCACCCTCATGGGTCCGCCGAGGTGCTTCTTCCTGAGGAGGCAGACCCATGGCCTCGAGCTTGGCGTCTCTAAGAATGTTGGCGTCGGATTTGGATGTTTTCAAGTTCGGGCGGTAAACTGCAAGCAGTGAGAAGATGTGACGAGAGGAGGAGCAACGAACGTACATCGAGTGGCTACGAGGTGCTCCTCGTCGTTCTTATCCCTCTTGTGCGGCTCTTGCTGGCGTCCTTCAGCGACCACACGTTTAGCTTTTTCAGTGTCCTCAATATTCTTGAGTCGTGTGCTGAGTATCCGTAGTCAATACTAGCTGCAGTCGTGCGGCAGAAAACAAAAACACGACGCACTCCATGCCAAGGTCGACCTCCGGGATAGCAGTGAGCATGGTCATGCTATTGGTGACACTCCCATCGTCTGCGGTGGGTTTCTGCTTCTCGACCTTCCACCGGTCTGCGATCTGGTACAGCGCCTCTTGCGGGTCGGCGGGGCCCTTGTTCGCGTCGTCATCCTCGCGAGGTTTGGCGCGGACTTGAAGGTTCTCCTCGATGTACGCCATCCTGTTGAGTTGTTCAATAGAGAGAATATTGGAAGGGAAAGGCACATACATGTGCTTGTCGACGTCGAGGGCATTGGTCTGCTGCGTAAAGTTGCTGTTTCTGACAGTGCGTCGCGCACGAGCATCGCGTTCCTCGTCATCCTCCTCTTCCTCAGGGATGACCGCAGCTCTGCGTAATCCACCCTGCTCGACCTCCTCCTCTCTCGGCCGCTTCTTCTTCTTCCGAGCGTCTCCGATGTTCAATTTCCCAGCATCTATGCCCTGCCGCCCTCTGCGAAGCTTGCGCAGCTCGAGGAGATCATTAATGTCCAAGTTGGAACCGGAGGCTTCGCTGTCGTCGTCCTCTGGCTGCGGTACGTCCTCGTTGGGCGACTTTTCTCGAATACGTGGTTGTGGACGAGAGCGTTTCTTGATCATATTGGTTGGCTGATTGCCGCTCACTCTTTGTCTTGAACTACGACTGTCTTCAGAAATACTAGTCTTGAACCACAATGGATAGCGCAGAGTTTCACGCCGCGGTATAGGTCTTTGCACCTCTTGAAATTCAAGTTCACGATTTGAAAGGTATACGATATCGTGCGTCTAATTCCTCCCCAGAAAGTGACCAGCTACGGTACGACTATACTTGTCGAGTGAAAGAGGTCCATGCGCGCTCACGAACGCCCTCAAGGCCACATCGCGAAATTAATCGGTATGCCAAACCACTCCCGACATGTGGGTCAAGCACTCAAGTTCTTGTCGCCTGAAACAAACCCACCGGTGCCCTGGTATCGAGTCGTCTCCTCCTCGGGAGCCATCTCATCGCGTGGGCCTGGGACTTCCGGCGCGCAGAATCAGAGCAACGAACTGCAAGCGGAGGGCGTCGAAGTCACAGTGGGCCGTACGGGTGACTTGAGAGTGAATTTCGCAGAGTACGGCTGGTTTCCCGATTCCCTGGAGTAGTAGTCGAGAATAGTCTCCCAGCCAGACTGTAGCATCTGCTCTTTGAGTGGGGGAGGATGTGGAGACTGAGACCGAATTGAGGGAACACTGCCTTGAGTAAGAATCAAAGCCCAAACACCCGACGAACGTCGTTGCCACCGGCCACCACAGTCCCCGACACCTTCCATCCCCCCTTCAGACTCCTTTATCCAACGAAAAATGGGCCGATGGTGCGCTCTCCGTCTCGCAAACGCAACATCAGTGCTCATATCATGCAGGAGTGAAACCTACTACGACGATGTCTTCAACTCTAAACTAAAAGGCCTTGTGTACGCCTTGCTCGCCCACGATAAGACAAAGGAGTCATTCTAACGTTGAGCCCAGGTCTGGCGCCATCACGCGGGCCAAATTGGAAAAAGGCGACCTGCCTACAATCACGCAAGTTTTTCTCCTCTCCCTTCTGCTTTCTGGATGCTGACCGTCCGACTAAAGATTTAAACACTTTGTCGAAGATCTCGATGCTGGAGACTCGTTTACTACGAGTATCATTGAGCTTCTGGTCCAAGTGCGTTCTCCATTGTCTCCCTATTCCTATTGCTAACTCGCTGCAAGGAACTCGCAGAGCGTCGCTCGCGCAACAGCCCCAGCGACAGAAGACTCATTGCCGAACGTACTGCCAAGAACCTCCGCCTCTTAGCCACCCCGATTCGCGTATACCGCGACAGAAGAGCTGGTCGGAGAACCGTCAACTTGACAGAGTACCTCACGTCTCCGCCAGAGGTCATGGACATGGAGGACGATGACGACGACGAGTTTGAGACGCTTCTGGACCGCGGTAGCATTCCCGTCGAGGGCGTTCGCATTAATTCCGAGCTCGTGGATGCATACAGCGCTCCGAGCTGGACCACCTCTCGCAGGGTTTTCACCGACATCAGCCCACCGACTCCATCCCTCTCCGAAGGCTCCCCACGGGTCCTTTCCCCGCCCATCTTTTCACCACCGCGAGTCAACACCGTATGGAATCTGCCCTCCCCTGCACCAGGTTCCCTCACCCGCCAATCATCCATCCGGCGGCCCATTCGTTCTTCACGCACGGTCGACTTCAACGACTTTACCTCCCGTCGGCGGTCAACTACCCGTGACCGTGACCTACGCGCAGATCCAGCGGATGACCCTTGGACGCGCACCAGCAGCACCAACCCCTCGACCGTCGTCACGCGTCGTTTCTTTCCCTTTAGCTCGCAGACACGCCGGCACGACGATTTGGTTCCTTGGGGCGAGCCTGAGCCTGAACATGGGCATGGCATAACGGTCACTCCTGATGAGCCGTTGTCGTATACTGTGCCCGTGACGGAGGGCTCGTCTTCATCGTCGACGAGGTACTTTTCGTTCCCGACGCCGGAGCAAGAGGGGAGCTCAACTAGCCCGCCTCCCTCCAGCGTGCCTCGACTAAGGCGCGGTGGGGTTCGTCCGCCCGAATCTTTACTCCTCCGCCGCGTGTCACCCGGGGCTCCACGGTCGCCTGTGAGCGTCGATGATAATGAGGCGGCGTCTGTGCGGGTTCGCATTTTGGATCATGGGCCTCTTCCCTCTCCACCAGTGGATGAACCGGCTTCGTACCCTACTCCTGGAGATGAAAATGAGGCGTAAAAATCATGTTGTTGTGAATGGACGACTCGTTGTATTTTTTCTTAGTCGTTGTAGTAATTATTGATTGGTTTTTTTGGAGTATTTCTGCAACGGGCAATCTTTGTTGAAGATCTTGTTATCGGGAACGCGGGGAGGTATCATGATTTTCTTGTGATATCCAGGAACTGGCGCCGTTCCCAGTCTTCCAGCGCGCGGAGAAATCACAACAGTCGTGAAAAAATCGATGTTCATTCAGTTACTTCGGGAACGCGGGGCTGAAAGTACCATGATCTCGTCGACCAGTACGGTAAGCGAGACGGTTGAGGTTCGTTTCCAGGCTGAGAGATGTCAGATGTCAAACCTGTCGGATAGATAACCGTGATAATCATCAATCTATCAGCGGCCGGGATGTTATCACTGATGATCTCTGTTCCGTACTCGGCAAGATGATTTGCCGAGCGTGTGTTGCATGTGATGTCTGTTGCGCAAATCATGTAAAATGAAGACTGTTCCACTGATTGAAGTGCTCTACATTAGAACAGTAAGCCTGAGCAATACCAGAATGCTCAGTTTGGAATCAGTGATGAAATCACAAGCAGATCAAAAAGGTAGAGCTCAATTGTTCGGACACGCTACTCAGTACAGCTAGTCATCGCCGACATCCTGGTCATCGCCGTCTTCACCAGGACCCGCGCCCTCTGATCCAGAAGCCTCAGTTGCATCTGGGCCCGGAATATCTGCCGGGAGCTCCAAGGGGAAGATGTCGTCAAACTCGAGCCGTTTGCACAACTGGTTGCACTGGTGAGTGTTGATGAAAGACTCAATACCCTCGAGACCAAAGTCTCCAAGGCCGGAACCCCTGTATAAAAACATTAATTTAGAGCAATGAGACTAGGGACAGACACTCACCCGTCTTGAGTGTGGGTCATGACATCAAACAAAACCAAACCATCATGACCACGGACCGTAGCGGGGGTTCCTTGAATATCAGCCATAACAAGTGTTCCGGTGGCGGAACCGAACACATAATGTGCAAAGCTGTGAATGGTGAGGTGCGTGAGGTCGGAGCCACGAGCCTTGTGGTTGAGTGTGGAGGTGAATTGAATGACAGCCGCCGCACGCTTGGGCTCAACCATCCACGTCATTCCCTCATCCTCGAAGCTATCAAGGCCAGAGGCCACGCTGGGTGAGCGGGTCACTTGAACCAGCATCTCTTGGGCAAGGTAGGCTGAGGAAAACTCGATGACTAGACTATAGTTTAGGGCAGTCTTTGAGAAAGGGTCACGGTGACGCACAGTTAAAAATTGCAACATCCATCTCCTTGCAATATGCCACAAAATCTCCAAAGAGTTCCCTGCCCAGAGCGAGACGGTGGCACTCGGATTCAAGTAGCGCACGATTATGCACCACAGACACGCCGTTAGAGAGCGAGTGAGAATCGTCATCGGATGTACGGTAGATACGCTTGGCAACAGCGCGTTCCTCCTTGTCGTTGACAAAGATGGTCATCTGGGTGGAGAAATGAGTTGCAGTTCAGCCCATGCAAATTAACCACGCACATCATATGCAAGTTTGGAACCGCCCTTGGCAAAATGCACGTCGTCGATGACTGCTTCAATTTGCCCAGACTTCTGGATGAGTTCTGGCTCGTACTGGGGTGGATGGACGGAGATGTCACATCTCTCAAGTGTTACACGCGACTGAGTCTTGGGTGTCATAAGTGCGGGAGTGTGGCTGGAGCCGGCGGCACCAAAGCGCGACCCAAGGGTTGAACCGATGTCTAGAAAAAAGTAGAAACAAGATGAGACAAAGCCCGTAGAAATTTCACGCAATAGACATACTTGAATTGGTCAGTGCACGAAGACGCTTACTGAGGCCCCCAGAACTGGTACCCGAGATGGCGCGCTTTCGACTGGTAGAATTTGGTTCGTCTACATTGAGGTTGCGTGCCACCGCATCGAGCTCTTCACGATCTCCGTACTAAGAAAAGTTAAAACCTGAGTCAATATAAGACAGGCATTCACGCACCGAGTCCATGTTCACCACCAACTCGAGGCAGAGTAGCTTCGTATTATGGCCCCGGGCAAGGGTGCGGAAGATACTGGGAATATTGTTAACGTACGTCGCAATTTTCTCAGTTGTTGAGGAATGCATCATATAGAAATTGGCCAAACTGCCGGTCATTGAGTTGGGTTCGGGAAGGCGATTGCCGGACCAGCGTAGATCAACGTCGCCACTACATGAGATGGAATGAGATCAAAGGTATGTACGCAAGACGAGAGCAGTGGACTTACATCTCAAGTGGGAGCATCCCAAGCTTGTACTTGACAAATTGCGGCGACACAACATCAACAATTTCTTGAACGAGGTCTATCAAATACCATTAGATGAGTTGAAAACTTTTTTTGGCAAGAGAAATACATACCTGGCATGGGGATGGACGACCGGTACAGCTTGATGAGGTTGCCAATCTTGGTATTGGTTGCCTTTGAGTCGCTCATGCGAGTCTACAACATGTTCAGTTGAACAAACAGGCAGTTACTGTGAGGAGGAGAAGAACATACCATTACTGCAAGCCGAATCATATCCTCCGCCTGGCCACCAGTCCCTCCCTCGTGGAAGATCAGAGCGGCCGTGTGCAACGAAGTGCCGGCTCTGGTGGTGCCCACAGAAGTACGCAAGCGCTGTTTCATGGCAGCAGCGCGGGCCTCATAAGTCTCCGGCACACTGTTTGTGTTGTTGTTGTTGGATGTCGATCCGCCTTAGCCCCAGTCATCAAAGGTAGGAATGAAGAAAGGAACAGAAGAAAAACATACCCTGGGTGCCGGAAGTGGCACTACCATTCTCCTTCCGAGCCTCGTCGACACAGCGGGAAGCACCACAGGTCTGGATGGTGCCAATCAACGGCATGTTGTTGCGGCGTGTGAGGCCGCAAAAGGCGCACTGCGGTTGTTCCTGCCACACAGTAGTCAGAATGGGTATTGTTGGGTCCACAGATCACTTACCTCAAGCTGCTGGTAGTCTGCAGTGTCGCGTTTAAACTGAGACAACTTCTCGCACTTTTGACAGATACTGTCATCGGTGCGGAGACGGAAAGTGGTCCCACAGTCGGAACATTCGGAGGGTGCGGTCTCGGTCATTCCAGAGTTAGTTATTTGGGGGAAGTTCAGTGAAAGACTGGGAAGGGACCTTCGTGCTTTTAAATCTCGTGAATGGTCGGTTAAGTTTGAGCAGCTTGAGCATCCTAGGCGGCGCCAGTGATGCGCTTTCAGCTGAACGGAGTAAGTGTCGACGGGGTTGTGCAAAGCAAAAGAAAAAAAAGACGGACTTGAACGGACCTTGGACCAACTGTGAATTACGGAGTGGAACGGGAATGAGCCGCCGACTGGAATTCAACGGACTGGAACGGACTGATTCGGGTGGACGGACTTGACCGGATTGCTTTGCAAGAATTGGCTTGGCTTGAACAACGGACTGGAACGGGCTTGAACAGGGAACAACTAATAGAATGATTAGCATGATTACTTCCCAATCGACTAACCGCTGTTCAACACAAGTTCAACAACAATTGAAAGGATTACTCACCTGTATGCTCAGTCAGCCACCAACGGCCCCGGCATGTTGGGATGTGCATTAGACGATACAATCGTCCGCTCGGCACCTCCATGATGTTTCCAGGTGCGTCGGAATATTGTGACTTAAAAGCTCAGCGAGAAAAATATCCCTTTCATAACGCACCCACCAAACACGATGCCAAATCCTACTGGCAAAAATGGGCATCCATCTCAAGACCGTGAGTTTGCAATGACACATCTCCCAGTTGAATCCTGATAATTCCTTAGCTCCCGACGATGAGAAGCTTCGGGAGGCCCTCCTCAAATATGCACGGCAGGGATTAAGTCGCGAGCACCAGATTTCGGCTTTGGCGTCCAATTTCAAGTATCATATTAGGTGTGTTCGATGTTCGCTACCGCTTTGGCTGTCTGATGATTTTTTTCTCAGACTAAGCTCTCTCCGCAAACTCAAAGAACGGCTCGGCATCAAAGCCAGTGTGCGCACGCAGAAGCTGTCCGTGGACCAGGTCAGACAAGCCGTTGTTGATGTGGTGGAGAGGGATCCCGCTCAGCTGCGTGGACCGGCATTCATCAAAGACCAACTTCGTCTCAAAATGCTATTTGCTCCCCGGTGTGTTACTATCTTCTCCACAGCAATTCAGCTGAAAAATCCGCAAGTGATCTTATCCGCCAAATCATGGTTGAACACTACCCCGGTGGCTTCGAAGTTCGCTTCCCTGGCCGCAAGAACCGTCGCGTAATTCGTGTTCCTCTGCGTGCGAGTGGTCCGTACTATGAAATTAGTAGTGATGGACATGAGAAACTCGCACCTGCTGCTCTCCGCATGGGTGGAGTGGGCTTTTCCATCTACGCATTCAAAGACAAATTCACCGATGCACTGGTTTTCATCAAAGTTTTACCAGACATACGTAGCGCCGGGGCTGGGGGGCACATTTTCCTTGACTTTGTTGAGCACACCGGATGTGAGTACTTTAACTCAGATGTGTCTGACCGTTCACTCACAAAGCATTCCTTTTATCGCAGTCATTCCCATCCAACTGACGACGGATAAGGGTTCTGAGGTTGGATGGATCTATGCATTTATGGCGGCACTGAGGTATGTGGTCCATAATTTGCGGCACATCCGCTGACCCTCTTTTGTCAGAGAGATGTATGCCCCCGACATCGATCCAGCACTATATCCATTCCATGTCCTGATCAAGAGTGTTCATAACACTGTAATTGAAGGATTTTGGCGGCACTTGAAGGAGAAGTTGGGTTTGAATTTGAAGGATTATCTGTTGAGAGGCTGGGCGGAGCATCTGTTCAACCCTCATGATCCATTACACGAGTAAGTTTAATCAACTCAGCCTGCCCTGTGATTTGACTTACATTGGGTAATGTAGGCCTCTTTTCTATTGGATCTTTTCTCCTCTCATCCAGCGGGAACTGGATGATTTTGCCGACTGGTGGAACAATCATCGCGTTCGACACCAGCACGACAAGATAATGCCGTCGGGGCATGTCCCATCGCACGCTATGGAGTATCCTGAACTGTTTGGGGCGCTTGACTGTCGAATCAAAGTCCCCCAGGTTGCAATTGATGCACTGCGGGATCAGATCAGTGGTGAGGAAGGTCCTAAATCACAGTTTCAAAGCTGGCCAGGCCTCACGGCAGAGTTTGATGTGTATGCATGCCGGGTTTATGAAGAGATTGGAGAACCCACTCTTACTATGGAAACAGGTTGGGATGTGTTTGTTAATATGACTGTTGCAATGACTGTGGCGTAGCTAGAATACCATGTTCGATGCACTCATACCACATCACTTCCGTTGAGTTGGCCGAGTAGCCTCAATGATAACATCCCGGCTGCTGATAGATTGATGATTATCACGGTTATCTATCCGACAGGTTTGACATCTGACATCTCTCAACCTGGAAACGAACCTCAACCGTCTCGCTTACCGTAGACCAGGTTTTGAAGATTGATATCCAGGAACAAGCGGGGAGGAATCACACCAGTAATGAAAAATCGAAAATCATCGCCTTGTTCATTCATCTACTTTCTCCTAATACATGAATACTACTTTGTCGTAAATTTACCCAGAGAAGCTGAGGCCATCAAGCTGGGCAGTGAACCGCGCAGCCGCGAGGATGGTGGCGTCCTGGAGGTTGTTGTTGGCGAACCCGCCAACGCACTGGCTCTGGAAGCCAAGGAGGGTGGCGACGTCACAGTTGGGCTTGGCCGAACCGTGGCCGCATCCACCGTTACCGTTCGTCTGGGAGACGGCAGGTCCCGCGCATTTGCCGTTAAGGAACCCGCAGCAGCCCTGCTGGCACTCCGAGTCGGCGGCACAGACCTCGAAGACGGTCTTCTTGCTCGACTGGGCGACAGCGGGTGCAGCGGGCGGGGGAGGTGCGGCGGCAGAGCCAGAGCCAGCGTTGTTGCTCGACGCAGAGGACGGGGTGAAAGGGATGTTGTCCAACTGGGAGACGAAGAGGGCGGCAGATTGGACTGCGGGCGATCCAGAGTTGCTGCTGGTCGCACCCGGGGCGCAGTCGGACAGGCCGAGGGCGTGGGCGACGTCGCAGTTGGGCGCAGGGCTGCCGAAGCCGCAACCACCGTCACGGGTCTGCGCGACGGCGGGGCCGGCGCATTTGCCGGTGTTGAACGCGCAGCAGCCTTGCTGGCAGTCCGAGTCGACCGTGCAGGGACCAGTGACGAACTGGTTTCCGCGGCGCTGGCTGGCGTAACGGGAGGGGAGTTCGTGGGCCTGGACGCCGATGGCAACTGAGAGAGACAAAAGTCAGATAGGGATACTCGTCAATGGGAAAGAGATGCTCACCGAGAGTGAGGGCGACAAAAGTAGCAGTGAACTTCATGATTATAGCGATTTAGTGTGGAGTGTCGGGTAAAGAAAGTAGTGTTTGAATGAAAAAGGACAACGCAGTTGCCTGAAAGAAGATGAAGATCGAAAAGAGGAGTGAGTGCGAAAAGGAAAGAAAAGCCTAAGGAATCTGGGCGAACGACCGAAGCCTTATATAGGCGGTTGTGGCTGTTACATGGATAAGCGAGTCTGATGGCCATGAAACTGCATCAAAAGACTCAGGTGCGTCGGATGGGCCGTCGGATGGGAGATCTCCAAGTGGTAGAATTAGGAGATACGCAAAACCCTAGCAACTGGCAATGAGGAGGCGAAACCGGATGAAATTGCGAGAGAATTCACCTTGCTGGTTTCGCAAAGGCTGTGGGGATGAGCACTAAGTTGCAGCAAATCTGTCGCGGCGTGCCCAGCCGCACTCCCTCGACAACAGAAGGTCCAAGAATGCCGCCCGACTAACGGCTAACAACGGTCCTCGTTGAAAGTATCGGCGTCCATCAGTCCGAAACATCACCACCAGCTGAATAGAATTCTCCAGAGTCACTTTCAGGAGGTCCGGACCTAGTAGGTGATCGGATACCGTCGCCGTTGCTGTACAGACCCCGCGCGCACCAAGCTGCAAGGCGACCAGACACGTAGTATCCTGACCCTCGGGTCACCCGGCAAGACATCCAGAGGCCAACAACGGCCACAATGTCCGTTTCTCGTCGTGGTTTCAACTTTCCGCGACGTGCGGTGCCATAATTAAGAGATGCGTACCATCGAGTCCGGGAGCGAATTGTATTCTGAATTCAATGCGGGCTGGAGATCAACAGCAGTTGCATGGATGCCTAGTACCGGTTGCAGTGAGGGGTGCATTGCAGTTTCAAGTGCAGCAGATCATCGCCTGAGTTCAACGAGGAGATCCAGATGAAATGAAAGCAGCCCAAATAAAGCCATAGATTTTCCCTTTGTGGACGCCAAGAGCAAGGAGGATCATGCAATCAACATTAGGTCCGAGTCACGAGGCCTGAATCCTGCACACACGAATGGGAAAAATGAAGTATATTACATAGCAGTACATGTATCGATGATATTCACGCCTTCGACGGCCCCGAATCAACCAAACGAGCATACTTCTCCGGCAACCCATCCGGATAAAACTGAGGGAACAATTTCGGGTAGAATTTGTAGGCCACGAGTGGATGTGCTGTGAGCTTCATATTCAGGACGGACTGCCCAGTTGTGAGGTAGTCGTTGGGTACGAAGGGGTCTGGTGGATGAATTAAGCATAAGTAGCTTGTTTGGGAGTACTAACGTACACTCTTTGGCGGTGTCCTCGCCATAGCGGAGCTGGCGCTCGCGTTTGAGGTCAATGATCTCCTGTGGGACTTTCGGGCGGCGTCAGTCCAGCGAAGGACGGAAAGGAGGAAGATGAATGTGCTTACTGTCAAGTTTGACATCAACGATCCGCGTGTCCATCGAGACGCCCTGGAAGAATCCGACCGAGTGACGAGTACCAGTCGTCGGAGAGAGCACGCGATGCAGAGGGGCTTTCACAACGCCCTTGGTAATTTTTTCCAGGACTGCGGACGGAAGGTGAGGGAGAGTTGGGTGGGAGGAATAGGTGGGCGACTGACCGTCTCCGACAAAGACAATGTACGTTCCGGGGATGGCGGTGGCTGGGAGCCATTCACCGGTGGGCATTTGGAGCTCCAGGCCAGGTTCGGGAGTCGCTTGGAGCAGCTGAAGAGTCGTATGTATAGTCAGTGAATGCCCTCACAAGCAATCAAGTGGCGACTAACGTAGGTGAGGAAGTTGGCATCAGTGTGGGGATAGAAACCCTCCGTAGACGGTGGGCCCTGCGGGTAACGTAGAAGCTTGCACCGGAGCTGGCGATCCTCGATCTCGGGCTCGAACAGGTGTTCCAGACCCATAGCTCCAAGCCCGAGCGCCTCGGCGACATATCGAGTGAAATTCAAGCTCAGGTCTTTGAGGTACTTGTAATACTCTCGCATCACGACGCGACCGCCAGGAAAGACCGACTCGTCTGGCCACTGGAAATTCGGATTAGTACAAGCTAGCAGTGAACAACAGGGGTCTGTACCGGGGTCGAGCCATGCAGCTTGTGGTACTCGGGACTGCCCTCCTTGGGGGTCGCGTTGTCAGCTCCGTAGTTGAATTGCTCTCGCGTGGGCTTCTCGATCGTGCCTCTGCGGACGTATCCGTTGAAGTGGGCCGTATAGTTGGTGTCGCAGGCCTCCTTGATATCAGATGGCAACGCAAAGAACTGGGCAGTAGCGTCCGTCATGTTTTTGACTAGGTCAGCCGGGACGGGGGCATTCTGGAGATAGAGGAATCCGTGTTCGATGAGAAGGGTTCGCAGTTGCGCGATAAAGGCGGCTCTGTCGCGGTCGACGAGTGAAGCATCTAGGAGGGGGAGGTCGGAATATGCCATGCTGATTTAGATGGGGCGGGTGGGCGATGCTCCCGAGAGTTATGAGCATAATCGGATGCCAATGAGTATTTTTGCGTTTGAAAATAATTCTCTCTTGAGTGTGAGAGGCCGGTTCACACTGTGGCCGCAGTGTATGGATACTATGTCATCGACCGTGAGAGCCGTGAGAGGTCCTGGGAGTTCTGCGAGCCGGTCGGCTTGCTATCCGTGGCCTCCGCTTGGCCATCGGACGCGGGCTCCAATTTCTCTGCGCGAGCTTCTGGATGACGTGGAGGCCCAATGCGCATCTTTGCATCTTAAAAAGCTTGGCGAAGCAAATTTCGGGGAGGTAATTTTGTTCGGACACCGAGTAGATTATGTATTGACTGAGCGCTTGGGGTTTTCTGGATTTCTTTCCGCGTTTTTGACGGTAGCCGCTTCGCCTACGGCCAAAAGGTGTCGGGATTTGGTACCCCGCAGTGAATGGGGAAAGACCATAATCTCCCACTGAACGTGAGCCCAGATGTTGGCCCGTCGGGCATCGAGTGGCTAGGATGTGGCAAGTTGGGTTGATTTGATTGATCCGCAATCACTCCTCGTCTCAAATCAAACCACCATGACTGAGCACAAATATTCATACAAAAAACTCGGTCCATGATACAACTCTAGCAGTGTTTACAAGCGCTTCACAGACCAATACAACATCCAAAAGTCGGTCTCATTGTTCAACACCTTGCCCGAGTTCTTCAACCACGCCTTGACCTCTACCTGTCCGGGCTTGAACACCTGCGTCGTCCACATCTCCTCCCAGCTCTCCGGCGTGTGGCAGAAGATCTGGTTGCTCCCTGAGGCGCGCATGAAACCCTTGGTAGGCTGACTGCCGTGGCAACCAAAGATCATCGACCCGGCCTTGGGCGAGAGCAAGCCGGCGAATTTGCGTGCAATGAACAGCTGGTGCTCCTCGGAGAAGAGGTGGAAGAAAGAGCCGGTGTGGATCGCCGAGACGTAGCCGTGGAGAGGGTTGAACGAGGTGAGGGTGGAGAGAACGGGCGGCGGCGGAGGGGGGGCCTCGGTGAGCTGGGGGAGCAAATCGAGGAACTCGGGGTCCAGGGCATCTCCCGGAATGAAGCTGCCCTTGAAGTCTCCCGTTGGGTTGCAGTACAGCTGGTTGCTGACATCCCAGAAACCACTACGCAAGTCCGAGGCGAGGATGTTCTGGGAGGGGAAGCCTGCTGCGGCGATGTTGCGCACGTCGTTGCCCACTGTAATAAGACGGTCAGCAAGGCACTTGGTTTCAATGCGGGAACCTACAGCAACAGCCAAGCTCGATGAGGATGGCGTTAGGATCGTTCTTTCCAAGGTTGAGCACGTGCTCGTAGGCCTCGGGGTTCTTGGGCATCTTCAGCCTACGCGCCGGTAAGCACATACAATCTGCATTCAAGCGAAACAACGTGCCTGATGAAGCCCAGGCGCTTGATGCACGGGTAGGGATAAACCTTGAGCGCCACATCGCGCATCTCGAAAATGTGCTTCTTCAGCGCATCGTCGTCGGTGATTCCGGTCGCGCCCTTCAGGAACGAGAGCTCGTGCTCGTCAAGGCGGTAAAAATCTTCAGTGTCGGTGTTGGTCACGGTCATGGCGAGTGGAAGTGAGGGAAACTGATACTTTACTTGGTGAGTATTTATGTGTTCCAATCGGCGGTACCCTCCACCGTGTTGGTCGGTGGATCTGGATATCGTCATTCTGACAATTCGTGTACTTTAAACTGGCCCACGATTCTACGCGGGATTTCATTTCCAACCGAGAGCAAGCCAAACAAACGTAGAGAATTTTGTGAACTTTTCTCACTGTCCGAACGTCATCTCGACTTTGCGCCAACCGAGCAGTCGAGTTTAATTTTGACGATGACATGGTAATCGCCACTTTAGGCAAAAGGTCACATGTCTTTGCGCTCGCCTCCGACTTTCATCCCATGCACAGTAATTCTGTACTTCCGCAAGCGATGGGCAAGGAACACGGGTACCAGAACCGGGGTTTGCCACCTGTTTAAACTACACGGGCCTTTATTCATTCGCACGCCGCGCTCGTCTCCGATCCTATTGGCACTTCTATTCCCATGGGGAATCTCTCCGTCGAATTATCGTGAACGCGGTTGGTGCATGTACGGTAGTCGACTCGCGTCCCGGAGATTGGTCAGGAACGACGACGTAGGCGCGCGCGAATTTTTCTGGTCTCTCCACAGAACCTCATGGTATCAACGACGACGACGCAAGAAAAGGAGGGCCCGACAAAGGAGAACGCAACCCAACACCACAATGGTCTAGACTTGGATTCTGGGGACGAGGTTGTGCGTTTTCGCCAACGATGGTGGCAGCTTTGGTGGGTTTTCGTCGTGCCTTTGATTTTTACATGCTGAAACCACCCTAGGCTTCCCGCCACACGCCCTCCACCAGCCCCCGAGTCTCTCGAGGACGCGCCCATAAGCCCCTACGTCACCGCCTCCTTCATCTCGCGCCTCACTTATTCATGGTACACGCCAATGATGATGCTGGGTTTCCAACGGACTCTGCAGGCGTCCGATCTGTGGAAGATGGGGCCCGAGCAGGAAGCAGGGTACCTCACCGACAAACTTGAGGCTGCATGGGCCGCACGCATCGCAGCCGCCGAGGCGCATAATGAACGACTCGCGAATGGCCAAATCAAGCCTCCGTTTATGAAGCGTGCTTGGTGGGCCGTGCAGGGACGGGAGAAGAGGGCGGAGAGGCATCGTTGGTGGCGCGAGGAAGGAGGAAAGCAGGAACCCAGTCTTGCTTGGAGTTTGAACGATGTGCTGGGGAAAATGTTCTGGAAGGCTGGGCTGTACAAGGTATATTGCAATCTTTTCTCGTCTTGCATTGGACCGAATCCTATGAAACAGGTCTGCCAAGACACTTCGCAGCTCATGGGCCCACTCCTCATCAAGTCGCTTATTAACTTCGCCAAGGCCCGTGCCGCCGCTGCTGCAGCCGGCGACGAGCCACCAGGTGTCGGGCGTGGAATTGGGATGGCAATCGGTTTGTTGTGTCTCATTATCCTTGCCAGTGTCTGTCAACACCAAGTCCGTCGTACCCGTTTCTGTACTCACCAACTAACGACGTCCTCCAGTTCTTTTTCGCTTCCATGACAAGTGGCGTATTTGCACGCGCTGCCCTCACTGGCATGCTCTACCGCCGCACGCTACACTTTACGCCTGCTTCACGCCTCGAACATCCCAACAGCGCGATTTTGAATCATATCAGTACGGATGTGAGCCGTGTTGATACCTGTGCACAGTGGTTCCACGCGGCATGGACGGCACCAATTCAGAGTGGGTACTATCTCCTGCGTGGTACTTTGACTGATTTCCCGAATAGCGACAATTTGTCTGATAATCCTCCTTGTCTTCCTCGGACCATCTGCTCTCGCGGGCTTTGCGCTCTTCATTTTGATCATTCCCCTCCAGGAGCGGATGCTTGGTGCACAGCACCGCTATCGACGTGTTCGTTTTCCATTATTTTCATTTCACTTACACTCAAAACGACTTTCAGGAAAGCATGAAATACACCGATGCCCGCTCTTTCACTTTCCTCGAGATTATCTCGTCCATGCGCGTGGTCAAGTACTTTTGCTACGAGAAGAGTTTCTTGGCACGGATCTTTGAAATGCGGAAGCAGGAGCTGCGTCAAGTGAGGAAGATTCAGCATAATCAGAGTTTGAAGTGTTTTATTTCCCTCTGTTGTTTCTTCAAGCTGACCGTTTTTGATAGCAACGCGATGGCCTTCTCCCTTCCTGTCCTCACAGCCACGCTCGCGTTCGTCACATACACAAAGACGACTGAGAAGTTTGATGTGGCGGTGATATTCGCGAGCTTCTCGCTTTTCCAGGTACGCCTTCTTTTCCTTGTGCCTTTTTCCGGAATTGAATATTTCCATGTAGCTTCTGCGCTACCCTATGATGTTCCTCCCGCGGGCACTCTCTGCCACCACCGACGCGCGAATTGCGCTGAAGCGTCTTTCACGGACGTTCCGTGCGCCGGTCCGCCAGGGCGAGCCGTTCATTATTGATCGGGATATGGAACTCGCTGTCTGGGCAGAGGGCGTTGGGTGGGTATGGGAGGCGGTGAACGATCCGAGCAAGGACGAGGGCAAAGGGAAGAAGGCGAAGGTGGACAAGGAGAAGCCTGTGGTTTCCGAGAAGGAAGATCTCAACTCGTCCTCTGTGTCTCTGGAGCCCTTTGCGCTCAAGAACATCAGCCTTTCTATCCCTCGGCAGTCACTCGTTGCGCTCGTTGGACGTGTTGGCAGCGGCAAGTCGAGTCTCCTTCAGGGGCTTATTGGTGATATGCGTTCGACGGGGGGCAAATGGGCGTTTGGTGGCAGTGTGGCGTATTGCCCGCAGACAGCCTGGATTCAAAATGCGACTTTGGTGAGTTGTGATCGTTTGACAGACATTTTCTCACGGCCGATCTGTAGCGCGAAAATGTCCTTTTTGGACGACCGTACGAGGAAGAGCGGTACTGGCGTGTGATAGAGGCTGCGTGTCTGCTCCCGGATCTCGCGCTTCTTGCGGATGGGGATCTTACTGAGATGTACATGATTTTATCGAGTCTTTTTTCCCTATCACTCATTCTTTTCGGTAGCGGTGAGAAAGGCATAAACTTGTCAGGTGGGCAGAAACAGTTGTCCCTAAACTAAGCTGACCTAAACTAGGTGGGCAGAAACAGCGCGTACGATGTCGTTTTCTCTCCTGTTTCTGGTGAAATTGACATTGTGACCAGGTGAATATTGCCCGCGCGATGTACTACAACGCCGATGTATACATCTTTGACGACCCGTTGTCTGCTGGTCTGTGAACATACTTTCCCTTTGCGTTCTATCGCTGATTTTAAATCACCTAGTTGACGCACACGTCGGGAAAGCGCTCTTCAATGGCGCGATCCGTGGCCTCATTGCGGAGGGCAAGACTGTCTTGCTTGTGACGCACGCGCTGCACTTTCTCGCGCATTGTGATTACATTTACACGTTGAGCAACGGGAGTATCATGGAGGAAGGTACTTACCCTGAGCTTGTGGCACGCGGTGGTGTGTTCGCGGCGCTGGATCGTGAGTTTGGTGGTGGGACGCAGAAGAAGCGGGGTAGTGGAAAGGAGGGTGAGGAGGAGGATGCACCGATGATACAGGTCATGTCCGTGGAAGATGCCAAGGCGCGGAGCAAAGCTGCTGGGACGGGAAAGAAGGAGGGCAAGCTGATGGTCAAAGAGAAGCGTACGACTGGCGGCGTTGAGTGGAGGGGTACGTCCTTGACCGCCTTTTCGTCCTGAGACTCATTTGCTGTTCAGTTTACGGACAGTATATGAAGGCTGGTGGGGGCTGGGTGACGGTGCCGGCTGTGGTTCTTGCTGCCGTTCTTATGCAGAGCAGCGCGGTGATTAACTCTTATGTCCTTGTCTGGTGGCAAGCCAAGTGCGTATCGCCCACCCAAAGTCTTCGGGTGCTGATTGTTTGTGCAGCACATTCAACAAGCCTTTCTCATTTTACCAGACACTCTATGCTCTCCTCGGCGTGTCACAATCCTTCTTCACCCTCGTCATGGGATATACGCTGGACTTTTTCTCCGTCCGTGTTTCGCGCAACTTGCACGACATGACAATCCTCAATGTATTCCATGCACCAATGTCCTTTTTCGGTAAGTGATTGTTTGGTGTTGTTTTTAATATCGCTGACCATCCGTTAGATACAACGGTAATATTACCCAGAGAGACTGGAATAGCACTGACGTGTCTCTTAGCCCATGGGCCGAATAATGAGTATCGTGCGTATACCTTTGTTCCCGATAAATCGTTGTTGACCACTCGACACAGTTTGGCAAAGACATTGATGGTATGGACTTTTGTGGTCTAATATGTATCTGCTAACAAGCTTCGCAGCGATCGACAACAATTTACCAAGTATGCGCGCGACTTATTTCTACTCATCCTTGCTAATCTACTCGCAGTTTCCATGCGCATGTGTAGGTGGTTAAATCTTACGGAACTTCTGTGGCTGAACGCATCCAGTCACTCTCGCCCTTGCTCAAGTTCTTGGATCGGTTATCGTCATCAGCATCCTCGAGCCCTATTTCCGTGAGTATCCTAGTTTGGCGCGGTACATTCAACTAATTCTTTACCCAGTCATTGCCGCCTGCGCCATTATAATTGCCTTTGGCTACTTCCTCCAGTTCTATCGTGCGACTGCGTTGGAAACGAAACGTTTGGATGCACTGCTGCGTTCCGTCCTCTACGCACATCTGTCGGAGTCACTCACAGGTATGTTTTTTTTCGCCGCGAGTCCAACGGTCGGACTAAGCTGTCTAGGTCTCCCGACTATCCGCAGCTATGGTGAAATACCGCGGTTTATCAAAGGCAACGCGTACCACATCGACCTTCAGAATCGTGCGCTGTTTTTGACGGTGACCTATCAACGTTGGCTGGCCATCAGATTGGATGCATGCGGCGCGGTGCTTGTGTTCTTGGTGGGTATATTTGCGGCTGTCGGTGTTTCTGGCATCACTGCTGGTCAAATTGGCCTCATCTTGACGTATACGAGTGCGTACAACTCCGGGCTGACGATCGTGGCCATTAACGATCTATTTCAGCAACGATATCCTCAATGCTTGCCGTTACCACGAGGATGTCTGCCGAGGTCGAGAACTACATGAATTCGGTCGAGCGAGGTCCGTTTTCCATTTCGGAATTTGATCACGTGCTTATATCTTTGCAGTCATTCACTACGCGAGCAGCGGTGCCGTCCCGCAAGAGGCACCGCACGAGAGCACCCCAGAAAACAAGCCGCCACCACACTGGCCTTCGCATGGTGCGATTCAGTTCAAGGATGTCACCATGTCGTACCGTCCGGGGCTGCCCAACATCTTGCACGGAATCTCGTTGGAGATCAAGGCGGGGGAGAGGGTTGGCATTGTCGGCCGTACTGGCGCAGGTAAGAGCTCGTTGACGTTGTGTTTGTTGCGGATTGTGGAGTATCTTGGGCAAATCATCGTGGATGGGTAGGTGCCAGTTGTCATGGTTTGTGTGCTCTGACTTATTCTTTAAAGTGTGGACATTGGCAAGATTGGTGTGTTGCTTGCTTTACTGTAGATTCTCGGCGCTTAGTTGACAACAGGATTGACGGATTTGCGTGCCAATATTGCTATTATACCGCAAGAGGTGTGTGACGATCTAGAGATTGTTTTGGTTTGATGATTCAACGGATGGTAGCCTACCCTATTCAGCGGTACCGTGCGGGCTGCACTAGACCCGTTTTCTAAATATGACGATGCCCGACTCTGGGCAGCCCTCCGCCGCTCCTACCTCGTCGAGTCGCGCCCGTCAACCCCAGCTGGATCGGAAACAGAGCTGAACCGAAACAGCAACAGGATTACGCTTGACACCATTATTGAGCAGGACGGCGCCAACCTGAGTGTGGGCGAGCGCAGTCTGCTGAATCTTGCGCGCGCGTTGGTGAAGGATTCGCGCGTCGTTGTACTCGACGAGGCTACGTATGTGGATGCTGGCCTTGTGACCATATTGGATTGACGGTGCTGGTTTAGGGCTTCCGTTGACCTCGAGACCGATAACAAAATCCAGCACACAATCCAGACACAGTTCCGGAATCATACCCTGATATGTATTGCCCACAGGCTGCGAACGATCTTGTCTTATGACCGGATTCTTGGTACGTTCCTGGTTGCTCTCCTCGCATTGGTATCGCTCACGATGTTTGCAGTTCTGGACGGTGGAAAGATCGTGGTATGTCCAAGCATTCTTCTGATTGTTTCTTCCTCTTCATGGTGTCTTGCAGGAATTCGACACGCCGCTGAACTTGTTTAGTAACATGGAGGGCATCTTCCGTAGTTTGTGCGACAAGAGTAACATCAGCAGTGGCGATATAGAGAAGGCGATTGTGGAGCAGGATCGGTTGGACAGGGAAGCGGAGGAGATAGCGCAGTGAATGATTTCATGAATTTTACGATTAGTCAAGCGAACAAGAATAATACTCTGGTATCGAAGCAAAAGGAAGGCAACTGGTCGCTATTCCACCTTGGTGGTAGCCGTCCGCATCAGCCAGTGGGGCAACTAGTCGCTGTTCCACTCTCGTGGCAGCCGTCCGCATCTCCGGTTGGTTCCTACTACCTGGCTAGCCCCATAACACACCCTCACCCGACGAGGGGGAATAGGAGCTAGGCAGGGAGGAACGTGGCTAGCCCGATAATACACCCTCACCCGACGAGGGGAAATACAGACTAGGCACTGCTCCAGCGTGAATCGAACTGATCACCGCCTCCAAAGAGGGGATCACAGTCGACGCACGACAGGAACCGCTCCTCCACAGAGGAGCGCGCAAACGAGTGAACGAACTTTGAGTAGTGCTGCTCTGGAGCGCAAGTCGATGTCTTCGTCCATTTTTAGTTTGCGTTTTGTGATATCTCCCGGCGTCGCTTTCCACTCTTGCGCTCCTTGGGTGCGGAGAACGCAGAAGACCGCGACTGCGCACGCGGCGGCGCATCGTGGCGGGTATACAGAATTTTATCGTGCAAGTCGAGATTGGGCGCCGTCGATGAGTGCGTCGCGAGCTGTCGCTAGGACCGGACACTGGACAGGATGAGTTCGGGCGGTTCGTGCTTTGCTGCTTTCACGCCTGTCGTTCCTCTCAGCGTGGCTTCGGTTGAGAGGAAACTTGAAGAGAGGGTTGTACTGTTACTTACCTGTTAAGAATCCATGCCACATCTTCGTCCCTCTTCGGATGCCTCGATCTGTGGGGCCTCCCTCTTCTTGCACGGCCAACTAGCTGAATGGGATTGCGAGAGATCCACTGCCGCGTTCTTGTGGCTGAGAAACGTTCTTGACAAAAAAAAACCGATTCTTGAGTTGACCGACAGTCTTTCAATATTTCTGGCGGATATGGCTCTCCTGGGTAGATCGAGTCCATCAGAGGCGTAATGGATGAAGGTTTCCAGCGGTACCGATGGCCAGAAGCCGCTGAACTTGCGCTGAACTTGCAAGTACGCCGTATGTACCGTGACGGTTCCAGACGGGGACGGACAACGGACGGATCAAAATTTTCTGACGCGTCCTTCGCTCTCTCTCGCGACCAACTCGCGACGCGCCACAAGTACTTGCACAATTGCAAGGTCAACCTTACTTTCTTCAACCCTAGTTTCGGTCCGTTCTTGTGAGCTGAACTTGGATTATCGAAAGACTTTACGTGCAGACTAATAATACTCCCAGGAATTTTGTCGCTTGCTGCCATGCTCCCTACCAATGCCGCCCTGCGATCCCAGGTGGCAGAGGTTGCCCTGGAGATATCTTCTATGGAAACTCGTTTGGAGGAGAAACGCGCTGAGCTACAGCGCCTACAGCACCAGCTCGACGCGGTCACCTACCCTGTATTGTCCCTACCGCCCGAAATCACGTCCGAAATCTTCATCCATTGTCTTCCGTCCTTGCAGTTGCGGCCCGATGGCGTCGACCCTATGCAGGTTCCTCTGCTGGTGTCCCATGTTTGTAGCCAGTGGCGCCGAATCGCCATTTCGACGCCTCTGCTATGGAGAGAGTTGAATATCGACCTGGGTATTCGACGAAGGCAAGGGTCTGATATAGTCGACACATGGCTGGCCCGCGCGCAGCACTGTCCACTTTCCGTCAGGATTCGGGGGCTAGTGCTGGATCTTGTTGATTCGGCGAGGTTTTTCGAGGCGTTCCGGCGACATGCATGGAAAATGCAATCGTTGGAACTGGAGATCCATATGGAGGACTTTGAAGAAATGGAAAAGCCCATGCCAGAATTCCCTCTTCTCCGTGAATTGTCACTCTCCTCCGCCGACGGCTGGACTTTACTCAACGAAAGTCTCGACAAGATGTTCGCCGATGTCCCTCAAATTTCACAAGTTCGGTTGTGTTACTTTCCGGCCAAGGTGGACATGGTCGCGCTTCCCTGGGACCAGCTTCAAAAATTCACCGGTGAATTTTACGAGCTATCGGAATGTCTAGAGGCCCTGCGTCTCATGCCGAACATCGTTGAATGCACATTTTCGGTGCACGAGACCGTGGTCGAGGATGATAGCCACCAGATGGTTTCCCATTCGCAACTACGCACCTTTACCCTCTTCCAATCCAAACCTTTGGACGAAGATGAAGCCGTTCCCCGCAGCGCTCAACTTCTGGCGCTCATCACCTTCCCAAATCTTGAAACTCTCCAACTTCTCGACATCGAGGACTATGATGCGCAGGCCCTGGCTTCGTTTCTTGGCCGTGGGTCTCCTCCTCTCAAACGACTCGTCATCCGTCCGCATCTCAGACCCGGGCAGACGGATCTAGTGCTGACCATGACTCCATTGCTGCAGCCTCATTTCAAAAATTTGGAAATTTGGTACCCAGAGAAGGGTTTCGCGTCCCGCTTCTTCGAGCGTCTCAGCCAAGACTCAGAATTCGTTCCCGGGCTCGAGATGCTTTCGTTTTATTGCAGAAGTCGGAAGAAAGAGGCTTCGCGGCGGGATTTGCTGGCAATTGCCGCTGAATCTTTGAACAAACGGAGGGATTTGACTGGGGTTAATCAATTGCGGGTTTTTAGGGCCATGGTTGCGGCGGAGAAGGTCTCACCTTGGTCCCACGCGGACGCCCTCGTGCCGTTCAGAAGACTCGAGCAGGAAGGATTAGATGTTCAAAGTGGACTTCAACGCAGCCGGAATGAAATCTGAGGTCAGTTTGTCGTTTTACTTGCCTTGTTCCACATCGATGAGCTCTTATTTAGCTGCATGATTCGTACTCTCGCGATTTCTTGATGGAGAGCATTACAGTCATGTAAACAGATACTACAGTGATGGTTTCAACATTGCTTAGACCTCTTGATTTATCGTTTTTACCTTCCCACTTGGTTGCTGTTTAGTATGTGGGTTTTTTGCTTTGTATTCGTTGCTGCTCTACCGCTCTATATCTCAGTAAGTGCCGGGGCTGTCAATATTCCCTGACGAAGCAAATTGGAAGTAAACATATTTTATGGATCGAAACCTTAAAGCATCCTTTTCAGTTGCTACCTGCGTCAGCGGGTGAGAATCCGCATCCAATCCTGTAGGCACGTTCCCACAAACGATCGAGCCCATTCCTATTTCCATTTCTCTAAGAGTCTCAGAGTCTCACCTCGTCACAACGCCCAAACTCTCGCTCTACCGGTCTCTCGTCCATTTCCGACTCAATGATACAGTCAATGATACACAGCACATTTACAGTAGAGCTGCAATCGGGCTGTATAACTTGAGCGCTGTAACCAAGCACGCAAACCAGCGGACTGACCTCAGATAAGATTGGGTCCATCTTCCCTGCCAATGTAGGCATCCAGCCCTTGCACCTTCATTTCTCGGAATGGAGCCAGATCCCTCTGGCGGATAAGGTGGTTCCGGTGATCCTCCGCCTCGACGACACGGAACACACGCAGCTTGGCGACTCCAGCCAAGTTCATTCTCTTCACCAGAGGTTTCGCCCCAAAGGAGAGTACCTGCTTGTACGAGTATTCATTTCCTCGATTCCGGCAATTGAAATAAAGGTTTTCGAGCCGGGTGAGAAACTTTGGATCAGTTCCGAAGAGATGATGCCGAATTCTCTTGGTATATACCAGATTTGCAAACTTGTCAGATGAGATTGCACAAATGGAGTCTTGTCGGCTTTCAAATACGGGTAAATCCAGGCATATTCCTCTGGGCGAGCGACAAGCCGCTTCAAAGGCGGGGAACCGCGCTCCAAAAATGACACGAGGGTATCCTCCAAGTCGCTCGGGTCCACTTCGAGAAATTCGAGGTTTTCAAGGTTTGGGAAAGTAACGAACCGGAGGAATTCCACGCTGTTTGCTGTGTATTCCGCAGCGGAGTGGGAGGTGGCGGAGAAAGAGAGGAACAGGGTGAAAGTTCGCATTGCAGGATGAGAGAGCACGTCAACTTGGTTAGCATCGAAATCACTCTTCGTCTTGAACATTGAAAGTGAACATTCGGTGAGGTTAGGCATCTTGGCCAGAGCCTCCATGCATTCCGTGATGTTGTACAATTTGCCCGTGAAGGAACGGACATGGTTCCACGGAAGGACAAGGAGGCGGGAGGGAATTTGGTCCAGAAGGAGTCGGTCGAGTTCAGGAGCAGTCTGGAACATCTCGACGCGGACTTCGGGAGCTTCCTCATCTTCCTCCACTTCGATGAGGTGAAGGGACAGCTCGCGGAGGTGAGAAAAGTCGGCAAGCGTGGGCATGCGGACCCAGTCGTAGATACAAACATCGAGTTTGAGAGAGCGCACTCCCGGTGCATGCTGACAAACTGCCTCAAAAAATGCCTCGTTCTGGTCCGCGATAAGTCCCTCAATTGCGACAGAAAGAGGGTGGTGGCGAGAGTGGTGGAGCCAGGTTTGAGCAATGTCAAGTGCATGCTTCTGACGCCGGATACAGCTCAGATCCAATCTCGTCCAAAGCCTCGGCGTGGAGAGTTTGTGGAGAGTGCAATTTGGCGCCATTGGCTGCAGATTCGCAGCAGAAGCAAAGGGGCCTCCGTGGTGTTCACCGCATCTCTGCTCCCGAGTGCGTCGGGGAGGCAGTGGACGAATATTTCGGAGGTGATTTCGGGGGGTAAAGTCAATACGGGGTAGGCAATTGCGTCCAAGTGAGCCTGAACAGGCTCCAGTTCAATGTGTAATTCTTGAATGCGCTCCTGCAAAACCGAGATTTCGTGTAGGATACCCGCGGCCTGGGATCGAAGGGCGGAAGGGGTTTTGAGCATTGGTGAATCGGGAGCTTGATTTCCAGCCGCGGGTGGGCATGCACTTGCGAGTCGGAATAGTTCACTCACAGTAAGCGGTTCCAACTTTCAGGAATAGGGGACTCTAGCGTGCTCTGGCCTCCAGCGTCTACGGTGGGAGTTCGGACCCGGTCAGGTAGAGATGTTTCTAGTGGGACCGACTTAGTTGAAGTGAAGCTGAAGGCGGAATTTTGTGAATCGAAGATGGCAGTCCTGTTCAAGTTCAAGTTGAGTTCAAGTGAGAATGGTTCCGATCATTCGCTTCTTCACTGCTCCCACGTCCGCACAAAGCTCATTTCTGGTTCTTCGCTGCTACTGTCCCGTGGAGGAGCACAAAAATGAGTCAACGACACGCGATTAGTGCTAGTCTTGGGGAGCACAAATTGACGTCCTCGTCCGAGTTTGCGATTTGTGTGGTTCCGGGATGCTCGCACAGCTTTCTCCCTTCTTCCCATGCCACAACGGCGGTCCGCGACGCGCGTCGACCCTAGGTTCTTCAAGACTTCTCCGTTCTTGTCAGTGGAGTTCGGAACACTACGCACAAACTACTAACACATCCAATTTTTTTGCAGAACGTCGTCATGCTCCCTGTGAATGCCACGCTGCGATCCCAAGTCTCACGGCTTGCCCTGGAGATACATGCGTTACAGACAAATTTGGCGGAAATGCAGGCCGAGCTGGTCCGCTTGCAACACCAGCTTGACGCGGTCACCTATCCAGTATTGTCCCTGCCGCCGGAAATCGTGTCCGGGATATTCCTCCACTGTCTTCCGGCTGAGGCGTTGGGTACCGATGGTATCGACAACACGGAGGCCCCGCTGCTCGTATCCCATGTTTGTAGCCAGTGGCGTCGAATCGCCCTTTCGACGCCTGCGTTGTGGGCAAACTTAGACATCGATGTCTCATGCCGCAATCTGTATGCTGCGGAGATAGCTAAAGCATGGCTTGGACGCGCTCGTTCGTCCCCTCTCTCCGTGAAGATCCAAGGTCAAATCACGGAACTGGGCGACTCTGCACAGTTTTTCGAGACGCTGCGCCGACACGCTCCTGGAATCAAATCTCTGGAGATCTCTGTTTATGTGGACGACCTTGCGAGACTACCACAAGACATTGACTTTTCCCTTCTCCGCGACCTGAATATCCGCCTCATTCATGATGATGAGTTCCCTGACGTCTTCGAGGCGTTCAGCGGTGCCCAGGCGCTTTCACAAATCGTATTGAATCAAATGTCGCCCAGCTTCATCGCCCTCCCGTGGCAACAGCTCCAGAAATTCACCGGTAAATCGTACACCATCCCCCAGTGCATCGAGGTTCTGTCTCTTATGCCGAACCTCACCGAATGCGCGTTTTCCGTGTTCTCACTCGGTAGCCTCGCAATCCCGGGAGTGTTTTCCCATTCAGGAATCCGCACTTTTACCCTGTTCCGCTCGTCATCCGACTGGGGCCAAGAAGCGGACAGTGCAGAAATCCTCGAGTTTGTTACCTTCCCAAATCTCGAAAGCTTTGAGCTTCTTGATGTGGACAGCAAGGACGGGGAGGCCCTGGATTCATTCTTCCAACGATACCGACAGCCCCTGAAACGCCTTATCATCCGGCCGCTAGATGCGACCCAGCTGGTGATGACTTCAGAACCTCTGTGGCAGCCCCAGCTCACGGAGCTGGAGATTTGGTATCCAGAGACCCTTTTTGCTCGCATCTTCTTCGAAAATCTCGGCGAGCAGCCCGACTATGTTTCGGGGCTTCAAAAGCTCACCTTTTATTGCCGTCGGGACCCGTCGGAGGAGCGGCACGAGGAGCTGGTCGCAAGAGCCGCTGAAGCGATAGTCAGCAGAGGGAAGCTGGAGAGTGAAGCTCAGCTTCGGGTATTCCACGCCTTTTCGATACCCAGTAACTATCTGGCGCCTCCCCCGAGATCAGCGCTTGCAACGTTTAGAAGACTGGCGGAGGAGGGGATGGATATCTATATCGGCACTGAGGATGGCCGCAACAACTATATAAAGTTGGTCTTTTGCTTCATACCTGAAATTCTTGGTGTCTGACCTCGTGTAGTATGAAAGATTACACTCAAGAGTAAAGCCATACACAGATGGCGACTTGCAGCGTCGGAAGCTTGGACGACTCGGTGGCAGACGGTGTACTCCACGTAGATAGTATATTGTCTCGAACATCGAAGAACTTCCAAACTCCCCACGAATCTTCACATCATTGATTTGTGATCGTTAGCTCTGCTGCGGCTATATAGCATCCTCCTCCTCCTCTTGCCGCATCCTTTGGTGAAAATTCTGTGTAAATACATGCCTTCCCACTCATCGCGCCCAGAATTTTCCCTGTCGTCTCTCGCGGCGGATCCGACCAAATGCTTCCTGCCAACGTCGCCCTGCGATCCGAGCTCGCAGAACTCGACATAGATATCTCAGATCTACAAACCCGTTTAGCGGAAAAGCAGGCTCAAAGGGGCCAGCTGCAACAACAGCTCGACTCGATAACCTACCACGTACTCTCCTTACCACCGGAAATCGTGTCCAAAATATTCATCCTTTGTCTCCCGACTTGGTCACGTCCCCTCGATAGTATCGATCTCAAGCACGCCCCCCTGCTTGTATCCCATATTTGCAGCCAGTGGCGCCGAATTGCCCTTTCGACGCCGGCCTTGTGGAAGGACTCACTGGATATCTGCATGTGCCTTCGCCGGAAACAAGCGACCAATATAACGGAAACATGGGTAGCCCGCGCGCAGAGCTGCCCTCTTTCTGTAAAGATTCAGGGGCCAATGGATCTCGTTAAGCGAGCCGGGGTTTCCGAGGTGTTCCGTCACGTTGCGTTAGGAGTGCAATCCTTGGAGCTGGATATCTTTGAGGAGGACTTGGTAAAGATGCCTGAGCCCCTGGAATTTCCCCTTCTTCGCAAATTGACCATGTGTGTTTGCGGGGGCGACGAGGTCGAGCTCCTGGACGATCTCGTCCAAACATTCGACGACGTCCCGCAGCTTTCACAAGTTGTTTTGGATCACCTTCCGGCTCACGCCATTGCCCTCCCCTGGGAGCAGCTTCAAAAATTCACCGGCAAATTCTACCTCCTCGATAAATGCCTGGACGCCCTGCGTTTCATGCCAAACCTCGTCGAATGTGCATTTTCCATGCTCGAGACTGTTGTCGCCGAAAACTATGAGATATTCTCTCACCCACACATACGCACCTTGACCCTATTTCAATCTATGGACTTCAAAGACGAGGAGGACGCTCAAGTCGACATCCCCCGCAGCGCCCAACTCCTGGCGTTCATAACCCTCCCAAATCTGGAAACTCTCGAGCTTCTCGACATTGAGGACTGCAATGCGGAGATCCTGGCTTCCTTTTTGAGTCGTGGTTCGCCTCCTCTCAAGCGGCTCGTCCTCCGTCCGCATTTCGACCACGGGCAGGCAGAGCTGCTCTTGAGCACGGCACCATTGCTGCAGCCTCAGTTCACAGATTTGGAAATCCATTTTCCGTCAAAGGATTTCGTGTCCCGCTTCTTCGAGCGTTTCGGATGCGACTCGGGATTTCTGCCGGGGCTCCAGAAGCTTTCTGTTATTTGCAGAAAACATTGGTCGAAGGAGGCGTCGCGAGATGATTTGCTGGACGCGGCCGCTCTACCTTTGGCCAGTCGGTGGGATTTGCATGGGGATAACAAGTTGCGGGTGTTTCGTGCGATTGCGGTGGAGCGTCAACGTTCAAAAAGAAAGACCCCTGTCCCATTGCAACGACTGAGGCAAGAAGGAATGGATGTTGTCATTGGCAGTCGGAGACCCCGGGCTTATGGTGAATTCTGCCCACCCGAGTATAGAGATTCTTCAAGTTCAAGTGAAATCTAAGCGTTGATTCCTCGTCCGACTCGCTTTGTTTCCCGTGCTTCATTTCGGAACAATGTACATTTTTTTCAGTCGTACGAATATGTTACACGTATAAACAATAATCCAATGACCCGAGTGAGTTCTTCAAGAAATTTGTAAGAGAGATGGCGCGAACTGTTGTCGGTCTGCATTAGTGCGATGAACTGACCTCAGATGAGATTGGGTCCATTTTCCCTGCCTATATAGATATCCATCCCTTGTGCCTTTAGTTCTCGAAACGGGGCCAGGTGGTCCTCGAGGAATGTTTCATCGCGGAATCTCATATCGACGGCACGAAACACGCGCAGCTTGGGGACCCCAGCCAACTCACAGTCAAAGGCTCGGCCGCATTTGCGAGTAATTTTGATAGTGATTCTTCACTTGGTACATCCCTGCAATAGAAAGAAAGCTGTTCGAGCCTGGGGACAAAGTCCGGGTCTTCGAAGAAGTCGAAGAAGATATCTGCGAAATCTGCTGATGGATACCAGATTTCGAGGTCGACGAGATGAGGCGCGGTGGTGAGGTCGAACTCCGCGAGGTCCCCAGATATTCGGGGGCGAAGGACGAGCCGCTTTAAAGGCGGTGAACTACGGTCGAAGAAGGATTGCAGAACATCCTCCGGGGCTTCATACCGCTCCACCTCGAGAAGTTGGAGGCTTTCGAGGTTTGGAAAGGTAACATTGTAGAAATTCCAAACTGTCTGCTATTAAATCCGTGCTGGAGCGGGAGCGGAAAAGGGTGAAGGACCGTATATTGAGGTGAGATGTCACCCCAATAAAATCATCGTCGAAATCGCCCTCGTTCTCGGACATGGAAAGAGCAAGTTCGGTGAGGTTGGGCATCTCATCCAAAGCCTCTATGCATTCGAGAATGTCGTACAATTCACCCGTGAAGGAACGGATTTGATGTGACGGAATGACGAGGAGACGGGAAGGAATTTGGTGCAAAAGGACTCGGTGGAGTTCATCAGCAGTCTGGAACATCTCGACGCGGCCTCCAGGCGCCTGGTCTTCAGTCAGATCAGTCCCAATGAGGCGAAGGGACAGGTCGCGGAGATGAGAAAATTCGATGCGTTTGGGCATGCGTTCCCAGTCGTCCGCAGACACATAGAGTGTTAGCGAGCGGATTTCTGGCGCATGCTGACGGAATATCGCGAAGAAACTCTTGAAATTTGCGATGTCCATGATGGGTCCCTTGAGCGTGACGGAAAGAGGGTGCTGGCGAGAGCAGTCAAGCCAAGTTTTGGCTATAGCATGCGCATGCTCATCGCGCGATGGCAAATCGATATCCAATCTCGTCCACAGCTTCGGCGTGCAGCGGGCAATTTGCCGCCACTGACTGCAGATTTGCAGGAGAAGCAACGGGGCTTCCGTGGTGTTCACTGCATCCTCCCCCGAAAGTACGTCGGGCAGACAGTGAACGAAGATTTCCGAAGTGATCTCGGACGGTAAAGTCAAGACGGGGTAGGTAATTGCGTCCAACTGGAGTGGAGAAACTCTGCGGCCTGGGATCGAAGGGCGGCATGGGTATTAAGCATAGTCGTGCTGTGCTACTGGCGCGTAAATGAAGTGGATTCAACTTGGAGATTTTAGAGTCTGCATTTCGAGTCTAGATGTGAGCATGAAATTTTCGTCGACACGTTCACTGACAGGTTGGTGCGAAATATTTTACGCGCCGCAAGAGGAGCAGAAAGAACAGAAGACGTTGGCAAAGCGCAAGAAGAGCGCGTCCAGGTCGCGTTTCGGCGGACTCGGAGATTCGGCGGTGACGGCGCCTTTGTTCCCGGTTTGGACAGATCAGTGATATCACTCGTGGTCACGTTGGGTTGAACAACACGCCCTCTGTTCTCTCCACGACAAGGCCCCTGCCGGCTTTTACGCGCTCCACGCTCTCGACGCTCCCTCAAGACACTCCACGAATATGATCCCTCTCCTTCCCGCCCTCGCACTTGCTTTCCTGTCCTTTTTCTCCTCCGTTTTCGTTATCCTACGGATAGTTGTCCCCATTTTGCCTCCTCACCCGTCAGTGTTTTTATATGATGTTCGGCTGAAGCTAACTTTTTTTCAGGCTCAGTCGCCGTGTTTCTCCAGCTGAATTTGGGCTTCCAAACTTTAGATCGCTTTCTGTAGCTGACCAGAGGTGCGTACTCCCCAAATTGTTCAAGTTTATACTGATCGTCCACCAGCCACATCTGGTTGGCCTGTTTGGATATCCTTGCCCTTGTATTCTTCATCTGGCAGACGATCAACGAGTACACCGGAGGCCCCTCCGACTATGCCATCGCTTTGGACCCAGCCTCGTCGTTGAGACTCTGGCTCGCAACCACACTTAGACAAACTTGTCTTCTCATGGTTGTGGGCCTCACCCTTCTCCACGTCCGTCTCGGCCGCTCCGTCACCTTTGGTGTGAAGCAGTGGATGCTTTGGGCTCCCACTTTGATGCTCGTCGCAACTTCCACCGGAATCGCAGTTGTCATGCCCGGCGCTTCAGTTCCGAGCCTGTTCATCGGCATTGCATCTTACACGACCACGATCGGTGTCCTCACATCTATTGCGTTCTGCTGCCTCATTGGTACGCTCTTTGCTATCAAGCGCAATCTCGCAGTCGTCGAAGAGTCCGAGCCTTGGCCACCTGCCAAGCAGATCGAGCAGGGTCCGAGACCCTCTTTCGCCACTGAGGAAGTCGACGGTCTCCGTGATGGCGCGTCCTGGATCACGTCCAACGCTTCCAACGTCAGTTCCCGACCTGAATCGGTCTCTGCGTGGTCGTTTTCAACGCATGGCCCATCTATGCATGGAGGTCGTCCCCAAGGGGGCTCGGTGCCCGCCAAGTCCTCCTTTTGGTTCAGCGGCTCCACTCCTCCCGACGCCCCGCCAGTCCCGCCCCTGCCGTCCTCCTATGCCGGCCCCGTGTCACCTACTGCTCAAGGCCTCAACGATACCGATCCCTTCCGTCGCGATGCGCCTCCAGAGACACGCCCCCGGTTCGACTCGCAGACTTCCTGGCTGACTTCTAGCCAAGGGACCCACAAGACGGTTTCTGCGTGGTCGTATCCCACCACGCACGGCCGCGGCGACGAGACGCCGCACAACGGGAGCATGCTCAATGTGAACGCTGAGCTGCTCCCTTCCACCAACACCGCGGTGACCCGCCCGAGCACTCCGGCTTTGGCCAACGCTAAAGTCCTGGGCGGCTACGGGTTCGCTGCGGTGCCAGATACCGCGGATGCGGAGAAGAGCCTCGCTGGCCTTGCTGCGTCGGGCGCGGTTTTAGACTCTCCTGCTCTCTATAGAGCTCTAGGTTGGTTGATTACTATTTGGGTTCCTCTGGTACGTTGTTCGCCAGATTCTCAATACTTTGCGCTTATCTTTTCATAACAGGTTTTATCGCTTCCTTACTCCCTGCTTAATTTACAGGCCACGCATACGCCTGCAGCGGCTTCCATCTTGCTGATTCTTTCCGTCACGTTGTCTTCCCCGCTTTTGGCCCTCCACTTGCTCTTCCGGTCTCCCATCCCCATCCCGCACAGCGGCCTTTTCGGCGTCCATGGCGACCTCCCTGCGAATGCCCTCCGCGGTTCCGCCCCATCTGGAAGCACCCCTACCTACAAATGGTCTCACGAATACAAACACAGTACTTCTGCATCTGTTACTGTCGTCGAGGGACGCAGGAGCGGAGACGTTTGGATGACCAACGGGAATGCTGTCGATGGCAAGTCACGCGTTGGGCGGGTTATGGGGATGATGGGCCCGAGGCCCAAGTTGTCTGTTCTTCCGGTCGAGGAAGAGAGCGGGGAGCCCTTGACACCGCCGTTGCCGATTCAGACCGAAGACGAGTCTTCCCTGCCGATTTCGATCCACAATTCGACGCAGGATGAGATGAGTGCGCAGTTTGGAAGGCTCAGGCAGGACTCCAAGGCGAGCTCGAGTGGGTCGGCGCTTGGAGATGAGAGTATGGCCTATGCGAGCCGGATCATGGTTGCGCAGAGGCATTATTCGGCCGTGGCCAAGACCTTGCTCTTCTCTGGGTCGCCTGAGAAGGAGGAGAGGAGAATGTCTGCTGGGGGTCATTTGGTCGCCGCCAGTGGTGTCGGGCCCTCAAGCCGTCGGCAGTCTGGACATCTTCGTACTCGGTCCAACTCCTCCGTTCCGCATAGCCCTACAACCGACTCGCACAGCGTTAGCCCGCCACCGTCGTTCCCTCTACCGCCTACTCCTCCCAACGTCCGTGCTGCGCGCCTCGCCAGGCTTGGACACAAGAAATCCTTCTCGTCGGGTGGCGGAAGCGGCTTTTCCTTTGGTCCTGTTGATGATATCAACGAGATTGATGCCCTTACCGCTGGGGTGTTGCCGCTTCTTGTTCCTGGACTCAGAGTTGGTGGGGATGTCAGGATCAAAGGGAGCACCAAGCCGGGCGAGTGGACTCCTCCGGAGAGTTTCAGTCGGGCCAAGGGCAAAAAGGCTTTGGCTGGGAGGCGCATGAAGGAGTTTGGGGAGGAGGACTTTTCGTCGCCGCAGATTCATTCGACGCCTGCGAGGACCCGGGCGAATCAGGGCCAAGCTAGATCCAAGAAGACGTCCATGCACAAGAGACATCATTTCAGTCTGCCAAGGTACGTTTAGTTTGTCGTTGTTTGTCATTCTTGAGTTGACGTTTTTGTAGCTTGGGTTTAGACAAGGACGGCGTTCATTCTTTGGCCAACTGGAAGGATGACATTAACCGTGCGTTGGAGAATCAAGTTGGGCGGTATACTGCTCTGCCAGCCAACGTCGACTTGGATGGCGATTTCGGCGTTGGGCGGCGCGCGACGGTGTTTGGAGGCGAGCTTCGTGTGGTAGATGAGGAAGACGTGCAGGACGGACGCCCGCAGGCCCCTTCGCGAGGTCTCAAGCGCGGATTGTCGGCTCGCCGGCTTGGTCTGCAGTCTTCGGAAGTCCCGCATGATGCCCGTGTCTCCCTTGGCTCCTTGAACCTTCCCGTGTCTGGTCCTGTCCCCGCGTCCGCTAACTCTGAAGTCACGCTCTTTGACGACTTTGAGGATGGACTTCAATCGGGTCCTCAGGCCGAGTCGACGCCGCATAATACGGTCAAACCTGCCCCGCACCACAAGCAACGCCCGCCTCCGCTGCCGCTTGGTGTCACGGACCATCTGAGGGACGCTGAGCGCCGTTCCAACCGCCGTTCGAGCATTGTCTATATCGTCTCTCCGGCCCCTGAAACCCAGGTCAACACCCCAAACCAGTGGGACGACACACCGCCGCCTGCGAGTGCGCCGTCTGCGATGTCTTCGTTGGCGCAATGGTCTTCCCGTGTGATGGGCAAGCCTGCCAAGCTCCAGCGGAAGATCTCTGAATCCGTGTATGGATCTGGTTCCGCCAATGCCAATGCCAAGCCTAGCTCTCCTGGTTTGCGTCCGCTTCGTCTTTTGGGCGAGCGGGATGTGAACGGTGGAGGCACGCCTCCGTTGTCGCTCCGCAAGAAGAACAAAGCCCTGAACAGGGTGTTTGATGATGAGAATTCGCCCCCTAGCGAAAATGGTGTTTCGAGTCTGGGGAGTAGGCGTAGCGTCAAGGCGCTCCAGCTCGCTCGGACTGAGACTCGCGTTGGGGCTTGATGATGATACCCACGCCCGACGTTTATGCTGATTATTTTCGTTTCTTCGTTTTTCGTTTTTGCTTTTTTTTGCTTGATGCTTTTTTTGCTAACGAATCCTTGCTTGACGCATCTCCCATTTCACAATTGCTATCAATATCTCGCTATCGAACGTCTATCCTGCTACACACTTACATACTGCTCCATCTCTCTATGCTTTGAAAAACCTCTATGCTCTCTCTCTCTCTCGCTTTCGTTATTGCTATACATACTCTCAAGCCAAGCTATCATTGCTAGTCAACGTATGAAATAAAAAAAACCCGGAGTTTTTCATTTGTATTCAAGAAGTAAGGACGATGTACACTGATTGGCAACTACTCAAAGTGTAGTGAGGATGGTTTGCGATCGGGCTAAATACGACATCTTGGCGGTTACCCGCAGTCGAGTTGGGGCACAACGCAAAGAGGTCGTTTCGGTTGTTGAGCGCGAGAGTGTTTGCTCCGCGGGATCCGTTGACGGGGTTTGACATGATGCAGTAATCTGGGAATGGGGTTGGTGGGAATTGGGTTGTTACGAATGTGGGCGAGTCGCCGGGGACGATGGCGAGTGAGGAGGTTCTAAAGTTGGGTTGGGAGGTTGACATGGGGAGGAGGCCGCCGTTGGTGAGGATGATGGAGGTGAAGAGGCCGTTGGCGGTCTGGAATAGCTTGTGAGATTGGGAATACTTGGAAGGTGGAGGAAGAACGCACCGTGAGGATGGACCAGGAGACGAGGGTGACTGTGTTGATTAGATTGACGTGGACAGAGACCGAGGGAGGGCCTGATGTAGGAGGGGTCATGTACACGGCTTGGAGATTGAAGCCTGCACCGAGCGTCTTGGCGATGCAGATCTCGCCAGTGGTGTCTTGATAGACTGTCAATTTGCTCGAGCCACCGCAAAATTCTGTGGTGTTGGCTGTACAAGCGGTGTGGCAGTCGTTGTCGTTTAGGTGGGTGGAGGTGGGCGGCGAGCTGCTGCAGAAACATTCGCCTGCGTATTCTAGGCCGGCAACGGCGAACCCGTTGGCTTTGCAAGCTGCGGTGCAGCTCTCGATGGTCACGCCGCTAATGAACATTTGGTGGGGCAGAGCACGTGAGGAGACGGAATCGCTGAAAGAAAATCAGCCGAGGGTAGCAGGTTGAAGGCCAGTGACGAACGCGAAACATCCTTGGTATTGCCAGGAGCCGACTTGGGCGGGAGCGACAGGCGAAGGGGAGCCATTCGAGTAGACATTAATGGCATTTGGACCTCCGCACTGTTCAGTGGCATTACCACTGCAAGGCGTGGTGCAGCTCGCTGGAGTGGTGGGCGCTCCGGAAGATTGAAGCGCATAATCACAGTCTATGAGCAGAAAAAGTTCAAAGACGCGGAGACGAAACAAACGGGGTGTACCAACAGCATTGGGTCCCGAATTCCAGCCCGCCAAGACTGTACCCGCCCGACGTACAGAATGCGAGACAGGATTCGACAGTCATGTTATCTGCGGAGACCAAAGACGCAGCCATGAGGGTACGAGAGGTGCTTGAATCGGTGTAGCATCCAATTGGAGTCCATTGGACGGCGGCTGCTGCATGGAGTGCAGCTAGGAGCGAGAAGAGAACTCTGAGGGCCATGTAAGTTGAGAGGGCTGTCGATTCTTGGACCGCTGTTTATAGCGGCCAGCTCCACCCGCTGCATCTGGTTGACGGCTGGAAGGCTTCCTTTCATTCACTGTCAGGTACCGAGGTACAACGCCATGTTACATGCCGTTCCCTGGTCCCTCGTCGGATATGGGCCGTTGCTTTCGGCGCTTGGAGCTTTATGCTTGAAGACGAAAAGAGACGCAGAAGTTGGCTCAGAGTCAATCGAAGGTCGTTCCAGAGTATGTACTTGGTGGTTCGAGAACAAAGAGATCAAGGGCCTGCTCGTCGACTCATGATGGCTCCGAGCAAGTCATATCTGTGCCTTGCTCAATACAATCCCTGCCACAAGCAGCGCACTAGAACTACTAAATCCCGTCCCTGTACGCTAATACTTCCACGCTGTAAGATAACTCATGAACCAGCTTCCTCCGCCCCACTCCCACCCCCATTCCCATTCCCATTACCATTACCATTCGACGACGAAGAGTCCTTCACAGTCGCAGTAGCCCCCGCCCGGTCCTTGGTCAACAACCGGTCAAAGAACTTTTTCAGCACCTCATGCTGCGTCTGGTTATCCCCAGAAGCAGACGTCGGACTCGGCACAGCGGCAGGTATCGGCGAACCACCTGAACCACCTGCTGGCCGGGGTGAGTTGGTCAAGGCTGCGAGGCCTGCAGGTCGGCGGCTCGCAGGAGCAGCAGCACGAGGCGGCGGCGCGCTCGTACCTCCGCTTCCCCCAATACCAATTTCCATCTCCGATAAAACACGGTCGACGGTGGGGAGGTCGAAGCTGGGGATGCCGAGAGGACCGACAAGTCCGGCTGCTCGGCTCGAGTCGGTCGGATCGCGAAAGGCACCTCGCGGATCTCGGTCTGGTTTCTTGGCGTTCTCGTCGTAGTTCTTGGACAGGAATACTTGCTCTGGTACGGGGTTGTTGAGTGGCGGGAGCGGTGGAGGCTGAAGAAAAGATGAGCATTTTTTTTTTTGGAAGTTGACGACGCCTTGTTACCTTGATACCCTGGTCGGGTACGAGGGCGCTGAACATGGCCTGTGCACCGTCTGACGGCAATACATCCTCGGCTTCAAAATCACGATCCCAAGCGTCCGCCCAGCTACGCGCCTCAAACTCCTCCCGCATGATGGTGATCTTTCCCCAGCTATCCCAACCCGCAGGGACGACGATACGGTCTCGATCGAGATAGTTTGGCTTCTGCGTGAAAGGAAATGGATTCCGTACAGGAGCTGGGGCCTCTGCGCCAGAGGCAACTGCAGGAGATGGTGCAGGTGGAATGAAAAGCATATGCAGGGCATATTGCCGCAGCGTCTGCAAAGTAGCTTGGTGCTGTGTTGTATAAAACAAACCCGCGCCATCTGCGTTTAGCGTCAGATGTAAGAAAAAAAAAGAAAAAAAGCACAATGACGAACATTTCAGGCAAATAGTCCGCAGGACTTGCATGACACCGTCTGTGCGCTCCTCCCATTCGCCACCCTTGCCGCGCACCATGCCGCCCATGCCCGAGGCGCTCGCACCAAGATCGCTCCCCTCATCAATCAAATCCGCCTTTGTGCACACGACAACAATTGGTACACCCGCGGAATTATGGGTGAATGTCCCCGGACCCAGTGGTAGTAGTGTGCTACCAGAGACGGAAGATGCGGTTGCGACGGGGTCAGTCGAGGGTTCAGAGTAATGTTGTAAATGTGCTTGCACTATTGCAAGTTCTGTAAGCGGCGACAAGAGGACAGATAGATGGCTCACGTCGCTCACGCGACTCTTCGCGGACGATTTCAAGCTCTCGTGCAGTGTCACCGCGGGCCCAACCTTCTACCCATTGCAACCACGTCTCGAGCTCCTCGACAAAAGTCCACGGACGCGTCCAATCGAGCGCAATCATAACGAGGGTGTGGGGCAGCGCCGTTCGGGGTGGAACGAAATGGGGGAGAAGAGAGGTGTATTCTGGGGAGGAAGAAGGCACCGTGTAAACGGAGAGTCGCGCAATTGTGTCTATGAACGCGTGATAAGTCGGTGCAGCGAATTTTTCATACGAACAAGTGCACCCTCGTCGGCTTCGTCGCGCACATTTGCAAAGTCATAGCCAACGGCAAAGTCTGTCCTGTGGTCGTCCTTTTCGTCCGCTGGTGGCTTCTGTAACAGCCCAGCCATGAGGGTCGACTTTCCGGTGGATGGCTGCCCCAAAAGAAGGATTTGTTTGGAGGGTATAGAGCGAGAGGATGAGACCGAGTCCAAGATGGAACCCCAGAGATCCTGTGGAGGAGCCTCTGGCGAGGCTGGGCGCGAGTCCATGGCGCGTGTCGTGAGCAAAGGCGTTTTGGCTTTGGTCGTGATTATGTCAAAAGTTGCTCTGCTTGCTCCATGCCGCCAAATGGCAAGGACGAAGATGACCTCCCCGAACCCCAGCGACCGCCATCTCCGCCCATCCATACTACGTTTGCGACGCGTGGCATCCTCGTATGGCTACTCTCTGTGGAATGTTCTTTCCTGACTTGCTCAACTTAGCCACCCAACTTTCCTGCCCTCAAACCTCGCGATATCCGGTACCACAGTCATCAGGCGATGACCCATGTCGCCTGGAGCTGCAACGGAAAGCGTCTTGCAGCAGTCGGAATCGACAAGACGACCCGTGTCTGGTTTCCGGAAAAGGGCGTGCGTCCTCGAGCCGCCTTGTAAGCCAAGGTGCTCAAATTACGCGTAGATGGAGCTCAAGCAGGCCGCTACCTTCTCTGGCGCCCACTCGGACGACGTCGACTACGTGTCTTGGAACCCCACTCACCCAGATCTCTTCTGTACATCCAGCCAGAAGGATCGTCGCATAGTTTTCTGGGATGCACGACAAACACGAAACATACAGCAGTGTAGCCTCAAAGTCTCGCCAGTCCAAACCAACTACTCGCCCGATGGGCGCACGCTGTTGTACACGTCGGTCGGCAACCAGCTCTTCTTCCTCACGCTCGGGAAAGAAAACGAAGAAGCCAAGGAGATGTGGCATCCCGCCCCAAAAGATCCAGTCGTTGGTTCGACGGCTGTGTTCAACCATGCCGGCGATGGTGTGGTACTGACGCATAATACGGAACACTCTCTCCGTATCATCGACTATCCGAGTCTCGCGTTGCGTGAGAACTATGCAGCCCACGTAGGCGGTTGCGTGGCCGTTGCCCTCGACCCCCGTGGCCGGTATCTCGCGTCGGGCGGGCACGACTCGATTGTCAACGTGTTCGATCTCTCAGAGTCGATCTGC
This sequence comes from Roridomyces roridus, assembly GCA_029378245.1. Lineage (NCBI taxonomy): Eukaryota > Fungi > Basidiomycota > Agaricomycetes > Agaricales > Mycenaceae > Roridomyces > Roridomyces roridus. Next base: position 2,534,202 of record JARKIF010000005.1, read on the forward strand.
GTGCGCACCATTACCAGCTGCGAGTGGGTTGTCATTGTATCTGCTCATTCCTACGTCTGAATGGTGTACAGAAACAGTATCAATGGGATCAGCTTCTCGCACGACGGTGAATACCTCGCTATTGCTAACTCGGGCACATACGTCGATATTGTGCGTGTTTCTCTCTTACTCGTGATCTCGGCTGACTGTCTTGTAGTGCGCCACGGAAACCGGTGCCTCAATGCACCGCGTCCCTGCGCTTGCACCTGCACCGACGGTAGCATGGCACCCTAGCAAGTACATTGTCGCATATTGTGGTCAGACGCGTCTGCGAGAGGGTGGACCGCCACCTATGGCTGTCGTCAGTTTGTTTGGGTTAACGGACGCGTGAATAAGGCTTCTGTACAACACATATGGACTTGAATTAGGTAGAACACAAAAAAAAAAGTCGCGTCAATTGTTTGATCGCCGACGCGTCTTGTTCTCTTCCACCATGAGTGAAATTGCACATTTTCGCCCTCCGGCTCAGCAACGCAACACCAAGCTCAAGTGAACTTGACACTCACTGCTGCCATCCGTTCTTTCTGACAAGAAATTTGCAGATATCAAGTTAGACAGTGTGCTGTACGCGTCCACTGGTGTCGTGCAAATCGACCAAACCGCTCATGATTTCCCACAAAGAACTGCTCGAAACCGGAATCCGACGTCGTTGCCCAAGGAGAGAGGTTCAAAGTTTGTGGCCGATGCAAGATGTGAATGAGACTGCACACCTTCTTGCGGACAAGTTCTGACCGTCACTCAGCGCGCGTTATTGCGATTCTAGATGCCGTTAGCCATTTTCTGGAAAGGGTCGTTCATCGCTGACCAGAACGCAGAGAAGAAGGATTGGCCAAAACATAAACCGCGATGCGAGCTCCAGGCTTCGCAGAACGCCATGGCTGAGGAAGCGGATGAGCTGAATTTCGAATGGGCGCTTGGGCAGGCGCCCACTTTGTCGATGGGGGCGATCCAACCGCTGCTGGTGAGTCTCAGTCTAAACCCATTTTAAGTACATTTACCAATTTTCTCGTTCCAGCACGAATGGGTTACGACGTACCGGCCCTTGCTCTGCCTTTCTCTCCTGTATGCTCAAGGACTGTGGGACCGTCCGCCCTGCCAGCATCCCGCCACCGACGAGCCGCAAGTCTTCTACGTCCCTCTATCCACGGTGCCGGGAATCTCAGAACAGACAAAGGCGCGCGCTGCGTTCCACATCGGTAACAAATGGAATCAAGTGCAAGTCGTACCCATCTCCGAACTACGTGCAGCCGCGACCGACCGCACGCATCGCATGTACGACCAAGATTTGGTGCATATTATCAGCGACTTTGACCGGCACCTCGCGGATCGCCAGCGGGTGGCCGTGGCTGCTTCGGCGGCCCCTTTCTTCCGCATGTCGATGGTCCTTCATTCGGTTTACTTTCATAATGGGATTGGTGCGATGCAGTTTCACAAGAATTGGTATTTTGAGCATGATCGGAGGATGGATTATTCGGGGCAGTGGCAGCCTCCGGCTGGGGATTGGCTTGGGCTGTTGCAGGAGACTGTCGCTGCTGGGAAGGGTTGGAGTCGTTCGGATGTGAGCTTTTAGACTGCTAAGTTGCTTTTATTCTTCTTTATAGTCGCCAACCTTTTCTTCAGGCATACTACAACTCGAACATCGCAAACATCACCAATGAACACTCCCCTAATCAACTCTTTCTCTCGAAACAACCACATGTTAGATGTTACTTCATACGCCTCCCTCAACTCGATGGTCGACGTTATCGACCACCACTTCTCTCCATGGTATCCCATCGCCCCGTCCGTGCGTGAACGCATCATCGACGCTCTGGGATCTCCCACACAAGATGTGGTTCTCGCTCTTGTGGCTGACTTGTCTGCGGATCCCTCACATGCTCCTCCGGCACAATTCTTGAAGACGTTAATTATCGGGCATAGAGCGCTTCGTAAAAGTACGTGGGTTTACATCTATATCTATATGAGAATTCGGTAGCCTAATGACTTCCTTGGACAGTTGTGGCGAGACAGGATACAGCGGATGCACTTGAAGCAGTGACTCTGCAGATGCAGTCACTGAGTACCGATATGTAGCTCGTTCGCTCGTTCGATGTCTCGCTGGATTGCGTCATCAATAATGAAAATTTCCTTTCTTGGCCAAAAGCGTTGTACCTCCGAATTGGGACTTGACGGGTTTCATGCGTCAGGGAGGTATTGGAAAAATTTGCATATGCTTCATTGACCTGCAAGTATGCTTTTCCGTCGAAGAGGAACAGGCTCTCCCTCCCTTTCTCTCTAGATCCCTCCCATAAGTAGTCGCAGTACAGCATGGAAATCAAATGGCAAAAAGCATGCCAGCAGGAGAGACCGGAGCCACTGGGATACACTGCGCGATCTTTCGACCAATGGACAGGAAGTACTCGTCCTGATCATGAGTCCTCACTTCGGTCTTAAAGGCTCCGAGGGTGATCATTCCGATCCAAGGTGTATCCATTTTGAAATGGAGGGGTCTTGACATGAATAATCTATGTAGCTTGTTCAGCGTACCTACTACCGGGTTCGCGCTCACCGTCCTCGAACCAAACCGCTGCAAGATTAAAGCCTGGATTGGGACGGGAGCAGTAGGTTCGGCACCGCCATCAGCCTTGCAACTTGGTCTCGACCTCAATGTCGACCGCAGACCTTCGTGCGGAACTTACGCAACTGGACGCACAGATTCGCGAGCTCAAGGACGCTCTCGCTGCTGCCGAGAGTCGAAGAATTGCCGTACACCGACAACTACGCGAAATCGCGACTTTTCCCATCTTGGTCCTACCTGTGGAGATGACAACGCAGATATTCACCCACTGTCTTTTTACCAGAGAAGAGTTCCTTGACCGTGGCCGGATTCCCCGGAACGAGCGACCGTTGCAATCGCACGAACCCCCGCTCGTCTTCTTGGCGGTCTGCCGTGCCTGGCGGGAAATTGCTCTCGCCACGCCAGCGTTGTGGTCGGCCTTTCGGATGCTATTCGACACCATTCGAGTCCGACGCTACACACATCCGGAACCCGCACGCATCGAGAGCTATATCCATCAGTGGCTGGGACGCGCAGGGCAACGACCTCTTTCTCTCACATTGGGGATGCAGTGTTACTGGTATCAGAATTCGGTTCGGGACATTTATGACAAGTTCCTTCCTCTCCCACGGATCCGGGATATAATCCATTTATACGCTCCTCGTATTGCGTATCTGGAATTGTATTGCAATCCCGATCAGATTCGCGAGCTGGCGTTGGACACGGTTCCTTTCCCCATGCTGCAGCATGTCTGCATCAAAAACGACGAGAGCGTCCCCTCGGAATCGGTCGAGGTCTTTAGTGACGCACCTCAACTCACACATCTCAGCCTGGCATATTTGGCCTTCCCCTCCTCCTACGTTTTTCCCGCGCTTCAATTCACGAGATTCGAAGGCGAGCTAAATAATTTGGCGATCTTTGCACTCGCTCCGAATCTTATCGAGGCCAACTGTCGGCCGGGCGAAGATTGCGAATTTCCATCTTCTCCGATCACGCATGCGCACCTTCAGTCCCTGACCCTCTCAAGGCCATGCCCATATACGATTTTGGAACCCAAGGACATCCTACCGTATTTGACCCTCCCCGAATTGCGGACATTGGATATATCTGCTCAAAACACGACGGCAAACCCGGCCTCCATATCCGAGTTTGTGCATCGTTCGGGTGCGCGCCTCCTGACTCTGGTGCTCTCGGTCCAAGGTTACAAGTTCGAGGCCCAACCGGAGGATGTTTCCGGTGAATGGGAGGAGTGTTTCAGGGGGTTGCGGAATATACTGGAACACCTCATCGTGTGGCCATCCGAGCCATTTTTGAAGATGATTCTTCAGAATAATATTCCCATACTCAAGTCTCTCACCATCCACGAGGCGCCGCAAATACCCTATGAGCTCCTGTGTGAAGGCCTGGGCAAGCGACACTCAGACCTAAAGTCGTTTCGCATCTCTTTCCAAGAAGGCGGCTTTCTCGATGAACTGGTGTTTCCAAAAACTAGCCTGGAAAATCTCCCTTGGAGGTGTACAGCCCTTCACTACTTTGCCCAGTTGGCCGAAAGAGGGATGAGTATCCAAATTGATTCGGGTGGGACTCGGAGTGGAAAAACGACTCGGGTCAACTTGATTGGGTGTGTGCTGTGAATTGTGCCGATTGCGTTGGACTTACAGTGACTTTCTCAATCAGTTCCTCCTAGTACACTGTACCACTGCATGACGCCTCAGGCATGGCGCACGGCTAAAGTCTCCCCAGGGCCAATTCGCTCGCTGGACGAATCACGCCACCCCAGTAGAAACAGCGAGTTTAGACCTCTGTTGGCCTGGCCGGGTGTCCTAGAAGATGCAATAGAAAGTTCTTACTTCACACCCTCGAGCGGACTGCGGAAGTACAAGTTGGCGGAGGCGGAAGCGTGTATCAGTGGCTGTCCATGCGGCATTTCCCAAAACGCACAACGTTGCCTGGTCTTCAATATGTTCTCAAAAGTTGGGTTCCTTGGTTCTATATAAATATCTACGTGTAATGTAATAAGTTACGCCTCAAACGACCGCTTCACAACTTGGCCTTGCCCTGCGCAGCCGCCCGCTCCTGCGCCTGCTTCTCCCTCCACAACAAATTCCTCGGAAACGCAGCAGAGAGTAGATCCTCAGCGATCATGGTGACGAATTTGTCCTTGACGACAGTGGGCACACGAACGAACATGACCATGGCGCCTTCGTTCGAGTCCCACGTCCCATCAGGATGCTGCGACGGCGGGGCCTGGAAGAACCGCGCGTAGCCGGCAAAGGCCCCGTACAAGACACACCGCGTGCGTTCGGGGCCGTAACCAAAGTGGAAGTTTTTCAATACGACTCTGTGGGTGAAGATGAGCGAGCGGAAGAATATGGAGACGCCCAGACGCACTTGGGCATGGAGTTGATGACAAAGGTACCGTCGTCCGACCAGAACTTGTGCTCCTTGGCTTCTTTGGACTGTTGTTCCCAAATCGGCTCACTGACGGCGACGATGCGCTTAACATGCTCGTAATTGCGAGTGTCTTTGAGGGATTGGCGGATGGCGAGAGCGATGGAGCCAATGGAGGACGCCTCGTCCAAGGTCATTCGGTCCGTGAAGGCCTGGAAGATGGCGTTGCCGACAGCATGCCACCCCGGGATGCGCCACTCGTCTGGGCCCAGAGTTTTGGGGTTGGCAATGCCACGGTACTAAATCGTCGTTAACGCAGCAAGGACGACCAAACAGACGAGACCCACACTGAGCATACTCGACACCTTTGTGATGGGCGTGGGCAGAACACGGTTGAGCGTCGTGATCACATACGCGCTCAGTGCGTCTTGTGCGGACGATTTTGTGCCCTTCCGCCCAGGATGCGTGTCTGCAACAGCGCGGAACTGCTCAATGTGCTGAGCGGTGAACATGATGTCAACCTGCGACGTGCTGCCCATAACACCACCAACCATACCCATCCACTCGTCCATCGGGTACAACACCTTGAGATGTGGCAGGAATCGGTCGATGAAATCGGCCGTGGAAGGGTTGTCGTTGAGTTCTGGTGGTGGGGCGGTGCGGTACTTCTCCCATGTAGGAGTACCGAATGCCGGTTTTTTACCCTGGTAGTATTGCGATACGGCGTAGATGAATTGGTATACAAACTCGCCATCGCCTGGAAAGTGTCAAATAAAGGAGAAACGAGCGGGCGAGTGACAGACCAAGCATATGGCAAGACGACCATCCCAGAGTCGTCTCGTTCGTTGTACGGCAGTATGTCATTTTGACGCGCATTAGCGGTTCGTCCCACTCGGGCTCGGACGCCCCAGAAATGTCGCCGACGCAGGTGTCAATCATGCGTGCTGGGGGCGCCTCTAGATATTCGTAATGGTTGAAAGGCTCGTCCGTTTCAACAAAGGCGACGGGCACGCCGCGCTTGCCGTGGCCAATCTGCAGCAGTGATTAGGAGACGAAGCCTCATAGCAATAATAAGCCCATACCGTCCAGTCATGGCCTTTAGTTCGCAGACGACCCGAAGAGTGAGGGTAGTAAGTCAAGGCATCTTTGAAAGCCTTGAGGAAGCGTTCCTCTTCTATAGGGCCGGGGACCGTGTCCGTCAAAGAGATCTGGTCAGAAATTGAGAATCCTCAAAACTCGGTCGGAGAAAAGACTCACTTCAAAGTTAATACGTTCCGTCCCGGGTAACGGAAGTGGGAATACTGTCCGGACAGTTTCGGTATCATGAGGGGTAACCCAAACTGCAGGGTTGCATGTATGTATTCAGAAGCACGTCTCCGAGATGGAAGCTGCCAGCTCACCGATGCGTGGTTCCGGGTCGGACGACATTTTCGAGAAGAGGAGGATGGTGGTATCGTCATCGTTATGTGTTGGCAAATATGGAGAAGAGATTGTACGGGCGCTGCACGACTTGCCTGATCGAGATCTGTGCCGATCGACCTCATTGCTTTTTGATCCAGCGCGCTATGGATCGTCGGTTGAATGCAAAGACGACTGCCTTGTGGAGCGACGAAGACCACTTGACATTTGGGTCACGGTCGACACTGGGCCAAAGGTTCTGCGGACTCGACAAGACCGAGGCACATGCAGCGGGTCGCGTATTAGTCGCGTGTTATTCGAGGAGCATGGACCAGCATGGACCGTCGTTTGCCGTCGGGATCATGACCATGGTGGCATTATGAGAATCGAGATTATGAGGTCGTGTTGAGTCGTGTTGTTTGTCGTCGCTTGCCATGTATGATGTCGGGACGGTGGTGCCGAGGGTTAGCAATAGCACCACTGCACCCCTATAGCCCAATTGCACACCCTACACCGTCTTCATTGTACGACAGCCATGGCTTCAAGACCGCTCAATGATGAGGAAGTCCTCAACGAGATGAACAAGATGGTCCGCCTTTGCTCAACTGCTCTGCGCGCCGACTGAACGGAATCCAGGTAGCATTTATCAAGCAGGAGGCCATGGAGAAGGCCCGTGAAATCCGTGTCAAGGCCGACGAAGAGTTTGCTATCGAGAAAGTCGGTTAAACGGCTCTCAAACTCGCTGTTGGTCCCTAACTTGTTACCCAGGCCAAACTGGTCAAGCAGGAGCAGCAAGCCATCGATGCTCAGTACGAGAAGAAGCGCAAGGGTGCTGAGGTTGCTCAGAAGATGTCCGTCGCCGTCGTGTCTTTCCTTTCTCTCAGTTATGCTTATACTCTCTTTAGCGCCCAATCCACTTTAACCAACAAATCCCGCCTGAAACTGCTCCATCGCCGTGAAGAACATTTACAAGATCTCTTCTCTACTTCCCGGGCTTCCATCCTTGCGTTGGCCAAAGACGGCGGGCGCTATGTCCAGTTCCTTGAGGGTGTCATCGTGCAGGGATTTCTGCAGGTCATGGAGCCAAGTGTCACTGTGCACTCGCGGAAGCGTGACGTCGAGTTGGTCCAGCAAGCTGCAAACGGCGCCGCAAGCACGTACAATGAACTCAGTGGACGCAATATCTCGTTTGAAGTCGAGGGGTCGCTAAGCGATGATGGGTGCGCCCCCTTCTCAGCCCTCACTCTCAACTTGTTATGCTAACATTCGCCGCCAGTGCTGGTGGAGTTAAACTCATCAGTGGCTCCCGGCGCATCATGCTTGACAATACGCTGGACGAGCGTTTACGGTTGCTGGAGGATAGGGTTTGTATTTCCCACTTGCCGCATTCAAATCGTTCATCGTTCTTCCTAAGATGCTTCCAGAGATTAGGAAAGACCTCTTTGGTGCAAACCCGAACCGCAAATTCTATACCTAATGTCGAGGAGTGTAATGAAATATTTAGATTTGTGCGCGTCCTCATCACCCAGTAATAGCTAATGCGTTTCGGCCCGAATCCCGGCCAAGACGAGAATTGTTGGGTGTGGCATTGACGATTATGGAACGCTCCGACGTCTCCCTCTTGAAATCGCGCTCTCATCAAATCACACTTGGCATGAGTCAAAAGGCTGCTCTTTTGTTTCTCTACGATCTATACATGAAGCATGGAAAAACGAGTGGATTCAACACATCTACGACAAAACCCGCAGACGGTTGTTTTAAATACATAAATAAATAAATAAATCGGGGATGTAATGTATTAGAGTCAGGAGAACGCGCTCAACTTAAGACAAGGGGCAGATCTGCTCCGAGTCCCAGTTGGTAGCACCAACACCCTGGATGACGAGGAGCTGGTTGGTGGGGTCGATCTGCTGCTTGATGCTAAGCAGACGGTCGTAGTGGTATCCCCAGTTGGCAGTGGGGTAGTCGGGGACGAGGAGGTCGGGCTGAGAAAGCGTGTCGTCAGTCGAGGCTCGAAATAGAGAGAGCAAGCCAGGAAACTCACCTCGTTGAGGTACTGTCCACCGTCGGCACCGGTCAGGTCACGGAGAGGAGCCAAGAGGTCGGTAACACCCGTGCGGATGGCGTCGATCGCGGGCTGGGTGGCGTTGTCGGCCCAGGCACCGAAGATGGAGATGTCGCAGAGGGACTTGCGCCAGTTGGGGTGCATGGCGTTGAAGTCGGGGTCAGTCTGGGCGATCACACCACCACCGACGTGCCTGAATAGATGTCAATAAAAGATACGATCGCAAAAAGGGAAAAACGCACTGGCCAATACCGGCGGGCATGGCAGCAATGGCCTCGGCCATAGAGTGCGATTGGGTGGGGTCCTCGAAGAGGGCGCGGGGAAGGAGCCAAGACGCGGTGTCAACGCCAGAGCCGGAAGTGCCAGCGCCAGTGTAGTTGAAGCCGATAACATCGACGGGGTCGAGGATGTTGGCAACGAACCAGCTCTGGTAGTTGGGGTAGGTCAACGTGGCGTCGGTCTTGATCGTAACACCGGGAATGGCCTTGGCAGCCTCGATGAAGGGGCCCATGGTGGAGTTGCCCTTGTCGTTGTCGCCGTTGGGGAGGAGGTACATGAGGGCGAAGTACGCAGAGGCCTCGAAGGGGTAGTACCCGGACCAGCCAGCGTCGGTGAGGGCGGGCATGGCCTGCTGGAAGGTGTCGACGAGGTCGACGAACGAGTCGGTGCCGTTGGTGAAGGCCTCGAAGAAGTAGGCATAGATGGGGGAAATCTCGTGGGCCTTGTGGACGAGACGGGTAGCAACACCTGTGGGTATGGTGAGTGAGGAGTCAACAGCAGCAGAAAAGTCAGGAACCGAAGGACGGGCCTCCTCCACCACGTGCAGCCCAGAAGAGGTCGGTGTTCTGATTCTTGTTCACGGTGACCGAGGTGCCGTTGGGGAGGACAAGGTCGATTTCGAGCACGTTGTCGGAACCTAAGACGTAATAATGAGCATGGATGGAAGCGAAACAAACGAGAAAACGCACCGAAACCGTAGGTGGGGGAAAGGATGTTGTGGCCACCACCAAGAGGCCATCCACCACCAGCACCGACGGATCCCTCGGGACCGATACCACCGACGACAACGACGTTGTTGTCAGAGGCGAAGCCGTAGGCCTGAACCCACTGGGTACCGGGAGAGACGGAGACGGCAGGGAAACCAGAGTCCGAACCGTCGGCGTACTTGAAGCTGGGGGAGAACTCCATGCCCTGGAAGTTGTGGGTCCAGATCATGAGCGAGCCAGGGCCAAGACCACGGCCAAGGAAGTCGTGCCTGTGTGAGATGAATGAGAAAAAAAAGTCGAGCAAAGAGAAGATGAAAAGACGAACCCAGTGTTCTTGATCTTCACCTTGAGGTTGCGGTCGTACGCAAACTTGAGAGCCAACTCGATGTCCTGGACGGTGGTGGCGTTGATACCGAGAGAAGGAACACGTCCCTGGCCACAAGGCGAGGTGCGGTTGGTCGTGATGTCGCACGCGGAGCCATCAAGGAACTCCCAGTTGTCGGACTGCTCCGCACCGGGCTGGTTGGAACGCCAGATGGAGTCTCCGGCATTCTGCAGAGCAGCATTGCAGAGAGCGGCGTTGTAGTTGGGGTCGTGGCAGTAGTAGCCGGCAGGGAGGACATTAAAGATGGGGTGGGAGAGTTGAGCGGAGAGGGCGGCCCACTCGGAAGAGCTCGGCCAGCAGGAGTCACTGGACGTGCATTTGCAGCCCGCGGCGGCTGTGGGGGCAGCGGATGCGGCGGAAGAGGTGGCGGATGGTTGAGAAGTGGTAGAAGAGAAGCGGATCGAAGGTCCTTGTTTGGCGGCAGAAGAAGCAATAAGTAAAGAAAGGAACAAGGACACCGAGGAAGGGGAAACCATGGTGGCGGATTATGGGGACCAAAGCGAGTATCCAGAGCCTTTATAGCCATGCTCGAAATTTGTTTTTGGAACGCGACCAGATGCGGACCGCCGGATTTGATCTGAAACATGAGTCGATCCGTTACGCCATCAGTTAATGACGGTGGTGCCGCAGAGGACAAAATTCGGCTATGTTAGCGGCCTCGAACGTTGTGTGGAGCGGAGAGTGATTATTCTTGCGGGTTACGGGGATAGAGACGGCAGTCCATCACGACGGAGGGTTGACGGAGGGAGAGAGCGACAAGGACTGAGATTCGAGAAGCTCGGGTCTGGGGGTTCTCAAGGCCTCGAGAAGCCATCGAGAAACATGACCTGGATAGAAAACAGCGAGGCGTGGAACGAAAGACTCGTGCGGGAGTGGGGCTGGACACAGGATTTTCCTTTGTAGTTGTTTGCTGATATCTGATAGCCTCCTCTGATAGCCTCTGATAGTCCGATTTCGAGGCACTGAAATTTTGAATTCGCTCTTTATCCCACGTGCGAGCACTGGATGACTTGAACATTTAAAATTCTATTGTAACGGCCGGTAAGAAATTTAGGCAGTCAGGAAGCCACTGTGTGACGAAAACCAGCCGCACTGGTAGTGGGTGTTTGAGTTCAGAGCACTTGGTGTTCAGGTTAGCGAAACGGGGGGGATGAGGGGGAATGTCCAGCCTCCGACGGCACCGGCCCGCGCGAGGCGCCGAAAAAAGGTACCACCGTGTCTAGTGATTTTCAGGGACAGATCCGGGAAACGGGTGGGCGTTCCTGGGCCAGGGACCCACTAAAAACGTGCGGAAACAGGATAAAAGTGGCACCCTTGGTTATTTAGAGGCACTAGACGACCTCGGTAGCTTGAAGAACTCGAGTATGCAGAGAATCCAACGAGAATACATCAGCTTCGTATCCAAGCAAACCGACTATCGCAAACAGGTACGACACGGCTGAAGTGGGCGGACTTCTCGAGGACCCAAGAAGGATGGTCGGACGTTTAACTTTAAGGATAGTGTTGTACGAGCTCGAAAGAAATAAGGAAAGGATGTAATTATTAATTGTCGAGGTAGACGCGACATTGAAGATATCACGAAAAGCGATGGGCACGAAAACAAGTTGAACAAGAGAGCGTAAAACCGCCAAGACGTAGTGTCGCAATCCGGAAGAGGACAGAGGGCGGTGTCGGGAAGCACAGCGAGATGCTGGCACTGACAGTCCGGCTGCGAGAGAAGGCTCTATCCCCCACGCCGTCCTGTCGCAGCTTGATTCAGAAAGTACAGCCGAGCCGAGGAATAAAATAACCTCAAGACACCGAGGCTCCGGGCCTGGACAGTGGACTTGAGGATCGGCGATGGTGATGGATGTCGAATTCAAGCTATTATGCCTAAATAGGAAATGCCATGAGCACCGCCACTGATAACAGAGTTTGATGAGAACCATTCGCCAGATTGACTTTTCTTTTCTCCTCAATTTACGTGGAAGAGGCTTGTGGATAATGCTTCAGGGTAAATCACATACATCTGAAGGTCGTCCTGAAATTCAATTGGAAACTTCAGAGTGTTGCCCGCCCGCCCCTTTAGGCCAATAACAGAGCCGTAATAACGGCTTCAAGGAAGAATCGACACATGGCACAATTTTTCCATCACCGAGCTTGACCAGGCTTGAGCGAGATGCATTCTGGACTGTTCTAGGTGAGTGGGTGAATACCACGTGAAATTGAAACTAGATTCTATTTTGTGTGTCGTATAAGAAACGCCAGGTCGAAAGGTACCATAGGGACAAGAAACGAACGAAGACACGTCCCTAGACACAGAAAATGCGTTCCAAAGTTGGTAGGACGATTCAGAAGGACGCAAACTCCAAAGACATGTCAATCGAAAACATGTAACAAGCCAGAGAGGTTTTGTTTCAGGGGACTGGGCCGCCTGCTGAAGACTCTACTGTCGGTGAAAAACTTAAAGCAAGACAGAGGTCTGCAAAAAAAAAAAAAAGCATCGGCTTCTTCCACCGGGAGCCGGATACATCACCTCCAACACTGAGCGTAAGACGGGCCGTTGAAACCTGATCACTCCGAGTCTCGATCCGCCTTTCTCTGGTATGCTGTAGTGGGTGGAGTATTCGATTCAACGAGGTGATCGACTCCAAAATAACAGCTGGATTCAAGTCTCGTCCCGTCTCGAAGGCGGGGCGATGTGGATGGTTTGCGGAGATCAACCATGAGATTATGTGATCCGTCAATCAACGCCCGCTTCATGACTTGCCTTTACCAACCATCCTTTAACTACAATGGACAAACACGGAATCAGGACACCTCTCCCTAATGTCCGTCGTCGAAACCCTCTCCTCCAAAGCCGCCACCATCCTTGCGGCTGCCGCCGCCGCCGCGCGCCTCCCACAAGTCTCGGCGAGCCGCGAGACGATTCTCCTCGCGATTGCCGGCCTCGTCGCCCCTTACCTCTTGAGTGTGATTCAGTACCGTAAACGCAGCAAGGGCCTCCCATACCTTCCTGGCCCGCCCCCGAACCCCATACTCGGTAACTTGCTGGACCTGCCCATCAACCACTCCTGGTTGGCTTTCGACAAATGGCATCGCAAATACGGTAAATCCTATTGCCCGACTTCTTTTTTGGGGAACGGAACTAAATACCGCGTTCTGAAGGTGATGTCGTCCACATTCGCGTGCTCGGCACGTCTCTCGTCATCATTGGGTCTATGAAGGCCGCCTCCGAGTTCTTCGACAAGCGGGCAAAGACCTACTCGGACAGGCCAAGAGCGCCCATGATCAACGAGCTGTGCGTCTATTTTACTGTATCACCAAAACTTCCGCTGACTTGCTGTAGCATGGGTCTCGGAGAGTGGTCCATGGCCAACATGAACTACGGCGAAAAATGGCGCCACCACCGCCGCACTTTCACCAACTACTTCCGCGAAAACACCATGCACAACTACCATCCCGTTCTCCTCAAGGAGACCCGTGGTCTGCTCAAACGCTTCCTGGACACCCCTGATAACTTCCATGCTATCGTTCGTCTGTGAGTCCTAGTTTCGCTGCTTGTACTCGCCATGTTCATCCTTTTCCTTCCAGGGCATTTGCGGCCGAGATTATGAGCATCACCTACGGCATCCCCGTTAACGACTTCGACAACGAGTACATCGAAATCGCCGACAAGGCCACCAGCGCCGTCGCCCAGGCAGCCGTTCCTGGTGCTTTCCTTGTAGACTTGTTCCCAATGCGTGAGTACTGCAGCAATGATACCAACGTCGACTCACAGTTGCTTTCAGTTGCATACGTCCCGAGTTGGTTCCCAGGAGCCGCCTTCAAACGCAATGCTGCCAAGTGGCGCGAAATTAACGAAGTGATGCGCACCAAACCCTTCTACGCGGCCAAGGCTGGCTGGGTGCGTAACCTCCTGGCTTAGTTTCTATATCTAACATCGGCTTTCAGGAGGATGGCACTGTCAACCCCTCCATTGCCGTCAGCATGCTCGACGCGCTCCCGGACAACGACCAGCGCGCCGTGGAGGAGGAGGTCGCTCTGAACTCCACCGCTGTCGCTTACACTGGTGGAACTGACACGGTACGTCTTACCCTCTAAATACTGTCCTCTCTCTCATCGCAATCTAGACCGTCTCTGCGACCACCACCTTCCTTTTTGCCATGGCCGCCAACCCCGAGATCCAGCGCAAAGCTCAGGAAGAGATCGACCGTGTTGTTGGCCAGTCACGTCTCCCCGACTACGGTGACCGCGAGCTGCTGCCGTATGTCAACGCCATCTGCAAGGAGGTCATGAGATGGCAAGCTGTTACTCCTCTTGGCGGCGCGCGTGTTGCCAACGAGGACGACACCTACAACGGCCACTTTATCCCCAAAGACTCCATCATCATCGGCAATGTCTATTCCATCCTGCGTGACCCCGTCGAGTACCCGCAACCCGACGTCTTCCGCCCTGAGCGTTTCCTCAAGGACGGGGAGATCAACAAGGCGGTCCGCGACCCCGCTCTTGCTGCCTTTGGTTTCGGTCGTCGGTAAGTCATTATTCTTTTTTGGCTGCCAGCTTTGATACCAAACTCCTGCTAGTATCTGCCCTGGCCGTTTCTTCTCCGACGCCTCACTGTACATCCTCGTCGCTTCCGTGCTCGCTGCCTTCACTATCTCGCCACCGCTCGACAAGAATGGCAAGCCGGAAAAGATGTCGATCAACATGGCTGGCGGTGCCATCTCTCACCCGCTGCCGTTCGACGCGACGATCAAGCCGCGGTCAAAGGCGATGGCTGAGCTTGTTCGCGATATGGAGATCTAATGTGCTGGCACGTAACCTGGGTCCTGGGGTATTTATTTATTTGCACACATAGAATCTCAAGAGTATTGTAAGGTCAACTTAGTGCGTGAATATAATGAGCGGCTTCTCTCATTTCTTTGTTGGAGTGAAGAGCGAGCTAAAGTTGGGTAACCGGACCGATCGGCGAGTACAGGCTACAAACATGCACTGAACACGCTGCACTCTTCTCTTACTTGAACGACCATGGCGGGACGGTACGTTGCCCAATATTCTGCCCGGGTTTATTGTTCTAACAACCCGTCTGAACAGATTGACTCCATACCCACACCACGACAATATGAATATGCCGCTTTCGTACGGCGGCGGTTTCAAGCCAGAACGCGCCTTGAATTCCCAATACCGGGATAGCACTAGCAGGAGGATGTCTAGGCGCTCGATATCCAGCGGCTTTCCGTCAGGCGCTGCACATTCAGCAGTCCAGAGGCAGTATAGCACGAGCGCTGCTGTACCTGGAGGCATGGTGCGAAATGCCAGCCTGGCAGGACTCGGAGGCTTCCCTGGTGGCCATGGCGAGCATCATATCCCGCGTGCCGCGAGGACACCGCAGAATTCCCCGTTCCTCGGGAGGGCGCAGCCTTTGGGCATACAGATTCAGCCGCAATATCGCGGCACCTCCCCATCACCACTCGCAGCCCGATCGCCTGTGTCGCCCCGGATGCCCATGACCAACGTTTCTCCCCGTTCGCCGCACTTGCCACCACTGCCACCTATTTCGCCGAGGCCGGTTTCACCTGGTCATCCGCAGGGCTCGTACGGACGGCGATCGCCCGGATATGGACAGGACCTTGGTTATCAGGACCCTTATTCCGCTGCATCGAGCTACGCGCAGGCGCGTAGCCCGTCACCTTATAGTTACACTGCGTATGGACATGGGAGTGGCCACCACCATGGGCATGGACACCATCATAGGCACCATAGGTCGAGGTCGAGGCCATCGTCGGCGGCAAACGTCAACTACACATCCGTCCCTCACCAGTCGCAGTATGGCAGCCACTACACGAGGACGCAGCATGTACCATATGTGCATGGCCATACCTCGCATGTAGGTGTGGTACGCCGACAGCACCATCATGGGAGTGGGAGTAGGGAAGCATCGTTCGTTGTTGAGCCCTCCGATTCGGGCTCCGAGGCGTCTTCTCACTATTCCGGAGGATACGATAGCGATTCGTTCTATTCGGGTTCAGATGGTGGTGAAAGCTTTTATTCCGACGACGAGTATGAGTATGATAGCGGGGGATGGTCTGACGATGATGGATACTACTCGGACGACTAGGGAGCGACTTGATGTGGCTACAGAATACATTAGGCATTGTACTTATTGGACTCGAGCGCACAAAAAAGGCATACCTTTCCAAAATAGTATTGGGATTCTTGCTCTCCGTGGACTGGTCCAAAGTGACTTCTCGGTCTTTCAGGCGCGTCCGATGACCGTCGCCACTTCACATAACAGCCAGGAAAGAAATAAACGACTGGTTCACGAATTCAACGTCCTCAGTCCAATGCTCGAGGGAAGTTCCGAGGAGGTCTCCATGCGCGCACATGATTCCGACGGTACATAGCAAGCCGCGTCGCTGCCTGGATTCCATAACAGTGGCATAACCCTTCGAGTCTTGTTTCAGTCGGGGCGCAGCGTCGAGGAGCTGAGCACGGGCGGACCATCTTTGTTCATCTCGTTGAGGACTTCTTCGTCATTGAGCGGTCTTCAAGCCATGGCTGTCGTGTGTAGGGTTGTGCAACTTGTGCTATACTTATGTATAGGGGTGTGCAGTCTCCCGAGATGGCAAACGACAGCAAACAACACGGCTTATCTCAACTCTCATAATCTCACCATGGTCTCATGATCCCCACAGAAACAGAAATCCCGACGGCAAACGACGGTCCATGCTCCTCGACTAATACGCGACTCGCGCCATGCGGGTTGCTCTGGGCTGCTGTAGTAGGCCGTGCTCGCTGGTCCCGCCGAGTCCGCAGAACCTTTGGTGAAATTGGTCCCAGTGTCGAGCGTGACGCAAATGTCAAGTGGTCTTCGTCGCTGCACAAGGCAGTCGTCCTCGCTGTTACAACTTCAAGTTTCCTAGCGCGTGGGATCATCTCAAGTCCCTGGCGCGTGGGAAAACCTCAGTCATCTCAAATCTCATAATGCCACCATGGTCATGATCCCGACGGCAAACGACGATCTTGCGACGATCCCTGCTCCTCGACTAATAGTAATACGCGACTCGCGTCATGTGGGCTGCTCTGGGCTATTGTAGGTGCTCGTCGGTCCCGTCGAGTCCGCAGAACCTTTGGTCCCAGTGTCGAGCGTGACGCAAATGTCAAATGGTCTTCGTCGCTGCACAAGGCAGTCGTCCTCGCTGTTACAACTTCAAGTTTCCCCAGCGCGTGGGATCAAAACCTCAGTCATCTCAACTCTCTGATCCCCACGGCAAGTGACGCGTCCATGCTCCTTGACTAATAGTAATACTTACGCTCCTTGACTAATAGTAATACGCGACTCGCTCCATGTGGGCTGCTCTGGGCTGCTGTAGGTGCTCGCGCCGGTCCCGTCGATTCCGCAGAACCTTTGGTCCCAGTGTCGAGCGTGACGCAAATATCAAGTGGTCTTCGTCGCTGCGCAAGGCAGTCGGCCTCGCTGTTACAACTTCAAGTTTCCCTGGCGCGTGGGATCAAACAGCGAAGAGGTCGATCGGGATTCATGAGTCATCAGGCAAGTCGTGCGGCGCCCGTACAATCTCTTCTCCGTATTTAACACATAACGAGGACGATACCACCATCCTCCTCTTTCCGAAAATGTCGTCCGACCCGGAACCACGCATCGGTGAGTTGGCAGCTCCCATCCTCGGAGACGTGCTTCTGAATAGATACAACCCTGCAGTTTGGGTTACTCCCTATGACACCGAAGCTGTCCGGACAGTATTCCCACTTCCGTTACCTGGGACGGACCGCATCAACTTTGAAGTCAGTCTTTTCTCCGACCAACTTTGAGGATTCTCAATTTATGAGCAGGTCTCTTTGACGAACACGGTCCCTGGCCCTATAGAAGAGGAACGCTTCCTCAAGGCTTTCAAAGATGCCCTGACTTACTACCCTCACACTTCCGGTCGTCTGCGAACTAAAGGCCGCGATTGGACGGTATGGAGCCTATTATTATGAGTTCGTCTCTTAATCAATCCTACAGATTGGCCACGGCAAGCGCGGCGTGCCCGTTGCCTTTGTTGAAACGGACGAGCCTTTCAACCACTACGAATATCTGCAGGCGCCCCCCGCACGCATGATCGACACCTGCGTCGTCGACATATCTGGCGCGTCTGAGCCCGAGTGGGACGAACCACTAATGCGCGTCAAAATGACATACTGCCGCACAACGAACGAGACGATTCTGGGATGCTCGTATTGCCATATGCTTGGTCTGTTGTCCGCTCGCTCGTTTATTCTTCATTCAATACTTTCCAGGCGATGGCGAGTTTATACACCAATTCATCTACGCCGTATCGCAATACTACCAGGGTAAAAAACCGGCATTCGGCACACCTACATGGGAGAAGTACCGCACCGCCCCACCACCAGACTCAACGACAACCCTTCCACGGCCGATTTCATCGACCGATTCCTGCCACATCTCAAGGTGTTGTACCCGATGGACGAGTGGATGGGTATGGTTGGTGGTGTTATGGGCAGCACGTCGCAGGTTGACATCATGTTCACCGCTCAGCAAATTGAGCAGTTCCGCGCTGTTGCAGACACGCATCCCGGCCGGAAGGGCACCAAGTCCTCCGCACAAGACGCACTGAGCGCATATGTGATCACGACCCTCAACCGTGTTCTGCCCACGCCCATCACAAAGGTGTCGAGTATGCTTAGTGTGAGTGTCGCGTTTTTTATCGTCCTTGCTGCGTTAACAAGGATTTAGTACCGTGGCGTTGCCAACCCAAAAACTCTCGGCCCAGACGAGTGGCGCATCCCGGGTTCGCATGCCGTCGGCAACGCTATCTTCCAGGCCTTCACAGACCGGATGACCGTGGATGAGGCGTCTTCCATCGGTTCTATCGCTCTCGTCATCCGCCAATCCCTCAAAGACACCCGCAACTACGAGCATATCAAGCGTATCATCGCCGTCAGCGAGCCGATTTGGCAACGGCAGTCCCAAGAAGCAAAGGAGCACAAGTTCTGGTCGGACGACGGCACCTTTGCCCTCAACTCCATGCCCAAGTGCGTCTCCATGTTCTCTTTGGTCGTCCGCTCACTCACTGATACTTCACCCACAGAACCGTACTGAAAAACTTCCACTTTGGTTACGGGCCCGAACGCACGCGGTGTGTCTTCTACGGCGCCTATCCCGGCTTCGCGCGGTTCTTCCAGGCCCCGCCGTCGCAGCATCTCGATGGGACGTGGGACTCGAACGAAGGCGCTATGGTCATGTTCGTTCGCGTGCCCACTGTCGTCAGGGACAAATTCGTCACCTTGATCGCTGAGGATTTGCTCTCTGCTTCGTTTCCGAGGAATTTGTTGTGGAGGGAGAAAAAGGCGCAGGAGCGGGCGCAGGCGGCTGGGCAAGGCAAGGCAAAGTTGTGAAGGGGTCGTTTCGAGTTTGAAGTGTAACACGTAAATATTTCTATAAGTACAAGCAAGGATCCCATCTTTCAAGAACGCTCTGAACATATTGAGGATGCCCTATGTACAGCCATTGATAAGCTCAGGGCTTACGACTCGTAATTCCGCAGTCCGGTTGAGGGTATGTACCTATGAGTATCTGAGTCTGGTCTTTGTGCTGCAGGCCGCGCTTGGTTTATCCAGCGAAAGCTTGGAGTCGAAAGCAGCCGCAAACTCGGACTGGACTGTGAATTTAATCGAATCGCGAGATCAACGGCGAATTTTGAGTCAAGAGTCGATGCGCGCACACGCTGATTCTGAGTCCTCAAGACGCCGACAGCAAGCCGCCTGAGCGAGCGAGCGTTGAGCAATGAGCCAGTGGGCCATGGTCCCCCCTATCCGAATCGACGATTTGCCTCCGCCTCTCACGTTCAAGCCAGCGAGGTCAAGGAGCTCGGATATCCACGAAACGGTAGCCCAAACAAGCTACATTATTCAAATGCCGACCCCTCCTGGGAAACGGATAAACCCGGGGACTTGATCACCCCAGGCGCCTATGAGCAAGGGGCTCCAAAGATAAGGAATTTCCTATTATAGGGGGGGGGGTCCCTCCGAGGGCTGAAAAAAAAAGTTTATACCAAATTTCTGCAGATGCCCTAGGAAGCTCTGTTTGCATGCCTAAGCAGGCTCCTACCCACCCGCGCGTTTCGGGGTTGGGCAGTAAGTGTAGGCCACTCACGGCAATATCAGAGAGTAGAGTAATCAGAATAGTCAAATTGATTTTAGCCGAGACAAAAGCACCCGAACTTCCAACGCCCAACCCCTCCACGGCGGCTGGCGTTTAACAAAGGTAAACAACACAGCCATCGGCTTGGCGAAGTTCACGAACCTTTTCGTCAGAGTTTCTGGTTCTCGAGGCTCGAGTGCCAATGACGTTTGTGGCCTTTTGGGGGGTGTCCGAGCACATCTCCGAATTTTCTGAACGAGTGTGGATGTTCAGACCCACTGTTTTCGCGAAATGTGGCTGTGTTGTTTACACTTGTTAAATGCCAGCCGCCGTGGAGAGGTTGGGGGGCTTGAAGTTCGGGTGCTTTTGTCTCGGCTAACACTGATATGCCAATTGTGATTACGCTAATGAGATATCACTGTAAATACACCCTGGCACACTTCCCCCCAACCTCGTAACGTGCGGCTGGGTAGGAGCCTGATGCCTAAGCCACTAAAAAGAGTCCAGTGGACTTTGTCCGATTTTTCTGTAAACCATCTTGATTGGTTCACGTGTCAAAGGAGTCACGTGTTCTGGTCACATGCTCACCTTTGTCCATGCAAGATTTTCGTGGAAAACCCTGATCTTGGGGTCCAGGGCTGATAGAATTGCCTGGGAATCAGTTCGGAGGCATGTATGGGGGTAGGAGGGCGAAAATACCCGAAATATATTGATTTGATGCTTCCCAAAAAGGAAATTTCCTTTTATGGAGGGGGGGAGGGTAGGCCGATTTCGCTGAACGGAAAACTTCGAGGTGATGTACTGCACTCTTATCTTTGGACCCCCTTGCCTACGAGACCAGTCAAGCAAAGGCAGGGTACCTTCCCTTCCTCTGGTCGGAAGATGGCGCAGTGTATCTGGGTGGCTCCGGGCTCTCCTGTTAGCACGGCGTCTCTTTGCGGTTTCTTCTTCCGAGTCTTCGCTTGCATAAACACTAGAATTGTATTACAACGACGTCGACAATCTACAAGTTCCTACAAAGTGTGAAACACGCGTGTCAGCCACCGCTGAACAGCGGTGGAAGACAGTATGACTGTGGGGTGATTCGCTAGAAAAGTAGGTATTGTATCGTAAAAGTAATGCATCGGAATGTGAATTGCAGGAATAGTTGTATGATTGGGAAGGATCAAGTCATTGGCGGTGAAGGTAAAAGGACCCAGACCAGCCACTTGCGTAGCAAGGAGGGGTGGTTCTGCGGTGGGTGGTTGAGCGGCACGTTCGTAAAACTCAACTTCGATGCGAGAATTGGACGACTTGAATATTTTGACAACGATTACCAGCTGGACCTGGCAATACAATTAATCTCAGAGTTGCAGGCAGAAGCAAGTCACACACCCGCTCCGGTTCATTGGAATTCATCCGGAACCAGTCATCAACGTCGGCGTACAGTGAAGGCCGAGTTTGGGTATCGCCGACTTCAATAACAACTGAGGGCAAAGTTCCAGTCAATCGACTCATCGGACGCAATCCCCCATCGGGTTCTTTCGCTTGATTGGCACTGGGATCGGTGTATACTGAAAGGAAGGTCAGCAACCTGTGCAAGAAAGAATGGTAATGGGCATACGGGAGCTCCTGGTACTCTGAATCTCCGTATCGTTGACGCCCACGCCCGCGAGGAGTAGGAGTTCGGTTTCTATCTTTGAAATCAAGTCGGCGGCGGTCTCGTGTGGCTCAGACGGTATTCGTTGTCTAATTCGCAGATTCGAGCCCATTATCGTGAAACTTCAAAAAGAACGTTAGGTTTAATAGGGACGAAGGTGGAGCACGCACATCAACGAACGCTTTTCCTTCTGAACGACGGCGAGCTTATCAACAAGTTCACTGAAGGGGACATCGTGAGGTATTTCAAAGGACAATTCCCGTTCCGCGCCCGTAAAAGGCGTTTGCAGTGCGAAATTGACGAGCTTGATGAGTTCGCGACTAGGCAGAGCGCCAGAGATGCCAGGCGTGAGCGCCCTAAACGCACAGGGAGGACTGCTTGTCAGAAGACGCTTCCGTAGTCATCGAGATTCGAGTGCCGAGGGAGAGAGAGAGGGAGAGGACAAAGCTGAAAGACAGGGGAATCAAAGTTTGACGTCGTATGTAATCGATTCAATTGATGATGGGACGGACGCACAAATCTACTTGTTCAAGTCATCCTCCAGTCATCTTCAAACATACATGAACTCCCCCCTCGCAATCAACCGCACCAACTTCCCCTCCGGATTCTTCTTCCCAACATCCATATTAATCAACTGAACCAGCTGAGCATCAACCGCCTCCCGCAACATCTTGTCCCAGCACTTCTTCTTCGCCACACCCGGGTACTCGGTCCTCACCACGGCCGAGATGCTAGATTTCGCCCGGTGCAATTTCACGGGTTCCCAGTCGGCGCGGTGGCGAATCAGGTAGTTTACGAGATGCCGGAAGCGGGAGGCTACCCGCCATACTGGCGATTGTGCAGTCACGGCGCCTAGGTTTACATGGGAAAATGCGGGAGGAGGTGCAGGGGCTGGAGGAGCATGGAAGGAAAAAGACGGCTGGTATGACGACGTGCTCGTCGATGAGCCTTCGCTGACCGGTGGGCCTTGAGGTCCAGCTCTAGCTGCAGCATACATCGACCGAGTTAAAATTGTACGAGGTGCAGACCGCCTAGTGGGATCTGCTGTGAATAACGAGCTGGGTGTCTCCGATGGCGTCGGGGAAAAAGCAGGAGTCGCTGAAGCTGGATATTCATGGGGTGGTACTACAGACGGCACCGTGTCAACAGCCCAATCGCACAACGGAGTGCTCCTCGCTGGAACGTCGTTGACTGGTGGCCCTGGAGTTGGGTCAGACGCCGTCGGACTTGCCCTTGGATGGAAAGATGCAGAAGGCGCAAAGCCTGCGCCGAAGTAGGTGCTCGGTGTATGTTTCTCCTGCGGCCTCGGCGGTTCTCGAGATGTAGAAGGTGCTGGCCCAAACAATGAAACGTATGTGCTCGGTATCTGTTTCTCCTGCAGCCTGGAAGGTTCTTGGGATGTAGAAGGTGCTGGCCCGAACAACGAAACGGATGTGCTCGGTGTCTGTTTCTCCTGCAGCCACGGCGGTTCTCGTGATGTAGAAGGTGCTGGCCCAAACAATGAAACGGATGTCCTCCGTGCAGGGTTCTCCTGCAGCCGCGGAGGTTCTCGAGATGTAGAAGGTGCTGGCCCGAACAATGAAACGTATGTGCTCGGTGTATGTTTCTCCTGCGGCCTCGGCGGTTCTCGAGGTGCTGGCCCGAACAACGAAACGGATGTGCTCCGTGCAGGGTTCTCCTGCAGCCACGGCGGTTCTCGTGATGTAGAAGGTGCTGGCCCGAACAATGGAGCGTATGTACTCCGTGCAGGGTTCTCCTGCGGCCTGGAAGGCTCTTGGGATGTAGATGGCCCGAACAATGGCGCGTATTTTCTTGGTGCAGGGTTCTCCTGCGGGCTCGACGGTTCCAGGGATGTAGAAGGTGATGACATGGATATATCGGTACCAATAGGCGTGCTTTCAGGCGGCGGAGTAGACGAGGCAAGCGCACGGGCCTCAGGTACGCTTGTCTGGAGAGACACAGACGGCACTTCCAACGGAGATACAGGTCGGTTTGAGACGGGAATCACGGGTCGCTCTGGGACGGGAGGCATAGGTCGGTCTGCAACGCGTTCTTCTTGCTCGGTCGGATACGGGTGTGCCCCAAACTTGGACTGCACCGCCAAGTGCGAAGCACCTCCATCCATAGTCAACCGCGGGCGCACCCGCACCTTGATATACTCTCTACCGAGAAGAGTAGCCCCTTGACCAGGCTCCTTGCCAACTTTCATCAAAGCGGAAGGAGAAAATACGATTGCGTGGCCTGTGGGGAGCTGCATCACCTCCTCAAACCAATGCGCAGATTCTTTGCCCATGGAAACGTGTTTGGAAAGATGCGCACACCACGCCGGCGAAGAGAATCGGTGGCAAATTATCGTGGATGCGAGGTCCAGAATCGTCGGAGGGATCACGGTGGGCTCTTGAGTCGCGATGATGACGCGAGTAGCTAAATGGCGCTGGAGGCGGATGATGTCGCTGATGGAATGGGCAAGTCTATCGGTATCACTGTTGACGAGGTATTTGTGTGCTTCGTCCAAGACTTGGAGCAACTCAGAATAATTGACAGCGAAAGAGACCAAGTACACACCAACGAGTTTACCGCACGGCGTTTGCCATTGGATGAATGAACCCATGACACTGTCGAAAAGGACCGCGGCCGTGAGACCTACGCTACGTCAGTGGTGCGATGAGATGAAGCTATGCCACAAACCATCGAGGAACGGATCGGTCAGGTCAATCAGGACTAATCCTCCCACTCGGAAATCCGCCTCAATTTGGGGTGCTCCTGGGCGCATGAAACAATCCAACAAGTCTAATCTGAGTTTGAGTATTGATCTCTGCTTGAAATCAAGAGGCTCGTCCGCGAGTCTGCGTTTGAATTCTGTAGACAATCGTTCAGTGGATGCTCCAAGTGTCCCCTTTATGCCAACCTAGATAGCTGAATCTGTCGGCGCCAATCTCCCGAACGATGCGTAATATGGTGTGCAGATATAATGGCGCGGTCTGCGAGAGGATTATAGTCAGCAGATGCCGAGGGAGACATATGAAACAGCACCTCGAGGTTACTGCAGCCCATGATTGCAAGCATACGGTCAGCTGTAAGATCCCGTTCCGAGAGCTGCAGCGGGTAAACGCGGACATGAGGAAGAGAAGAATAAGCACGCCTCCGACGATTGACGTTACTTGGCCTGGGTCGCGCGTCAAATTTGCAGCAACGAAGACAAGCCCGAAAGGGTACGTACGAGCAGAGAACAGTGATTCGAGGCAGAGTCGTTGAGTTCACGGAGTGCGCTGAGGGAACGGAAAGGAAAGCCGCTTCGCAGGGGCGACCCAAGTCTTGGGTATCGAAATGAAAGCTATAAATGCGTCAAGGTCGCGTTGTTGCAAGCAAACGAATGAGCGCACACGAGGGCGCTTAGCGGATTTGGCAGCTGACCGATACGTGCATCTGCGATGAGACCACCCTCGAGAAGACACGAAACGGTATGACTCTTCCCGGAGCCCTATTGCAATGTCGAAACGAAGGCTGTGGATGAAGGATACCGAAACCTACCTGAATGCCGCATATCACGGCACTATTGGGTGCATTGGTGTTGAAGTAAATCCTTTCGCCTGCATTTAACCCGAGAAGGGCACGAGAGGGAAAGTCGGCGGCACGATCTTGAAGAACAGAGAAGGTGAGGAGTGGACTGGTCACGAGTTGGTGTTGTAGGAGGCCTGTCTCATCCTTCTCAATCGCATGGGATGTCGAATCCTCGAGGAATGCCAGCTCCTCGTCGAAAGAGGTCATGATGGCTATGTCTCGGCGCGTCAACAACGCGCAAACATTGGACCCACTTCGGGACGACATTGCCGAAGCTCCACATTCAAGTTCTCGATGAATTCCAGTTACATGGGTGTACTACTACAGTACTACTAGTAGGTATTACATCTACATAGATAATCGTACGTCAAGAAAACAAATCCGAGAAAGTTCAGACATGGACAATCGGATCGCGTGCCAGCAAACGCACTGCGCATTGACGAAGTTGCATGTTCGTCAACGGAAGGCTCGCGTTGACCAACTCAACGACTTTGGCACTTGTAGCATCCTGCAACATGGCATTCCACGACTGGCAGACGGACATGCCGGGATATGTGGCCTTCAGGTTCATTTGCCAGATGGGCAAAACGGATGCCCCAAGTTTCACCGGCGTTTCCGCGGCGCCTTGGCCCGACAGCAAGTCGACAAGGTGTTTGAAGCGCGCCGGCATCTGCTGGGCAGTCGACGCCTGAGCCGCCGAGTTCTGGAGCCCGTCGATTGTCGAAGAAACTGTCAGCGACGGCGCTGCGGTAGCGACTTCGGATGAACCGGTTCCGGAGTTCAGCGACAACTGTGGGGCGATTACGGGGGAGGGGGCCGGGGACAACATAGACGGCACCGTGGGAGGTGACACGGGAGTGGCTGGGACATAATCCCGAGGCGTAGTACCTGGCACGAATGTCGAAGGCACCGTCAACGTGAACGTCGGAGCAGCGGCAGCCCCAACACCCTCGGATCCAGACCTCACCGCCAAGTGCGAAGCCCCTCCATCCAACGTCAAACGAGGGCGAACCCTAACTTTCAAATACTCCCTCCCCAAAAGAGTCACGCCCCGCTCCCCATCCGTGCTCATCAACGCCGACGGACAAAACACGAGGGCATGCCCTGTTCCAAGGAACATCACCTCCTCGAACCAACGCGCAGAGTCAGACTGGTTACCCGTAGACACGTGTTTCGACAGGTGCGTACACCATGCGGGCGAGGTAAATCTGTGGCAGATGATGACGGATGCGAGGTCGAGGATCGTTGCGGGGATGACGGTGGGCTCTTGAGTCGCGATTATGACCCGGGTTGCGAGATGGCGCTGCAGGCGGATAACGTCGCTCAGGGATCGCGTCAACCTATCTGAATCGCTGTTGACGAGGTATTTGTGCGCTTCATCCAACACTGGGGACTCGTCAGGAAAACACTCAAGAGAAAGATGCTGGGAACGCACCAACGAGTTTGCCGCATGTCGTTTGCCAGTCAATAAACGAGCCAAGCACACTGTCGAACAATACAGAAGCCGTGAGGCCTGCGGCAGGTCAGCGATATTCGAGGATCAAAGTGGACCCACAAACCATCAAGAAAGGGATCGGTTAGGTCGATGAGAACTAGTCCTCCCGCACGGAAATACGTTTGAATCTCCCGAGCGCCGGGGTGAATGAAACAATCCAGCAAGTCCGTTCGAAGCTTGAGCATTGCCTTTTGTTTTACATCCAGAGGCTCCAGGGCAATCCTGCGCTTGAATTCTGTAACAACCGATCAGCAGTGCTCAATAACCTTGTTTTCGTACGGACCTAGGTAACTGAACGTGCTACTTCCAATATCACGAATGATTCGCATAATTGTATGCAAGTAGAGCGGCGCGGTCTGAAACGTCAGTCAAGTTGGCTGTGGACGGCACAAGACTGATTTACCTCGAGGTTGCTGCAGCCCATGATCGCCAACATCCGGTCTGCCGTAAGGTCTTTTTCTGAAAGTTGGAGCGGCTGGACAAGAACATGCGGAAGGGACGAGTAGGCGAGGCGGCGGCGCTCAACGTTGCTGGGCCTTCGTCGAGGTCAATACATCCGCTGGTACACGCAAAGGGCTAATACGTACGAACAAAGCACGGTAACATGCGGTAGAAGGGCCTGGTCTATAGGGTGGCCCGCTGGTAAAGATAGGAAGGTTGCCTCGCAGGGTCGGCCAAGGTCTGAGGTGTCAAAATGAAACCTGCGTTATTTGTCGTTAGCCCAACCTTAACTGACAAGCAAAAGTAATTTTCATACACAAGGGCGCTTAAAGGGTCAGGGAGTTGACCGACCCGCGAGTCTGGGATCAGTCCGCACTCTAGAAGGCAGGACAGGGTGTGGCTCTTTCCTGAGCCCTACAGAACAAGTGAGTAACGGAGTGGCACAACAGAGATAAAGTCTACCTGAACACCGCAGACTATGGCACTATTGGGTGCATTGGTATTGAAGTAGACTCTGTCTCCTGCGCTGGTGCCGACGAGTCCACGAGAAGGAAAATCTTGAGGTCGATTCTTGAGGGCAGAGAAAGTCAGGAGCGGGGAGGTAACAAGTTGGTGTTGTAGAAGGCCGTCGCCTTGTTCATCGTGGGTCGCAGTGGCGAGGAAAGCCAGTTCGTCGTCGAAATTGCCCATGAGTGGCTGAGGTTTTGTGGTAGTTGGTGGTAAGAAGTATAATGAAAAAAGTCAAAATGAACATGGCGCTTAAATATGCCTGGAGGATCCTGAAAAAGGAAATCTCGTTGAAAGAGGCTCGACAGGCGATTGCCTTTCAGAGTAGTTCAGATTGCAAGGGAAGAATGGAAGAATCTTTATTTGGGAATAACGCTTTTACTTGAAGAAGAAAGGTGGCGCCGTTGAGCTCTTTGAGAGCAAAGCCGCCGAAACGAGTTCATGGTGGTTCGGGGTAAGCAACAGCAAGCGATCAAATCGTTGATGGCCTCCACCACCATGCCACTGGCCGCGGTGGCCTTGCCCAAACATGAGCTCCTCGAGTCACCGACGACAAGGGCCATAAAGATGCACGACTCAGGCTGGACTCTGACCGTCTCCACAAACTCGATCTCCAACGCGCAGGATAGCGATGAACTCCAGCGCGCCCTCGGCTTTCCCCTGCCTGAAATGACCTTTGGATCAAACTACCTCACTCTCGAACACCGTCCATCCAAGTGGAAATACCAATTCTACACTCCAGACGCGTTGCGCGATGTCAAGAACGGCGAGCTCGGCCCAGGCGATGGTGGTGTCAAGGTCGGTCACGCCGACGCGTGGCTACAGAGTCGGTAATCCGCTCCTCCTCCCTGTCTCCATGTCCCGCCCTTCACAACACTCGTCCAGCACCAACCCCTCGTCATCGTTGCCCATGCCCAAAACAGTCCCTACAAAACCATACGATTGGACTTATACCACGACCTACGCGGGCCATTCTACTGTTTGGACGCCCCCAGACGACGGTTCGTCTGCAGCCGACTCGAGGCCGCCGACGCCTGTAGTCGAAGAGCCTCCCAGACCGTGGACATGGGCTCCCGCCGATCCAGATAATCCAGCCCACGGCATCCCGCTCGAAGAGCTCAAGCGCCCTGATCCGATTCTCTTTTACGCCGAAGTGCCCCTCTTCGAGGATGAGCTGCACGATAACGGCTCATCTCACCTCCTGGTCAGAATCGTGCGTCCATCGTGTCTTTCTTGAAAAAATATTAAATTCTCATGATAGCGCGTGATGCCGACATGCTTCTTCATCCTCTCGCGGTTCACACTCCGCGTTGACGGCGTGCTCTTCCGCACACACGATACTCGTGTATATCACTCGTTCGCCAGTTCACCGCCCCTCGTCGTGCGTGAGACGAGTGGGTGGGAGGCGCCGTACGATCGGGTCAAGGCCGTGCGTATCAGTTACCCATTACGCCTCTGACTACATTACTGATGCATCCTGCAGGCCCTTTCACGGCGTGACGACCTCTCACCGCTCACAGACCCGACTTTTATCGCCAAGGTGCTTACCGAGATGCCACACCAGGTATCTCAAGTCGAGGGTGCCAACACTGGTTGGCGCGGGCTCGGAACCAAGGTCGAAATCGCCGTTTTGGGGTAGGTAGGTAGCAAGCAGTGGTGGTACATGTATTAGTACAACAACAACAACAAAAAATGTACAGACGAACACAGATAAAACCCACAAAAAAGGTACACATATACATCCGAGCCAAAGATCGCGTAGATCCCCAAGAGATAATCTTCGTGCTAGCCGACGGCAATACCCGCTCGACTTTTTTGACGTGCCTAGCCGTGCCTGGGCCTGTTCAGCAATACGTGCGACAGCAACGCCACCCACCTATTGCACATTGAACGGAAACAGCAGTTGTCCATGAAACGACGCAGTATCCAGTACGGGCGATCCTCCGGCCGATGCCAGCTCAAAGTCCTATTTTGTTTCCGATGTGGATTTTGCATTTTGGATTGTATATTGTATTTTTTTTTTCATCCGCGGAGGGATTAGGATAGGAGATAACGATATAGAAGAATAAGCAAGAAAAAGAGAGAGGTGGTCAGCGACGTATTTCAGGTCAAGGGACCAGGGATACCTACGTCAACTGTACAAGGATCAGCTTTGACAAAGGGAGGAAGAACGAAAAGACACACCATGCATACTAGGCAACCTGCTCGTATTGAGTCTTGCCGTTGGCGAAGAGCGTAACACGCGAAAGTCGTTGTTCGCGTACGTCTTGGTGAGACCCGTGGCTGCCGGTGAGCGGAGGAGACCCGTCGGGGACGTGACGATCCCTAGTATATCAGGCGTATTTGAAGTGCCTTTCGGTGTACTGGGAGGCGAAACCATTGGGTGTAGCAGGTTTTCGAGATCGAGTACGGAGAGTGAGAGGGTGTCGGGCAGGACCGTTGGGGCGGGAACCATGGCGTCGTCGTCGTCTACGCGGATGGAAACCTTGATGCTATCGAGTTTGGAATCCGAAGGAGCAGTCTCCTCGAGTTTGGCGTAAAGCTGAGATAGCGAGGAGGCAGAGATACCGCGAAGCGTGTCCATCCCTTGCTCGACCAGCCACCCCAAAACACCCAGCACGATCTGCGCCATCTCGGCCGACAATTCCTTATCCGCAATAGCAGCGAGCGTTTGTCCAACCTCATACCTCATCATCTCCCGATAGCCCTCATCCTCCTCAGGTAGCTCCTTCAAGACATCCAACAATCCACCCAACTCGTATTTGCCCGTCCGAAGTCTACTCAGCCCCAACACGAACTTGAGGCTGGGCTCAAACGTCTCAGCCCTCGAATCAAGAACCTTTGTCAACTCCTCCAAAACAACAGACTCCAAATGCATGTCCAGCAACATCCTCAGACATACCGCAAGCACCTGCGATATCTCCGGAACGCTCCCAATGGCCTCAATGCACCAATCAGCCATAGCGGGGCTGACCAGCTCCGAGAGGAACTGAAGGCTCAAAAACACCTGGTGCTGCCTCACGAGCTCAAGCTCGCGAGACATTAGCTGATGCTTCAGCGCCTCCAGCGTCTCCGCAAGGTGCTTGACCTCCTCCAATAACAACCACTCCCCGAGCCCAATCACCCCATCATCCACTTTGACAAGCCGCTCGACGAACTGGACTTTCTTCCTCGCTTCCAACAACCGGAAAAACGCGCCGAGTTCGGAAAGGACGCTGGGCAGGACAGAAGTGACCCAAATATCATCTGCAGCCGTCTCTGGAAGAACATGCTCGACCAACGCGGACACCTGCAAAAAATGCGAGGCAGGGTCCCGGCCACTCGGGTTTGTAGCATGCTCAAGCAGGCTCCGCAAAACGACCTCGGCACCAAGTTTGCTGGGCTCTGCGTACACCCGAGGTTCCGACAGCTTGCTCAGCAGACCAAGAGCGATCTGCCGCACGTCCGTCGCAGCAACTGCAACACCCCGATGTGAAGGGTACCCCGCGAGCGCACCATCCACACATGCAAGCACATCTGCAATCCGACACGTGAGATCCCGCAGAGCACGGGTAGTCATTAAAAGTGCAGGTGTAAGCTGGTCGATCAGCCCGAGTAAATCGTCTGCAGTGCGGAAGAGCTGCTCGACAAGTGTGGCCGTGCTGCTGTTCGGGGTGCATGCGAAATGAGCATTCAGATCATCCGCAACGCCGCGAAAGATCTCGACAAGCCGGTCCACAAATCCATGCGCGTTTTCGTCCCAAAGTGCTTCGAGAATCCGCCATTCGCCCTCCGGATCAAGGTCAAGTTCCCGCCGCACAATTGCCAACGATACTCGGATAGTCCGCAGCCTCCTTGGAGAAAGCGGATGCTGACTGTTAAACTTGAGGTCATCAATCGCAGCCCCGATCCCCTCATCCGCAACCAACGCAATCTTCCTCATCAACAGCCGCTCGTGCTCTGCGATGTACGACAGCGGCGGGTTAAGCGAGAGTATGGTCTGAACAAAGTCGGCTCGCAAAATCGCATCGGGTTCTTGCGTCAAATCCGCGAGGATTTGTTCGGCGAGGATGCCCGATTTGCGTGGTGGAATGTTGTCTGTCGTTATCCACTCGAGGCGGCGTGTGAGTTGCCGGAGGAGTAAGAGGTGGTTGACAATTTCGCGATATCCATCGACGTTTTGCCATAGTCGCACTATCGCTAGCGTTTGCGCCCGGCAGTCGTCGTTACCCAGGCTGTCTGTCCATGCCCATACGGCTAGCACGCTGGCTACACCAATGTACGCCCGAATGAACGCGATCAAGTCGCCGTGCTTGATCTCGGTCGGGAGAACGCTCTGAAGCAATTGAGCAGGGAGCGTCGGCGTGATAGGATTTTCTTCGAGTTTGGCGACAAGGTTTGGGTGGTTGAGCATCGTCTCGAGCCATGTGCCCATCGCGAATTCTTCCAACCCGACATCCTTCAGCATCCGCACGGAATGATGCACGTCCCCGGCGGAGTTGGAGAGCGCGTCCTCGAAAGCGGCCCAATGGCTGATCCGCGTCTTCAGGCGCATCACAGCGGTGTTGGTGTGCTTCTCCGTCGTCGGGCTCGCACTGAGCTCATCCAGCTCGGCGAGAAACCATCGGGTGTTTAAATGCCGAGCGATATCTGCGTTGGCGACTGCATCGAGGAGCCGTAACAGAGTTACTTCGTCGTCCATCGTTCGGGCATCAAAAACGGCGGTGAGATCCACCTGCTGCAGCAGAGTCCGCGCCATGTCGGGGTGCTGCGGCGCTGCGATGCTAAGCAGTTTCGCCACCGAGTAAGCTTGATTACTGCTCTGAAAAAACTTAGAATTATTGCAGGCCGGGCCAATGACGTGTACCTTGGGACCGACGGCCTCGGCGACTTTGCTTGCAAATGCCGAAAGAACCTCATAAGAAACGTCATCTCGGACTGGCTTTGCAGTACAGGACAAGGCGGTGTCGAGATCGAAGAATAAATCTTTATCGACTTGGATGTCCGCATGCAGGTAGGGAAATTCTGGAAGATCCCAATCTTCGTTGGACGGTTTTAGACAAAACATGAGGCGGATGACGAGGGCCAAGGGAGGCGAGTCTGGTATGAGAGAGAGGAGTCGCTTGGCGAGATGGGATGGGTCAAGCATATTGCACGGGTCGATTGTGCTCGAGAGCGGTATCGGTTCGACATGGGGCAGAGGTGTAGATTCATACGCCACACTAGCCTCCGAGGTAGACTCCGAGATTACTTCTCCATAGATGGCCATCGAAACACTTTGGAACTCGCCCTTGACTATCATTAGCCGTGTCGCGTACTGTAAAGAATCGTTAGTTCCGCAGCAGCAATTGGCTGCGGCCGCCCGCGCACCTCCGTGCCCATGTCGACTGTGAAATCGACTTGGCCTCCTGCGTACGCGATCGAAGTGGGCACCAACGCATTTGTGGCGCGTTGTTTCTCCTTGGATTCGGCGGTAGTAGGCTGGGCATTGAAGAATACATCGAGAAAGAAGGCGTCGGGTTCAGTGCAGCTAGGACATAATGAGTTTATGGGACGCGGATGACGCGCAGACAACGGACGCGACGATGTCTGGCGAATGTTGCTCAAAAGGTCGTGCACCAGTCGGAAAAACGCGTATGAAATGGACGCGAATTGGAGCTGTAAAACGAACTGCGGCGATGGAGGACTCGGGAAGAAGGGTGGCCCAATGTAATAGGACCATTGGGAGTCGAGACTCGGAGTCGAAGACGGGTGGCCGCAGCAGTGCACGTGTCAGTGTCACGGCTCTTTTAACTGCTTCTGCGAGGAACAGATTTGCCCATGAATCGCCCTCCAGCTATCAACCTCCCTGCGCTCGGAATAGACATCCCTCCACCTGGGGTACTCAAGCCACGGGGTCGTAGCGGCAGCATCGTCAAGGTCGAGCAGATTGGTGACCGACTGGAGGAAGTTTTGGACCGCAGCGCCTATGTCAACATTAACGCGGACTGGGTCAACGCAAAGGGTGCGTCTTCATATATTCTATTCTCTTCTCCTTGCTTAAGAAATCTCAGGGGCGTGGCTCATCCATGTCGTTCTCATTTGCGTGGGCAAGCTCATCATCGACACAATTCCTGGCATGACCCAGCAAGTTAGCTGGACGCTCGTCAATCTCATCTACCTTGCTGTGAGCCTTTTTACCTCTAATACACGCATGGCCTGACCGCAGCAGCTCACATATCTCATGTTCCATTGGGTAACCGGCATCCCATTCGAAAACGATCTCCACGGTGGAGCCTACGACGACCTAACACTCTGGGAGCAAATAGACGACGGCGCGCAGTACACGCCGGCCAAAAAGTGGCTCCTTGGCGTCCCTATCGCTCTGTACGTGTCCCTCGTCAGATGCAGCAGCCCCTCTGCTCACGAATTAATCACAGCTTCCTCGCCTCGACCCACTACACCAACTACAATCCATGGCTGTTCGCCGTCAACATCTCCGCCCTCGTTTTCGTTCTCATCCCAAAACTCCCCCAAGTGCGTGTCCGCTCCCGTCTCGTTAAAAACCTCCAAAATAACTTGTTCACGCCTCCAGCTCCACCGCCGACGAGTCCGTTTCATCCACGACTATGCCTCGGGCGTCGCCACACCCGTCACTCCCGGCTATCCCTCGCGCCCCGGCACACCAGGAAGCCTTTCTGAAGCCCATTTCAAGTAAAATTTCGGACATAACCCTTGATATACGACAATCACCCTTGTATCAATACTTACTCGCATCTAGAAAATTAATACATTGGCCTATTATTGCAGATTCACTCTGCTGCAGCCGTATTCCGTGAAGAAAAAGAAAATTGAGATTGCAGGATGAATGATAGCGTTCGCGGCTTGAGTGAGCGATCCCTTCCCGGCGTACTCTTCCCATCGGCTCCCTGAGGACGGTCAGCTCTCGTGTCGAGTGTCTGTACCTCTACTGACCCTGATATCAGCGGCGGCTTCTTTGTACCCATTCCACTGCAGTTTCACGGCGCGTCGAGAAAATTGAATTCGAAATCACCACGGTCACGTTGGCATCAAAGCACAAACACGGGGACTATATTTGTGGCGTTGACCAAGCGTTGACCCACAAACCTCTTTCTTCCCTACCACCATCTTCCCCTCTCAACTGCCCTTTTCCCACCTCCCTCGCCTTACCGAAGTCCATCAGACATCTCAACGACTTGGTGGGTTAGCTTCTAGGACCCTCCGGGCATATTTAAGCGCCATGTTGATTTTGACTTTTCTTCACCACCAACCACCACTGAAACCTCAGCCACTCATGGACAATTTCAACGACGAACTGGCTTTCCTTGCCACTGCGACCCCCGATGAAGAAGGAGGAGGCCTTCTACAACACCAACTTGTTACTTCCCCGCTCCTCACTTTCTCTGCCCTCAAGAATCGACCTCAAGATTTCCCTTCTCGTGGACTCGTCGGCATCAGCGCAGGAGACAGGTTGTATTTCAATACTAATGCACCCAATAGCGCCATAGTCTGCGGTGTTCAGGTAGATTTCATTTCTGTTATGCCACTCCCTTACTCACTTGTTCTGTAGGGCTCAGGAAAGAGCCACACCTTGTCCTGCCTCCTAGAGTGCGGGCTGATCCCAGACTCACGGGTCGGTCAACTCCCTGATCCTTTAAGCGCCCTTGTGTATGGAACTTACTTTTGCTTGCCAGTTAAAGTTGGGCTAACGACAAATAACGCAGGTTCCATTTTGACACCTCAGACCTTGGCCGACCCTGCGAGGCAACCTTTCTATCTTTACCAGCGGGCCATCCTATAGACCAAGCCCTTCTGCCGCAAGTTACCGTGCTTTGTTCGTACGTGTTAGCCCTCGGCGTGTACCAGCGGATGCACTGACCTCGACACAGACCCAGCAATGTTGAGCGCCGCCGCCTCGCTTACTCCTCTCTTTCGCATGTTCACGTCCAGCCGCTCCAACTTTCGGAAAAGGACCTTACGGCAGACCGGATGTTGGCGATCATGGGCTGCAGCAACCTCGAGGTAAGTCATTCTTGTGGCGTCCTCACAACTCCACTGACGTTCCAGACTGCGCCGTTGTACTTGCATACAATTCTCCGAATCATTCGTGATATTGGAAGTAGCACATTCAGTTACCTAGGTCCGTACGAAAATAAGGTTATGGAGCAGTGCTGATCTGTTGTTACAGAATTCAAGCGCAGGATTGCCCTGGAGCCTCTGGATGTAAAACAAAAGGCAATGCTCAAGCTTCGAACGGACTTGCTGGATTGTTTCATTCACCCCGGCGCTCGGGAGATTCAAACGTATTTCCGTGCGGGAGGACTGGTTCTCATCGATCTCACCGATCCATTTCTCGATGGTTTGTGGGTCCACCTCGATCATCGGATGTCGCTGACCTGACGTAGGCCTCACGGCTTCTGTACTGTTCGACAGTGTGCTTGGCTCGTTCATTGACTGGCAAACGGCATGCGGCAAACTTGTTGGTGCGTTCTCAGCGTCTTTCTCTTGGGTGTTTTCTTGACGGGTTCCCAGTGTTGGATGAAGCGCACAAGTACCTCGTCAACAGCGATTCAGATAGGTTGACGCGATCCCTGAGCGACGTTATCCGCCTGCAGCGCCATCTGGCCACCCGGGTCATAATCGCTACTCAAGAGCCCACCGTGATCCCTGCAACAATCCTCGACCTTGCGTCAGTCATCATTTGCCACCGATTCACCTCGCCCGCATGGTGTACACACCTGTCGAAACACGTGTCTACGGGCAGCCAGTCTGACTCTGCGCGTTGGTTCGAGGAGGTGATGTTCCTTGGAACTGGCCATGCCCTCGTGTTTTGTCCGTCTGCGTTGATGAGCACGGATGGGGAGCGGGGCGTGACTCTTTTGGGGAGGGAGTATTTGAAAGTTAGGGTTCGCCCTCGTTTGACGTTGGATGGAGGGGCATCGCAGTTGGCGGTGAGGTCTGGATCTGAGCCGCCCGTGACGGTGTTTTCGACATTCGAGCCCCCTCCGACGCCCCCATCTCCTGCACCGTCGCCGGTGACAGCAGCGTTCTTGCTCACGGTGCCTTCATCCACCGACTCGAATGCGACTCCATCGTCTGCCTTCCCATCTCCCGACACAAGTGCGACTTTGACCGCAGACAACCCATTTGTTCCGCCAATGGCACCCCAAGCGACGAATAACACGACCCGGTGCACAGTCCCCGCCCGCCTCAAACACGTTGTCGGCTGGCTGTCGCGCAACGGCGCTCTCGAGACACCCGTCAAGATGAGCGAAGCCCGGGCCGGGTTGTATTGGATTTTCAAGAAAGAGTATCTTGGGATGTCCAAGTCCGAGTCGTGGAAGACCATGTTGCAGGAGGCGGTCGATGGTGGGGTTGTTGAGGTGATCAATGCGGATGTTTCCAAGAAGGAGCTTCGCAAGTCGGGGCAGGAGCAGATGTTGAGGTTGATTGTGGGGTTGAATCGGATTGGGTATACGCGGGGATGAGAGTTGGGTTTGTTTTCTTGGTTTTGGGCTGCATACTTGGTACATTACAATGGTAATTACATTGGGTTTGAGCGCTACTTGAAGTCAGTCGACAGCGTCGGACCGGAGCGAATAAAGCTGTAGGGCCGGCAAGCGGCAGGGCCTGCTACCGAAAGCGGCAATGCGTGAACATCTAGCACGTTTTCTTGCAATTTTCTCGGGCATAACAAGTTCCATCAGGACCTTCAAATAGTAATTCTTGTTCTCAGATTCAGGCTCAGGGAAAGAACGAAAACGACAGCATTAAATTGTGGATGAGGAAGGGCGGTGCGTATGTAGGATCTGTGGACATCCACATGACGTTACGATGATCGCTCGGTCGTGCGCCGCTTCGCGCTCCACTCCCTTGCTCCTGCCCACCAAGAAAGCGTTGAGTCAGAAAATGTGAGTTGAAAGCCGAAGAGAGAGGAGGACAGGAGGGCAATACATCATCATTCATCGTCGCTCGTCCGTGCGCCGCTACGCGCCGCACTCCCTCGCTCCCTGGAAGCTGGAGAGAGCTTGGAGAGAGCACTACAAGAGCTTGCAGGAGTGTTTGATCAATTTCATTGGTGCTTGACCAGGACCTGGCCTTCAAATATGGATGTGGCGCTATGTGGTGCTGGTTGGGACTCGGGAGTTGCTCCGGAGGCGAAAAGCAAGAGACTAGAGCGTATTGGATTTGGAAAAAAGTGCACTTTAAGCGAAATCTCGGGTAAAGTGGAGCGGATTTCGTGAAATCCCAAAGTTGATGGAGAGCAGCAAATCGCGAGTTTCTTGCTCATTTCAGGTCCAGCAGACGTGCAAGCAAAACAGGTGTTTACACACTCATCTCTGGGAATGTCCTCTGCAAAGACTCGCAGAACGGTGGCGAGCTTGCTTCAGGGCGAGATCATCCCCATCAATTTTGTCGAAACTCGCTTAATCCTAAGCGAGTTTCGTTCGACAGAAATTCCACTTTTTTCGAGATCCAATACGCTCTACTGAGCAAGGCACTCCCTTTGTCACTTTGACAGGCCTGGGATTTCTTTCGGCAAAGAACCCGACATCTGTGCCTGGCATTTGCACAGATGTTGAAAAATCTATCGGATATAACTGCTCCCGGCGGGTGAGGTCATGCATATTGCGTTGGTGGCGCGGCAAATCTCGGCTTCAATGAGCATTTGGCTGGATCCATCAGTGCTGACGCAAAAACCAATGACAAAAACGTGATGGCCCGCAAAAACCAAAAATTAGGGCGCCCTATAGAAACCTGTACCTAACGGTATCAGGAATCTTCCAACCGTCGATCGGCGCGACTTGCGGCTTGACTGAAGACTCTTTGTGGGCCACAGGTCCATTGCACCTGGCTCGCAGTGTGATAGACCGGAATCCGGTCTGTCTATGAAAACTGTTGATAGACAGATGATAAGTACATGTTTTATTGATGCTCAGTACATCAATAATTGTGGAAATGAAGAGTG
This sequence comes from Roridomyces roridus, assembly GCA_029378245.1. Taxonomy (NCBI): domain Eukaryota; kingdom Fungi; phylum Basidiomycota; class Agaricomycetes; order Agaricales; family Mycenaceae; genus Roridomyces; species Roridomyces roridus. The sequence continues at coordinate 2,572,737 of JARKIF010000005.1, forward strand.
AACTCGCTGCCGCACTATTGATCACCATGCCGAATAGCCTTTTATGGTTAATTAAATCATTGATCGCGCGACTCGATTCCATCAACCGAAATCGACCAGCCTGTCTGTGGACAGTATGACTTTCGACACAACAGGCTGGATTCGAGCCTAGCAGTGTGATCACGACCGGCAAGGATGTTCTAACTCTTGCGGCTGTTGTCGAACAAGGAGCTCCTTCGCGGTTTCACACGACTCTCCGCTGCACGACGAATGCAGGCCGTCGACAACAACGACGATGCTACTCACAGCATGTCAACGAAGACGAGCTGTCGTTTCTTCAGACTGCGACAACGCCTGAACAATACGAGGTCGGAGACCTTCTCATGCACCAACTTGTCCCGTTTTTGTATAGTGCGTTGCTCACCTCTCAGGCCGAGTAACATTGAGCGCCGACGTCTGGCTTACTCTGCTCTTCCTCACGTTCGCGTCGAGCCGCTGCACCTCTCAGAAAGGGACCTGACAGCAGACCGGATGTTGGCGATCATGGGCTGCGAGAATCTCGATGTAAGCCCCACCGGCGTTTACTCCACGATATCTACTAACTGGATCACAGAATCAGCCTTTATATTTGCATACAGTATTCCGAATCCCGTTGGCTCCCAGTCTAATACCCTTGGCACGGTGAGTTCTCGTGTCAGAGTACTGGCACGTTTCCTGACCTGTGACATCAGCCTCGTCTTCTCTGTGGATCACGCACTGGCAGGTTTAACGACTTGTGAATATTTTCTTTCCGGGTCATGGCTGGCTCGGTATTTAATGTCACTTCTGCACACACCCTGCCACTGCAGGTTTACGCCGCGTCGAGAAAAACTTGAATCATCTCGAAATCACCGCGGTCACGTTGGCATCAAAGCACAAACACGGGGACTATAAAAACACCTTTGTGGGCGTTGACCTACAACAAACCTCCTTCTCCCCTACCACCATCTTCCCCTCTCAACTGCCCTCCCTCTTCCCTCCTCCCTCGCCTTACCGAAGTCCCTCAGACATCTCAAAGACTAGGTCGGTTAGCTTCTACTTTCATATACTCTCGAACTCTCGAAGGGGGCGCATCGACAACTCGGTCGACGTCGAAGGTGGTGTGGCCTCTGCCTACGATCGGCAATGTGATTCGGCCCCCGCCCCGGCTCGCCAGCAGCCCTGCCCGCGGACTCGGACGGTGCTTCGTCACCGTCCATGGTGTCCACTCGACCTCGTTATCATCATCGCTATCCTCACTCAGTGCCTCCTCGTTACTGACTCTCTTCCCGCAGGTCTCCTTCAAGTTCCTCTCAAACCCGCCCAACCCGTCGAACCCATCGCCTATGCACACCTGGTGGGTTAGCTTTTATCATCATCATTCTCTTTTTGGGGGGGCGGAGAGAGTTCCGAGCGGGCATTCGCATGAGCCTTGTCCAGCGGGGTCGAGGACGGTGTGGCCTCTGCCCATGAGCATAGCCCCGACCTCAGTGTCGGGCGGGTGCGGCCTCTGCCTACGACGGGCAATGTACTCTGGCCCCCGCCTACGGCTACTACTATCCATCATGCAGGGATCGGAAGCGGCCTCCTGCCTCTACAGGCAATGTGTTTTGACCCTCCGTCCCCGATGCCCAGAGACCCGGCCAGCGCTTTGGGGGTTCCATCGCACCAGACGCCTCGTGGTCTCCTCCGACTCTTCTCATGCTACTCTCACTCAGTAATGAATCATTGCTGACGCCCCACCAGCAGGTATTTGTTCGAGTCTGGTCCTTTGTGTAGAAAAAATTGTTTATTCATCCTGTATATGTGGTGCATGTAGGTAAAAGTGCTTGACTATACGAGGATGTTGCCACTCTGTGCAGTCTTCGTTATTATCAGTGTTGTGACGACGGGAACGAGGATGCAAACTCACATCGAAGAGGCAGTTGTTCCGCCCTCTGCCAATGAAAACATCCATCCCTTGTATCTTGAGCCTTCGAAACGGGGCCATTTCAGCCTGACTGAGCATCGCATAGAAGGTCCCCATTGCAATAAGACGGAACTTCCGCAGCTGGGCTGCCCCAGGCAACGATCCTCGCTTGGCCAGAGCTCCAGCCGCCAGTCCGACTAAACCGCCCACGGAAGCCTCGGCTCGTCGACCCTGACAATGCAAGGAAAGTTCTTGTAGCCGCGGAAGGAAACTCGCGTCAGCACCGAGGGAGTTGAAGAACAGGGAAGCGAGAGATTTGTCTGGATACCATATCTCTAGCTCTGTGAGATGGGCGTGCAATGCTTGTGTGGTCAACGCCAGATCTGTAGGTCCCTGATCGTCGCCCGGATGAACGACGAGTCGTTTCAAAGGAGGCGAACTCCTCTCAAGAAACGAATGCAAGATCTCGTGATCATAATGGTCCACATCGAGAAGTTGAAGACTCTCGAGATTCGGGAACGTAACAAACTCGAGGAGTTCTGCACTTTGTGCCAAGTACTCTGTGTCGGAAAGGGTGCGGAACAGGGTGAAGGATCGTATTCCCGGATGAGAGAACACTTGAGCTTCATCGCCCTCGAAACCGCCTTCGTCGAGGAACATCGAAAAGGCGCATTCGGTGAGATGTGGCATGAGAGACAGGGCCTCCATGCATTCAAAAATGTCGTACAATTGGCCAGTGAAACTACGGAGTTGCTGCCAGGGAAGGACGACGAGGCGACAGCGTATTTGGGACAAAAAGAGTCGATGGAGCCCTTGAACATCGTTGAACATCTCAACAGGGTCAGATGGGCATTCGTCAACCACTCGGTCGAATTGGAAGAGACGAAGGGTCAATTCGGTGAGGGCGGAAAAGTTGACGCGCTGGGGCAGAATTTCCCAGTCGTCCAGGTCGAACTCGAGTTCCAGTGATCGTATGGTGGGTGCATGTCGACAAAGCGTCTCGAAGAATAAATCAGAGTCGTCTATCTCTGTATATTTAATCGGACCCTTGACCGTCACAGAAAGAGGACACTGGCCCGCTCTCCCAAGCCAAGTGTCAACTATATCAGTGGCATGGTTTTCGCGACGGGGCACGTCGATACCCAGTCTTGACCAGAGCGCAGGCGTGGAAAGGGCGATTCGGCGCCACTGGCGACAAATTCGCAACAGGAGTAGCGGGGCCTCTGAGGTGGATATTCCATCAACGCCCGAGTGTACAACGGGGAGACAGTGAAGGAATATTTCAGAAGTAATTTCCAGCGGCAAGGTTAAGACGGGGTAGGTGAGTGCGTCCAATCGAAGCTGCAGAGGGTGCAACTGGGCGCGCATCTCTTGCAAACGTCTCTCCTGAGCAGAGATTTGTCGGGAAAGTCGTGCGACTTGGTATCGAAGGTCGGCATTTGTCGGAAGCATGTCGAGTCTGAATCCTTGCAATTGGATTGTTCAACACGGACTGAAATGTTGTTTTAATGTCACCCACAATCTACAGAAGGCGTTGGCAGAGATTCAATGGGAGGCGGCGAGCAGAGAAAGAGAGAAAGAGCGAAAGAGCGAGATGCCGATCAGTGATCCATTTGATTTCTTCCGGCACGCCGATGTGCTACATACTACAAATCGACTCCAACAGGTTAGCCCCGCCTGGTGTAAACCTCCAAGGCAAAGCCTCCTCTTCAAAGAAAGTTTAGAAACTAAGCATTGCCCACTGGATGGCAGGCAAAGAGCGAAAGAACGAGATGATGGCCGATCAGCGAGTTACATTTGATTTCCTAAGGCACATATATGGCAAGACGGCACTCGGGTCGAATCCGACAAGGAATCGTGTCGCTATTCACTTGTACATATCTGCATCCAAAAAAGTCGCTGGGAGTAATCAGATTCTGAGGCACCCATTTAGCACACATCGCAAGCAGGTGGTACGAAAGACTGACCTCAAATCCGGTTAGCCTTCCCGTTGCTGGTGATATAAACCTCCATTCCTTGCTCCTTCAACTTCCTGAAAGGGAGAAGGTCCTCCTCTCTGTGAGAACTAAAAACATTGCCCACTGCATCGACACGGAACACCCGCATCTGGGCTACCCTTTCCAAAGACATTCGCTCGGTCAAAGGACCAGCAGCCAACCGGAGCAAGTCATTCTGCGAGTCCTCGCCTTCCTTGAAGCGGCAATAGAATGAAAGTTTTTGGAGCCCCGGGACGAGGCTGTCGTCATGACCGAAAAAGTCAAAGAAGAGCGAGGTGAAGATTTGTTCTGGATACCAGATTTCCAACTCGGTAAGGTGAGGTTGTTCTGACAGCGGTGGCATGCCCACCGCCAGCTGCCCGAGTCCCTCATTGGAGTGTGGATGGACGACGAGTCGCTGGAGAGGGGGCGACCCACGCTCAACGAGCTGGTGTAGGTCATCTGCGTCGTAGTCTTCCACGTCCAAAAGCTCGAGGCTTTCGAGTTTCGGAAATGTAAGGAATTTGAGGATCTTGGCGTTGTGAGCCTCTCCGCCCGTGTCGATGGATTCAGAGTGAAACAACGTGAAGGAGCGCATCTCTGCATGAGAGATCACGTCGAAATCACCATCCTCGATCGAATCGTCTTCTTCGACCTCGATCGAAAAGGCAGATTCAGTTATATTCGGCATGAGCTCCAGGGCAGTCAAGCACTGTGGTATGTCGTAGAAGTCACCGGTGAATTTCCGGAGCTGCCGCCACGGAAGTGCAACAAGGTGGGCAGGAATGTAGTGCAAGAGGACCTCTGAGAGCTGGGGAACCTCGTCAAACATCTCGATGGGATCGTCAGAGAATCCCTCCCGCCCATACTCCTCGCTGGCTCGCACACACAGCTTGCGAAGAATGGGGAAATTCACGAGCTGCGTCATTTCATCCAATTCGTTATCAGTGATGTTGAGATCCAACCATTGGATAGCTGACGCGTGTCGACGGAACGTTTTGGCAAATTTGGTGTTGACGAATTTCGATGCTGGCGCCGTGATCCTGAGGGAAAGCGGGCACCCACGGGCGCGTCCGAGCTACGTTTTGGTTATCTCGGAACCATGCGCTCTTCGGCTTGCACAAAGGAGGTTGATATCCAGCTCTCTCCACAGGGCAGGTGTGGACAGTGCAATACGGCGCCATTGGCCACAGATTTGCGAGAGAAGTAGCGGGGCCTCGTCCGAGTTGAGCGCATCCATGCCCATCCGCTCGGTGGGAAAGCAGAGGCCAAAGATTTCGGACACGATTTCTGGCGGTAGGGATAGGACGGGGTAGGTGACTACGTCAAGTTGGTGTTGCAGGCGCGCCAGCTCTGCCTGCTTCTCTTTTAAACGCGTTTCTAGATTCGATATATCGACAAGAACTTGTGCCACCTGGGTTCGAAGGGCAGCATTTGCAGGATGCATGATTTAGCACCCCGGACGCGACGCGGCGACAAAATCTGTAGGATCGATTCGGTCAACGCCGTTGAATCTTGTAAGGTTTACACGCACAGAAGGCGCCGAGTAGAGAATGAATTCACGCGTCAAACGCGAAGTCCAATTTCTTGGGCACGGTCCAAGTAGTGGTGAGAGAGAGAGATCAGATCCGCCATCATCGTGCGCTCTCTCGACTCTCTCCGTGCTCTGACCGAGTCTCGCTGCCAACCCTCACATTGACAAGGTCAGTGCGGTCTGGCCCGCTGTGCTTCTCCAACCTTACTAAGTATTTCGTTCAGATGTTCACATCCTTGCTTCGCGCGGCGCGGTACATATAAGATGCTGCTGAACAGCTGTGGAGCATTCCCACAAAATGTGGCCAATCTCCCTGGTCGCTCTTCTCCCCTTGGCTGCCTCTGCTCTCGCATTCCCCTCGCCGGGGAACTGTGAACACAAGGTTAAAGAAGAACTAGGCGCTCCTCCTCGCGGTTGGGCGATCCACAGTCCTGCACCGGCAGACCACTTCATCCAGCTTCGCATCGCACTTCCTCAGCCCAACTTCCGCGTATTGGAAGAGCACTTGTACGCCGTCAGTGACCCAGAACACGAGCGCTACGGTCAGCATCTGTCCAAGGAAGAAGTCGAAGAGCTGGTCGCGCCGCACTCAGAGAGCGTCGACGCTGTCAACGAATGGCTTGCATCTCATGGGATCCAGGAGGACATTGGCCGCTCTCCCGCCGGAGACTGGCTCACCATCAGAATTCCCCTATCGAAGGCGGAGGAGATGCTCAATACGGCAGGTCCTGTTCTTCTTTACTTCGGAATATCACTGAACTATGGCGTTTGTTTAGAAATATCACGTCTGGCAGCACACGGATGGCGATTATCTCGTCCGCACGACTTCCTACAGTCTCCCAGCGGCTGTCTACGACCATGTGGAGCTGATCCAGCCCACTACCCTTTTCGGACGCTTTAAGCCCCAGAAATCGAGCATCAAGTCGATTAGCAAAGTCCAAAGCGCTCAGAACTCGCCAGCCATCGGTGATATGGCCACTGGTGCGACTGTCGATGCCAGCTGCAATACGACAGTCACGATCACCTGCCTGAGGCAAATCTACAACGCCGTTGGATACACTCCGTCTGCCCACGTCGGCAATTCTATTGGCATCACTGGCTACCTTGAAGAATATGCCAATAGGGCTGATCTACAACAATTCTACGTGGACCAGGTGGGTCTCATTCCCTCGCTCGTGAACTGGGCTCTCATTTCACACAGGTGCCTGCGGCTGCCGCAGTCAATTCTACCTTCAAGTTCATTTCCGTGAACGGTAGGAGGCCCATATTTCGCAATGTTCTGTCTTATCGTTTTCAGGTGGAATCGATCCACAGAACCTGTCTCTTGCCGGTGGCGAGGCCAACTTGGACACTCAATTTGCAGTACGTTGTCAAATCCACTTCCGATGCCTCAGATTCATCCCCTTGCCAGTTTGGACTATCGTTCCCGGTTCCATCGACGTTCTACTCGACCGCCGGCGAACCGCCCTTTATCCCGGACGAAGGGACTCCAACTGATACGAATGAGCCGTATGCACAGGTTAGGGGACTGTCTCTGCCTGATCAGCTGTGCGATAACCTGGATCTTGGCAGTGGCTTGAATTCGTTCTTTCTCATCCGAGTCCGCCTTTGGTTATCTCGACGAGTTATGCGGACGGTGAGCAAACGGGTATGTAGCACTCACGCTGTGCGAACCTAGCTAATTCATTCACTAGTTCCGGAGAGCTATGCCCGGCGCGCGTGTGCTGGATTTGCCCAGCTAGGTGCTAGAGGTGTCACTTTGACTTCCTCTTCCGGCGGTAGGCACCTCCCCTAACCGCATGTAACGGCCTGATCCGAACCGCAGATGGTGGCGTTGGGGACGGCGATCCAGACCCGGCCACTCAGGAGTGCATAACCAATGACGGAACTAACAGGGTATGCTTACCGTCTTGGGTTGTCAACATCTTTTAAAGCCATCTTCAGACACAGTTCCTCGTTGGTATGTCCATTTTGCTCATTCTCCTTGCTCGCTCGTTAACATGGTCCTCCAGGATTCCCAGCATCCTGCCCCTTGCAAGTCGTGTTACTTTCCCTTGCGTGGTACCATGCTGATTCCTTACAGCATCACCGCTGTTGGAGGTACAGAGCTCTTCCCTGAGACCGCTGTCGCCTTCAGCGGTGGAGGTTTCAGCCAGTTATTCCCGCGGCCAAGGTACACTTGTTCAGACTCGGCGAATAGCTCTCATGTATTGACCTTCTTTCACCAGCTACCAAGACGCCGCCGTGAAAGGATTCCTTGATACCCTCCCGAATGGCACGTACGCAGGGCTTTTCAATCCCAATGGCAGAGTACGTCCATGCATTCACCTTCACATACATGAGAGCTTACTCTCCCCACTCCAGGCATTCCCAGACGTCTCCGCCCAATCCGTCAACTTCCGCGTCTTCGTAGGCGGCGAGGCGTTCCTCATCGGCGGCACGTCTGCCTCGGCGCCTGCGTTTGCTGGATTCGTCGCCTTGCTCAATGACGCGCGGCTCAAGGCGGGGAAGCCGTCTTTGGGGTTCTTGAATCCTTTGCTTTATTCCAAAGCTGCGAGTGGATTCAACGATATCACGACGGGGAATAATCCTGGGTATGTCTCCTATTCTATTCTTTTACCTGGGGTGCTTATTCATGTGTGATGTGTAGGTGTGGTACGCAAGGATTCAATGTGAGGACCCTCGCACCCTCAGTAGCCATCGTGCGTGCACTGACTATTTACATAGGCAACAAAGGGTTGGGATGCAGTCACTGGTCTTGGAACGTGAGTCTCTGAATCGCTTTTGTGGACTTGTTCATTGATGTATGGGTTGGCAGCCCGGATTTTGGAAAGCTGGTCAAGTTGGTTGTTTGAATATTTGACTAAGACTGTCGGTGGATGGAAAGGAGGAAAGACCGAATGCCCAGTGCTATTTGGGCTCGTAACCTTGATTCTTTGTCCCTTTGTCGAGTCTCGGCATGCCCTGCCGATGTAAGACCATTGTCAGCGACTCAGCCACCACTCTTTCTATAACTACATCCCTCGACGCGTGAATACGGACGCCAATCATTGGAGTTGGGTGAGCAGGGGTGACCGTCATCCGCTGCGAGCCGCGGGTGCATTTCAATCGCAGAAAGAGTCGAACTGGGGTGAGGTAGACCCTGATTCAGATTCTGTTGGCAGGTGCGGGACTACATACTTAGTCGTTGGGATGATGGTGGTCCAAAATCGGATGAGATGATGGTATGCGGTCACGCGTCGCACAAAGAAAGCAAAATAACACGCCAGTCCGTCAAGTACAAGATCACATTATGAGTTAGGGTGGGTTGAACATAAATACAAAATCACACTAAGGATGAGCTACAAGCTTCACCCCACTCACACTTCCCTTTTGCAGCCTCTCCAATCCCTCAATGACTCCCGCGACTCCATTGGGCAGCACCTCCACAGGATTAGCCTGCGCGGAAATGAGCCAAGACTGTTTTTTTTTCGTTGAGGGAAGAAAAAAAACTCACAACGACAACGCCCTTGGCCAACAACTCCGGCAACTCTCGCATGACCACCTTCCCAAACGTCGTATGCTCTGGGACAGCCAGATATCCAACGACATCATTACGCTTGGGCCCGACCACATCCGGCCCATAATAGTAGCCCTGCACCTGAGATACGGCAACAGTCTTCCCGGTAGGGAGGCTTATTGGCATCGGACTGACAGTGACGATAGAACCACCGTCGACGACGCACTCGCACGCCGTCTTGAAACCGGAGCCAACAGCGTCATAGACCACCTTGACGGGAGGGGACACCACCAGCTCCTCGAGCGGCACAGCAGTTCGGTCTACGACATCTGTGGCACCCAACTCGCGGAGGTAGGCCTCATGCCTCAAAGACGCGTACGCAATTATACGCGTAAACCCGAGAAACTTGAGCAGCTGAATGGCTATGATATTCAAGCTAAGTAGTAGATAGAGCACTTGAGAATGGTCTGAATTCACGAACCGAATTGCGCTACTGAGCCGCTCCCGATCACCAGCGCCGACTCGCCCCGCTGCGGCTTGTCCCAGGAAAATGTGGGATTGAGACCAATGCCGATGGGTGCAGGCGCGAAGAGCCCCACGCAGGCGGTGGGGAACGCGACAGGAAACGTGCTCACTTGGTCGTACGTGATGTTGTCCGGAATCTAAGAGCATGAATCAGTCGATGCTAAGTAGGAGGCAATGCACAGACGTACACGGAGCGCGATGGCGACCGGAAACGCGACATATTGCTGGAACCCGCCATGGAGAAGACCGGCAAAGCTATTTCTTCTTCAGCATCCAGGCAATTTCGAAGAAATCGAAACGTACACCCTTTCGCCCTTTTTAAACCCTTGCACGCCTTCGCCAACTTGCTCAACGACGCCTGCGACATCGGAGCCCAGTACAACAGGATACTCGTCCACAAGCACATCAAAGGCACGCTGCCTCCAACTTATCGGGTTGAGCGCGACAGAGTGGATCTTGACGAGTATTTCGCCTTTGGCCGGCGTCGGAATGGGGAGAGATTCGAGGGTGAACGGCGCCTTGGGAGACTTGACGACGACTGCTTGCTGCATGTTGGTTCAACTTCAAGGGAGAGGAGGGCATATATAGCGGCCGCGCCGCCCATTAATACAGGTCGCGTCCTAGGGGCTCAGTAATACGGAAAGTTTTCCGAGAGATGACGGTTGGAGGATGACAGGAAAGTCCAAGAGTTCCCGGAAGGACCGCGTGTTTATCTGATCCGATGTCCGAAAAACGTTGTCGTACTTATACCCCGCTGATGAGTACTTATAAGAGCCATAAGTGCGTAAGCAAAACACACCTCTTATAAGTGAATTATAAGCAAAAAGTTCGTCTTAGAGGCGATGTATAAGTTGCAGCCTGAAAGTATAAGTCCATCGGTCATTTGATAAGCGGATCAACCCGGGATCCAGCGAGCCACCTTTGTCGCCGGCCTCCTCGTCGTTCCCTCCATCGACGTGTCAGTAGCTTGGCTCGAGTCAAAGTAGAGGCTTTTTGGCCCCGAATGTACGCCCAAAGACTCTTGGGATGTTGCACGACTCTATTGGGAGAGCCCGCATTCGTTGCCCTCCTTCTCCTTTCTGAGGAGCTGCAAGGCTGCGCGTATGTTAGGCGCTAGACTCCTCCTCCTCCGAATGGCTGCGACATCCGCTCAACGTTTCCTCCGAGGCTCATCTCATCTCAGTCGCACCTCCTCCCTTTCAAGTTGTCGTCTCCTCCCTGCGCCCGTCACTCGTCTGATAACTCAGCTTCGACGCTACGCTTCTGCAGGACATATACCGGCTAGCCATTCTACTCTGCTGACGGTCTGACGGTCTGAAAAGCACAAAAGGCCCTTGCCCTTGCTGTGATAGTAAGAATCTTCTTTTCGTCTATGGTCAATTGCTTATTCTTCTTTTCGCAGACAGCGAGACTTCCCTCTTCCGAAGCAACTCCACCTGCACCCGGTTCCTCTCCGCGTTCGCCAAGGTCCATGGCTACGCCTACCTCCGCAGCCTCATCATCCCGCTCATCCGGAGGCATGGCGTCCGAAACACGCCGACAAGATTGGCAAGGAGCTCCTCAGTCTCTCCACCCACACCCGACTTGCCGTTGACCAACCGGGACAGCCTATACGACGCCACTGTGACCATAGACGACCTCACCCAAGCCCTCGATAATGTATCGCGTGTTCCATCCCCGGAACCACTCTCCGCGCTATGCTGCTGTTGTGGCCTGGACGATTGTGAGAATTTGCAGGCATGGCTTGCAGTCAAGGCAAGGCTGGAGAGCCGGTTAACGCTGAGTGCAGGTGCGTCCGCTACAATTTCGTTGCTATTCTGCAAAACTGACTCGTTTGCAGAAGTCGGGCAGGCGTTGCTGCAAAGACATGAAGCGTACGTGCGGAGACATGAAGCCACTTGCCACTTGCCACGCGCCGCCCGGTCTTTGGAGGAGGAAACTGAGAGTAACGAGGCAGCTCTCGCGGCGAAACAGGACCAGCTGGATGAGTTGACCAAGGAGAACAAGCCTTTGGAAAAGGTGCGTCGTCTTTGGATTCAAGTTTCCTCATTCTCATTATTCTACAGCGCCTCACTCAAGCGCTCGTCAACAACGAGGTTACCGAAGTTTCTCACAAGACCATATTGCAAGAGTCCGCATATGCTGACAAAGCCTACCGCACATTGACATCAGTCAGTGTAAATGCTCGTATGTGCACAAACACGTTCCGAATCGACCATCTTTCCTTCTTCGCCTCCCCCGCACCTACGGCTGGCTCATACTGTGCTTACCATCCGCTTATCTGGATTCATACGCCGCCTATACCCTGCTTATACCATGCTTATACCCTGCTTATCAACCTGAAACCGAGCGCACAACATCGAGCACGCTCTCAGCCTTCGTCACGCTCCAAGCTACGGCGCACCAGCACGCATTTAGAGCCCGAGAGAGAGAGAGAGTGCCATCTCCAGTCAGTGTAAATGGTCGAAATAGGATTCCGCATATGCTGACAAAGCCTACCGCACATTGACATCAGTCAGTGTAAATGCTCGTATGTACAGAAACACGACCATCTTTCCTTCTTCGCCTCCCCCGCACCTACGGCTGGCTCATACTGTGCTTACCATCCGCTTATCTGGGTTCATACGCCGCCTATACCCTGCTTATACCATGCTTATACCCTGCTTATCAACCTGAAACCGAGCGCACAACATTGAGCACGCTCTCAGCCTTCGTCACGCTCCGAGCTACGGCGCACCAGCACGCATTTAGAGCTCGAGCCATCTCCACGGCGTTTCCATCACCGACTTTATTGGCGCAAATATGTATTAGGTCTTTAATAACCACCGGGAAGTTGGTCCAAGGCGGGGCGTTCGGGAACGACGAAGGGACGAGGTAGCGCCAGTTACGATACAGGCATTGATCGCTGGGTCAAAGTGCGCTTCTCCAGCGTGCGGGGATATCTTCCGGTGGTAGTCGTCGAACGAGGAGCACATGTCGTAGTCGTGAACCAAATGCCCTCTGTGGGCGACGACGACGAGCTCGTAGTACCCAGCAGACAACAGTGCATCCGCGGGTCGGAATTCTCGTCAGCGACGTGCTGCTGGGGCACATCCAGCAATCATGCATCGAGAACGAGGCCCAGGGCCTGGATTTATGGGGAATGCCGGGAACCGGAGGATAGGGAAACTTTGAGGGTTTTGTAACAGATGAAATATGACAACGAGATCACGTGAATCCAGTGTGGGTAGCTGAGGGTCCGGAGGACGGAGTGGGCCAGCGGGTTGCAGTGACATGACTGCAAGAAAGGAGGCGAATTGTGATGCCATGGCGGATGCTGTGAGCTGCTGAGCGTGTCCGTCCTCATGCGCAGAAGATTTGAATCATTTGACGGGAGGGGAGGGAAACGGATTCCCGCTGCCTTGTATCTCATCTGGTCTCAGCAGATTGAGGACGCGGCGGAGCAGAGAATCTTTTCGAGAGTCTGCAAAATCTCGAGTATATCTACGCAGGAAGGAAGTAAGTGAACTCACGCAACGTACACTGACTCAGAAAAAGTAATGGATCACCAGATCTTGAAAATTGGACGCGGTGTCAAGCCCGATGGAGGGACATTGGAAACTGGTTGTGGGGTGTAGTAGGAGCACTAGGAGGGCTACTATCAGCAGGTACAAATCGGAGTCCGAAATCGGCTTTGTTCGGCTTCAGTGGTGTGTCAAACGCGAACATGTGATCCATTTGTTATTCTGCATTTGGTTGACCCACACTATTTGCCGTGAAACACTGCAACGACTGACCCAAATGAGCTCAAATGTTGTACAGCTCCTCTTCACTATCCCATCTTCAATCTGTGAGCCAAAGCAGTGCACTTCCGGTCTGCTCAGGGACTCAGAAACATCAAATGAAGAAATCAGTAAAATAATCCTCCCGTGTACCCGGGACCCCCTACCTGTATGGTATAACTTGTCAGTGGGAGCTCATGGATGCTGGAAAAGCTTAGTTGTCCTCAAAAAGTGGAAATTCAATGTGCAGAGTCCTCCATTCAATTTTCATTGCCGAGCTGAACATTGGGTTGAAAGTTCAGCACTTGTTCTCACGTGTCTTGAGTGTCAATGCCATACCAAAACTGACCAGGATGAAGCCTAGGATACTCTACTTCATTAATCTAATGTCCCAGGAACAGAGCTACATATATGCCCCGAGACCAGACAGTGTTGTTTTTCAGCTCTGATCTGTGGCCGGATTTTTGCATAGGGTCAACCATCACACCATCGAGTCTGTACATCTTCTAGGCATCTCATAGGATCCAAAATAGCACAACTGATCAATCAAGACCCAGAAATATGGCTTATCGGGGCTGTTGGGAAGCTCCTTGCTCAGGCTGTATATACAGATCATGCAAAAATCAACATCAGGCAACCACCCACCATGCACGTCTGCATGAGTTGCCTTTCTTACACTCTAGGTGTAACTCAGTGACCGGCATCTACTGTATTCAGCCGGATTTTCACATTTTGCAAGGCCCTATTTCAAGATCAAGGCCACCAAAGAGCCGTGGCCAAACGGTGGTGGAAGTTCTTCAACCCTGATAGGGTGTGAGGTGGTCACAGTCACCTTGCCTGTGTCATTGGGGCAGTCCTTAGGATTGGAAGAGTTGCCCTATACATGCTTGAGACCTCTCATCAAAGACTACTGGCAGGCCATGGGCACCTTTGCCATGTTAGTGGTCACCACTTCATTGACCAAGTGCTTCACAACCAACCCACTTGAGACCGGATTTTTGGGCCCAGAATTGCTCAACAGACATCAAGCTATCATCCAGTCCAATTTCCAGTTGCACCTGAAGCATTAAGTCCAGATAAAAGATCAAACACACAGATTTGACGGAAACCAGATTTTAAAATGGATCACTTTCATTTTTGTGATCGCTCTGCTTTAGCAAGGAGAGGGTCAGGCAACTCAATATTTTACGGGTATATACTAGACCCTGTAAGCTTTCTTTGAAGACCTTAACATTGCCCAGAAGTGGCGTGGCTGTGAAGCAATGCATCAAACAATTTCGAACCACGCGTGATCCATTACTTTTTCCGAGTCAGTGTATCTTCCGCCTCAGTCTCGGGGTACGGCCCAATACCAGTGCACACACCTCAAGTCGATAAGAAGGAGAGTCATGGGGCGACTGGGAGGATCACGCACCAAGATCCGTATGAATGCCAACTCGGGTGGCGTCTGCATGAAACATGACCACGACCAACGCCTCCTCACTCGCAAAGGTGTGAGTACGACACTCCCAACTCGCACGCGAAACGCAAGATGTCTTTGAGTGACAGCTTTGGAACTGCTCAGCGATGCCAAGTGCGAGAGCGATAGCGCTGGCACCAGTGGTGCTTGCTGGCGTTGATGAACACCCTGGCGGCGCGTGGTAAGGATGCAGGATGAGGTGACCTTTAGTGCCTCTTACACCGGCACATGAGATAGTCGATGCATTCTCGTTCCACCCGACTGCATCACCAATCTGGCCGCGGATGGCACACGACAAGCAGGTTCTGGATAATCGGAATTAGCTCGGTGCTGCAGACTCTGAATCTGATCCCGTACCGCTGGTCCGCTGCAAGTTGGTATCATCAAGGACAAAGGATAAACAAACAACAACTGCTGTTGACCTTGTCTTCGACCCTCACCCAAAATGTCAGCACACCGCACTGTACCCTCGCCCCCTTCAGAGCCCTCGCCCCCTGAGTCCTCGCCCTTCTCGCCCTCCTCGCCCTCCTCGCCCTCGGCCCCTCCTTCGACCCCACGCAGTGTGAGCCTCGTATCGCTTCGTCTGTTGAACAACTGGCTGAAACTGGTGCAGGCATCTCACATTATTGCGTCCGCGACGGGAGACGAACTCCTCCGCGGAGGCAACCGCGCCTACATGGGCCTCCTTCGCCAGCAGACTGCCTACGGGGCGGACTATGCCCGGCTGTCCCGCTCCTACTTTCGCCTAGCTCACTATTGCAAGAGCGTCGTTGAGCTGCATTGCACAATCAGGTGCCTTTCTAATTGTTGCCTCTGTGGCTTTCCTAATCCCTCTTGACCTAGAGACGACCTCGATTCCCTGCGAGATGGACTCGATTCCTTGCTTCGTCGCTGCGACCAATTGACCGCCTTCGACCCGGACGAGCCCGTCGCAAGAGAAGAAGGTGTTTTCCCAGGCCTGAGGGTCTTTGAATTGGCGATGGGCTAGGTCTGTGACTGGACTGACTCATTGGGGATTATATGTAAAAAAAATTTGGACTTGTGTACTAGCCAGATTTGGTCTAGTCCAAATGGACTTTCGTGCTTGCCAGCGCTTATCAAATTCATCTATTCTTAGCAATTGATTACACATCAGCTGTCAACTTGTACCCACTTGTCAACACTGACCAGTGACGCACGACTTATAACGTTGAACCGAGTTTTCCGACAGAGGTCAAATTTGATTTGTGGATTTTTTCTCCGGACTCGGCACTCTGTTCTAACCCCCCCAAATTTTCGTCATGTGTCCGGATCAGGCCATCAAAAATGAACAAAAAATCTCCAGAAATTCAGACAGGTAGCCAAAAGACATGGGAGAAGAAATCTGTAGTTCAATTGTACAAGGGAGGAAGTGATTTCCGGTCGAAACGGTCAATTATCAAGCAAGGGTTGAATTGATGAAAATTTTGATCTGTCCCACGGTTGAACTTGAACATCAACCAACCCGAAAAACACTCAAGTAGCCAACTTTTGCTGGATTCGGGCTGGTATATTCGACTTGAAGCAACGTGCCCGAACCCTCATCGAAATGTGTTCAATTGAAAACACCATGCTCCCAACTTGGACTTGACCATGTACTTGGGATGGACTAACTCATGCCCCTCCCAGCCCACTTCGCATTCCGCCCAGCAATCCAGGTCTTCATCAACGCCAACGCGTGTTTCTGCACCGCGAGAACGTTCAGGTTGCCGACTCGGAGGGCTGTGGAGGTTGCACATCGGATATGATTTCTGGTACAGTTGAATCCGGAGTGTTGAAAGTGAAGCCTTGAAACTCACACATATCATCGGTAGAGTACCCCTGGCTCACGACGATCGGATCGGTGGACGTACTCCAGAAGCGCGAGTCGGGGTTATCGCCGGCGGTAGTCACAATGTGTTTCCCTTTGGCAAAAAAACACATAGAACCTGTTCGTGCACGCCCCCTGGATAAGAAGACTTCTGAAGAGACTCACATCATCATGCTTCCCAATTGAGCAGACTGCGGACGTCGAATTTGGTGTAGCGAGACTCGCGGGGATACAAAAAAGTTAATCGTCAGAATAAAACTATACGTCCTAGCCCGAGTAAAACGAATCTGTATCGGACCCTCCAGAGTCACAGGCAAGGGTGATGAGCTCGGTGTCATCATTCTGCCCTCCTTTGCATCTACTTGAAACGATTCAAGTGACCAACTTGAGCAACTTTCCAAAATCCGGGCTGCCACCCATGAATCAATAAAACACTGGGAAAATCCACAGAGTAACTCACGTCCCGAGGCCACTGACTGCATCCCAACCCTCCGTGGCCTGTGCCAATGGTCAGCGTGTACAGTTTCGAAGACGTCAAGACTCACATTGAATCCATCCGTACCACACCTGTCGAAGAATAAGTCCTCCCCGTTCTAGTGAGTAATTAGTTGACAGTACTCACCCAGGATTATGACCCAACGTGATATCATTGAACCCGCTCGCAGCCTTGGAATACAACAGGGGGTTCAAGAACCCCAGAGGCGGAAGCCCCGCCTTGAGCCGTGCGTCATTGAGCAAAGCAACGAGCCCAGCAAACGCAGGTGCCGAGGCAGAGGTTCCAATCTGATGCGTCACCTCGCCTCGTAAGAACATGCGGAAGCTGGCAGATTGAGCGGAGACGTCGGGGAATGCCTGGGTTGGGTAAGATCTGGGATATCTGCATGGAGGCAGTGGACTTACTCTGCCGTCGGGGTTGAAGAGTCCCTCATAGGTGCTGTTGGGAAGTTGATCCAGAAACCCTTTCACGGCAGCATCTTGATAGCTGAGGAAGGAAGGTAAGGAGATGCGAGAAAGCAGGGAAGAAGTGTACCTCGGTCGGGAGAAGAACCGGCTGAAACCCCCACCGGTGAAAGACGCACTGATTTCAGGGTTGAAGAATACTGTGCCTCCGACAGTAGTGACGCTATAATTTTGGGATTCAGTACGATAACTCGCAGGAAAAGCACAATACCTACAAGGGACAGGAGGCGGGGAAACCTGATTACGAAGTTAACGAGCTCGTGTAGTACCAGAACAGAGAACAACAAACCAGGGATGAATTGCGTCTTCAAATGATATTTCAGAAAGACGGAGGCATGACTGTAAGTGAGCCTACCCTGTTGGTCTCATCATTGGACATGCAAGTTTGAGTGGCAGGGTTTGAATCGCCATCCCCAACACCGAAATCTAGTTTCCCAGTCAGAACGATATTAGCTGCGATCAGCGGAAATACTGACCACCCGAAGACACAATTAAAGTGACACCCTGAGCACCCAGTTGAGCAAAACCAGCGCATGCACGCCTGGCATAGCTTTCCGGAACTGCCCAAGGAATCAGGAAGAACCACGAAGTGTTAGCCTTGCGCACCCGTTTCCTCGGCGTCCGCTGTGTTCCGACAGTCAGAGTCGAATTTGGCATTTAAAAACACCAATTAACTCACAATAGCTGGTGCTGATGACCAAAGGTGGGTCGGGGTGAGAGAGAACAAAGTCGAGCCACTGCCATGGGTCGGGTTAGTGGGGATATTCGATCAAGAATAACTCCCTAACCTCCGAATAGGGTTCATTCGTGTCGGTAGGCGCATTAAGGCTTGGGACAAAAGGAGGCTGGCCCCTAGTCGAATAGAATGTCGATGCAATTGGGAACGAAAGTCCGAACTGGAGAAGATATTAATGCAGGGTGTAGAAAGTGCCATTGACAACGTACGGCGAACTGAGTGTCCAAATTTGCCTCGATACTGGCACGGGATAGATTTTGTGAATTGACTCCGCCTGAAAACTATGAGAAACGGAAGATAATGTAAGATGGGCATACCATTGACGGAGATGAACTTGAAAGTAGAATTAACAGCGGCAGCCGCGGGAACCTGATCCTCGTAAAGTCGTTGCAGGTCAGCCGTGTTGGCGTAATTCTCGAGATAACCAGTGACACCGATGGAGTTGCCGACGTCCGCAGACGGGGTGTACCCAGTGGCATTGTAAATCTCCCTCAAGCAGGTTATCGTCATCTCCGTATTGCAGCTGGCATTGACAGTCAGACCCGTAGCCCGATCGACGAGGGTCGGCAAGTTCTCGACATGGATTGGACTGGTCAGGCTCGAATTTTGTGGCTTAAAGCGCCCGAAGAGAGTGGTGGGTTGGATCAAATCCACATGGTCGTACACAGCCGCTGGGAGACTGTAGAAGGTCGTGCGGACAAGATATTCGCCATCCGTGTGCTGCCAGACGTGGTATTTCTATGGAAATTGCTGAGTGATATTTTGAAGCAAAGAAGGAAAGGCCTACCGTATTCAGCATCTCCTCCGCCTTCGATAGGGGAATCCTGATGGTGAGCCAGTCTCCAGCTGGAGAGTGGCCAATGTTTCCCTCGATCCCATGAGACGCAAGCCACTCATCGATGGCATTGACGCTCTCTGGATGTGGCGCCACCAGCTCTTCAACTTCTTCCTTGGAAAGATGTTCGCCGTAGCGCTCGTGTTCTGGGTCACTGACGGCGTACAAGTGCTCCTCCAAGAGATGGAAGTTGGGCTGAGGCAGTGCGATGCGAAGCTGGATGAAGTGGTCCACTGGTGCAGGACTGTGGATCATCCAACCCCGAGGAGGAGCACTTAGTTCTTCTTTGACCTTGTGCGGCGATGGAAAGGAGTGGGCAAAAGCGGCCAAGGGGAGGAGAGCGACTAGGTATTGCGACCGCATTTTGTGGGAGTGCTCGACGAGTGTTCAGCATCCTTTATGTAGCGATACAGCCAGGACACGAAGCTGGAACACAAATATTTTAATAGAAGTTGGAGAGACCCAACGGACCGAGCCGTACTCACCGAGCATGGGAATTGTAGCGGTCCCCGGGCTACGTCACCGCTGCATTTGTGGGAGCTTTCCTTTGGGAATATCTTGCTTTCTTGCGGAAGAGGAAGTCAAGCAATATTCGATCACTGGGTGACCGACAAACAACGCGTCTGAGCGCGTCAATGCATTGTAGGCTGACCAACACAAATGATCTCTGACAACTGTATTGTACACAAGCACTCCACAGTTGTACGGAAACAGGCCGAAACCGAACATCCGTCGTGGAGGACCACGGCGGCCCGAGCCGTATACGGTATAATAGTCGTATCCTCCCCGTTTTACTTGCTGCGCAAAGCACAAAACAAGCATCAAACCTCATTACTCCCGTCTTCAGCGCCGATGAAGACATCCATTCCCTCCTCCTTGAGTATTTTGAATGGACGTAGTTCGTCCGTCAAATCTTTGAGCAGATGCAAGTTCGTTCCAGCCGCAGCAACGACATGGAACGCGCGAAGCTGGGCTACTCCGACAAGCCTCCTCCTTTCTGTCACCGGATTCCCCGCCATCTCGACCACCAATGCTGCATGATCTTCGTCAGGTCTGTACCGGCAGTGAAAACAAATCTTCTCGAGCCCGGGCGCAAAAGTATTGTCCCGGATGCACTCGAAGAATTGCTCTGTAAAATCACATGCTGGGTACCACATCTCCACCTCCGTCAAATGAGACTGTCGGAAAGTGTGTGAAGAGAGATCTACCGCCCCAGGGCCGCGTTCCATACCGGGACGCACGACAATGCGCTCCAAGGGGGGCGAGCTGCGCGTCAAAAAATTGTGCAGATCCATCGGGACGTAATCCCCGACCTCGACAAGTTCCAGAGTTTTCAGATTCGGAAAGGTGACAACCACGAGAAAATCCGCAGCGCATGCCATGGGCTCCGGAGCCCTCTTGCCAGAACGAAACAGAGTGAAGGATCGCATCTCTGGATGGGAGAGCGGCTCGTCTGCGTAAATATCGCGACTTGTTTGATACACCGAAAAGGCACATTCGGTGAGGTTGGGCATGAGCCGCAGGGCTTCCGTGCAGTCAGAAAACTCGTAAAATTCGCCAGTGAATTTTCGGAGTTGTTGCCATGCAAGAGCGATGAGATCGGGTGGGAGGTGACGCAAGTGAACTTTGTCAAGGAGGGGAACGTCGTGGAACATCTCGATGGGATCCTCGAAGAAATCATCAAATTGCTCGTGTCCGAGGAGGCCAATGGACAGGTCGCGGAGGACAGGAAAGTCAACATGATGCATGTCCATCGTTTCCAAGTCATCTCTGGGCACAATGAGGTCCAACGATCGAATTTCTCTTGTGTGTCGGCGAAACGCCTTGGAGAACGCAGTGAACTCTTTTATATCGCATATCGGACCCTCGATCCTCACGGAAAGAGGACAATTGCCAGCGCGGTTGAGCCAGGTCTTGGCTATGTCTGAGACACAGTCAAAACGGGCCTGCACTTCAATAGCCAGTCGTGCCCACAACCTCGGCGTGGAGAGCGCAACTCGGCGCCATTGGCTGCAGATTTGCAGCAAAAGCAGCGGCGCTTCCGCGGTGTTCACTGCGTCATTTCCCGAAAGTACAGCGGGAAGACAATGGGCGAAAATTTCTGAAATAATCTCTGGCGGTAGCGTCGAAACGGGATATATGATTGCGTCCAACTGAAGCTGCAGAGACTGCCATTCGGCGCGCAACTTTTTCAGACGCATTTCCTGGGCTGAAATCTGTTGGAGAAGCTCTGCAACTTGGGACCGAAGGGCGAGATGGGTGTTCGAGAGCATGATCTTGAAGAGCGCGCGAGAGTGTGAGTGAATGGGTGTGGATCAAGGACCACTCAACGAATTCCGCCGATGCCCCTATACCCGAATGGGACAGGCACCGCCTCGTTGATGGCGGCATCCTGTCGGCACCCATGTCTACCATCACCGTGCCGCAAAGTGTTTGTGGTGCCAAACACCAGCCTCCCTTCTTCTCCCATTACCTCCGTCGCCCGTATCTTTATCCCGCCAAATGTCGGCCTCGACATCAACGGTCACCTCGCCAATGCCCGAGCATTCCGCCGGCCGACCTCGCCCAGGGTAGTCGGGCCTCAACGTGAAGCCGATGGTAAGTGTAGATTGGTCGCAGTACCGCGCCGGTGCGTTACCTCGCCTATCTGACTACCACTCGTTCTAACACCAATTCAACATGTAGTAGCTACCACTCCATTCGATCGGAGGCTCATATTCGACGCCAGCGAGCCGCGTCTTTCCCCCAACGACTGTCAGCCGCCCTGCGCTCGCTCTTCCCTTTCCCCTTCGCCTGCTCCCCGGCCCTTTCGTCCTGCACCACCACCATGCTTCGCATCGTCCTTGCTGCTGCCGTCACCCTCTCACCTCGACGCTCGACCCCACTATCCAAACGGACGGACGACTTGCAAGTGCATCGCGGACTCGTAGTCTCGTACTATAGTCGCGCCGATGGAAGTGTGGCGTTGGGCGTAGTTAGTCATGTCTGCACCGTGTTCCGTTCATAACATTCTCATTCGAAATCGGCGAGTGTACTGAGACGGACTTGGGTTTTGTGTGGTCAAAGCGGCAGCCCGGCACATTAATTGTCTGCCGTGGCTCGCCGCGATCACTGAGGCGGTGTCCATCCCAAAAGGGTATAGGGGCGTCGGCGGAATGTAAGCAAGTATCAAGGACGTCAAAGTTCAGTTGATCCGGCTCTCCTTCAGTTGATCCGTCTCTCATCTCTTTGCACCCTACAACGCGTCAATATATCTACGAGATCCTTCTGACGCCTATATTCACTCAGTAGCCCCAGATCCGTGCGTGTAGCTGTTACAAGATTGCAATTTCGCTTGACCTTTTTGACCAGTTGTCGCCGCGTCGCGTCCCAAACCATGCATCCTCCCAATGCCGCCCTACGAACCCAGGTGGCACAAGTTCTCGTCGATATATCGAATCTAGAAACGCGTCTAAAAGAGAAACATGCAGAGCTGGGGCGCCTGCAACACCAACTTGACGCGGTCATCTACCCTGTCCTATCCCTACCCCCAGAAATTGTTTCCGAGATCTTCGTTCTCTGCCTTCCAACTGAGCGGATGAGCATGGACATGGATGCGCTCAACTGGAACGAGGCTCCGCTACTTCTCTCGCACATCTGTGGCCAATGGCGCCATATTGCCCTTGCCATGCCTGCGCTGTGGAGGGAGCTGGACATCGAACTCTTGTGTCCGAGTCGAAGAGCGCATGACTTGGAGATGATCGAAACATGGCTCGAACGCGCTCGCAAGCACCCGCTTTCTCTCAGGATCAAGGCGCCAACATCGGAATTCGTCGACACACCATTTACCCAAACGTTCTTTGGACACGCGTCAACAATCCAATCGCTGGATCTCGACCTCATGGATAACGATTTGGAGATGGTGACGCGGCGCGTCGAATTTCCTATTCTTCGCAAGTTGTATCTGCGAGCCAGCGACGAGTATGGACGAGATGGATTTTCTGACGATGCCATCGAGATGTTTGACGAGGTTCCTCGGCTTTCAGAGGTCCTCTTGTACTACATCCCCGCCCACCTTGTTGTACTTCCGTGGCAGCAGCTCCAGAAATTCACCGGCGACTTTTACAACGTGTCGCAATGCTTGCAGGCCCTGGAACTTATGCCGAATATCACCGAATGCGCCTTTTCGATCGAGGTCGAGGAAGGTGAATCCGATTTCAACGTGGTCTCTCATCCAGAGATGCGCTGCTTCACTCTTTTTTACTCCGAATGTGTGGGCATGGGTGGAGCGGCTTACAACGCCAAGATTCTAAAGTTCCTCACCTTCCCGAAACTCGAAAGCCTCGAACTTTTGGATGTGGAGGCGTATAACGAAGGTGACCTACACGCGTTTTTCGACCGAGGGTCGCCGCCTCTGCAGCGTCTCCTAATCCGGCCGCATGCGAACGAGGGATTTGGAAACCTGACCATGGGCATGAAACCACTGCTTGAATCTCACCTCACCTACTTGGAAGTCTGGTATCCAACACCGCTTCTCATCACCCGTTTCTTCCGACGTTTTGGAGACGAGCAAACCTTTACACCAGGTCTCCAGGAACTTG
This sequence comes from Roridomyces roridus, assembly GCA_029378245.1. Classification (NCBI taxonomy): domain Eukaryota; kingdom Fungi; phylum Basidiomycota; class Agaricomycetes; order Agaricales; family Mycenaceae; genus Roridomyces; species Roridomyces roridus. The sequence continues at coordinate 2,596,336 of JARKIF010000005.1, forward strand.
CATTTACCTGCCGAAATCGAGCACACGAGGCCTCCCGGAACGTTGTCCTCGACCGAGCAGGTGGCGCTTTAACCATGCGAACGTCTTTGGCGGGGGTAGCCCAACTGCGGGTGTTTCGTGTCGATGCAGTGGGCAAGGCTTTTAGTGGCTACAGAGATGAGGAGCTTCTCCCGTTCAGAAAGTTGAAGGAGCATGGGATGGAGGTTTACATCACCCATAGAGGCGGGCCTAACCTCATTTGAGGTCAGTTCTTCCGACGGTTGTCTGTCCGCGTTCTAACGAATGCCTTAGAACTTGAACACTGCCGTCGATTATTTTTGAAGCTGTTTCACCAAGAGAGTGAACGCGCTCGGTTATGCTCGTCAAGTCGTAAAATTCTTGGTATGTATTGTACAAATGCAGATTCTCCAGTCCACAATGAAATCATGAAATCACTTGGTGATAACCTCCATATTCATCCCCTCCACCTTGAGCCCCGAAGCCATATAAATGGCCGTCTCAGCAAGTATGACCAACCTCCCATCGCTCGCAAACGCCATATTCGCACTGTTACCCCCGACATAGAATTTGCCGAGGAGAACGCCGTGAGAGTTCCACACCTACATGAAATCAGCACAAGTACGAGCTTAGAGGAGAAATGAAACGCACATGCACACCATCCCCGCACCCGCCGTAGACGTTGCCTTTGGTGTCGACGACAACGCCATCCGCAGCGCCCGTATCGACGTATGCAAACACACGGCGGTTGACAAACTCGAGCGTCCCAGGGGTCACATCAAATTTGTATCTACCGCAAACCATCAGCCGTCAGAACAAAAGTAAAGAGAGGGAAAAACGCACATGGTCGCAGGCAACGTCCCGTTATTGGCCCACTTGGCACCCAGCGCCCCCGTATCCGCCACATACACACTCTTGTAATCCGGGGTAAACGTCAATCCATTCGGCTTGTTGAATCCATCCGCCACAACGCGCACCGCCTTGGTCTTTGGGTCGAATCGGTAGACCTGCGCGGGGATGGTGGGCTCGGGCTTGAAGTTCTGGTAGTACCCATAGGGGACGTCGGTGAAGAAGATCTGGCCGGAGGGATGCACGCGGACGTCGTTGAGCGCGTTGAATTGACGGCCATAAAAGTTGTCGAGCAGGGTGGTGACATTGTTCGTCTTGGGATCGACGAGAGCCATGTTGGCGGGGAGGGCGCCGCGTCCTTGGTTCATGAAGATGATCTGACCCTTGTACGGACCCGTCCCGCCGTTGGTCATCTGCATCGAATCGGCCAGCTCGACCTTTGCGTGAGTGACATTGACGCTCCCCGTCCCATTCGCTTTGACAGCAGCAGCCACGGCCTTGAGGCTGATCTTGGCCACTTGGTTGTTGGCGTCGATCCCACTCCGACCGAGCCCGCCTCCACCGTTGGAGCAGAACCACACCTCGTCGCTCTCGGGCACCCACACAGGCGCCTCGTGTGCGAACGCAAACGTCGGGTCGGAGGAAACTGAGAAGAGCTTCGAGTGCGAGCTGATGATGTCGTAGAAATCCGAGTCAAAGACTTGGAAGAACGGCGGGGTGTTGTTCGTAGGGTTGAACATGTCGAATCCAGTGGCACGGAAAGTCCCATTTTGCCCAAGGACGGCGAACGATGCAGGGAGGACTTGCTACACAAACAGTCAGGTAATGTAATACTATCAAGGACCAAGTTGCTCACCACCGCCTGGGGATTTTTGGCGTGCGCAACCGAGGCGAGGATGAAAAGGGACCAAGTCGCGAGAGTCATGATGACCTGGGATGGTGGGGCCCCGCATCCGCCCCGCATTTATAGATCGAGTAAAATTTACCCCCGTCTCACTGGGCGTGTCGCATAGGAGCGCATAGGATGCATATATGCCCGGAGGAAGAGGCGGATCAGGGTATTGTCCCGGGTGGGTCGATCTTGGTTGCTGTGTTTGAACGAAGTGTTTTGGGCGGATGAGAGGCTTGTATTCTCTGTTGTAGCTCTGACGAGCGGCGCCTGGAGCACTAGAAGTCCACTCCGTTGTGGAAGGCTCTGGACGACGATCGAAAAGAATTGGGAGGAGGGCGCAAACGTGATCGAATTTGGAGTCGCGGTAGCAGGTTAATCTTGGCCCGTTTTGACGCGTATATTGCGGCTACAAGAGCCATGGACCGATTATTGAGCGAGTGCAGTCGAAGTAAAGTCAAGAGATATGGACAAGGCCAGACGATGAGATCAGTGATCGCTAAGCCTTGTTCACAAGCAATGCACAACCACATCGTCCAGCGTCCCTCGTCTTTCATCATCATGAGAACGGCCTCGCCAACCACCGCCTCCATCGCGCGTTCCATTAGCTTGACTACATACTTTCACCGTCAAAAATCACAAAAAGACGCCATGCTAACAGGAGAGCCCGGAGCCACCGAAATACACTGCGCCATCTTCCGACCAGAGGAAGGGAAGGTACCCCCGCCTTGCTTGACTGGTCTCATAGGCTCCTGGGGTGATCAAATCCCCAGGTTTACCCGTCTTCATTCCTCGGCTGGCTCTTGCTTGGCCAATTTGATGGGGAAGAATGGAGAGGTCGTCAGTTGAATAATGCAGTTTGCTCGGGGTGGATTCTCGTGTTCTGCGACCCCGTTGGCTTGGCCGGGCAAGTTGACCTGCTTTAGATTAGATAGCGTCGGGCCGGGAGCAGAAAACGCACGCTGTTTGGCTCGGCACGCCGCCACGTTCGACTTGGTCTCGACTCTCACCACCCAAATGTCTACCGCAGACCTCCGTGCAGAACTCACTCAATTGGATGCACAAATCTGCGAGCTCAAGCGCGCTCTTGTCGCCACCGAGTGTCAGCGAGCTGTAGTGCACCAACAACTACGCGAAATCGCGACTTCTCCCTTCTTGACCCTACCCGCGGAGATCACAGCCCTGATATTCACCCACTGTCTTCCGACCATCGACAAACTGCGTAACAGCGGGCCATGGACGAAATTCAAAGACCCCCCGCTCGTCTTCTTGGCGGTCTGCCGTGCTTGGAGAGACATTGCACTGACAACACCGGATTTGTGGTCGGAATTGCGGTTGCGATTCGATCATATCCCTCAAGATGAGGAGCCCGCTCACTTGGAGACACATATCCATCAGTGGTTGGGACGCGCAGGCCACCGACCTCTCTCCCTGATAATGGGGCAGTACCAGTGGCAGTACTGGGATTTCGACTTCCCGATCGCACGCATGCGAGATATAATCCATTTCTATGCTCCTCGCATTGCGTGTCTGGAATTGTATTGGCCCCGAGACCACATTCGAGACCTGGCGCTGGACACGGTTGCTTTCCCCATGCTCCGGCATGCGTGCATCACAAACATCCGCAGGATCTCCTCGGCGGGGGATCCTGTCGAGGTTTTCGGTATGGCACCTAAACTCACGCAACTCACCCTCGGAGATATGGCCCTCCCCTCCTTCTACGTTTTCCCCGCGTTTCAATTCACCAAGTTCCAAGGCCACCTTGATGGTTTGGAGCTTTTCGTCCTCGCTCCCAATCTCATCGAGGCAGACTGTCGGACGGACGAGGATTGCAGAGTGCCGTCTTCTCCCATCACGCATGCACGCCTCCAGTCCCTAACCCTCTCAAGTCCCCGTGGTGACCCACATAGGGTTCTGGAACCCAGGGACATCCTTCCGTACCTGAACCTGCCCGAATTGCGCACGTTGGATATATCCGCTCAGAGAACGACAGCTAACCCGACCTCAATCTCCCAGTTTGTGCATCGTTCGGGTGCGCGCCTGCGGACTCTGGTGCTCGCGGTCAAATATTATCATGCCCAGCCGCAGGGTGCTTCCGATGAATGGAAGGACTGCTTAGGGCGTTTGAGGAATACTCTCCAACACCTCATTGTGTCGCCATCCGAAGCATTTTTCAAGATGATTCTTCGTAGTTATCTGACGCTCGAGTCTCTCACCATCTACGAGGCGCCGCAAATACCCTACGATGATCTGATTCGACAACTGATCTTGCGAATACCTCACCTCAAGTCGTTTCATATATCTTTCCAAGCGGGCGTTTTCCTCGAAGATGAGGTTTCAATTGCAATGCCTATGTTCGTGGATCGCCCGAAAGATACAGCGCGCAGCTTCTTGGCCCAGTTGGCGAAGAACGCGGGAATGCGTATCCAGATTGATTCTAATGGCAGCAAAAAGACGAATCGGGTCAAGTTGATTGGGTGCGCATGCCTTGAACTTTTGCTCTTTGCGCTGGACTGACAATGACCTTTCTCGTTTAGTTCCACCCAGTCCCGCGGCACGAATCCCGATGCATGACACCTGACTCCCTGTCGCGGCTCAAGGGTCAACGCAGACTCGACCAGAGAATGGTGCTCCTCGTGGCCGCTGCTCCTTTCTACCACACATATCGCCCCAGCCCGTACCAGAGTGCATGTCTTATTCGTGCCCGCTCCCCTCCAACCTCTTGTGGGAGCTTCAGGTCCGAGACGTGCCCGAGGAGGAGCATATGGGCAGGGCGGGTCCAGATGTTCCTCGAAGCTTTCCTCCTCGCAATCCCAACGGTGCGTTCTCTATGCCCTTGTTCTTTCCTCTTCTGATCAGCCTCTGCAGGTGCAGGTGCAGGTGCTGCCGTTCCACGTTCCTTTGGTCATATGCTCTCTGGCTCAACGGGACTTTTGTCGATCTCATGGGAATGGCTCAGGATGATGCGCTCCTCGCCTCGCTCGTCCGTCGATCTACGCGTGCACTCGGACGCCCCGGGAGCTCGAACGGCGATTTCAGATCTCGGTTGGCCTCCTTCACCTTACTTCCTCCCGCCTCCAGGACCAATTACACAAAACAACGCTCCTCTTCTATGTGGGATCACGGAGCCGACGCCGCTCTCAGCCGCAACTGCTCCCCCTCCTCCAGAGTCGTGCATTTTCGCTTCGGAGTCCTTGTTGGGATACGCGGTGGCTGTTCTGGCCGCAACGGGCGGGGAAGACGGTGACGGCGCAATCTTTCAAGAAAATGCGTTGGCTCAGCTCTTCCTCATACCGACGACTGCCCTACTTTAGCATCAACTACCTCAGTCGCTATTTATCTTCTCTCGTTTACATGCGCTCTTCGACAATGGCTAGTACTTGCAGCTTTTGCCCTCGAAATAATATCCAGAAAAAACACACAAAAAGATGCCATGCTAACAGGAGGGACCGTGGCCATCGGTATACACTGCGCCGTCTTCCGACCAGAGGAAGGGTAGCCCCCGCCTTTTCTTGACTGGTCTCATAGGCTCCTGGGGGCGATCAACTCCCCAAGTTTACCCGTGCTGACTCCTGAGTTCTCGTTTCCCCTCGTTTGGTCCTCGTTGGCTCTTGCTTGGCCAATTTGATGGGTAGGAATGGAGGGGTCGTCAGTTGAATAATGTAGCTTGTTCCGCGTCCCGGTTGGCGGATATCTGCACTCCTCGACTTGGGGAACTGGAGGAGGGGAGCTGGCTTGAATTCGATAGCGTCGGCGTGGACCGGCACGCCGGTCCGGCCACACTTTGTCTTCCTCGCCCTCACTCATTTTCATTCGCCGTTACCAACGCTTGCGGCCGCGGGTAGGATAGCTCTGACCCTCGCCCACGCCTCGATCCTCGCCGTCGGTTTCAATCAAGTTCGACCTCATTCGGAGCTACCACACCGCGTGGGGCGGAGTCCAGATTCGCCGCTGCCTGCAGGACATCATGATGCTAGACACGTCGTTATACGTCCCCGCTCAGACAACCACGCTGTCGCCCGTCCACGTACATCCCTGGCAGAGTCGACGAGCACGGCCTCTGCTACGTGGTACTGGTACCCCGCCTTGGCCTTCTTCCGTCCACAAGGGCATTTAGACCATAGAATACTCACCTTACAAAGCTTCATGTACCCGCTTCTCGAAATGGATGGATGGAAAAAGGTCATGTTATGAATACTGCATACGACATATACACCTATGCCTTTGCGGCGTTGGCGGCATTGGCAGCCGCAAACTTTGCGTCCTCGGCAGCAGCAACGGCGGGGTTGACCTTCTTGCCGTCCTTCCAGCGGACACGGGGAGGGGGAGCACGGTTCCGACGGCCCTCGCGAGAGCGGACACGGACGACTGAAAATAATTAGGTAAGAGTGGATTACTAGAAGAAAAATGGGAGACGTACCATGAGCGTGGATTGCGCAGGACACGCAGTAAGCGATTTTGTTGTAGAGTTTCGGAATAACATATTCTGCGGAGAATTAGAGAGAGAAAACAAGAAAAAATGAAGCAAGACGCACCAGCATAAACCGAAGCCTCGCTGAGATCACGGACGGCGGCAGCCTCGACCATGTTACGGACGGTGAAGCGCTTGATCGCCTTGTCCTTGGCTACGCAGCGCGAGCAGTTGGAGCAGCGCATAAAGACGACGTGGCCACGGCCCTTCTTGTTGCGTCCGCCATTTCTTCTTTTCTTGGTCTGCAAGTAGCGAGATGAGTAATGTGAATAGTGAAGTCGGGGACGGAGGAGGGATGTTTTGCTACGCACCATTTTGAGTGGGCTGGTGGCGGGTCTTGAGGAGGAGGAGCGAAAATACGCGGACGGACGGAGTTGGCTGTTGACCAGTCGTTGGGTTATGTTGACCAGTCTTTGGCTTGTGTGTGAAAGCACACCACGTGCTCTCTGCCTCGTGATTTGTGTACTGCCACTGATGGCCGACTTTGCTTTCAACCACATCGTTTACTTTCGGTTGCGGATTTCTCTTCTGGGATCTTTCCAATCCAACCAACGTATTCCGACGTCACGATTTGTTTGAATCGCTGACCCTCCAGATCACCTTGCCTAAGGCAAATCTACAACACCGTCGGATACAAACCGTCTGCGCGCTGCGGCATGAATTCCACTATCGGCATCACTGGCTACCATGGACAATACGAGGACCAGGCGAATATCTTTCCCTCGCCTGTGCACTGGATTTGCACTTCCAGCAGGTGCCCGCCGCTGCCGCAATCAATTCTACGTTCAATTTCATCTTTATGCACGGTAGGATGTCCATATTTCGCAATATTCTGTCTTATCGTTCTCAGGTTCAGAACCTGTCTCTTGCCAGTAGCAAGGCAAACTTGAACGCTCGTTTTCATCCACTTCCGATGTCTGCCTCAGATCATCCACTTGCCGGTTTGGACTATCGTTCCCGGTTTAGTCGACGTTCTACTCGACCGCGCGCGCGCCTCCATTTATCCCAAGCCTTGATACGCCGTATACAGAGGTTAGCGCACTGTTTCTGTCTACAACCCGGCACATCGTAGCTTGAAGGAATAAGCAGCCCGAATCAACAGAAGCCGCACACATCGGCTCCTTGTCTGTTTTTCGATTTGATCCGTTTTCTCAACCGTGGGACAGATCAAAATCCTCATCAATTCAACCCTTTGCTTGATAATTTACCGTTTCAACCGGGGATCGACGCTCGGAAGACTTTTCGCCGTGCACCACATAAACAGTGAGCAACCCGGGATACGTATGCGCCCCTAACCAAATATCCAGCAAACAAGCGTTGTCAAGTCGCCCCATGCGCCGTTCACCCTCGAATCTCTCCCCATTCCGACGCCGGCCAAAGGCGAAATTCTCGTCAAGATCCACACTGTCGCGATCAACCCATAAATTGGAAGCAGCGTGCCTACAATGCGCTTGTGGACGAGTATCCTGTCGTCCTGGGTTCCGATATCGCAGGCGTCGTTGAGCAAGTTGGCGAAGACGTGCAAGGATTCGCCAAGGGCGATAGGGTGTACGCTTTTGTTTCCTAAAAAAAAACTATACTGACGAAAAGTTAGCTTTGCCTGTCTTCTCCATGGCGGGTTCCAGCAATATGTCGCGTTTTCTGCCGCCATTGCCCTTCGTGTACGTCTGTGTTATGTCAACTACTGGCATCGAATTCACGTACTTAGATTCCGGACAACATTACGTTCGACCAAGTGAGCACGTTCCCCATCGCGTTCACCACCGCCTGCGTGGGACTCTTCGCGCCTGCACCCAGCGGCGTTGGCCTCAATCCTACATTCTCCTGGGACAAGCCGCATCAGGGCGAGTCGGCGCTGGTGATCGGGAGCGGTTCAGTAGCGCAATTCGGTGCGTGGATTCAAGCGCGCCAAATCAATCCTTTGAATTCGACAGCCATCCAGCTGCTCAAGTTCCTCGGATTCACGCGCATAATCGCCTACGCGTCTGCGAAGCATGAGGCCCACCTCCGCAAGTCGGGTGCTACGGAGGTTGTCGACCGCACTGCTGTGCCGCTCGAGGAGCTGGTGGTGTCCCCTCCCGTCAAGGTGGTGTTTGACGCTGTTGGCGCTGGTTTCAAGGCGGCGTGCGAGTGCGTCGTCGACGGTGGTTGTATCGTCACTGTCAATTCGATGCCACTCGAAGAGAACCTAACCGGGAAGACTGTTACTGTATCTCAGGCGCAGGGATACTATTATGGACCAGATCTGGTCGGGCCCAAGCGTAATGATGTCCTTGGGTATCTGGCTGTCCCGGAGCACACGACGTTTGGAAAGATGATTATGCGAGAATTGCCGGAGATGTTGGCCAAGGGTGTTGTCGCTGTGAGTGTTTTCTCTCTGAATAATCCTCAATCCAGTCGTGGCTCATTTCAGTGTAGGCTAATCCTATGGAGGTGTTGCTGAATGGAGTCCCTGGGATCATTGAGGGGTTGGAGAGGTTGGAGAAGGGGAGTGTGAGTGGGGTCAAGCTTCTGGCTCATCCTTAGTGTGATTTGTATTCTGTCCAACCCGGGCCCGCCCCAACTCACAATGTACTGTAGCAAGACATGTCATTAATATACTCCCAAAAGCTTCTTCGAGCCAGACACGTTTGAACAAACAACGTCGGCAACACCGTCGTCAATGTTCCGAACACTACATACCAAGTCCAGTTGTGCACGGTCCCTTTCAAATAAATTCGCTCTGCGGACTTTTCGATGAGGGCAGATTGATTCAAGTTAGATATAGAATTCCGCATTCATAGAAGCTGCAGAAGTCGGCCACTTGAATATCTGTTTTTCGATCTGCTTGAATGTTCAACTGACAGAATTAACCGTGGGACAAATCAAAATCTTTATCAATTCAACACGGCCTTGATTGACCGAAATGACTGGCATCCACCAACGACCATCTCTCAGCATCTCTGTCGGAAGACACTCGGAAAACTTTCACTGTCATCCTCCAACCGTCATCTCTCGGAAAACTATCCGTATTACTTAGGCCCTAGGACGCGACCTGTATATATGAGTAGACCAGCCGATATACGCTCCCTATCCCAAACATGCAGCAAGCAATCGTTGTCAAGTCTCCCAAGGCGCCTTTCATCGTCGAATCTCTCCCCATTCCGACGCCGGCCAAAGGCGAAATACTCGTCAAGATCCATTCTGTCGCGCTCAACCCGATAAATTGGAAGCAGCGTGCCTTCAATGTGCTTGTGGACGAGTATCCTGTCGTACTAGGCTCCGATGTTGCAGGCGTCGTTGAGCAAGTTAGCGAAGACGCGCAAGGATTTGCAAAGGGCGACAGGGTGTACGTTCCTATTTCTTCGAAACGCCTGGATGCTGACGAAAATAGCTTTGCCTGTGTTCTCCATGGTGGGTTCCAGCAATATATCGCGTTCCCGGCCGCCATCGCGCTCCCTGTACGTCTGTGCGTTGCCCCCTACTGAGCATCGACTGACCCATGCTCATAGATTCCGGACAACATCACGTACGACCAAGTGAGCACGTTTCCCATCGCGTTCCACACCGCCTGCGTGGGGCTCTTTGCGCCAGCACCCATCGGCATTGGTCTCAACCCCACGTTTTCCTGGGACAAGCCGCAGCAGGGCGAGTCGGCGCTGGTGATCGGGAGCGGCTCAGTAGGGCAATTCGGTGCGTGAATCCAGACCATTCTCAAGTACTCCACTAACTTGAATATTATAGCCATTCAGTTGCTCAAGTTTCTCGGATTTACGCGTATAATTGCGTACGCGTCTTCGAGGCATGAGGCCTACCTCCGCGAGTTGGGTGCTACGGAAGTCGTAGACCGCACTGCTGTGCCGCTCGAGGAGCTGGCGGTGTCCCCTCCCGTCAAAGTGGTGTATGACGCTGTTGGCTCTGCTTTCAAGGCGGCGTGCGAGTGCGTCGTCGACGGGGGTCGCATCGTCACTGTCAGTCCGATGCCAATAAGCCTCCCTACCGGGAAGACTGTTGCCGTATCTCAGGTGCAAGGTTACTATTATGGACCGGATGTGGTCGGGCCCAAGCGTAATGATGTCGTTGGATATCTGGCTGTCCCAGAGCATACGACGTTTGGGAAGGTGGTCATGCGAGAGTTGCAGGAGTTGTTGGCCAAAGGCGTTGTCGTTGTGAGTTTTTTTTCTTCCCTGAACGAAAAAAAAAAACAGTCTTGGCTCATTTCCGCGCAGGCTAATCCTGTGGAGGTGCTGCCCAATGGAGTCGCGGGAGTCATTGAGGGATTGGAGAGGCTGCAAAAGGGAAGTGTGAGTGGGGTGAAGCTTGTAGCTCATCCTTAGTTTCATTTGTATTCTGTCCAACCCACCCCAGCTCATAATTAATTTTGTACTTGACGGACCGCCATGTTGTTTGGCTTTCTTTGTGCGACGAGTGACCGCGGCATACCATCAGAATCTCATCCGATTTTGGACCACCAACAAACCACCATAGTCCCGACGACTGTTACTTATTCCCTCATCTCCTGCACCTGCCAACAGATTCAGGGTCAATTCGACCATGAGTCTTTCTGCGACTGAATTGCAAGCGGCTCGCGGCGGATGACGGTCACCCCTGCTCACCAACTTCAATGATTGGTGTCCGAGCTCAAAGGTGTCCGTCTCCACATCTGCACCTTCGGGCGCTGGCAGCCATTGAGTTTCGTGGACTTTCTCGGGATTCACGCAACCAAGACAACGACCCCAATTGATCCTTTTCAAGCCGTTAATGTGCGTGTCCTGGACACAGCCGGATCCTAGCGCTGAGATTCGAGAATAGCGGCTCGTCGAGATCGCCGCCCGGATACTCGAAGCCACATGGTGTGTATTTTTGACCCTGTGTGTTCCAAGACCGTCTGACATGGGAGAGATAGATGTTCGTTCTTGATCTCGCTCTCCACCAGCCAGCCGTTCCAATACCAAGTCATCCATTGATTCTTGAATTGCCGCGCTAGTGAGGATGGCGACTAGAAGAGTCGGGGCGAAGCGCTAGCCGTGGCATCCCACGCGTTGGGTCAATTAATACCTTGTTGGGTGCCAATGAAACACGGCGCGGTCTGGCAGCTGTTCGTAACAACAATACATGGCGCGAGATTTGCAGACGGCGCATTCTTTTCGGTATTTTCTTCGCCGAATGGGCAAGAAAGTCGACTGATCTCCGTGTTCCCGGACAAGGGTTCTCACTGCGCCGTGGGGCTAGACTAAGATCTTGTGGTCTTCTAGCCGTCAATTCGGGATTCTTTATGCAAGTCGATCTGCATATCAGCGCCCATTGTCGCTCACTCGACTTTTTTAGCAGAATGACAGGCAGTTACGACCCGCGTTGCTCATTGGTTCAGGATAAGTAGTAAATGAGAATGGCATTGAATCTACCTCTACCTCTTTCTCCTTCACCATGCCTATGCCAAAGCTGCTGAAAAAGCTCAGCAGCAAGAGCCTCAAAGCAAAGAGTGAAGATTTCGACAATCCTCCTCCACTTCCAGGCAATGAATACGAATCCGACAACGATGAAGGGTACGACCGAGCGCGGCCGCGACTTGCTAGCTCCAGGACGACACCCGCCGACGCGGCGCGGCCCAACAGCGACTGGCTAAATCACTCTTCGTCGCGTAGCATGGACGCCAGTGTGCGCATACGATCCAAAAGCGCGTCGCGCCCGTCCAGCAGGCAGCACAATATCTATCACCAGGGCAGCGCGGCCTCCAATTCACACGTTTCGTTCGTGCCATCGCGGATGGGCTCCGATTCGTCGGGTTTACCAGCGGAAGATTTGCGCGCACGAGCTTACCCTCCTCCCCCGCAACCACCCCCTGCGATCACTGGCTTGCAACCCAGCGCGTCACCGCGTTCGATGAGCCCTGCGATCCCGTCACCACCTTCGCCTCCTGAAGACGATCTGACCAAGGACCTGGCGGGTGCATGGCAGACCGCCATCACAGCGCCCAAACAATCCAAAGCGGATAAGCTCTTACAATCTGCTGGTAAGGAATTCATCCATCAATTCCACGCGCATTCGAATCTGAGAATGCTTTCAGAAAACAGCTTCATTCAAGGCCAGGCGAAGGAGGCCAAGTTTCAGGCGATTGAGACGGGTGTTGTGACGGCGTTGACGGCTGTTGGGGGTATGGAGGTCATCGAACAGGGCATTCACAGTCTTGTTGACGCTATGCCGGCGTTGATGAAGGGTTTGGATGAGGTTGCGAAGCTGCATCCTGTTATCGGAGGTGAACTCCTTTGTTTCCTTTTTCAAAGCAACGCTGACTTTTGAGGCAGTTGCTGTTATGGCCTTCAAGGCTGTTTGGGCGTTGGAGGAGAAACGGAGGGCGAACGATAAGATGATTCTCACCCTGCATATGGAGATGAAGGATATGATGGCGGTGCTCATCCAGTTTCGTCAATTTCATACGCCTCGATTTGTTCCTGTTCTGACGGCAGATGTACAGACTCAAGAGCATTAAAGACGCCAATGAGGTTGCTCCCGACGGAACGACCATCAACGGGCGGATGCAGGGCGTTATCCATGGGACGGCAGACGACATCAAAGCCTGCGGTCTTGCATGCGACACGTACACGAAGAAGAAGACTATCGTCAAAGTATTGACCGGGCCCAGTTGGAGTGGGAAGCTCACTGGTTTTGCGGGAACTTTTACCAAGCGACGCGGCGAGTTTGAGTTTGCTTTGTCGATCCATACAGCCCTTGGGGTCGATGCGGCTAATCGGGCGATCAGTGCGGTCGATAAGACTACACAGGAGATGAATGCGAAGATGGATATGATGATGAAGATGTTCCAGAACTTCATGTCCCCGGACCAGGCTGAGATGGCTCGGTGAGTGCTCGTGCTCTGGACACTTGTTATGTGCTCATGGTCGGCAGATTGGTGGAGCAGAGGGGCGGGCTGGACGCTGTCAAGGACAATGACAAGATGCTCCAAGAGCTCAGCGACATTGGCGACAAGGCCGCTGGGGGTGGTGCCCAAACACAGCTGGTGGGCGCCAAGGGTTCCGCGAACGCGAACAACAAGGCTGCGGGGCTGGAAGGGCTCCGAGATGAGCTGAACACGGATCCGGACGCCGCCATACAGAAGAACGCGACAGCCTTTGATCGCAAGTTCGCTGTACAGACGCGACAGATCGTCGAGGAAGTGTCGAAAGAGATGGCGCGTCAAGGTGATCGCATCATCAGCGCCATCACTGCTGGTCCGCACGACAAGATACTGGATCCTGGTAGGATGATTGTCAGCAGCCTCATTCGACATTCTAACGAATTTCCAGATGTGCATGCGGTGTGGAAGTTGATGAATTGGAAGGGCAGCGTAAAACACCGCCACTTTGTCACGGCTTTGCGGGATCACTATACTGAAGGTGGTAGCATGGACGAGATGTCCGCACCCAAGACCAGCGAGCGTGGTGCAGATGATTGGGCGCTGGCGTATCTCAGCGTGTCGAGGCTGCAGAGCATCAGCGAGGCTTTTGACGACGATGCTTCTGGCTTTGTCACAGTTACAGAAGGTTCGTAATCCTATCTTTGTTGCAGCTTTGACTGACTTGATGCAGCCAATACGTTCACATCTTCTCGTCCGCTCGACTGGTCGCTGAAGAAATGGCTCGCCTTCTGGGCTATTGGTATGTGAATAAATGTCGGCTATCCTGCTGAGACTAATCTGTTTTCCCAAGGCTGGCACCAGTCCATGAACCAGTATGTGAAGAAGATTCGAGAACTCCTGGCCAAGATGTTTGCCCTTCGGGTCAAAGTCTTGCCTATCAATCGGGGGTCGGTAAACCAATACCTCGACTCGATCCACCACTTTGTCACCAGCCTCTACTCTGGGGTGAATCCCTGCTACGTCAACGATGGGCTGCAAGAAAAGTTCAACTCGTACGTCGAAGCCGAGGAAGCCAGACTGCGAGGCAACTTGGAAGCCGTCTCGTATGACATTGACGCGTTGAATACGCTTTATCTCGTTGTTGGCCATGGACGTATCGAACGTGTAAGATCTCCGCTCCTGTATAAAAGCTATGCTAACCTGCTATTAGTTCTTGCTGCCTCTGATTTACTTGCTGCTCGGTATGCCCCTCCCTTTCACGTTGCTCAAAAGGTTGAATGTATCTTTCAGAGCGTGACTTTCAAATCATACGGGCCTGCCAAAAGAAGATTGTTCACCCAGACGAGCTATGGGATAGCGCCGACACTATCGGATGGGCTGAAAAGGCTGCACGAGAACGGATGGATCTTCTAGAGGGTAATTACATCCATGTTTATCCGAGCTGCAGCTGACAGGTTCACAGCGACCTTCAAGCAGCAGATGGGAGCAGATCTCAAGCAACAGTTCAATTCGTTCGCCAATGGAATGTTCCAGTACTTTTACGATCCCTCCGGCCTATGGGACCCTAAAACCGTGCTGGCGCAAGACGAGCCTGAATATCCGTATGACGATAGCTTCGAGACCAAGAACGTCAACCTTTCCAAAATCTTGAACTATCCGTTGGGCACAGAGACACTCGATTTTGACGCTTATAAGCCTGTCGCCAAACCCAAAAAGTCTCCCACTCGCCCGGCTCCTGCCCTCAAGTCATTGTTGGGCTCCTGGAACGGGTTCCTCTACGCCTCCGCGGATGCTACAGTGCCGACCAGCGGGATGCTCTCCATGGAGGTCCGTGCGCTTGACTTTATACTTGCATCCATTTGACACCGTGTATCTAGCTTTCTGCAAACGGAAACCTGACCTTCGCCGCCTCATCTCGAGCCAACATGTCCGATTTCACCATATCTGGTGAATGCATCACCCACGACGAGCACATAGTCACCTTTTCATTCAAACAGACCTTCCCCTCCCGGTTCACCGCCGTTTATTTTTCTGGTTCTTGGACCAGCGAGACTGAATGCCTGTCGGGAACTTGGGGTGAAGAGTCCAACGCCCGCACCCATCCTGGAGTCTTCATCTTCAGACGAACCGCACCGGAGGCCATGTGCTTCTTCCCTGCGCCCACAGCGCTGCGAAAGAACAAATCTCGTGCTCTATGGAGCTTTGCCATTGAAGCAGTACGGTACGGGGTTCGAAGGGATGGCTGGGCCTGGTCGTTCTTCCAACAACGAGCGGACAAAAGGAAACGGTTCATCGAGCTCTATATACGGAACACCCGTTTTGGGAAGCCTTTGGATGACACCGAGCAGGAAGAACTCCGCGAGATCCTCAAGCTCACGGCGGCGGCTGATTCGCGGTTCCTCCACTCTCTTGCTGAGAAGCAGATTCGTATGACAGCTGACCACGAGTGAGTGATTTCTTTGTAATTTACAAGGGTTTTACTCACCTGTATCCGCAGTGTCTCTTGTGGTACGCTGAATCCACCTTGGAGACAACTTCCTCTTGACCATTTCTACAGATGCTTGCAAGGGTCATATTGGCGGTATCCGAGTGACGTGCCTCAGTTGTAGGCTGGATTCTGAGGATACTTTTGATACGGTCGATTTCTGCAGCACTGGTAGCTGCATGTCGGCGAAAGTCGTACCGACGGGTCTCACAGTTCGTGCAGTGGTTTTGTTACTGAAAGCTTTGATCGACGGTGACTTTTAGAAATTCCACTTGCCCACACACGATATCGTGAAAATACGAAGGGTGGTGCACGTTCGTCAGTTTGGGAGGTTGGTTCTTCTTTTTTCTTCTTTCGCGGCAACTGATGTTTCTTTTCAGAACGTATCGGCAAGCGAAACTTGCACTAGAGCGTTCCAGAGTCTTCTTCCCCAGCACTGCAGAAAACGACAAGGACACCCAGAAGAGCAAAATCGAAGGTCCGCGATGTGCTGTTTGCCGTAGAGATGTTGTGCAGCCCTGCTGGTTCTGCATTCAATGCGATGGTGCGTTTCGCTTACCCTTGCTTTCTTTCGAGTACTCAAATAACCTTTGTAGAGCCGCGCTTCATCTGCAACTCTTGCGAAACGAGACCACGGATTTCATTCCCCGGTCACGACTTTGACAATCACGACCTCGTGAGATGTCAAGCGTCGATCGAGCCCAAGGAGTTTGTGCTGGAAGAGCGACTAACTGATATTGAGCGCCGGTTTGAGCGGCATCAAGCGCATATAGACGAGAAGCTGCAGGGACTGGAGCGGAGGATGGATGAGCGGATGTGTGCAGTGGACCAGAGGCTGGTCAAGATGGACAAGCTGCTGCAGTGTCTCGTTTCCTCTTTGGCTTTGGGCAAGCCGCCCAAGTTGGCTGCTGAGCCGAAGAGTATAAGCACATCCAGCTTGGGGACGTATTTCGATGAGGGGTATGGTAGATGAATTATTGGCACCAATAGTAATATGACTTCGATACGCGATGACTGTTTTTGGGAAGCTCGATCAAATACTTTGTTCTTGACCACCTCCATGTCCACAGCTGCTCCACCTGGTGGACACGTCTGGCTCATCCTCTCCCACTCAAACGATGTATTCTATCTCGAGATACCGACCAGAATTATCAAAACCAACTGCCGGCGACCTGTCAAGTACTTGCGATTCTTGGGATGGTGCATAATGGGCAGATCGGGAGCCATAAAGACCGACCGCGCCGGTGTGGCTATGGGAGACGAGGATACTTTGAACGATGAGACTATCTATTACTTTGTCACGAACGCTGCGGATGACGCTGGTCCGTCGCATCTAAACTCTCATTTGCTTTCTCTTTTCCTCATCACTTGATTCAGCTGCCCTGCGATATGCAGTGGATCCAGAAGTCATGAAAAGTCGCAGTTCCCACTCAACCTCCAGCACATCCATGAGAACTGCCCAAGACAGATTCAAAGACTCCCTCATCCAACGAGATGTTGTCTGTGTCTTTACCAACTCGTCGAAATTAACGTGCCAAGGATCACATATCATCCCATTTCATAAAGGCGACGAGGTGCGTGACTTTTCCACTATACCGGCTTCAATCGGTGAACCACAGTACGTTTCCCCAGTGGCTCGATTTTGTTGTACAAAATAGACCAACGGAAGGCGAGGACGTATCCGATCTCAATTCAATACACGACATTCGAAACGGGCTGCTACTGACGGGGGATTTGCACCACTTAATGGATCACAAGCATGTTGCTGTCATTAAAGTGCGCTTTTAGAAGTCCGCCACTGCAGCCTCTTATCATCTTCAGACTCCCAACCCTGTCCTTCAAGTCGATGACATCCCGCCCCGCCATCCGTTAACCCTGCTCCACGACGGAGGACAAGTCCAGTATCCCGATGGAAAGCGTTACACCATGCAATGGTTCAAGGAGGACCGAATGGAGCAGCGAAGGTTTCCGAACAATGCCGATGCAGCATTCCGGAAAGACACACAGCTCCCCGGACCGTCGCCCGCACTTCTGCATTACAAATATGGAGTCGCTGCTGTATACTGGTGGGGTAAGAATGCAAGTGCTTACCTGGGCATCTCCAACCGGCCGAACCTCGCTCGACCCAGCCCCCCGATACCTGCTGCGTTGGGTCCGGAACGCAACCTGCGATCGGGCCACCAACTCACCCCAAAGTACCGGCGCGATCCACCAGCACAGGGATCTGGGGCACCCACAGGCGAAGGGGCACAAGACCAAGACATGCTGGATGCGGAAGAGATTGTTTTACTGTTGTGGAGTCAGAACCCTGCTGCTATTGAACGTCGACGGCGTGCATCAGAAGAGCAGAAACGCCAGGAGGAAGAGCGTACTTCTCGTTTGGAACAGTGGAGGCAGGGTGCAACAACCGTGTAGGTTCCGAATTCAGGTCGTCGATGTATGGGAGCATTCTGTATTATTAAAGGTCAATGTACTTGGACTAATGTACACCAACTCGCGCGGACTGATCTTAGAGGAAGTCAGAAAACAACGACTATGAAGGGGAAAGTGATCGACATCACTTAGCATCACTTTCAGCTCGACTTGAACAGCACCATGACGGACCCTGATTCAGATTCACCTTGTTCTTGACCACCTCCATGTCCACAGCTTCTCCAACTAGCGGACACGTCTGGCTCATTCTCTCCCACTCGACGGATGACTTTTTCCTCGAGATACCGACCAGAATTATCAAATCCAACTGCCGTAGGCCCGTCAAGTACTTGCGCTTCTTGGGATGGTGTATCCTGGGCAGAATAGGAGCCCTCAAGACTGACCGCGCTGGTGTGGCCGTGGGAGACGATGGTGTCTTGAACGACCAGGCCGTCTATTACTTTGTTTCGGACGCTGCCGATGACACCGGTCCGTCTCATGGAAAGCCACTTTCGTTTTTTAACTCACTCTTTGCAGCTGCCTTGCAATGCGCAGTGGATCTAGAAGTCATGGAACGCCGCAATTCCGACTCATTCTCCGACACATCTGCGGAAGCTGAGGATGAAGCGTTCAAACAGTCTCTCATCGAACGGGATGCTGTCTGTATGTTCACCAACGCCTCGAGACACGCATGCCGAGGAACACACATCATTCCAGAAGAAGTGGGCTCCTCAGCGTTGTCTTGGATTTTAGGACATCGACCGACCGAACTTGAAGGCGAATACGTATCGGATCTCGTTTCCTCAGAGGACGTGCGCAATGGGCTGTTGATGACGGGGGATTTACGCAACACGATGAATCGCAGGGAAGTTGGTGTTATCAAGGTGTGCTTCCAGAGTTTCTGCCACCCCTAACCTCCTCTTACCATCCTTAGACTCCCAATCCCGTCCTTGAAGTCGACGACATTCCACCCCGCCATCCGTTGACCCTGCTTCACGAGCAGGGCGAAGTGCAATACCCAGAGGGCAAGCGCTACACCATGCAGTGGCTTGGGGAGGACACCATGCTTGAAAACGTATTCCCGAATAACGCCGATGCGGCATTCCGCAAAGACAAGCAACTCCCCGACCCTTCGCCCGTGCTTCTCCATTACCAATATGGAGTTACTGCTGTATACCAGTGGGGAAGAAATGCGGGTGCCTACTTGGGCATCTCTAACTGGCCGAACCTCCCTCGCCCCTGCTCCCAGCGTAAAGGTCGCAGTCACTAAAGGCTGTGCTGGATGCAGAACTGGTTATTTTAATTTTGTCGAGTCATAGCCCCGAAGCCATTGGGAGGGTATGTACCGAGTACTACCGTCAAGAATATACTCGTTCTCGTCCGAATGACAAAGTGCGCAAAACACGCAAAAAGATGCCATGCTAACAGGAGGGACCGTGGCCATCGGTATGCACTGCGCCGTCTCCGACCAGAGGAAGGGTAGCCCCCGCCTTTGCTTGACTGGTCTCATAGGCTCCTGAGGGCGATCAACTCCCCAGGGTTTACCCGTGCTGAATCCTCGTTGGCTCTTGCTTGGCCAATTTGATGGGTAAGAATGGAGGGGTCGTCAGTTGAATAATGTAGCTTGTTCCGCGTACCCGGGTTGGTGGATATCTGCACTTTTCGTCAGCGCTGGCTCGACCGCTGCTGGGAGCCTTAGATTAGATAGCGCCGGGCCGGGAGCAGTGACGGAGGTAAATCGCCGCCAGGGCAACCATCACGTCGGTGCAGCGGCCCGCGCAACTTGTCTGCCTCACTCACTTGCTCGCTCAGCGACACAGCATGCTATCGTCCAATTCAGCGCCTGCACGCATGGAATCCTGCTTCAATTCTCGCCGGTTGTCTTGCGATTCACAGTGCATTCTCTGAACCGACTTGACGACTTGAGAGGCGTGTCAAATCCTCGATTCCTCATCACCTCGAGCAGACTCCGTCCAGTTTGGCACGGCGGGACGCAAAACTCCCAGTCTTCTACCCGTGAAGTGAATTGGCCAGGTCCCTGTCCTCTTCTCTCATGATGCCGCACTTTCTGTGGTCGTACGCCTTCGTCGTCTGACGCTCAGGAGCTGAGCTCGCTGCACACCGACACGGGCTCCTGTTGCATCTCCAGTTGGGGCGCGCTCTTATACGCTTGAATCCGCCACCCACTTTGCGGAGCCAAACGCTCTACCGTCCCCATTCGTTCTTTCAACAGCCGAGACCATGACCTGCGCTGAATTCCCAGCTCAAACTTCGCAACAAGATCATATGCACAAGGACCTCCAGCTGGGGAGCCCATACATGAGTGTAATTAGATTGCATTAAACAAACAATACGAGTCCTCTCATACTCAAAACGAGAGGAGGTGTGCTACAGCTCGATGAGAGTCCACGCAGTAAGTATTTCGTCCTCGTCTACAAACAACTGTTGCAGGTAATCTGCGACCGTCGCGTCAGCTTCTGAAGGAGGAGGGAAGGGAAGACATACAGCTCCGTCGAATCCACAAGTCTGCCAAACATCAACCCCACCGGCCCAGGAGCTGCATCCCGCACCGACGGCTTGTGCCGGCGAGGTGTAACACCCACCAGCGGCCGCAGAGCCGTTTTCGACGCAGCTGAGGCAGGTGGTGCAAGTGACCTATTCCCAATTCCAAGTTTAGTCGGAAGACTAAGGAAGCTAAAAAATGGAGACGCAGACGCACAGCACCCTCAAAACTACAAGTATCCCAAGCGGTGACGCCGCCGGCCCAGACCTGGCATCCGCTGCTGGTCGCGTTGGCAGGGGAGGTATAACATTCGCCCGAGGTGCAAAGCGGGGTGCTGCTTTGGGCGCGAGCGAAGAGCGCGAGAGTGAGGACGAGGAAGGTATTAGTGAACATTTGGGGTTGAGAGTAGGAGTAGGAAGGCAAGGATTCGAGTTTCATATTTCAAAGTTTTGTGGAGCTCGAGAGCGACGATCACAGCGCCCGCATGCCGATCCGTGTGGCGACCAGGCGATCCGTGTGGTGGGCGGCCAGGGCAGCCCGTCTTAGCCTAAGAGTTTCGAGGTACGCAGAGGATCATTCTCTTGACCGGGTCGCAAAATTGGTACAGAGGTCGTGCTCGTTCCAAGTAAAGCGTGTTGACGGCGCCAATCACGACTTTCTCTTCCGAGTAGCAGAACATAATAAAATAATCGTCACTACAGTATGTATCTCTACCTCGTCTTCTTACTCTCCCCCTCCCCATCAACCTTATCCACATCCCCAACCAACACCTGCCCATACTCATTAATCCGCTTGGGATCAATCCGATATATCCACCTCTGATACAAGAAAATGAGGAACACCACATCGTCCCGGAAACACGCCAGGCGGTGGAGGAACGGCATCTTGATACAAAACGCAAAGAAATCGTCAACGACGGTGCCTAGCGTCTTGTAGATCATGGCTTTCATGGGCATGTGCGCTACGCTTTTGAGCTTGTAGTTGATTATGAGCTGGGGAATCAGTTGCGCCTGAAAAGAAGAGTCAAGACATGCTACATGGAAAGAGGAGAGGTAGGACGCACGAAGCCGAACATGTACACAAACGACGTGAGCGTCGAAATCACAAAGCTGTACCACCCGCGATGCGTCTCGTAGATGAGCGAATACACGGTGTAACCAGCCAACAAAGGGATGGCCACCCAGGAAACGTATTTGAAGGCGAGCTTGTCATATCTGGAGACCGAATGAGACTCGAGTACGCCCAGAACAAGGTCACTCACTCTTGGGTCTTCTTCTCGTCCTCGCTCAGGACGTGCTTGTCTGGAACGAGTATGAGATATGTTTTGATGATAAGATGAGACCCACCTTTAACTTCAATCTTATACGGCAACAACGAACCTGCTGGGGCAGGCGCGAGGCTAATGTCCACAGCTTTCGTAATCTACAACACCACTTGAGCATCCAAAAACGAGACCAAGTGGAGCGACATTACCTTCCAGGCCTCGATGAGGACACCCGTCCCAGACCCGAAAAGAATCATCCAACTCGTGTTCTCATTGTTATCAATGAGATACAGCAAGATGATGAACTGCACGATAACATTCGTGATAATCTGGCGACATTGTCAACACCAATCGACTCCAAAAAAAGAAAACTCACCGTGCGGACAGACACACCGACCATTTCCTTCTTTTGTCTCCAGTGCGAGACGTCAGACGAAAACGCCAGCATCTCGAACCTATGTATGCCAATCAGCCTTGAACCTCAAAAAGCAGGAGAAATCAAACTCACACCATGTGCAAAACACTGACGAGCACCGTGATACCCAAGAACCACGGATTGGTCTCGAGCAACATACGCTTCACCTCATCGAGCTCCGTGCCCGCCCCGCCCTCCTTCTTTGCAGCCTCATTGAACCCGTGCGTCATGGAAGTGAAGATCTGGAACTTGAAGAACGACATGGGCTGGAAAGTAATCTGTATGGGGAGCACGGGGGTCGTAGAGTTGAGCTCAATGTAATGCTGGCGCAAATGCCAGAATTCATTAGGGAAGATGATGGGCTTGTAGAAACCCTTGGTGCCCGTCTCGTCGCGCGAATTGGGAACGAGGTGGACGTCTGTGAATGATTAGATTAGATTAATGTGAACGTTTGTATGCACGCACGTTCCATGAGCGGCGGAGGAAGGGTGCTGTAGGGAACTGTATTCGCGTCCGAGACGAGCCCTAGAGTAACGTTCTGTGGCGCGTTAGTAGTCGGACTTGGGAAGGGTGCAGTGAGCTCACCCGGTGCCAGTGGGCCATAATCACGTCGGCCTCGACCTAAACTAGTGTCATCACCTAGACTCCAGAATGCGCTAAATTACGCACAGGCTCCTCTTCCTCCTCCGTGGCATTCGACTTGAGCAGGTTCTTCACTTTGCGGACCTTGAGTCTCGGGATATACGGCGTTAGCACTAGAAGCAGTCAGTAATGCAAAGACGTAAAATGGAAGCAGACATACGCTTGCGGACGTGGTGGATATCCTCTGGCCTGAACGCCTCGTTTTGTGGGTTCGGGTTGGCTCCATTTTTGGTGAGGAATATGTCTGCCCACAACGAACCGTTGTTCAGCACGCTCTGTTCAAGGCCGTCAAAAGGAAGTTGAAAAACACGGTAACGGGGACGCACCTCAGGGAACTTGATATCATACTCGACCACGCGCGCCTCGTTCCAGTCGCCAAAGGTGATATTGTCCCAGACAAAGCTCGGGAGACCTTCATCCTGGTCCTTCCGATATCCAGACGTCCATTTCGGTGAAAATACATCGCCGTTGGGTGACGTGGACAGGTGGACGTGCATATCGAGTGGCTGGCCTAGTGTCCATGCTGGCAGGACCTGCACCGGGGCAACTGTTCTCGGATCGACTGTTGGTACCGGTGCACTTCCGTCTGCTGGCGGTTGCGGCTGAGCAGGGTTGGCATTGAAGAGATACTTGGAGGCTGCGCAGTGTCAGAGCTGGCCCAGGAAAATATTCCGAACGCGTACCAAGTTGCGAGACGGCAAAGATGATAAACGCTTGCTGAAATGTCGTTTTGGTAAGGGTACGGAAGATATGGGAGCCACGAAACGCACCTGGGCGTAACCAAACAGTTTTCCGACCGTAGATTGCTCTCCCGCCTGAGGCTGGCCTGCTGCAGGCGCGGGGGCGGCTCTTGTTGTGCCGCTGGACATGGTGGTTTTGCCGACGTGCCTGGAAGCCGAATTTGGATCATGCCATCAAACGCGCAACTCTTTCTTCTCCTCTCACCACACCCGACCGTCTCGCGTGGCCTGTCTCTCACACAGACCGACTGGACTATGTATGACATCAGTCGACAAAGCATTGCTGGATACTGCATCACCAAGATACCTGACAAGCAACGTTCATCGGCCCAGCTGTTGTTTCCGTGCAGCCCCACCGCTCCATTCCAAGCGGTGTTATTTTTCTACACCATGAATGGTTTGGAATGGACCCATCGTCGGAAATACTTCTTTGGTGGCGCCTCTTCAACACGCTGCGGGTTCCCATGACCATCTTAATTTTTCCCTGCAATATGCTTGTCCTCCTGCGCTTGCTCCTCGGACTTGATGTGGTGCATCGTCCGACGTCGGGCGCTTGCTTGCTTTCATGCAGTCATTTTTTGCCCGGACCCTTTCCTTTATTCCGTGTATTCGTGTAGTCCACAAATTCAATGGATTTTTTGCTCCGCGCATGAAACAAGGGCCGGGACTGATTGATACTGTTTACGGACACGGGCAAATATTCAAGCGATGACTGACTTGTGACCTCGTTTGGTCCTACATACTCGACACTGGCGCCCGTGGACCTCCAATGCCCGGCCCAGCCTACGCCTGCGCCTGCCTCAATGTCCGCATAACAGTAACCACCTCAGTTTTTTTACCTCCACCTGATGTGGCTCCGACACCCGATTTCACTCCCGTGCACGTCGCCGATGAGGGTATTTCAGTGGTCCGTCCCTTTGACTCCCAACTTTGCGCGTCGAGCCCTCATTTTTTTCCTCAAAAAACAGGTCCATCCACAGGTCACTCTGAGAATCAGGACGCGCGGAGAACTCACTGCGGGACAACGGCGAGCGCGATATACATCTTTGACTTGTCTCGTGTGCCATGTTCTCGTATATCGCGTCCATCAAATCCTTTCCCCCGACACGGACACTCGGGATGGCCCTCTGCTGCCCTCGGAAGACTGGGTTGAGCAGGATCTACTCAAGTCTTCGACTGGCTGGATTGAAGTCCACAAAGACTGCCTGGTCAGCCTTCATTTGCATTTCCCTCGTTCTGTGCTCATTCTTGCAGACCGGGGACGCTATTACACGCTCTGAGAAATCGCCGCAATATTCTCCCATTTTTTCAATCGCGATCCCGACGGCACCTTCACCTCCCCCATCTCCCCAACCGACGACAATCGAGGACGGGCCACAAGTTTCGTACCTTGCCGATCTGCCCCCGCTGTTCCTACCTCCTCCGTTCACCCCAGCACACCCCGTCTTTGTGCACCTCTCATCTCTCGCAAAAGCTGAATCCGACGCCCAGAGGGCCGCGGTCGAATCCTACGTGGCCAACGTAATGCGAGCTAAAAGCGCAGAACTGGCTCAGTCCGAGTCACGCCTCCGGCACCAGGTCGAAACCGTGTGGCGTCAGTTCCGCCAGGGCCTTGAGTCTGTCGAGCATTCGGATTCAGCAGCTGCCCTCGCCTCACCCCGATCACCCCGTTCCCCCGTTCCCCACTACTCTGGTAATATGGGCTCCCCCTCAAGTCCCACACGCAGCCACACGCCCGTCGAACGCGTCCTCGATTTCGTCCCAATGCACGTGCCCCCGATCCGCCAAAATCGGCCTGCAGCCCTCTCCTCCCTCTCTGCGTCGCTCGCCACATCCAGTTTCCACCATCCACGCACCGAGGAGCAGCTAGCACTGCCTTCCCCCGACCGTCCCGAATCTCCGCGAACGGCGGTCAGCGGCAGCTCCATCACCCTCGCGGGATCTCCACGTGCAGGAGCTTTCAGCCTCCCTCGGCGCATCCTGGACGAGGGCGCCTCTGTATTGCAATTTTCCCGCAATCACAACGAGGATATCAACACGGCAGCCAGCTTCCGTTTGTTCCAGAGCATGGAAGAGGATATGGCACGGCACAAACAGGCCCGGGAGCGCCAATTGCAAGATCGGGAGAACGCGGAGGTGCAGGCACCAGTGGCGTCGACCTCCGCGGACGGGTCGTCCGCGGTAGCTCAGGCCGGACCGAGCACCGTGAACGGAAACGGCCAGAACCATGCGGAGAAGAAGAATGGGCTGACGGAATCGCACGCCGACGGGGCACGCGGGGAAGGGAGCAGCGGCGGCAAGGGCAAGCAGAAGAAGGTGGTTACTTTCCAATCGCAGCCCGCCGTTGTCACCATCAAGCGCGAGGTCGATGCCGAGAAGGAGGAGGAGGCGCGCCGGGCGCGCGATGACGGTGAAGGTATAGTTGCTTTCCCACTCCAAATCAATTTATGCTCAAAGATCTATCCAGAGATGATGTTCGCGATGGAGGAGGCGAATGGCCGCTACCGAATCTGCGGAGGAGGGTGCGGTTATGATGTTTGTCGAACAACCTCCGCAACCGCGCGGGTCTCAGCCCCGACGGCGCAAGGAGCAGACAGATTCAACAGGGTTGCCTCAATCCTTTTCGGCATTACGTCCAGCTTCGTTGCCCGTCCCTTCTCATATTGTTAGGCGAAGTCCAACTTCTCCCGAGCCTGAGCGAAGCCCAGGCTTCTATACCCGAGGAGGACGGTGATGAAGTGCCTGAGGAGGAAGAGAAGGAGGAGTACAACTCGCGAGACTTGCAGATCAGGAGGCTGGTAGCGGCCGATATACCCAGTCATCGCGGGGCCTGGAGAAGGGGCAGCGATGAGCTCAAGGCGCTGGTTAGTGGTAGGAGAGATGAGGAAGAAGATGAAGATGAAGATGAAGATGGTCCGAGTCCTCTGCCACCACCACATCTAAACGGCCGAGGCACCCAAGCTGGGATACCCGGCTCTCTGCCCATCGCCATTCGTCCACTTGTAAAACCGCGCACGATCCTCAGCCTTGCTTCATATCGACCACAGACCCTACCTGCCGCTGACCCGGAGCCGGAACCAGAGCCAGAACCTCCAATATCCTCCTCCTCGAACGCTATCCGCACGGCTCTGTATCAGGAGCGGGACCAACAACGTGCGATGGATCCGGGAGCTCTCGATTTCCCTGTTGACTATGGCAGGATCGTCGAGGAGGAGGAGAACAGGACGGCCTCGACGTCACGAGCGGGCAGTGTTCCTGAATCAGGACGAGGGAACCAGCGGGCGCTTAGTATCCTTCAAGCGCGCAATGAGCTGCCCGACTCGGGGATGTGGCGAAGTCTGGCGTCATGAAGGTTCTGCTTTGTTGTTAATATTCCGTGCTTTCCTGACATAAACATACCCTCATCCATCCATCCATCCATCTACATATTTCATCCGATTCTTGCTTCAATCAACAACCAATGTTCAGCTCTGCAACTCTACGCCTACGTGTACTACCTAATGCGTACTGTACCCAAAAATTCTTAGCTATCTATTTGTGTTTTTGTGAGTGGGGGTGTAGCTTGTAAGCATGTACAGTAATCTGCTCTTTTTTTCATTCATATACCGCCTCTTTCGCACACCGAGAGCACCGACAAGCGAACCGCCATCCCCTCGCGAGCTCTTTCCTTCTCCTTAACCGACACTCCGAAGTGGTCTCCCCTTCATCATGGTGTTGGTTGACGTCGATGTACGCCACGGAGAGTTCTTCGCCTTTTTTGAGATCCCGGATTGCGATGAGCTGCAATTCGGATGTGCCGGATGAGAGGGAGGGTCGGGCGTTGGGTGCGCAGGAATGGGGGAGGTAGGCTGATACGGTGTAGACTGCTGTGCCGATTTGACGGGAGGTGCCGTAGGGTGTGCGGGTTAGTTCGCTGTCTTCGGGGCGGAGGGTAGGTGTGGGCTGGAATCAATGTTTTCAATAAACAGATAAGGGAAGGGAGAATTAACTCACGCGATCTTCCCTTCCCCCGCCGAAACACACCCCGTACGCATTAAAGACGAGTCGCCCAAGTAAAGCCTTGTGCGCCTGTTCATTAGGCAGGAACGTCTCGAACCCAGGGAACGTCTCTTTCAAAACCCCAGCAATAAGCGGCTGCTCCTCGGCTGGTGGGTTCACGATTCCAGGAGTCCACCGCTCGACGTGATCCTCGATATTATACTCGCCGCCATCCGATTGAGTGTAATCATCCCCCGCTGCCGCATCAGTAGTAGTCGTCTTGTTCCCGGTGAGCTGCCGAGCGATGAATTTCGCTACAAGGAGCGCGCCGACGCGGCTGTCTTTTGATAGATACGAGATTAATTGGGATTGTGCTGCCCGGCGAGCTTCCAGCGCGGCTGGTGCAGCAGCCAGTTGAGCTAGCTCGGGTATACCCAGCGCCAGAGGCTCAAGGGTGAATAAAAGGGCGTGCCATCGGGATTTTGAAGCGACCTGGCATGGTTTGGAGCAAAATGCGAGCGTCGTGCCGTCGGAGGAGGTCAGTGAAAGAGAACCTAAAGCGAGAGCAGGTTGAATCTCTCGTAGACAGTGCGAGCAGTGCGTCCCCGCAAGCTGCAAGTCGTAGTCCAGCACCGTAAGCAAGGGGTGTTCCTTTTAGAAATGATAAATTACTTTCAGATGGCCCTGAGGAAGCCCAGAGGTTTACCTTGTATATGACTTCACCAGCTGCGACGTCTTTCGTCAGAATCAAAACCTTGTCGGGCCCAGATGTATCTGAATTCTCGGGACGCGCTTCCATAGATACGTTCATCCGCTTCGGCGGGAAC
Organism: Roridomyces roridus; assembly: GCA_029378245.1. NCBI lineage: Eukaryota > Fungi > Basidiomycota > Agaricomycetes > Agaricales > Mycenaceae > Roridomyces > Roridomyces roridus. The sequence goes on from JARKIF010000005.1 coordinate 2,624,643, forward strand.
ACTTCAAGATACGCTACACCTCTTCTCAGCGCCAATAATCTTATTCACGAAGCTCAGGCGCACCTCCGATCTTCGATTTGAGCTATTGCAAGCAGATGGAAAAAGGGGATGTATTAGAACGAGAACGATGCATGAGGGGCAGCAGGAGAGGTGTGAGAATATATGGTGGCTACATGGCAGAGCAAATCGTTTTTGGGTTGTATTGTCTATGACGCGGGGGTTTGGGAGCCAGGGTCAGTTATCTGATCCCACTCCTGCGAGGATGTCTCCGACGGGGGTCCGCCCCTCGTTGGGCTCGCTTCGGCCACTTCATCGAGGTCTTGTACGGAGGGAGAACTCACGTCGAGATCCATAAGAGCAACAACGATCTTTTCAAATGAATCAGCATGAAGCCAATAGAAAAGGAAGAGTGGCAAACCTTGACGATGGGGTCTGGAACCGTCTTTTTGTAGATGGCAAGGAGGTCGGTCGGGGATGGGTACACAGCAAGCGCGCGGTAGAAAGACAAGGCCGCAGGGAAATGGAATCCTTCGCCTGCAGCTAGTCAGTCAGTCTGGACACCCGCAAAAAGACAAAGAACGCGCCTCTAGCAGCCAACTGCTCGCCCATAGCAACTTGAGACATAAAGTAGTTTTCCCGTCCTTCCAACGACGGCACAGGCTCGCTCTTGATGAGCTTGAGCGCCTCGCGCAAATCGGCTTCCGAAACCTCGGATTCGGCAGACATCGCCTCCCTGGACTCTGCCATCGACTTGTCGACGCGTTTCTTTTGTTTCCCTGTAGCAAAAAGGGTTGGCACCAAGATCAGAGACAAGCGTTTGAAAGACTTGCTTATTTGCTTGCGGAAGGTGGCATCTGTGCGCCTGCGATAGTCAAAGTAGACAGCATAGGCAACGAGACCGCAGACAGAAAGGCCCGCAATCGTCAGAGCCGTAGTAGTCGTTCGGGAGGTCATGGCGCAAGCACGGAGGAGAAAACACAGCCACGATATGCCGTCATCATTTGGCCGGCAGAAAAAAATGCAATACAAGAACGACAGCGCGGACAGCGAGTAAATAATGGATGGTACAGTAGATAAATCACTTCTTCACCGCCCGAAGCTGTTCTCGTAGCTTGCTATTCTCCATCTGCATCGTGTTGAGCTCGTCGAGCAACGCCATGCTCTGTCCCTGCTCAGACATCCGCATAGCATCAATCTCAGCCCGCGCATCGTCCAACCCCGCCCGTGCCTCGGCAAGCTGCCCTTCAAGCTGTCTCCTTACAGCTTCAGGTGCATCTGCCGCCTCCGCAGCAAGTGCTAGCGTCTTGGCGCTCAGCGTGTTATTCGCCTCCGTCAACTGTTCCAGAGTCGCAGCCTGCTCGGCAGCCTGTGTCTCCACGTCCAGCTTCTCGGCTGACACACGCTCAATGGTGCTCTGCAGCCTCGACACCTCGTCTTGCAACCCCGACACCCTGTTGGCAAGCTCCATATTCCGCTCCTCCAACGTCCTCACCTGCTTCTGGTACGTCTCCAACGCCCCACTGCCCTCCTGCGCAAGCTTCTGTGCTCGCTCCGCATTCTTCTTGAGTAAATCATGTGCCTGCGCAAATCTCACAAGCCGCTCAATCAGCGCACGGTCGTCTGCAATCAACGCCTGCACCCTCGAGACAAACGCGTCCATCGAAAACGGTGCGTTTGAATTGGGGTTGGGCGAGGCAGGCGTTCGCGGGTCGTACAACGACTTGAGCGAGCGGACGTCCAGATCAGACAGGGAAGATGGGTTCGGGCTCGAGGGTTGCGTCGGCGAGCTGGCACCTGAGCCAGGGCGGAATCGCGACTGTTGCCCAAACTTGGCCGCAGCTGCACGCGCTTCCGGCGAAGGAAGGAGGACCCATAGAGGTTGCAGCATGGCTGCAACCTGCCTGCTATCACCTGCAAGAGGTGTTGGTGATAATGGAGGGGAACGCAGAGTGTCAGTCTAAGAAATATTTCAGTAAAGAAACTAGAAAGCAACATTGTTCCAACCTTGGCACGAAGTTCCAACGCCCGTACTTCGTTGCGCGCCTGCTCGCGTTCGCGCCGCGCCTCCTCGACCTCGCGAGAGAGTGCTTCTCGCTTGTCCAACCCCGACCGAACATCGTCCTCCAATTTTCGGCCGTAACGTCTCCCACTCTGCTTGAGAAGCTGTCTGGACTTGCATCTTGGTAGCAAGACCCAGTAAATGCGATCCAAATGCAGAGACAAGTGCTGCGAGCCCTGCATCTCCCGTGTACAGCGGCACACTGTGCGTTCTCGCCAACGCACGCAGAATAGAAACACCCTCATCCAGCTCGCTTTGCACTTTTTGCATCGCAGCTGCATCATCCGCTCGTAATCGCTCCGTCTCGTCCTGCAACCTCGCCAAATCCTCCAACCGTTCGTCCTCCGCGTCGTTCTTATCTCGATCCCACGCCGCCCGCTCAGCTTCATGCTCTTGTATCAACGCAGCGCGTTCTTCTGCCCATGCAGCCTTCTCGCGTTCCAACGCCTGCATGTCCTCGCCCATCCCCTCGAGCCGCTGGCAGCTCCCGCTCAAGGGCTGCAATAGTATCCTGGGCGCTACGCTGCTCCTCCGCCCGCGCTTCTTCCACCGCATCCCTGTCCGCCTGTGCAGCAGCCAACTCTCGAGCCAGCTCTGCCTGCTTTGCGCTCGACGCTGCAAGCGCCTCAGTGGCTCGAGCAAGTTTCTCCTCGAGTGCCAAGAAGGCAGGCGGCGGCGTGCCTTTGCCCGACGGAGAGACGGTCTCTGCATGCCCCGCGAAAAAATGGGCGCCGTCAAAACGTACAGCTGTTCGTTTGTGACGTGCTACCACTAAAAGAAGAGCCGGGCTAAGTTGGGCCGAGGGGGTGTTATACCCCGAGTCGACGTTCTCCTTCTTGTTCTTGCTCTCCAAGGTGCGCACAGAGTAGCTGAGTACACCAGCACGATGTTCCAAAAGTCGTTTTTGTATCTCGTTGGCACGACTCGAGACGCGGAAGAGCTCCCGCTCGGCGGATTCGACGCGCTTACTCGCAGCCTCGAGCTGCTCCTCGGATTGCTTCGAGACTTTCTTGTGCGCGGCGTTGACACGGCTGAGAGACAGAGCGGCGTCCCGAATCTTGGTCTCGAGGGCAAGCTTCTTGGTCATGGCGCCTTGACGAGATGTTAGAACTTGTTGCTCCTGTACATGAATTTGAGGGAAAATATCTACAAAAAGCAGCCGTGCACGCACCTTCTTGAGATCATCAACCTCCTCCGAGCTCAAAATCTCAAAATCCCTGCTGTCCACGACAGCCTCGCTGGCCAGGAGACTCATGAGCAGCTCATCGCGCGTATTGAGCGGAGGCTGCATGGCCGTCCTCGACGTAGCAAGCCTCGTGGCTTGTGGTGGTGGAGGCACGCGCGAAAGTGACGACGGGATTAAGTTTAGACGACGCCGGAGACGACGGTAATGAGCCATTGGTGAGTGGGGATTTGGGAGAGCCTGGTCTCAAGTGGTCTCTGTGCTGCGAGCCGGTGAGCGGGTAGCTTTCTGGTCGGTCGTCCTGCTTGTCCTTCCGGAGAGACAAGGGTGCGGTGGTAGGGGAGGCTGTAGGGCGACTGCGGAGGCCATGTAGGCTGGCCCGGCTTGAGTGGGAGTCCATCTGAGGGCGGAGGGGAGGCGGTAGAAGTCGCCGATGCCAGGAATCCACGGACCCTGCCTCCAAATCCGTTCATGAGGGTTAAAGCAGAGCGTGGCAAATTACGTCAGAAGAAATTTCCATATTGGGACAATGGACGAGTACTTCCAAAACAGGAAAATTAGAATGTCTTCTACTTTAACAATTTGAGTCCCTCCTGCAAGCCATTAATATGGATATCCATCCCCTCCTTCTTCAATTTCTCGTGAGGTAAAGTTCGGCTTTCGTCAGTACCACCGGCATCTGTGAGAAGACGAGAAACGATTTAAACTCGGTGGTTCCAAGGAGCCTCCTTCTGCGGGCTATGGGAGCAGCGGCAATCACTAGCAGAACTTCTGGTTCAATCTTCCCCATGAAGTGCCGGTATTTCCGGCAGTGAACTGAGAGTCTTTCGAGCCCCGGTACGAAATCCTCGTCCGAGGCGAGTTGTTCGAGAAAGATGCGGACAATGCCGTCCGAGGGATACCACAGGTCCAGATGCGAGAGACGACCTTGTTCAAAAGCCTTTGAAATCATCCATAGCTGCTGCGGGTCTGTTGGATTGGCGGAGAATACCAATGAGGCTGTACACCACGTTCGATGAATGAATCCAGGGCCGGAGTCTCGTAGTCCTTGACACCTTCTAGTCGGAGGACTCGGAGATTCGGAAAGTGGACAAACTGGAGAATCTCCAAGCTGCATGCCTCTTCTTGATCGTCTGACGACTGGAATCCGTGTCGCAGGACGAAGAGAGACATGCTTGGATGAGAAAGGACCACGGTATCGTGAGGATCCGCGTTTTCAAAGATCGAAAAGGTGCAGGTGGTGAGGTTTGGCATGAGACGCAAAACTTCCATGCAGTCGGAAAGGCGCATCAAATCGCCAATGAATGACTTGAGCTGCCCCCATGGGAGAGCAACCAACGCAGGTGGAATGCCATGCAAGGTGACTGCTTCCAACAAAGGGGCACTGCTGAACATCTCGAACGGGCCCTGTGGAGCTTCGTCCTGCTCCCGAGTCTCCATGCGGAGCACCAACTTGCAGAGCGAAGAAAACTCTGGGTGGTAGACGTCCAGCTGTTGGAAGTCGCGCTCGGATAACTCGAGCACCATAAAATTGAATCTCTGCGCATGCCGCGCAAAGTTCTCGGCGAACCCAACAAAGTCGTCGATATCCGCTATTGACCCTGCAAACCTGACGTAGAAAGGCCGGTTGCGCGAGCGTTCAAGCCACGTTCGGGATATATCAGCGACATGGGCCTTGCGAACTGCCACGTCGAGATTCAGGCTGGTCCACAACGCAGGCGTGGAAATGACAATCTCGCGCCACCGACGACAGATTTGCAAGAACAGGAGTGGCGCAACCTTGGCATCGACGCCGGACCACCAAGTTGGTAGGCAATGAATGAAGATTTCGGAAGTGATTTCTGGTGGCAGAGATAACACAGGATAGGTGAGGGCGTCCAGTTGGGCCTGCTTTTCGTTTAAACGAGCCTGCAGAGATGATATATCTCGCGAAATTCCATCGACCTCGTTTCGGAGGTCTTTAGAATGCATTGGACGTTGGAGAGTTTCGCGCAGCACGGAGGGGGTGAGAGGAGGAGACAAGGAGTCCTTGAAGGAGCAATGGTCATCATGTACATGTTCAGAACAAAGAGTGCGTGCGCAAACAACGCGTCAACAAGTGCTGATTGTTGCCAATAAAAACCCCCAATTTCGTTTAAGTATATACATCCATTCAAGCCTTCTTCGGCTTCCAAGCAGCAATCCAACTCTTTATCGACGCCAAACCCTTCTGCTGTACAGCAAGAACACTCGGATTCGCCGTTGCCTCAGCAGTCGCTGGAGAAATTGACATCAGGCGTGTATGCGGTGTAGAGATGAAATGGGACGCACAAAGATCAGCACAGTGGTATCCCTCCCCAACAGCGATCGGCTGAGACGACGTGCTCTTGAGGTTCACGCCCGGCGCTGAGACAGTCGAGTATCTCCATGGATCACGTTCCCCATTCGCAAAGAACAAATTCGAAATAGTGACATTCCACCCGTCGTACAGCTTGTTGGTCCGTGCCGTCTGGACGTTTGGCGGCTGTGGGAACGCCTCGGGGAACATTTGCTGGCATTGACGGAGATCGTATCCGGGTTGGATGATTCGGGACACCAGACTCGGGCTGGCGGGCGGTGCGGACTCTTGGAGGTACCCGACTTCGTTGCAGCTACGCAAAGGTCAACACAGGGAACAGCAGTGAACATGCGGTACAAACACGATCCAGAACCCTACCGCGATGTCAGCCGAGGCACAAAAATGAAATGATGAACGTACAAGAGCGGTTGGCATCATCTATACTCGTATCGGTCCAGAAGGACTGAGAAGTGTTGTACGTTCCCAAGCAATCCCTGTCAAGCCTAAGTGAGAAACGCAGCAACCTTTTACATGAAGAACACTTGCTCGGCAGTATCATCTCCACAAACTACAAAAAGCGTCAGAAAGTGCCCCCAAACCTGACGAACTGATCCACTTACTCAGCGCCAAATACGTCTCGGTCCAGAACGAAGACCACGCAGAAAGCGCATGATCGACACCCCACCCACTCGCAGGCGCATTCACTCCGTTCTTTACCTCAAGGGCATCGCAGAACTGGAAGAAAATGGCCCCAGCACCAGTAGAAAGCGACAACCCCTGCCAATCCCAAAGATTCTCCCGCAGCGAGCCCGCAACGTCGTCCAAGTGAGTCATGTCGCCCATCCCGAAAGAATCTTTGATCTCTTGAATAGCAGTCTGGTTCTTGCCGGTGAACACCTAACCAATAAACTCAGAACAACATCAAGGCAGAGGAAGATGAAGCAAACCTTGTCCACGTGCGAAACAACAGCCTCGATATCCGCAGAGCAATTCGCCGCCATGAATAATCGCTCGGGCTCAAAGTATTGCCAAAAGTCCAGAATCGCCTCAACGACAGCGCTCGATGCGTAGCCCGCAGCAAACAAGCCCGGCTTGTTCACCATCGTCCAGCTCGTGAGCGCACCAGAGTAACTTCCGCCGACAAGAATCCACGGCGTCGTTGAGGGCTTGAGGTTACCCCCGTTCGGCATCGGGAGGACGACGTTCTGGGTAAAGTACTCGAGGTCGTCGATCGCCTGTTGGATGGTGTGGACTCGAAGACTGTTGACGCTGAGGTCCGGGTGAGGGTTACTCAATCCATAGAACCGGTGCTCGATGACGATAGCCGCGCCGTTTTCCTGCTGGGCGATTTGTCCGTTGATCGTCCTGTTGGTGAGGTATCCGGTGTAGGCTGGTCATTTGGCGTCAATGAATCGTTCGGAGTTCTTTTGAAACGAAACTCACGAGCGGCGTTGGCTTCGCCCGGGGTCATCAGAATAATAGGACCACCTTCAGGACGCTCAGTGATTGACTCGGAACAGTGTCGATGCGAACCTGGTTCATAGAACTCGTATGTATGCCAATACCTCTGCGTAAACGTTCCCAGAGAAGGCTGTAAACGAAAGGTTCATTAATGTATCTTCAAAATGAGAGAATCCCCCTCACGTTATTGTGGTCAATGAGCTGCTGGAAAGTGTATCTACATCATACTTGGTGTCAGTCAGCATCCACGAGGTCTTTTCTGGCACGTACGTGGTATTGTACGGCGGCAGAACGGTCCCATTCCTACTGGTCACAGGCGCAGTGCTTTCCTCCAGAGGCACAACAGGCACGACTGGCAGCGGGGGAAAGTTTGCCCGCCTGGCGGAGACCAGAGAAATGCAGCATGTGGCGAGGAGCGAGAGCTTGACGAGGGGAAGCATATTGACCTTGACCTTGACCTCGAGGGGAAAGAGGAGGAGGCTGCAGGCCGTTTATCGTACGTATCCTTATATGCCAGCTGGCGGTCCTTTTGACGAATGCGGCGAGAAGACTAGGACAGACCACATGGCCACCCCAGTACGAGATCTCAACGATATCGTTGCGACTCCGGGACGCTCGGCGAATGGACTAAATGTTTTTGATAGTCAAGCAACATAGCAATCATCAGAAAAAGAAGGCGGCAATCCGGGGTAGTTTGAGCGCAGTATTCAATGGTTTGAGGGGCGAAAAACGATGAGCTGTCGCCTGAGGAACGTATTTGCTAAATGGAAGGTCAGAGCACATGCAGACTTCAACAGATACGGGAGGAATAGAAGAGAATCAGGTGGCCAACAGAATCCTGGCACCGGCGCGCTCAACGGGCGGCGCCGCGGTGCCGCGTATTGGGTTCGGACGGGGTCAGGAGGAGGTATAGAGATAGAGAAAATAGCTCCAGTGTTGTGGCAGGAAACAAGAACGCCGATGTGTTCTCTAACTAGTCCATACAAGTCCATTTATTTCAACTATTCCTCCGGGAGCGTCTTCTTCAACCACTCCTTCAAGTCGTTCAACTCCTGCTGGCTGGTCGAGTGCGCGACATTCGAATACGTCTTGAATTCAAACAACGACCCTTTGAATTCCGCAAACTTGCCGTTCGCGGTCTCCTTCACCTCCGGCGTCTTGGTTTTTTCAATCACCATTCTTGCAGAAGCGATAGCGAGTTCGGGTCTGACCAGAGGGTCGATCTGACCCTGGCCCCAAAAGATCGGGAGAGACTTGGCGTATTCGGACTGTATTTCTCTCGTAAATGGACGCCCAAGGAAAGAAGGGATGCAGACACGCACGGGTTGTATAGCGACATCGCCAGCAGCGAAAGGCAGTCCTCCCACTCAGAGGCAGCCACGCACTCAACACCGCCAGCCCCGCAAGCTTACGCTCCGAGCTCAAACCAGTCAACAGCGTCATGGCGCCGCCCTGCGAGAAGCCGCCCAAGACGACACGGTTGGCAGGGATGCCTGCATCGACCTCGCCGCTGATGATCTGGTTGAGCTGATACTCGCTCTTGCGCATCCCAGCACCGTCCTCTCCCGAATCAAAGCCGAACGAGGTAATGTCGAACCACCCCGGCATCTTCATCCCTCCGTTAGCGGTAATGGGAATCATGGGGCTGCATTTCGTCGAGTGAATATCACACCAGTGTGGTGGAATTTAGCGCGCCTGTGGGGAAAGATCCATTTGACATGAGGCATTTCGCTGCTGAACATATCGCCAACGGGTTCCCTGAGTTATCATTGAGCGGGCTGGGCTGAGTGTTGGATATCTGGCCATACCATCCTGCGCCCGTGTCGCCGAGGCCATGTACGAAAATCACGGTCGCAGTGTGCTTGGAGATGGCGGGGAGTATGATAGACTTCAAGGGCGCAATTCCAGCCATGTTTGAGCGGAGGTATAGGCCGGCAGAGACAGCGATGAGCAGAACAACAACGATGTGGAAGAATCGAATCGACAATCTCATCACTTTGATCTCTTCCAAATCATGGACGCCGATGTCGAAGCGGACAACGTCGAGGTGGACACTGTCGAGGTGGAGGCACCTGCAGCAGCGGAAGACGCCCAACCAACTCAACCCTCGAAAAAATCGCTGAAAAAGGCTGCAAAACGCGAAAGATTCCAAGCTCAAAAACTCGAACGCCGAGCCCGCGAAAAAGTCGCGAAAAAAGAAAAGCAGAGGATACGCGCGGAGAAGCGCGCCGCCGGGGAGCTAGACGAGGAAGATCTTCCAAAGAAGAAGAAACCACGCGTGGGGCCGCCGTTTGGCGGGCGGGTCGTCGTGGATTTGGGTTTCGACGAGAAGATGACGGAGAAGGTGAGGGTCTTGTGCAGATATTCTCTCAACTTCCCGACCTTAATGAAGGGAGTGTAGGAGGTCCATTCCTTGTGTTCGCAGCTGGCCTACACGTATAGCGCGAACCGTAATGCTGGGCACCAATTCTCTCTCCTTTTCACTGGGCTCGACGGAAAGACCCTAGCGCGTATGGACAGCATGAGCGATGCAGGGTACAAACGCTGGGCTAATTCCGAATTCTGGACGGAGGGATACGAGCGTCTATGGTCGGAGGACCCCACCGTGAAACCGACCATCGTGTACCTCACCGCTGACTCGGATGAAGAGCTCACGGAACTCAAACCAGAGGAGACGTATATCATTGGAGGTATCTGCGACCACAATCGTCTCAAGGTAAACCTTCTATTTATTTCGAGACAAGTTGTACTGAATCTCTGTAGAACGAATGCCTGAATAAAGCGACGGCCGACGGTGTCCGCACTGCCCGTCCTCCCGATTGGGACCTACCTCTCCGACCTCAAGACACGCAAAGTCCTCACCGTAAACCAGACGTTCGAGATTCTCGTCCACTGGGTCGACACGCGCGACTGGGAGTCGGCGTTCCATACCGTTATCCCAAAACGCAAGTTCGAGGAAAATTCAAAGGAGAAAGCAGCGGTACCGGAAGGTACTGCTGTGGTGAGCGTGGAAGAGGTGGAAGAGCAGACCGAAGCGTGAAGCAGCTTGTATTCATCTTGTACGCACGGAATTCAATCAAAATGTTACATTAGCATTAAATATTCAGTAGATATAATCTTGGGTCTACAGTCTACTCTCTAATTGGCAGCATCCATTGTTGCAACAACCTCGTCCCTCTGCTTCCCATTTTCCAGCCCCTTCTTGACGATCTTGCCTCCTCCCTGCGGCTCTTGGACCCACCGCACCGAGCCCTTGACCCACGCCGAGCTGCCCAACCCCTTTACCGCAGCCACAATGCCGCTATCCACATTCGGCGGCATCCCGTACTCCCAGTCTAGCTCCCCGCCGTATTTTTTCGGGAGATCCTCGACGCGCATGAACTGCGTTAACGTGGGCTTCATATCCGCTGCGCTGAGGATAAAGATTTTGGAGGTCGTAACGGGGTCAAACCAGCGCTTTATCCAGCCCCAGACGGTCGGGAAGAAGGAGGGGGCGCCGAGGATCTAAAAATGGTCAGCGTCTGGATACGAGGAAGAATAGGAAGCGAACAAAAAGCCGATCAAGGGTCTCGGGGTAGTGCGCTGTCGCAAGCGTACTGGCTGCTTGCATGTGCCCCTTGAGATTCCAAAACGTCATGAGCCCAACATTCGAGATGTCGACGATGTGAGACGTGGATGACACGGGACCTCGGGATTCGGGCGGTCAGGGACGGCGTTGCACAGCGGGAGCACGAATTCGGACATGTTCTCGTAGAGGGCACAGAGCATGCGCATCTTTGGCGGGATGGGGTCCGATGAGGAGGTTGGGGACGCGTTTTTGAGGATGGTGGAGGATTTCTCAAAGGAGGCCATGTGGTTTTTGATGTGCGAGATCTCGTAGACGTAGACTGGACGCCCGGAAAAGTCGCGTCGGCCAGTCCATTGGTGGTACTGTAACCAAATTGACCAGAGAAACATGGGGAAGACTGGGTACATACCACCTTTCGCGCCTCTTCGTAGACGTCCACATCGAATGTATCGTACAGTTCGTCCAGCTTGTTCGTTTCCCGCCACTGTTCAGTGTCCTTGAGCTGCGCCAGAGCATCATTCACCACAAACTTGCGAGCCCGAAGATATCGCCTGTAGCGCGTTCGATGAGAGAATTACGTCCTTAGACCGAGACGCACAGCAAAGCAGCCTCGTTGAGGGAGGGTCTCGTCTTGCCCGGCGTCCACAACCCATCCTTCTCACAAGCCACCTTGAACTCGGCGAAAGAGGTTTCTTGCTCTGGTGACAGGTGCCCTAGCTGACCTGCAAGATTGTGGGAGGTGCTCGCGGAAGCGTCGGTGGGGAGGTCGTCTTTGGCCATTGTGGACGTCGGGAACAAGAACGATTTCCGATTACATATAGAAATTTGAGATGATCGCCCCAACGTAATGTTGGCTTATCATCTCTTCCTCTACCACCTCTATGGCGTGTGGTTTATGTACTGGACGCTCCGACTGGAAGACTTTCTTGTGTGATTCAGGGGATCGTCTACACTGGCACCATATCCAAAACATGTCTAGGAAAAAACTCACGGAATCTAATCTCAAGTCCCTCCTCCTATGCCCCTAAGACATATTTTCTTTCTTCCCAACTCTAACAATGGTTAAACTCGAAAGCTTGCGAAGCCTTCTCATGCTTGAACGCCCACGGTACGACAACTTTCTAATTCCCTGCTCTACTTCTCAACCCTTTTCAGGGCCTTCCACGTCCGACGCAGCATCCGCATACTCGTTGCCGCGCTGGTCGCATTAGGCATCCTATTCACTGAACCCCTGAAATCATTCCCTACGCGCAACTACTACGACTACTATCCCACTTCCATCATATCACGACCACAAGCTAGCGGACGGATGGTTCTTGCGAGTGTGGACCAGATGGCGCCTCACCTGTACCTCGAGCAGGAGCGGATGTGGATACCCGAGACGCAGCAAGCGATACATGCTTTGCTTGGATGCCTCGCGCGAGACCAGTGTGGACAGAATCAGACCAAAGGTGCGTAGAGATAGTTCAGAGCTGGAATGTCGACCAATCGTTTGCAGTGGTCATCGTCACGAGCTCAGACCTGATTGCCCCCATGGAAGGAGGTCGTGAAGGGCAAGATGCTGTTTGGTCTCTCTCCACGGTGTGTCTTTTCTGCTTGTTTTGATTGTTGCTGACGGTGCCCAGCGTCAGGCGTTGGACAATATGGGGTATACAGTCCTGTATTCACCAAATATGGAGCGTAACATCCAGCTCTACCATATTTTCCATGACCTGGTCAAGGTTGTGATCGCCGATACCAAACAGACGCGATTGTGCTGGTGGGAGCACGACAGCTGCCATCGCTCGTCGGATAACCCGTCCGGGATTCCTGTCTGGAAAATCTTGACGCTCTTCAACGGGCCGGATGTTAACAGCCCTTTGGGAGAAAAGTGGACGTTGAGTCCTGAGAAGGTGCGCCATTCCCTTAATCATCTGCTCAAGGGTTAACTCTCGGACAGTATACCCCATCGGACCGTGAAGGGAATACGTACCTCGGCTATAGTATCGAAGAGAATTGCCGAAAGTACCCTTTCGTGCCCCACGGGAAGCGCAAGTCACAAGCGTTCATCCATGCATCTTCGTTACACCACTTTCTTCCCAACGAACGCGCCTGGCCACCACAGTTTTTCGACCTCGCCAGCAGTGCCACGGGCTTGTCTTTTGTTGCTGGAGCGAAAGCCCACTCGGATACCTCGCCGTCCGATTTGGCTGCCAGCATAAAGAATCTGGGCGGGGATGCCGATTTGCATGATGCTCTGGCCAACTCGGCGGTGTTGGTAGGGATGGGTGACCCTGCGATGCCCACGCCGTATGATGCGCTTTGTCTGGGCGTGCCGTTCATTAACCCGATTCTCAACGTGAATGATTCCACTTCAAAGTGAATCGAATGCTGACCGGTTTCCAGTGGGATCCAGCAGACGCGACTGATCGCCGTGGCTGGAATACGGAGCACAATGCTTTGAATGAGCTTTCGCCTCCTTACGTGTACCACGTCCTCAAGAATGACCGGGATGGCTTTTTGCAGGCTGTAGAGGACGCCAAAGCCAACCCCATCCCGAGGTGCGTGTCGGAATTCTTGCGGGTCGGATAAGGTACTGAGAAGATGGATAGTCTTGTGCTGGACCGAATGAAGATCGAGTCCGTTCAGCAGCGGCTGGGGCTCATTCTGGAGCACGATTGGCGGGCGGAGGCTGCTGTGGTGCTTGAGCAAAGAAAAAAGGCTGATCAGGGTCCGGTGAGTTTTCTTGATGCTTTCATATACTCGTGGACTAATGCGTTCCAGATGTTTATACTGTGATTTTGTTGTGTACATGCTATCGTTGTTGCTGTCGTAGATACCTCGGAATCACACCTGCCTTTTTGGGACGGTTGCGGTTGTAGTGTAGTCGCGTGTTTACGGCCCGAAGAGTTTACCTGGTTGGCGTCCCAATTCGTGATCTCGGAGACTCGGACAGGCCCTTATCCTGCGGCTGGCCATATGGACTCTCTTGTCGGCCAGCTCAACGACGACGAGCAGATTGCTCCGACTGATACCCTCGGCGCTGGTCCCGTCGACTCCGATGCACCACCACCAACAGACACGCTCCCTCCGTCATCCCCGCCCCCGGCACAGGAAAACGAGGAGGAAAACCCGACCGTCGTGCCCAGCAGCACCGTCTCACCCGAATTGGTTCTCGAGGCGTCGGTGGTGGCTCAGGATGACAAAGAGGGCGGAGACCCACCACCCTCCACCGTGCACACGAGTGATCTCAACCCCGACGAAATGCTGCTCGACACGGTCGACCCGGGCAGTGTATCCGTGGATGGGGCTGGTGGCCAGGTAGAGGATGGGCAGGAGTGGATCCCGGAGCATGAGCAGGAAATGAAACGCGTCAAGGTATGAGTCGGTCAAATTTATTTTGCCTCCGCGACAGGCTTAGTTCTCCTGCTAGGTCTATGAACTTGTGGGACAGCGCTGGGTCGACCAAGGGACAGCGTTTTGTTTTGGGCAGTTTCATTCCGACGGAGAACACGCGCTGCTCATTGCACGTTCGGAGCGGAATTATTCTGATATTATTCTGTCGACGCCGATACGGAGTACGGACGTATATCAGAGGCAGCAAGGTGCGCTATCATGCTGCCCAGTCATTTTCTCGCAGTGCTGACGCGAGTCCTTAGAAACGCTCATTGTGTGGACCGAGCCGAACGGCGCCGACTACGCGCTTAGTTTCCAAGACCCAGAAGGCTGTTCCGAGGTGTGGAACTTTCATCGTCGATGTCCAGCACCACCTCGCTGCTCAAGATGAGCGCACCATCGTCTCCTCGTCACCCGTCGTTGGTCCCGAGCCTGCCGGATACCATGGTGGCGGTCGATTGCCAACACCCCAATTGGGTATAATCGGGGACATTGAGCGCACGATTAAAGGCCTTTCAAGACCGGGGCAAGTGAAGGATCGGTTGATTGAATACATCATGGGCGAGGTGCGTCTGCTGGCCCGGCTGGCTCCGCTGCTGCTGACGTGATAGCAGGAGTACTTCAAAGGGCTCATCGACGTCCTCCATACTGCTGAAGATCTGGAGAGCATAGAGAACCTACATGCATTGTGTAGTCTCACCCAAACGATCCGTGCGTCTCGGTTTTTGGTTTTCATGTCCACACTCATTTCTTGTCTAGTGATGCTGAACGATCACAACCTGTACGAGCACATACTTTCAGACGATCTCTTTCCCGGAATCGTCGGTATGCTCGAGTACGATCCCGAATTCCCGTCACACAAGGCGAATTACCGAGAGTTCCTGTCACAAACCTCACAATTCCACGAACCCATACCACTACACGACCCAACGATGCAGCGAAAGGTGCACCACACGTACCGGCTACAGTTCCTCAAGGACGTGGTCCTTGCCCGTGCCTTGGACGACTCGACCTTCAACGTCCTCAATTCGTGCATCATCTTCAACCAAATCGACATTATCACGCATGTGCAGGCGGACCCTTCCTTCCTGTGGGAAATCGTCGTTCTCTTTGTCGCAGAAGATGCGCTGGTCAATCTTTTCCCCCGAAGAGCCACCCCTCCTCAGGCACAATCGGCACTGAATGGCTTGACGGATGCGAAGCCTAACGAGCTGCCTGCAACCAATGGAGTCACTGCACAATCTGCGGCCTCTACCAGGCGCGATGGGTGGTACAAGTTTGCCCCACCAGACGACCTCTCGGAGGAAGAGATCCGACTGAGGCAGCAAGTATCTTTCTGGTGCAACAACTTTGTTCTATGGGCAAAAACGTACAACTACCAGCGCGGATGGCGCTCTTCCGCTCACTCGTAGACCGCGGGGTGCTATTTGCCGGTGCAGTGGGCGCTTGCGCTGCCGGAGAAGGACCCGGTATCACGCTCAATCATCAGTGCCGCGGGGGAGGTGCTTGCAGGCGTTGTTGGACCATGATGCGGGCGGTGTGCGGACGTTTGTGTTGAAGCAGGTCGCGTGGCTTGAGCAGGAGAGGGATGTCAAGGCCAAGGGAGCGGACAAGGCCGAGACGTTGATGGCGCTTTTGTGTCGTCTTTTGGCCAAGAGCGGGGATCTGGCGGTGCAGAGCCAGATTGGGGATGCGATGAAGGTGTTGTTGGATACGCCGCCTGCAGGAGAGATGGGGGCGACTGGGCCGGCTACCGAAGCTGCTGTGAGTTGATTTCCATTTGAATCACTTTGTGGGCTCACTCGTTCCGACAGCCTGGCGGCATCCGGAATCTGCGCCGGGATGACATTAACACTGAACGGTTCCTGGATTACTATTACAAGGAACCTGTTCATCTTGTGTTCCAGCCGATAATAGACCTCCCGGAGTGGAAGAAGCAGACTGGTGGGTTCTCTTGTTGACGCGCCCCATTTTGATTGGCTGACCGTGAGATGGTAGATCCCCTTCTGCCCTTGACGAGGGAAGAAACGAATCGGTTCACATACCTATGTGATATAGTGTACAACTGCATCTCAGGGCATAACTTCCGCGGTTACTTTTATGTCGCATCATCCGGAATTCTCTCTCGTGTGCCCACATTGTTCAAAGCGCGGGACAAGCATCTGCAGCATGGTGAGTAGTCTATCGGCTAGCGCTGCCTTGTACTGATTACGTTTTGCGATTTTTAGCTGCTTTCCGTATCTTCCGGATGCTTCTGAGGCTGAACAATGCGAATGTCCAGGCGCAACTGATGAAGCTTGACGTCTTCAAGCCCATCCTCGATCTCACGTATCTCGAGTCAAGACGGGACAACCTTTTGAGTTGTTCATGCCACGAGTATTTTGATTTCATGAAGAGGGTAAGCATTTGTGGTCCATTTGAATCAGCTGCCCATTGCGCACGCAGGAGAATATGAAGGACTTGATCAAATTCTGCATGACGCGGCACGAGGGGGACATCCGGAAATTGATCGAGACCCCGTTGGGTCGTGAACGGTTTACGCTGTTCGTTAAACGGTGGGAGATGAATAACGAGCCGCCACCGGAGGAGTCCAAACAAGAAAAGTGCGTTCTTGGATTGCTTACTTTCTTTCGGCTCGACTGACTCGGCACTTTTTAGACCTCCGGATAGCCGTTGGCCGGGCCAAGGTCGCGCTCAGGATGCCGAGGAGGAAGATTACTTCAACGCGGACGACGACAACGACGACTACATTCCGCCGATATCTCAGCAGCAATGGGTGCGCAGTCTCCCCGGGGCTGGACGGGGTGGTTCGCCTCTACCGTCTCTCAAGCGGAAACGGCGGGTTAGCGCCATGGGCGCTGCCCTGGGAGCTTTCCAGCCGAATCTCACACCGCCGCGAAGTCCCTCTCCATCATTAGGACAGCTGATGGATTACGGAGACGACGACGAGGACCTTGGTGCTATTGACGCAGAGCTCCGGCTTGCGACGACCGCGCAGGAGTCGTCAGATCCACCGCCACTTCCACTGAAACGGGCTGCAGATGATGACGACGAGGATAACATGTTGGAGGCTCTCGTGCGTGGTAAAACGCCATCATCAAGGCCGCCTACGCCTGGGCCGCCGCGGGCGGGGGACAAGCGGCGGCGGTCAGAGGGCGAGGAGGAGGAGGACGACGAGATGTTGGAGCGGCTCACCAAGGCGAAAAAGCCGGATCTGGGGGCGCAGAAAGGTGGTGCTGCGGCTGTGGTCAAGGCCACGAAATTGGGCGACGATCCTCCACTGAAGAAGCTCAAACTCAAGTTTGGACTGGGCTCTGCTGTATTGGCGTCTTCCACGGACTCTAAAAACGGTGCCAAGGATGGGGACACGGGATAGTTTTCCGTTTCTGTTCTTTTCCTTTGGTGTCGCTGTTGCATATTCGCTATAGTCATATGTGCTTTAAGTGTACCTCACCTAGGGTCTTTAGATGGCCCATACTGTTACATTCCTTCGATATTTTATACATCTCTTTCTCAAGTCCGGTTGATCGGAGTGTGTGCCTTGCCTCGAACACTCATGATCATTTCGGGTGGTGCGGGGCCTGCTGGCGACGGCAAGGCAGACACCGAGCCCCCTCGATCCCCTTCGCCGCCTCCGGCCTACAGCACGAGCGCCTCAAGCAACGCGCTCAACCCGGGGACTCTGGCCGTGCAACAGGAGCCCGAGCTCCCTAGTGCCTTTCGCCCTCCTACACCCTCGTCTTTTCCGCACCCGCATCCATCCATGCATTCTACGGGTCCTACGCCGTTCTTCTCGCCCCAGAACCAGAACAACTCGTACGCGTACCACGATCCGCGGTCTCCTTATTCTCTGGCACTCGCCGACCGGAGGGCTTTTGTGAGGTTTTGGGCTGCTTTTACGTGGGCTGTTGGGGTGTTGCTCGTTTTGTGGTTGCTGGATTTGGTGAGAGTGGGATAGTGGAGGATGGTTTGAGAGTTCGGCGTGTGCACTGTGCTCACATTAAATTATTTGGTGCGTTTTCTTTCTTGCAGCTGGATTGAGCTCAACTCCTGACTCATTTCGCGCAGATTCGCTCGTTGCTCAATGAACCTCTTTGATCTGGTTCCCTTGGCTTATATAACACTTTCGCATTTCCCTGTACTCCGGGCATAACGTTCTGAACGCTCTGCAACCCTTTTGGATCCGCGTGAGGCGGAACGAGGGGGCGAACAGACGTCCGATGTCCAGGTTTCCTCGCTATGGACATATTCAAACAGATAATCTTTGGTTGGCCGCGTTTTCTCTGGGTACTCACGGTCAATGAAGAGACTCGACAGGGAGATGCACAGAAATTCTTCAACGGTGGCGACTGACTCGATATTCAACGCAAAGAAATTTCTCGACGATTGAAGCAAAAGGAAGGCAACTGGTCGCTATTCCACCCTGGTGGTAGCCGTCCGCATCAGCCAGTGGAGGCAACGGGTCACTGTTCCACTCTCGTGGCAGCCGTCCGCATACTCCGGTGGTTCCTACTACCTGGCTAGCCCCGTAACACACCCTCACCCGACGAGGGGGTATAGGGGCTAGGCAGGGTGGAACGTGGCTAGCCCGATAATACACCCTCACCCGACGAGGGGAAATACAGACTAGGCGCGTGGGTCGAACCGGTAACACACCCCGAAGGGGGAAACCAGTCGACTTACGACACGATACCGCTCCTCCACAGAGGAGCACGGAAACGAGTGAACGACCTTCGAGTAGTGCTGGTCTTTGGGAGCACAAGTCGATGCCTTGGTCCATTTCCATTTTGAGCTTGCGATTTGATGTGGCAATCGAGTGTGCTCTCTGTTTCCTACAACGCGCGTCAGTCCACGCGAGTCCTCCGTTGACTCATTATAGGAGGAATCGGTGCCATGGATAGTATACAGTAGTGCTTCTGTGTCGTGAAAACCCTTGAAAACCTCAATTGAGAATGTTTGATTGGCCACGTGATCGCTACCGCTCCGCTCTTGCCACGACGCGTTGACGCGAAAACAGCTGTTCGAGTCGCTCCCCTGGACCCTGATCCTCTGGAACCTTTCTTCGGTGCGTGCAGAGGTAAAAGCCACCTCCACGAGACTCACGCAATGCACCAGCCTGTGCGTCGGACCCCGAGATGCTTCCTGCCAATGCTGCCCTGCGGTCCCAGGTCTCCCAACTTACCCTGGACATTTCTGTCACGCAAGCACGGTTAGCGGAGATGCAAACTGAGTTGGTCCGCGCACAACGCCAACTGGACTCGGTCACATATCCTGTTTTGTCCCTGCCAACGGAAATCGTGTCCGAAATACTCATCCATTGTCTACCGACTCCGACCACAAAATGGAGAGTCGATGGTGTCGACTCCAGACAGGCTCCGCTGCTTTTGTCGCAGATTTGTAGTCAGTGGCGTCAGATTGCGCTTTCCACTCCTACCCTGTGGAAGCGGCTGGATATCAACCTGCGACGCCGCAAAAACCGAGCGCCTGATATAACGGAGACCTGGCTTGGACGCGCTCACAATTTTCCTCTTTCCGTGAGGCTCCACGGACCGACGAGAGACGTCGACTCGAAGTTTTCCGAGACGTTCCGTCGATGTGCACCAAGGATGCAATCGCTTGAACTCGATATCTTCCTGGACGACCTGGAAAGGATGACATCCAAGTCCATCGAATTCCTTCTTCTTCGGAAACTGTCTCTTCGCCTTCTGGACGGCGACGATGAGCTCCCGGAAACTTTCCGAGTGGAGATGTTGAAGAATGTTCCGCAGCTTTCACAAGTCCTGCTGCACCAGATTTTGCCCGGGGCCATTGTACTGCCCTGGCAGCAACTCACAAGATTCACTGGCGAATTGTACTACATCCCCGAGTGCCTGGACGCCTTGCGTCTTATGCCGAACCTTGTGGAATGTGCCGTTTCGGTGATAGAAACCTACGGCGACTACGACGACCTTGAGGTGTTTTCCCACCCGCAGATCCGCTCATTCACGTTATTTCACTCCATGGATCACGAAAGAGACCAAGAGGCGCGCAGTGTGCAGATCCTCTCGTACATGGCTCTCCCGAACCTCGAGACTCTCGAACTCGTGGACGTCAATTACGACGACGAGTTTGTTCTCACGGTGTTTTTCGAAAACGGGCCCACGCCTCCTTTGAAGCGGCTTGTTGTCCATCCACAATCCGGGGAGGGGCGCACCACGCTGCCTTTGACCGTAGCACCGTTCCTACGGCCTCATCTCACCGACTTGGAGATCTGGCATCCCGACAGAGGTTTCACCTCCGACTTCTTCAATCGTCTCGGCCACGACTCGGCTTTCATGCCGGGACTCGAGAAACTCGCGTTCTACTGCCGCTATCTCGGGAACGAGGCTTCTCAAGCAGATTTACTCCGAATAGCAGCGGGACCGGTAAAGAGTAGAAGGGATATGGCTGGGGTTACCCAGTTACGGGTGTTTCATGCCTTCCTGGTGGGAAGTATCTATGCATCTCCCCAGGAGGAGGACATGGCTCCGTTCAAGGAATTGAAGGCGGAGGGTTTGGACGTTTATATTGGGTCGGTGGGCGGGGAGAACCACATTTGAGGTGTGTTTCTCGCCTTACGGTGCTAATGTAGACCAAGCTTACACCGCGAACTAGATTGTTCACATCTGTCTCTTCCTATCAATCGCTGTTAAGTAACGTCGACGAGAATTTCCTCGACCCTGTTTCCACATGCCTAGAAATTTTGAATCTCTCTGCCCCACCGCTGGGGTAGGTTTCGATTTCGACACGGAAGATGACGCGTAGCCGATGGGCCGGTGGACCGTGGTGCATTGGCAGCGAGAGGAGCAGCTGGAGGAGCACACGAAACGTGACCAGAAACGTGATATGAATTATCACGTGTTTGCGCCGATAGCGTTTACCAAAAACCATGAACCCGTTTCCGCAAGAGCGACTTTGTTCTGGAAGAAGCTCAACGGCACCACCTTTCTTCCTCAAGTAAACACTGATGTTATTCCCATTCATTCTTCCTTGCGATCGTCCATTGAAAGACAATCGCCTGTCGAGCCTCTTTCAACGAGATTTCCTTTTTCAGGATCCTCCAGGCATATTTAAGCGCCATGTTCATTTGCCTTTTTCCCCCACCAACCACCACTGAAACCTCAGCCACTCATGGACAACAATTTCGACGACGAACTGGCATTCCTTGCCACTGCGGCCCCTGATGAACAAGGCGGCGGCCTTCTACAACACCAACTTGTGACTTCCCCGCTTTTGACATTCTCTGCCCTCAAGAATCGACCTCAAGATTTTCCTTCTCGTGGACTCGTCGGCACCAGCGCGGGGGACAGAATCTACTTCAATACGAATGCACCCAATAGCGCCATAGTCTGCGGTGTTCAGGTAGATTTTATCTCTGTTATGCCACTCGTTACTCACTTATTCTGTAGGGCTCAGGAAAGAGCCACACCTTGTCCTGCCTTCTAGAGTGCGGACTGATACCAGACTCGCGGGTCGGTCAACTCCCCGATCCTTTAAGCGCCCTGGTGTATGGAAATTACTTTTGCTTGTCAGTTAAGGTTGGGCTAACGACAAATAACGCAGGTTCCATTTTGACACCTCAGACCTTGGCCGACCCTGCGAGGCAACCTTCCTATCTTTACCAGCGGGCCATCCTATAGACCATGCCCTTCTGCCGCAAGTTACCGTGCTTTGTTCGTACGTATTAGCCCTTTGTGTGTACCAACGGATGTACTGACCTCGACACAGACCCAGCAACGTTGAGCGCCGCCGCCTCGCTTACTCCACTCTTCCGCATGTTCTCGTTCAGCCGCTCCAGCTCTCAGAAAAAGACCTTACGGCCGACCGGATGTTGGCGATCATGGGCTGCAGCAACCTCGAGGTAAGTCGATCTTGTGCTGTCCTCACAACTCCACTGACGTTTTAGACTGCGCCGTTATACTTGCATACAATTATGCGAATCATTCGTGACATTGGAAGTAGCACGTTCAGCTACCTAGGTCCGTCCGAAAATAACGTTATGGAGCACTGCTGATCGTTGTTGCAGAATTCAAGCGCAGGATTGCCCTCGAGCCTCTGGATGTAAAACAAAAGGCAATGCTCAAGCTTCGAACGGATTTGCTAGATTGTTTCATCCGCCCCGGCGCTCGGGAGATCCAAACGTATTTCCGTGCGGGAGGACTGGTGCTGATCGATCTAACCGATCCGTTTCTCGATGGTTTGTGGGTCCACTTCGATCCTCGAATGTCGCTGACCTGACGTAGGCCTCACGGCTTCTGTACTGTTCGACAGCGTCCTTGGCTCTTTTGTTGACTGGCAAACAACATGCGGCAAACTCGTTGGTGCGTTCTCAGCACCTTTCTCTTGGGTGTTTTCTTGACGGGTTCCCAGTGTTGGATGAAGCGCACAAGTACCTCGTCAATAGCGATTCAGATAGGTTGACGCGATCCCTGAGCGACGTCATCCGCCTGCAGCGCCATCTCGCTACCCGGGTCATAATCGCGACTCAGGAGCCCACCGTCATCCCCGCAACGATCCTCGACCTCGCATCCGTCATCATCTGCCACAGATTTACCTCGCCCGCATGGTGTACGCACCTGTCGAAACACGTGTCTACGGGCAACCAGTCTGACTCTGCGCGTTGGTTCGAGGAGGTGATGTTCCTTGGAACTGGGCATGCGCTTGTGTTTTGTCCGTCGGCGTTGATGAGCACGGATGGGGAGCGGGGGGTGGCTCTTTTGGGGAGGGATTATTTGAAGGTTAGGGTTCGCCCGCGTTTGACGTTGGATGGAGGGGCTTCGCACTTGGCGGTGAGGTCTGGATCTGGGGCTGTTGGAGCTGCCGCTGCTCCGACGTTCACGTTGACGGTGCCTTCGACATTCGCGCCAGGTACTGCGCATCAGGATTATGTCCCAGCCGCTCCCGTGTCCCCTCCCACGGTGGCGTCTATGTTGTCCCCGGCCCCCTCCCCCGTAATCGCCCCAAAGTTGTCGCTGAACTCCGAAACCAGCTCATTCACCGCAGCGCCGTCGCTGACAGTTTCTTCGACGATCGGCGGGTTCCAGAATTCGGGCGCTGAGGCGTCGACTGCCCAGCAGGTGTCGATGCGCTTCAAAGAACTCATTGACTGGATGTCGCACGAGGGCGCTGCGGAAGCGCCGGTGAAAGTCGGGTTTGCCATGGTGGTCATCTATAAACAGATGAACCTCAAGGAAACGTATCCCGGCATGTCCATATGCGAATCGTGGAACGCTATGTTGCAGGATGCCTCAAGCGCCAATATCATCCAGTTGGTCAACGGGAGCCTACCGTTGAGCAACATGCAACTTCGTCAGCACGCAGAGATGCGCTTGCTGGCCCACGATCCGATCGTCTACGTCTAACTTCCAGAGCGTTTGAATTTACCTTCCTAATGGACGAGTATTCATGTGGATATAACTAGTTCCTGGTAGTAGTATGTAGGTTACAATGCGACTGCTTTGGATGAGAAACCGGCTTGTCTCCCACTCGCGTGCCAGTCTCCGCCCCACGTGATCGCTACCGCAGATCGCTACTTACTGCAAACTCACTGCCCAAGACGCGTTGACCAAGTTGACCCGCGAAAACAGCTGTTCGAGTCGCTTCCCTGACTCAGAGCCTCTGGAACCTTTCTTCGGTGCGTGCAGAGGGAACACCCTCACCGTGGCCTCACGAGACTCACGCATGGACCCCCAGGATGCTTCCTGCCAATGCTGCCCTGCGGTCCCAGGTCTCGCAGCTCACCCTAAATATTGCGGTCGCGAAAGCACGGTTAGCAGATATGAAGGCCGAGTTGGTCCGCGCACAACGCCAACTGGACTCAATCACATATCCTGTTTTGTCCCTGCCAACGGAAATCGTGTCAGAAATATTCATCTGCTGTCTTCCGACTCCGAATACACGCCAGTGGACTCGGAGAGTCGATGGTATCGACTCCAAACAGGCCCCGCTGCTTTTGTCGCAGATTTGTTGCCAGTGGCGTCGGATCGCCCTTTCTACCTCTGCCCTGTGGAAGCGGCTAGATATCAACCTGAGACGCCGCCAGCGCCGAGCGTGTATTATCACGGAGACATGGCTTGAACGCGCGCACAGTTCTCCTCTTTCCGTGAGGCTCCACGGACCCACAGGAGACCTCGTTGACCCGAAGAAGTTTTCCGAGACGTTCCATCGATATGCGCCAGGCATACGATCGCTGGAATTCGATATCTTCCAGGACGACCTGAAATGGGGCATGATGGCCAGGTCCATTGATTTACCTCTCCTCCGGAGATTGTCTTTTCGCCTTGTGGACGGCGACGCTGGGCTCCCAGAGAGTTCCCGAGTCGAGATGTTCAAGAACGTTCCGCAGCTTTCGCAAGTCCTTTTTCACCAGGTTTTGCCCGAAGTCGTTGTACTCCCCTGGCAACAACTCACGAGATTCACTGGTGAATTGTACCTCCCGCCTGAGTGCCAGGACGCCCTGCGTCTTATGCCAAACCTCGAGGAATGCGCCTTTTCGGTGATAGAAACCCACGCCAACTACAGCCACCTTGAGGTGCTTTCCCATCAGCAGATCCGCTCATTCACTCTATTTCACTCCACGAGTCACCACTACGCAGAGGCGCGCAGTATGCAAATCCTCCAGTTCCTGGCCCTTCCGAAGCTCGAGAGTCTCGAACTTCTCGACGTCAATTACGACGATTGGTTTATTCTGGAGGCGTGTTTTGAAAACGGACCCACACCTCCTCTGAAGCGGCTGGTTGTCCGTCCACAATCCGGGAAGGGGCGCACCGGGCTGCCTTTGACCGTAGCGCTGTTCCTACAGCCTCATCTCACAGACTTGGAGATCTGGCATCCCGACAGAGGCTTCACCTCCGACTTCTTCGATAGTCTCGGCCACAACTCGGCTTTCATGCCGGGCCTCGAGAAACTCGTGTTTTATTGCCGCTATCGTGAGGATGAGGCTTCGCAAGCAGATTTACTTGGAATCGCAGCGGAACCCATACAGAGGAGGAGGGTTATGGCCGGGGTCGCCCAGTTACGCGTGTTTCATGCAGTTCTGGTGGGAGATGTCTATGTATCTCCCTGGGAGCGGGACATTGATTTGTTCAGGGAATTGAAGGCGGAGGGTTTGGACGTTTATATTGGGTCGGAGGGCGGGGACAACGAAATTTAAGGTGGGTTTCTCCTCTTACGGTGCTTATGTAGACCAAACTTACACCGGTTACTAGATCGTTCACAATGCCTCGGCTGTACCTCGTTTCTAGGACTCGAAGTAAAGGTTAACTTTGACACTGCACACAAGCTCGGGCGTCTTGTATCTTTCAACTTCAAGTTTTGTTATTTTGTTAGATTCAGAGACCAATCTATCTGCGAGCAGACGCCCCTCCAAATCTTTTTATTCTCCATATGCAACACCCGCACTGGCCTTTTGATCGACGACATCAAGTGCCATCAGATGGCCGTTCTCCCTGCCCCCTTTCCCTCTCCTAGGACGTCTGTCTCTCTGCCTCTGCTTATATGCTGCTCTTGCGTCCAAGTTCGTCTTTTGCACTCTGGTTCCACTTGTTCTTAAATTGACTCTTGTTCTCCTCTGCTTCCAGGTCTCTCTCAACAGCAACACCGCGTCTATTAGCTCTCCGTTTCGGCCGTTTCACCGCGTCTATGCGCAGATAGACCAGTAGGTACCAATGTTTCCTCTCATTCGTCTGTTAACCGTTCCTTTCCTTCCAGTGTCTTTTCCTATCAACATCGCAGACGTAGACAAGGACTTTCTCAAGTCCTGCTGCGACATGCTCGGAATACCTTTGGAACTCGTCTCCCCTACCGCTGGCCTAGAACCCAGGCTCGAACTCGACCCCGAAGATGACTGGAGTCGCTTGAAAGATTTCTACCCTCGCGCAATCACCGACTTTTACGGGTCGGCAACGCCCTGCATCTTTAAGAAGGGACCCGAGTGGCCTCGCAGCCGTTTCAACAATCCGAGGCTCCTTCGCGCTGCACGCCCCATCTACGACCATCCGATCCAGCCGACCTGGCTCAAAATTTTGGAGGCCATTGTTGACTTGCTTGACTCGCTCCAAGTCAAATGGAACGCCGTCGATCCGCTCGCGTATGCAAATGCGGGCGAGGCGACACTGATATGCGAGTTTGTCATCACCATCGCTGTCCTGCCGCGTTCTCTTGCCTACGACGCTGCTGTAGCTGCTGCTGGTGCTGTCCACGAGATACTCGTCGTAAGTGAACTCTACTCCAAAATTGAACAAAGGATCTAACTATAGGGTTAGGGTGCCGGCTTTCCTGATATTGAGGTCGCTTTCATCGAGTCAGTTTATCGCAGTCAAGGAAGAGGCCCCAAGCTCATGGGCTTCAACCCGACTTTCCTCGATATGGACGATCTTCCCGGCCTTCGCAAGCCTTTCACGCCCACCCTGGGCCTCTCGATCGCCCCTCTCAAATCGCCCTACTATGAGGGTTCTGGCGGTATCTTCTTGCGCCTCAGCAGCGACGAAGGCGACAAGCGCATTGGGCTTTTGACCTGCGCGCATGTCTCCCACCCCCCTCCGCTCTTCCCGAACGAGGCCTACACGCACCAGAAGAAAATACGGCGTGAGGAAGTCGTTCTTCTCGGCATACAAGCCTTCGATAATACAGTCAGCAACATAATGCAGTTCTTGAGGGGCCAGGTGACCTCCATTCACTACTGGGAATTGGACCTCAACGACATCCCCACGCCAGAGGAAAACGAGGCCAAGGAAATTACGGCCCGGCGCAATTGGCTTGCCGCCTCCATCAAAACTGCCAAGTTCAAGATAAAGCAGGCAGATAAACTGCATACCCACGTCACCAAGAACTTCACGACACTTGAATCGCGTGTGTTGGGCTTTGTCCTTCATAGCGCAAAGATCGAGGTCGGCGCTGTAGACGGGTTCTTGTACGACTGGAGTGTCATCCAGTTGGACGACGACAAGATTAACTGGGACGAATTCAAGGGTAACCAACTGTTCGTCGGTACGTCGCTTTCTTCCCTCTTTTTTCTCCCTTCTGAGGCACCTCACAGGCGGGAACAAGACCTTTCTCGACTGGATCCAGTACATGTTCCCTGACCAATCTGGTGTCTTCGCGCCCGAGGGCATGCTCCTCCCTCTCAAGGACCATGTCCCCGAGGCTGAGCTACGCAACCCGCGGGACCTGGACATCCACAAGACCAAGACGTTGCTCGCCGTCAAGAACGGACACAGCACCGGCACCACGTTCGGGCGCATCAACGGCCTCGAGTCTGTTACTCGCAACTACCATGAGCACGGCATATCCCAGAGGGCGTTCCAATTCCTCGTCTGCGGCTACGATACGAGCCGGGATGACAAGGCCATTTTCTCCGACGCTGGTGACTCTGGCTCGTGCGTGGTGGGCAGGGACGGCCGTTTGATTGGCATGCTCACGGGTGGCAGAGGTGCGACCGATGATATGACCGACAAGTCCTACATCACGCCCTACTACGCACTCAAGACGGCCGTGGAGAAGATTTTCTCCGGCTGCGAACTCCTTGACGTGCCGAGTCAAGTGAATGATTCCATACCCTGAATTCGTTTCTATGATGGTTTCGGCGATTGAAACAATTTCGTGGTGAATCTGCATGGGCTGCAGCAGTGCTTGGGCTAATAGCATTGGTACTTTGAATATTTAGCAGTTCAGTGTACTGTCAGGCCGAGCATGGTAACGAATTTCCTTTTTCGTCCACTACGCCTGCTGCCCGTTTAGGCAATTTCCATGTACAGTCCCACGAAAACCAAACGAGGACAGAGCAGAGGAGAGAGAAGGGCTCGCTGGCTTCAAAAATGTCGAGTACATTCCGTTTGTACACATACAATGCTATATTCTATCCGTTCAAGTCTACAAATCGAGAAAAAAGAGCTACACGTCTAATGTACAAATGTGGTGTGGTGGTATCAATATGCAGTGGGTGGTATATAGAGATGTTAATTGTTGGGATGACGGAGAAGAGGCGGAGAGAGACCAGCAGCAAAAGAGAAAGGTTTTCAGGAACCAAATCCAAGAAGTGAGGGCCAAGACAACGAAGAGGACCCTAGAAACGGAGAGAACGGGCCAGAGACCGAGGGAGGGACGAGCAAGGAGACAGTTGGGGGTTCCCGGATGAGCGGCGCCTCTTGCGGCTGACGTGAGATGCCATGTTTCGCGTAATTTCCACCCGAGGGGCCAAATCTGTGATATTCAGTGCATGCCACGGAGGATGAAGACGCTGATCATACCAGTAGGTGCAGAGGAAGGAACAGCGACAGGTACAGGAGGAATCTACGATGAAGCTGTGAGACTTGTATATAGTCTGTAAGACAAACACGCACTTGACACCCGTCCACTGTCTTCGCCCAGGCCGATATATCCTTCCTCCACCGGGGCGTAGAATCGTTCGACTCCGAGGACGCTGTACATCGCTAAGATATTAGGCAAGGGGAAGAACGTTCAGCATACCCTGCTGGTAGATATTGCGCGGCGTGAGGGGCTGGCGAGGAGGCTGTTGGCGGAGTACGGGGCTCCAGTGCGTAACCTTTTGGAGAGTCAGTTGAGCGAAGATGAAAGAGCTGCCAACTCACCGGTTCAAGGCGGGGGTGTTTGGAGGTCCGGGAGACGGGGCTTTCAGACGACGAGTTGCTATTCTGTAGGGAGTGAAATTCGTCATCAACGTCAGAGGCTGCGATGACATACCTCAGCTTCGACGACGCCAAGTCCATCATCCTCTTCCTCGTCGATGAGCTCCTCCTCCTCTTCGATGACCTCTTTCGCTTCCACCGCCATCTGAGATATGTCAGCCATTTCAGATGGCAGAAAAAACGACCTACCTCATCTTCATCGTCGGACTCAGATTCAGAGTCCGTATCTTCTTCCATCATCGGCTCCTGCGGCTCCTGCTTGAGAGAAGAAACTCGGTGGCCTGCTTCGAAGCAGACGGGACCTGTTCAGGCGGTGATCAGCAAGGGGTGGGCGAGGGAGGATCAGCAAACGAACCATCCATGGGACGGTGTGCCCCGGAAGAGTCTTGCCAGCGAAAGAAGAATGATGGTTGGAAAAGTTGAGATGATTGAGACCCGGAATCTTGATAACGAGTTTCTGCATAGATGAATGAGTGGCGGGAATCGTAAGTGAGGAGAGGGCATACCGGTTGGGGAACTGCCTCCGAGGCAGGGATGGGAGGCTGTTTATCTCCACCCTTTACCTCCTCGTCTTCGTCCTCCGTCCCATGTGCGTCCAGGTCGGAGTCATCCGAGCTGGCAGAACTCTCGTAACCCGCGGGCCTTGTTTTCAAGTCGACATTGCAAACCGCAGTCATCACCCTTAATTCTGTGCAGCAAAAATGAGCTCTGCATGATCGGCATGGCAGGGACAACGAACCTTTGGACATGGGCCTGCTTGCTCCGTTACCACTCCTCTTGTCTACAGATTCGTAAGTCCCTCGACTAAATGTTGATCAGATGGAGCGACAACGCGAGCCGAGTCGAGGCTCACTACTCGTGAAACGCCCTCACTGCCGTCCGCACCAACGGCAGGAGTATAGCGGCGAGGCTAAGGTAGTGTTTGCCGGGGCCCTTGCCGTCGTACCACAATGTGCCAGCGTATCGAAGGAATGCGGATTTGAAGTCGCCTCCGGGTTCTATGTCGATCTTGACGCCCTCGCGCTCCATCCGCAGTAAGAGAACCTCGAAAAGGGGGTCCCACGCTAGCACATTTTGCTCGAGCACCTGCAGATGGCCGCGTTAACTGGATGACCAGAATATCAAAGTAAAGACGTGTACCCCACGTATCTTATCTTCGCAAGGGCCATCACGACCGCCGGTCGCGTCGACGAACGCCGCAGTAAAGGCGGTTTGCATCATCCCCACGCCTGAAACAGCGTGTCAGCGAGGCCACGATAGCGAGTAATACCAACACGTACCCATGCCTTTGAGCTTGTGTTTCATTCCTTCGACGCGCGACGTGGCTGCGGTGCGTGCTTTGCTGCTCAGAGGGCCCGCGAAATGGAAGCGACAACGAGGGTTCGACGCTTGGCTCAACACCTCCGACTGTATGTACTCGTTTTGCTTTAACCGTTGTCGTAAAGCCACGATGTCCATGGCAAAGAAGCACTGAATGTATGCCAATGAGAGAGCGAGGAGGTTGCCGTGGTGGGGAAGGGAGAGCGAGATTGTTTTGGGCCAAACACTGGCACTCGATGCAACTTGGTACCGCCGTTCGACTTCGACCAAGTATGTACTTTCTGTTCTACACAACATTCGAGCCGACTCGTTGAGATGTGTGTTAAATGACCAAAACTGAGTACGACTACTGCCTAGCTGTCCATGCCCTGGAGAAAGAGGGCGCCGAGGAAAAGTTCGTCCGTATTAATAAGAAAAGTCCTGCGTCAAGAAACCGGATCGACCAGGGCTTTTCCGGGGCTACTACCGCGCATGTAACACAGAATGTAGGTGCGTGCTTACCAGAAGGTACCAGAACTGTTGGCTCCGAGCTCGCTTGTGCTTGCCAGTGACAGAATATGTCAATCAGATCGCAAGCCCGAAACAGCAGGAAACAGTGGAACCAAGAGTCAAGGCAGCGGGTGGCGGCTGGAGAAAATGAGCAAGGCTTCAGCATATATTCTGGATTGTCTGGTGCATTATTCAGTCATCTTGGATCAGTGGTTAACATGTTAACATCGTTACCCTGAGACGAAGCCTCCTGCGAGGCGCCGGGGGTTCGAAACCCTAAGGTGACCACTTTCTCTTCGGGGCCTCGCCTACCTGGTCCCTCGAGATCGTGTTCCTTTTGCATGAAGGACTTGGCCTTCGACGAACGTCATTTTTCTGGGTTTTTTTGCCAAGTTTTGAGGGTAGGGACTCGGAGCTTCAGAGGATGTCTTTGAGTGATCGAGTTGGAGTTCCTGTCGTTGTCAACCGCTGGTATGGACATTGTCTGCGGAAGCAAGGGCGAAGGGTGTGGCCATGAAGCAGGATAGTTGCCGGGAGTGGGCTTGGCCGAGCAAACTTTCCGATGCATCATCAGGCATCATCCCCATTTGCGCGCGACGGCCGCCGGGCCGCTGCTCTCTTTCAACCATGTCTTGCGGCCTGCCCTCCGAAAATTAAAATAGCGTCCTTTGCTACTGGACCTTGGGTGGGTATTTTCAGGGTGAAAAACCGTCGATTTAAGCCCGTTTTAACCTGCGCAACTCTTACAGGCCACCATTCACGAATTCGACGCCATAATGGCTTCCAAAGCCCTCCGAAATGAAATCGACACACTTTCGCGGGACATCTCGGTTCTCCAAGCCCTTTTAAAGCAAAAGCAGTCCCAACTGGAGACCATCGTCTACCCCACACTATCTTTGCCGACAGAAATCATTTCTACCATTTTCATACACTGTCTCCCGACGAAACCGTCCGGTCCGGACTCCGTGAACGTCAGGGAGGCCCCACTGCTTCTCATGCAGGTTTGCAGTCGATGGAGGGAAATAGCCGTTTCCACGCCCGAGTTGTGGACCAGCTTGGTTATTGACGCGAACCTTCGCTCCGACCATACCTCTGATATAACCACAACATGGCTCCAACGTTCCCGCTCCTACCCTCTTTCCCGTATGAAGATCGTGGGGCCGATCGAGCAAGTCAAAGACTTCACCGTGCTCACCGAGACGTTCCGTCGCCACGCACGTCTCTTTCGATCTCTCGAACTCAATCTCCCCTGCGACAGTTTTAACAAACTAGACGCTCACCGTCTCGACTTTCCTCTTCTCCGCGAACTGTCTATTCTGGCCAGCGCTCCCCCTGCGGACGCAGACAGCCTGGACACTAATATCGACATGTTCAGCAGCGTTCCCTTGCTGGAACAACTCCACATGTATATATTAATCCCACCCGTATTCGTTGGCCTTCCATGGGGGCAACTCCGGTCATTCACGGGCGACGCGTACGGCCTCCCGGATTGCATAGAGGCGCTAATCTTGATGCCAAACCTCACCGAATGCACCTTCTCGGTGTTCCACAACATACAGGGCTTCAATCCCGGGATGTTTTCTCATCCCGGAATGCGATCATTTACCCTTCGTCAGACCGTGGCGGACGGGTTCGCAGCGCGCAGCTCCGAGATCCTCGAATTTGTCGATTTCCCAAATCTTCAAATCCTGCACCTTTTAGGCGTAAAGGAATACGAACCATCATGGAGCATGGGCGCGTTCTTCCAACGCGCTACCGCAATGCCCCATGTGAAACGCCTCGTCATCAATCCGCAGAGCCCCGAACAAGGATCGGCGGAGCTATATACGCTGTCCAGGCCTTTCTCCAATCCCGCCAATACTAATCTCTCGGAACTGGAATTGTGGTACCCGGCGGAGGACCTTACTCGCGCTTTCCTCGAAGACATGGCAGAGAAGGACGACTTTATGCGCGGGCTCGAAAAACTTTCGTTCCGTTGTCAAAAGAGTCGACGGCTTACGGATGCGATTTCCCCAGAGGCGCTGGTGGAAATCGCCGCGGCGCAGATAGCACGCAGAAGAACTCTCGAGGGAGTCGCTAAGCTTGGATTGTTTCACGTCTATGCTGTGGATGATTCGAAGGTGCCGATGTTTCTGACGGAGGCAGATCTTCTCCCGTACAAGACGCTGAAGACGGAGGGCATGGATATATATATTGGCGCAGACTCGGAGGATGGGCATAATCTATTTGAGCTGCAGTACAGGGTGTAGTTTTCTCACCAGATGTGCAACGATCGCGAGAAAGCTTTGGAGCAATAAATCAAGTACAGAATCCTCCAGGGACTAATTGCGGACTAAGTACAGAAGTGGAAATTAGCGATCCAGAAGCTCGAGAAGAAGCCATAGACACGGACCAGGCCACTGGTGGTGGGACCGGCGCGAAGATGAAGAACGGAGGATCATCACACTCATTTTTTTTGCTCCGGGACCTTGCGCCGGCCAATCCTTCCTTCCCTCCTTCGTGCTGGTCAGATCATTACACAAGACAGAGGACAAGGACAATAAGAAATACAGCTAAAGAGGACACCAAGAAGTACAGCTAAATCAAGTAGTAGGAAAACTATTACAAACTGGATAGAGTAGTTTTCAGATCTTGTCCGTTGGTGAATGCGATATCGACACCGGTGATAGGGAATCTCTTTGCAAACAAGATAATAGCGAGGATAGCAGCAATCTGCTCAGTATTGTGTTTTCTGTGGTCGATCTCGACCATCCCCGAGACACCCTGATGGACGATAGAGCTGAGATGGGCGTAGATGCCGGAAGAAGCTTGGGTAACCCGTTCGGGAAGCCCTATACCATTGTCGTAAAGCGACTGTATCACGAGTGAAAGCATGTCGGTGAAGAGGAGAGGGTCGGGGCCGGCAGTTTGGTCGAACCGCCCGTCGACGATGGCATTGATCATCCCCTGTTTCCCCTTGCCCTTGATCGGGATCTTCTTCTTGCGAGGTAATGCGTCGATGTGGTTTTGAAAGCCGTCACATATAAGCTCTGTTGTCTGTGAATGGGTCAACACAGCACTTGTAATGCACACATACCCAAGACCGCCCGTAGATGTAGTTCCGATTTCCTCCTCGCCATCTCCATCCTGAGATCCGTATTCTGTTGCTTTGGAAGGGATGAGGGAGAGTAAGCAAGCGAGCTGACCCAGTCCGTACGATTATTTTGTCGTTGCTTCGGGTCATCTCCCTCAGCTCCTCCATGCTCTGTTTGTAGTCCTCCATGCTCTGTTTGTAGTCCTCCACGCTCTGTTTGTAGTCCACAGACAGGCGGTCAAACCTTTGGCCTTGCTGATTTATAATCTCGAGCAAGTCGTGTCGCATAGCTAATGCTTCTGGGATGGTAAGCAGTCGCTCTCGACTGACAGGGGCTTGATCTCGCGCAACGGCGGACGGGTGTAGACGTCGAGAGAGTATTAAAACATTTGGCCGCAAGGCAGGAATTTTGGGGAGTTTTTTCATGATCATGGTCTGAGCCAGGTCTGAGCAGAATTGGACGTCCGAGTTTCCACGGGACGTAACACAGCCACGAAGCTTTAATATTACTAATCAGAAAATTGAAGGCGGAGGGCATGGATATTTATATTGGCGATGACTCGGAGGATGGGGGTAATCAGGGGTAATCTAGTTTGAGTCGCGGTAGCAGTTTATGTGCCAAATGAAGTACAGAATCCTCGAGTGAGTGATGACACACGATTGAGATACAGAAGTGGAAATTCATCCTCATCATGATATTCCTCGTCGACATGGTCGTCTTCCCCGGCCTCGTGCTCGGCGTCAACTTCCACCTCGACCGGGGGTATGGGAGCCAGCTCTGCTGAGCCTGCACGCCTCATGATGCGGGCACCCCCGACTGCCATGAATTGCGCAAACTCGGTGTCGGACTGGAAGAAGCTCCTAATCAGACGAGTCTCCATAGCTTGCAGGCTGTCCGACCTGATGCTGTACCGTCTCTGCAACATTTTCTCCTCATCCTCTTGGCATAGCTCCTCGTGAAGCTGGCGAAGAGCCTCTACCGAGGGCTCGGTGTCATTGGGGTTGGCCGCTAGCCATACACCCCGCAGTGACAAAGTCGTGACTTCCCACCGATAGATGCGAGAACTCCAGAGGCTCGAGAATCCATAGACGCGGACAATGCTCTTGTTGGTGGGGTCCGTGAGGATGGGCTCGAGGAGCTCCGAGGATCGGCACCCTATCAGGCGATAGTTCCGCATAATGAGCTCCAGAACGCCGAGCAAACTAGGCTCTGGTCCCCTTCCGTTGCGCAGGGAGAATTGCGCGTGGTCACGGAGGGCTTGAGATAGGACATCCAAGAGAGGTTGGGGATCATGGGAATCGTAGTCAACGAGGGCATTGAGGAAATTAATTCGTCTGGTCCCGAAAAAGAGCACAAGATAGCGGTCTTGAACAAGGTTGTCGATGCGAGAGTGTATCTAGACGGCAGGAATTGAGCAGGCAAATGACAACACATCGCAGAACTCCCACCATAGACAAAACTTCGCTGTTTGCTATTCGGAATGTCGAGTTGGAGCCGTGGACACGAGTCAGAGCCCCAGTGTGATACAAGGCACTCCAAGAGATGGAGGTTCCGTCAAAGTCGCGCCCGGACTCCAACTCGGCAGGATCTATTTCCACGCCGCCGTTTGCGACGAGCTCGACTAGGCCATTGAGCGAAATCACGTTCGAAACCTCTGACGCCGCTGGAAGGAGATCCAACAGCGAGGACAGCAAGTGGAATGGGCGGCCATCGGACGGTTCTGAAGTTGATTGAGAGATGTGGTCAATCAGAACTTGTGGATGAAGGAGAGACTGCTCGTCAACACCGGAAAAGAAGTAGTCCCCACACCGTCCCCTGAGTTGAGCCACATCGACCGTCTGCTCTGGGAGGATCGATTGTGTGAACTGGACAGCTTCGTCCTTCGTGAAGCCGTTGCAGGAATGAAGGGAGTTGGGGGCAGGAATGACGAGATCGCGGAGAACTGGAACCTCTAAAGAGAGTGTGCCAGTGACGAAAAGCTTTGAAATGATGTCGCATCCCGTCTGCAGAGGCCTCCAAAAATGCTCCTCGAATAGTCGCGCAACATCGTCGGGTGCCACGAAGGTCTCGTACAAGTCAGGGAACAACGTGCGAGAGAACATGCTCTCCAGAAGGGAAGCATCGTAAGCGTCCACTCCAATGAAGAGGGTTTTCCCACACGATTTCACCAGATCCTGTATTTTCTGGTTAGATTAATCGTGGCGGAGAGAGGCGCACTCACCAGGACCCTCTTCAAAGGTTCGCTCTCTCCATACATCAAATATGTGTGTGGGTTTGAGAGCTCTAGTTCCCTAGCATACTTTTGGATAAAAGATCTCAACGTTGAAAATATACACGATTTTAATTCTTGCACAAAGTTTTCAGCATCCGTGTCGGCATGAACACTCCGGAGCTCGAATACAAGGCAAAGATGTCGGCTATGGTCAGAGGCAGGGGAATCGTTGATCGCCTCTGGGGTTCCGAAGTATTGCTCGAATGTCCCAGCGCCGTGGATATCGTAAAATTGGCTCATGGCGGAAACAAACGCCGACTTGCCAAATCTCGGAGGGCGTAGAAGGAGATATCGAAATTGCTTGGGCAGCTGGAAGAGGATATGGGTCTTGTTCACAAAGGCCGTGTGAGGACCAGTGTGAAAGGCGAGGAAATCGTCGTGCAGCCAGGGTAGATTCAAGTGCTAGAGCAAAATAAGGATGACGAGGAGAGTGGGCGTCAATTGACTCACGTTCACAGGGCCTGCGCTCCTTTTGAAGCGTTTCAGGCAATGCTCGTCATCGCTACTGGAGTCCCCATCTTCGCTCTTTCTCTTAGAGCTTGAGGAGGGACTAGAGAGCGACGAGGAGCTCGCTGGAAAGCCGGATAAGCGAGGGTTGTCGGGATAAGGAAGGAGGTTGCACCGTCGCCTTCGTCGAAGGAAACATGGGGCAGGAATCCGCGTCTTTCCACATTGGGTGTCTGGGCGCGTTCTGCAAGAACAGGGGCCTCTTCGTGTTGCAGGTCGCCGGGATAGACAATGGTGGCAGACATGGGGGTCTGGTACAACGTTAAACGGTCACTTGGCAAAGTATGTAGTGAAATGTCGCATCGCGAATGCTGTAGAGGAATAGACTGTGGTGGTTCGGATCAAGTTGTGCAATTCTTGATCTCAACCTCGTTCATCAAAACCGGCCTCCCGTCCTTGGTTGACCGCCGCACGCGTGTAGATACGGGTTACCGCGCAGGAATCTAAGCGGTTTCTCTCCAAGCGTTTTCCCGGGCTTCGTCCATCGTTCACCTCGCATCTCGCGCCGAGCTCTGCGACTTCCTCGGATATGCGGTTGGATGTCCTTCCGACCCGCGAATCTGTATGTTTTCTTTCAAACTATGGCCTCCAGTTCTTTATTTGCCGCTGCAGGTGTAGTTCCTGGCCCCATGGGAGACACTTGCCCAGCGGGCCAAGGCAGAAGATACGTTATAAATCACCGGCGTCTGCTTTTTTATAATTACTTGTACTCTTGTAGTCCATATCAACAAGTTGTCGTTTCAGTCCGAGTCGGAAAGATGGGCCAGCAGGTCGCGTTTTCTGCGTTGTTCTTGACGCGTTTTGACGGACAAGTTTCGATCAAATGTCGCATGACCGTTGCCCAAGGGCCAACTTAAGATCTCAACCTCTTTTCACGCAATGTCCACCGCAGACCTCCGGAAACAACTGGCTCGCCTCGAGGCACAAATCATGCATGCCAGACGCGCGCTCGTCGTCTTCGAGCGGCAAAGAATGAGCGTTCAACAGCGGCTGCACCAAGTCGCGACTTTTCCCATCTTGACATTGCCCACCGAAATAACAGTGGAGATATTCACCCATTGCCTCCCGACTCCCGACGAATGGCTAGGCCCATTGCCAAAACTGAGACACCCGCCGATCGTCTTTCTGGCGGTCTGCCGTGCTTGGAGAGACATTGCACTCGCAACCCCAGCTCTATGGTCCCAGTTGCACCTGCGATTCGACACAATTCCTGTAAATGTGATCAACGAGCCAGGAAAAGTCGAGAAATTCGTACACGATTGACTGGGACGCGCACGACTCCGACCGTTGTCGCTTATCTTCCGCACGGACAAAGACACCGAGGGTTATTTCTTCCCCATTTCACGGATTCGAGATATACTCCATTTCTACGCTCCCCGAATTGCCTGCTTGGAGATAAACTCGAGCCAAGAGCGGGTCCGCCAACTGGATTTGGGCGCAGTAGCTTTCCCGTTACTGCGGTATGCCATTATTGAAGACAATGAATGGCCCGCCGATCCCACGAACCCGGTTCCCGTCTTCACCAGCGCTTCTCAGCTCACGGAAATCGCACTACTAGATTGCGGTGTCCAATCCTCCTACGTGCTTCCCGGGCTTCAATTGACGGCATTCCAAGGCAGGATTGACGACTTGGAGTTTTTCACACTCGTTCCAAATCTCCTCCAAGCCAAGTGCTGGGTGGACCTGGATTGCCATGTCCCAGATCTACCCGCTGTGATCACCCATGCGCGGCTACAGTCCCTGACCCTCCTGGAATTTCCCTCCGGGGACACCAGCATTGACATACTGGACATACTTCCCTACCTAAACCTGCCCAAGCTGCACACATTAGACGTTGCGGCTATGAAACACGACATGGGTCAATCAATCATGGGCTTCCTGAATCGCTCACAGGCACAACTGCGCACCCTATCCGTCACCGTGGACAATGTCGGCCATGATTACTACATCGACTGGAGAGAGTGCCTAGCTCGTTTAGACGATATCTCACTCGAGCATCTAATTCTGCGGCCATGCGAAGTATTCCTGCGCATGCTCCTCAGGAAAAACTGGGCGAATCGAGTCCCCCTCCCACGGCTCAAATCCCTCACCATCAACGAATCCCCACCGCTCTCCTATGAATTTCTACTGGACGGCTTGACCTTCCGATCATCCCACCTAGAGTCGTTTCGCATCTCTTTCCAAAACGGCACATTCCTCGATGATGAGATCCACAAATGGGGATTCAATTCGACTCCAGGCCATTCGAAAGCTAAATTATGCAATTACTTGGTCAAGTTGACCAAGGCTGGGATGAGTATTCAGATTGATTCAAAGGGTCGGAAAAAACCTGTTCTCAATTTGGTTGGGTGCGTTTTTCTTTTTGTCAAGTCCGAGGTCGATCAACTGATCTGCATGCAGAGTTCGTCGAAATGCGTCTTGACGGGGGAGACTTCTTACGCCGCTGTAGCAATACGAGAAATACGATGTAAATGATACTTCATGGTCAATCTTATCTTCTCTCGTCCCGATCAGCAGCAAACACACCCAAACAACCCACCGCCCACGTCCCAAATAGGCAATTTCCTAATTTTCTTTCCGAAATGCAAATCTTTCATCGTAATACATATACAAGCCTATTCTCATAAATAACATCCACCCTTCCGGCGGCTAAGTAGTAGTACTAAACAAAACAGATATTCATATGGATGATGCGAATGCCGCGGGAAAGTGGGATGTGTGAGATGAGAGATGAGATGAGAGATGAGTGACTTAAAAAAAATGGTATCATATCATATATGTAGCAGGGAACAAATGGAGGAGATGAGGGTTACGTGCAGTGTATCGTATGATTCATTCAAGGGGACTATGTAAGTAAGAGTATATCAGCGCAGACATAGATAGGGCGTTAGATAAAAAGATGAGATGGTGGTTGGGTGGGTGGGTGATATGGTGGGTGGATGTAACAAATGAGAACACAAACAGGAAAACAGAGACAAAACAGACGAGAGAGTCCAGAGCGAACCAAGAAATAGATGGAAACAACATGCGGGATGGGGGCGTGGTAGTTTACACATTGACGTTGATTGCAGGATATATAGGCGTGCGTGCGTGCGTGGGATGATGGAATGACGTGGGCGTGAATTGTGCGTGAAACGAAATCGAAAAAAACGAGCCAATGCGACCACCGAAAAGCAAACGAAAACGAAGCCCGGCGCGGCGTCTAATGCGGGTGCGTGCGGTGCGGGAAGGTTGGTGGTACACTGGGGAAATAAATACAACGGAGACAAGGCGCACTCACTGCGCCTCACTCTCCGCCGCAGGCTGCTCGGCCGTCGTCGGCGAATGTGAAAACGGGGAGAACGTCGAGCTCGTCCCGTTGCCAACGACACTCCCAGAGCCTAATCCCGGCGACACTACTGCACGGGGAACACCAACAGTCTCCCACCGACGCGGCCACGTTGGTTCGGGGGCCGCCGCGTTGAAGAAGCGGGGTGCTGCACCATACGATGGCTCCTGCGGCCCTGGCGGCGGCGAAGTCAAACGCTGATGGAAAGCAGCCTCGGCAGCAGCCATGTTGCCTTGCTGCTGCTGAAGAGTCGCCCCAACCGCACTCGCGCTCGTCGGGGTGCGCACACCAAATGGGTTCTTGCTATACGAGAGGCGGATGCCGCCGCCCTTGATGAGCCCATTGAGGGTGTTGCCGTACAGCTCGTTGAGCGTCTTGGTCGCATGGCTCACAGTCTCGAACTAAACGATAGGTCAGAAATAGCCCGAGAATCTCGAAAGAAAACATACCTCCACAAAGCACATCGGCCCATTGCCCTTGGGACGGAAAGACATCTGGCGGTACCCAGGGCACGTACCAAACAACTCTCGTAGCGCGCCCTCGAGATGCTCGATCGTCAAACCCGGACTACCAGGCGCAGGCAACACCGGCAAGTTCCCCACATACAGCGTATTGATCGGTGGGTTCTGGTCCACAGCACGCCCGGAGCTCGCAGGCGACGCAAGCTGCGGCGACCCACTGTTGCTCCCAGGCGGACTGCCACCGTTGGTGCCGTTGCTGTTGCCAGGCGGACTTCCGCTGTTGCCGTTTCCGCTGCTGCTGTTGGCGTTATTGCTAGTAGGGATCGCAATCGGCGTGTTGGGACTAGCAGCACCGTTGACGACGACCGCAGCAGACGCGTTGCGCACAGCCAACCGTGCCATCCCACGCTCAATGTCGCTGTTGCTCTCCGACGTGCTGGATTCGGAATGAGCTTGGCGGTGTTGCTGCGAGTATTGCTGCTGCTGCTGCTCGGGCGTAAACGTCTCGGGCATGAACGGTGGATACTGGGGACCCTGCGCATATCCGAGCGGCACGTAATGAGCGGGCGGTAGCCCATGAGCAAACTCGCCAGGAGGCGGTGAAGAGAACGCTCTTGGTGCCTCGCCCGAGAAAGGAACGCCACCGTTGACGAGGGCGTATGTCCCATTATTGCTGTCAGGCGGTGACGGTGTCCTTCTGCTCGTAGTCTGGATCCCGCCACCAAGTCGCACCCCATCCCACGGGCCTTGAACGTAATCGCCCTCTTCATGACGCTGCGCTGGCGGAGGTTGGCTCTCGCGCTCACGCTCGCGGTCACGCGGAATGGCCGAAAAGGCATCAAAAGCAGCCCCGACCCGCCGTTCTCGCTCCCTCCGCCTCGCACGGTCTGTTTCCACAATCCCCTGGGCATCTCGCTCGCGCCTCTCCTCCTCAGCCCGCTCCCTCGCCCCACGCAACCCCATGGCGGCCAACATCCCCTGCCTCCTCTCCCTCTCCCGTTCGCGCTGCTCCTCATGCATCATCGCCTGCTCGTCCTCCTCGAGAGCCAGCGTCATCTGCGTCTCATTACGCCACTGAGCCATCCGCCCGTTGGTGAGGCCAGGCGGGTTGGAGTTTAGGTTACCGGCGCCGTTGATGCCACCGGCGTTTGAATTGGTCGGCGGCAGCCCAATCCCACCCAAAGCGCTCGGCTCACGCTCTCGAGGACCCAACGCGTCTGCATACATCTCCCCCATCATTCCAGGTCCACCCATGCCGTTGATCGACGGCCCAGCTCCATTCATTCCCATACCACCTGCACCGCCGCCAACAGGCCCAACGCCCCTCTTGGTATGCAAATTCTTCTTGGCCATCTCCGCCTTCAAGACAGCACCCTTGTCGATATCAACCCTCCTGCCCTGCAACACATCCCGTGCGCCCAGCGCTTCCTCCCTCGTACGGAACTTGGCGAAACCGATGATCTGCTTGCGGGGCACAGCAGGATTACCGCCGAGGGCAAATTGGGATTGTTGCTGCTGGGAGGCAGGCTGGTTGTCGGGGTCTGAGGGAGCGGAAGGCGCTGCTGGCCACGAGGCGATGCCATCTCGCCCTGCATCAACGACAACGCCACCTTGATTGACGGTGACGAGGTTATACGGGTCGTTCGAGCCGGCATAGGCGTTATATCCGCCTCGTTGGCCGGTGGATTGGGATGCAGAAAGCGGGAGCCCATACGCGGTGTACTCCTTGTTGGGAATCTTCAGAGTCGCCGCTTCGAAGCCAGGCGAGAAGGTGAACATGTTTTGGAACTCTCGTTCCTGAGAATTAGTCAGTATTGTGGCCGAGAGAAATTGTGGGCGCCAATATCCAAAATTTAATTCAAGTCCACGTATGAACACGTTGACTGGGGTGGCACGGGTAGATTGTGGCCGCCACGAGCGCAAAATGTGCACAAATCGGTGCGCGGGGGACGGAGACTGGACATAGGCGCCCTTGACAACGACTGACTCACCTGCATATCCTCCGGAAATCCGACCACGAAAATTGTGGAAATGTCCTCCTGCATGCTACCCATGGGTCCCATCATCGCCGGCGGAGGGAGAGAGCCACCGTTCATGGGGAGGTTGGCAGGGACGTGGGGCCCATATGGGGTCTGCGAGTGCATGACGCCGGAGCCGTTGATATACGGTGCCGCGTAGCCATTGAGCTTCTGTTGTGGTTGTTGGGGCTGTTGCGACTGGGGCTGTTGTGGTGGAGGGTAGTCGAGTGGGTAGATCGAGTTTGACGGTTTAAAGTCGAAACTCGCGCGAGGGTCGAATGGCTGAAGGACGGGGGACGTGAGCGTGTAAGAGTCCTGTCCGGATGGGTAGAATTGGTTTGCAGTCGCAGAGGGTGGCTCGCGGTATGTTGGGCGCTGGGGAGGGCGCGTGGCATTGGCGAATGAGCTGAACGACGCGCGAGGGTAGAAACCGGGCATTTTGGAGGCGAGGGGGTCGGTAGGGTTATGGTAGGGTAGGGTGGGCGAGGCGATGTCGTCGTCGTCGGAGGCAGAGGAAGGCACGGGCTCTGCGTCGGCCTGTGCGTCGAGTTGGTCGAGAAGGGACTTGTTGAGGAAGCCCTCGTCGGGTTGGGTCGGGGTGAGGGTGGGGAAGGGCATGGAAGTGTCGGCGACGGGGTGAATGCCGAACGGGAATGTGCCCGGCGATGGTTCGGAGCGGGGTAAGTAATAGCAAAAGGGGGCGCGATTGGAGAAGAAGATGGATCGTGACTTGTTTGTGAGCATCAACAAACCCAGACCCGTCTCACGCACAGACCTGTTGCCTTTTTTGGTAAGGTGGCGGTGCACAAAGGGACCTGGGGAGCATCCCCGGCCAAGCAGCGAGGACGCACCATTGTCTGAGCCCATCGAGTCCCTGTCGTCTCATATTCCTTTGTCCTCATTCTCCCTTGTCCTTGTCACCGGTCGGTTCCCGCTTTACACCGCGGGAGCCACTTGTCCTCGTTGCCCCTGGACAGAAGCCCTTGTCTAGCCCTCGGACGAGCGCAGGCGTCGCTCCGAGCGTCGAAGAGGAAGAGGGGAGGGTGCAGAGAGCATCGCAGGGAAAAGAGTGTAGAAGACTCGGATTCAGAGCTAGTCACCAGCGTGACCCATCATTGCCACACACGCCTTGATTGCCACAAAATGTGCAATCCGAGACATGCGTGTTCACAGCCCCGTTCTGCATTGTTCTCGCTAAGATTCATTCATTTTACATTCATTCTCAATTTAGTACATTGTTCGTCGCGTCCATTGTCCTCTGTCGCGTCTGAACGCGTCCTCTCCACCTCCTACGCGTCCAAGACATTCATCAGATACCACCACGCGTCGATTCCTACCAGACTTCTCCAGCCAACTGTTTTTCGCCAAGCGCTACTCGTGTTCGACGCGTTGAGATGCAATCAAAGTCGACGGGTGGAAATTAAACCAGGCGCGACCTTTGTTCGAATATGAGGTGCAAATACAATGCAAGGTGCCAAAGAGGGTCGGGCCTGCATCCGAGCCGCTCGCGCGGCATGTAAGCATTTCAATGCAGATGAGTATGGCGGAATCGGAATCAAATGTCGGGTATGACGGCGCCCATATAACCGTTACTCCCGAAAAGTCGGAATTCCAGTCGGGATTGAGCTTTGGAGGAGCGAATTGAGGTGATGTGTCGAGTGGGTAGACTGGTCTTGGGGCCAGTCGGCCAACTTGTCTTGAAATATTTCTTGCCAAATTCAGTACTGTCTTCTTGAAAACGAGCAGCCAAAGGCGGCAGCAGGCAGCGAAAGAGAGTGGAGGCGAGCCCTACACGAGACGGCCTGGGCACTACATAAGACGCAAATGAGAGACATGACACATGGTCTGAGGCCTGGGTGCCCGGTACGATATTAGGAGAAATTTCCAGTGACGAGAGATGCACCGCGTGTTCATGTCGACGTGAAAGACAAAGGTCCGGGACTAGAGAGGGAAGTCGAAGGAGGTTCTTGGGTAGCCAAGGGTAAGTATGTCCTCCGGACGTAGAAAGTCTTCAGGCTCCTTCCGCTGCTCCAGCACTGAGAAGACGAACGAACGTTCCAGCACGGCGACTCGCCGTTCTTTGGGCAAAGTCCGGACGGTCCCGTCTCAACAGGTGGCGCCACAACTCTGGTCGTTGGGTTCTTCAAAGTGACTCTTTGCGCCGAGGAAA
Source organism: Roridomyces roridus (assembly GCA_029378245.1). Lineage (NCBI taxonomy): Eukaryota > Fungi > Basidiomycota > Agaricomycetes > Agaricales > Mycenaceae > Roridomyces > Roridomyces roridus. The sequence goes on from JARKIF010000005.1 coordinate 2,668,908, forward strand.
CTTGCAGAAGAGGTTTGGAAAAGGTGCAGTGAGGTTAGCCTGCGAGTGAGAAAGTGGAGCCAGGTATTCGGATTCGTGGGGGCGGGTGACAGATTCATCTGTTTGGAAAGCCGTCGGGTGACTCCGGTAGCTTGCAAAGGTCAGAAAACTCGAGGCGCAGTCGTTGTGGTCCTGGATCAAGTCATCACGCCTTTGTTTGTCCCACCAACAACGCGCTCACCGTCTTCATCTCCACCATGTACCCCTCCTCCGCCGCTCAAAAAGCCAAACGCCGCACCCAAACTCGTCCCGAACTCACCGACGAGCAAAAGCAAGAGATCAAAGAAGCCTTTGAGCTCTTTGACACGGACAAGGACGGCGCCGTCGACTACCACGAGCTCAAAGTCGCCATGCGCGCGCTCGGGTTCGACTTGAAGAAGGCTGAGGTGCTCAAGATCTTACGAGACCATGACAAGTCGGGCCATGGGCTGATGGATTTCACGGATTTTGCAAAGATCAGTGCGTCGAGTCGTCTTGCTGCTGCATAAGAGGAGTACTCACCGCGTTGCCACCATAGTGAGCGAGCGGATACTCGCTCGTGACCCCATGGAGGAGATTCGGCGCGCGTTCCAGCTATTCGACGATGACAACACGGGAAAGATCTCGCTGCGCAACTTGCGGCGTGTGGCCAAGGAAATCGGGGACAGGCTTGAAGAAGACGAGTTGTAAGCACCCGCTGCGTGCCCTCCTCTTACGCTTCGCTAACACCACGTCGCGCAGACAAGCCATGATAGACGAATTCGACCTCGACCAAGATGGCGAGATTAACGAGCAGGAATTCTTCGCTATAATGACGGAGAATATAGATTGAGTTGTCGAGTCGGGGTGCGTCTGACACACTCTGCTGGTCCACGCAGCTGCTCACGCCTCACGTTTTAGGCCATTTTTCTCTCTTTAAGTTATACGTTTTCGCACTGCTGTTTCTCGCCTCCATTGTAATATACGCATCTTGCAAACGTCTCATTCCCGTGTCCGCTCGCTTTGGGAGCGTGAGCGCGAACGATGTGCTACTCGCCCTGCACCGACTCCTGGCTGCTCGTTGATTGTGGTCATTCTTCAAATTGCAAGAACAGTACTACTCGAAGGTCGTTCACTCGTTTGTGTGCTCCTCCACAGAGGAGCGGTATCCTGTCGTGCGTCGACTGATTTCCCCCTCTGGATGTGTTATCGGTTCGATCCACGCTGGTGCCAGTGCCTAGTCTGTATTTCCCCTCGTCGGGTGGGGGTGTATTATCGGGCTAGCCACGTTCCTCCCTGCCTAGCTCCTATTCCCCCTCGTCGGGTGAGGGTGTGCTATGGGGCTAGCCAGGTAGTAGGAACACCCGGAGTATGCGGACGGCTGCCACGAGAGTGGAACAGCGGCTAGTTGCCTCCACTGGCTGATGCAGACGGCTACCACCAAGGTGGAATAGCGACCAGTTGCCTTCCTTTTGTTTGACTCTTTGAGAAATAAATATCTTTTCACGCATCCTAGTCGCAATATCGAGGCCGCTAGGCAAAAATTGCCTAAATGGGCAGCAGGCGTAGTGGACGAAAAAGGAAATTTGTTTACATAACACAAGCTCTCCTTGAATCCCGTGTCTTCTGTCGCAGTACATGTGAACGCACGCTGGGTAACATGTGTTTTTGAGTCCAACGCAAAAACCCCAAATGCAAAAAAGACTCACGCAACGAAATTCAGAGAAGGCGTACTTTCCCGACGCGGATAATCGTCCCTGCCTGAGCCAATTGACCCAAAGAGTGGCAACTTTTATCCGTCCCATTGGTCATCAACTTCCACTCCGAAAGAAAAGCGCGGCATCCCTTGCGGAAACAGATCCGAAATGACTGCAAGTGAGAGGATCGAGCGACCAAGCTCTCGAGCAAGAAATCACAGGACAGTGACTCCGCGTCCTTGACGATGAGTGATTTGAGCCGTAGCAGCGGCATCGGAGAATCTTTGCTGAGAATCATCACCAAGAATCTCCGGGACGCCGGCCACACATCGAGATGTTCGAGAGTATCGTCCAACTGACTCAAACACTCCATCCATTCATCATAATTCGCGTCAAAATCGTGGACATAGACCGCCAAAGTGCGAAGCTGCGCCCCTGAGCGATCCAGAAACTCGGAGAGTGAGGCTGGTTCTGTTGCCGCCACTTTTTTAATATCCAATGTCCGCAGTTTGGGTAGGGTCAGGTGTGGAAGCACGTCCATGGCGCTATCCGGGGAATAGCAGGAGTCCAAGACACGAAGTGACTGGAGACACGTATGGGTGATCACGGACGACGGGGGAGGGTAACTCTCGGGCACGTAGCATGCGACCTCGATGAGATTAGGAGCGAAAGCGAAAAGCTGCAAATCACCCAATGGGCCTTCGAATTTCGTCAATTGATGCATGGGAAACGCATAGTGGGATAGATCGGTGACGTCTTCCAGGATTAATTCACTGAACTGAGGTGCACTCTTGAATATCTTGACTGGATTCTCGACGCCGAGAGACCAGTGGCCACCGTCGATGAGTGCGTGCCGGAGTATGGGGAAGTCGACCGTGTCCAGCGCCAGTTTGTGAATGTCCACTTGACTGGAATACAATTCCAGGTGTGCGATGTGATGAGCGTAGAGATGGATTATGTCTCGAACCCTTGCAATCGGGAAAAGAACATCCAAGTCGAGTTCGTCCTCGTTGCTGTCCGTCGTGATTATGAACGATAGCGGTCGCTGGCGTGCGCGTCCCACCCACAGATGTATAAACTCCTCGACTTGGCCTGTCGCAAAAGCCGCATCTGACTTGGGGATGAGGTCAAACCGCAGCCGCAACGTCGACCACAGAGCCGGCGTTGCGAGTGCGATCTCTCTCCAAGCACGGCAGACAGCCAAGAAGACGGCCGGCGGAGCTTTTAATCCCATCAATGGTCCGCGATTGGGCAGATTTTCGAAAGATGGAAGACAGTGGGTGAATATCTGGATTGTGATTTCCACAGGTAGGGTCAAGACGGGAAACGTCGCGATTTTGTGCGGCCGCTGTTGCACGGCAACTTTTATAGGTGCGGCGACGACGTGAGCATGCTTGGGACTGCAGATTTGCGCGTCCACTTGTGTGAGTTTTGTGCGTAGGTCTGATGTGGACATTAGTGGTGAAGGTTGAGAACAAGTCTTTGATGCCGATTTTCACAGCTTGATAACAAATTCCTTTGAAACAGTAGACTAGTACTACACTAATACAGCCTCGAAGCGCCAATGCTGCCACCCCAACCACTGGTAAGGCTGCGGTCCCATGCATATTCAGCCGCGAAACATATGTCCATACCCTCCCTTCTCAACGCAGCCACGGTCGATTTTTCAGGCTCCTCCAACGCGTCCAGCGATCTCTTGAAAGTGAGTGACACGGTCTTCAGCGGCCGGAAGAGCTTTCCCCCAACCAGCATCCTTACCAAGGGTGGATACGACGCCAAGCAAAGGGCCTCGAGTTTTGGGAGAAATGCCTCGTCGGTTTCCAAGGCTTCCATAACGGCCATCACTATATGCGAGTGGGATTGCTGCAGGGTTTCGAGATGGGTTAAGGACGATAAAGAGCGGAGAGATTTGATGATTGGCAAGGTATCTGCATCTCCGGCGATGCCAGACAACTTTAGATGCAGTACACGGATAGAGGGAAATCGTGATCCGAGGGGAGGCAGCTGGAAGGTATCGGTGGCAGTCCATCGCAATTCATGCAGTCCTGGCAACCGCAATTGGCAAAGGAAATGCGAATCGTTCCGGCCGCTGCGAAGAGAGAGGGACTGGAGATTGGGAAGCGGGGGGATTTTCATTACTGTTGGGTTTCGTCGATGAGAGTACAACACTGGAGGGATGGTGCCAATCGCAAGACTTGTAAACAATCATGCTGGCTATAGCCAAAGCATTCGAACGTGGTCAATTGAGCCCAGGGAAACTGCGATTGAACGAGTAGCGAAGGCAGCGAATGTCCTCGGGTGCAGAGTTCGCTGAGCTGCGGTGCACATGCGAAGAGGTCAACGTTTGCCAATTTTGTATCGTCGACATCGTTCCAGTTGTAGTCCAAATAACGAAGTTTGGGGAATGCCAATCGTCCGATGCGGACAAGGTCCGAACACGGAAAATAAAGGCGCAGCCATTCGATCTGGTTTGCATGTGGGCGCAAAACACCGTCGATGGCAGTTGGAACAGCCCAGGTGTAATTGTACGCCAGGTCGAGGGCAAGAGGCAAGGAGCCAGAGCGTCCCAACCACCTTCGGAGAAAGGGTAGTCGTACGCCCAATCGGTCTATTCCCAATTGAAGAGAGCACCATAACGAGGGCGTGGAGAGCGCAACGTTGCGCCAGTGGTGTGAAATTCGAGTCAGCAGCAATGGCGCTGTTGCCGTGTAGGGCCGACGGGGCCCAGGACCTGACTCGCTGCACCATTCGAAGATGAGTGCCAAGACTTCAGGTGAAAGGGTGTGAATTGTTGCCATCGACATGGTGGTTCAAGATCAAGAAGTGTTTGCCGAATCAAACCTGACTTGTTTGCTTTCAACCTCTTGCTCTCAACCTCTTGCTCGAAACGACAAATAGATTCGTCGAGTCTAGAACTTCGCAGTCAGATTTTGACGCTGGACCCACCTTACTATCCGCTGGTATCCACTTGAACGCCTTCGTGGTCCTACTCTATCTTCCCTGTTGCGCGCCCTTTCCGTTCCGTCTGAACCACTCGGAGCGTCCTTTACTTGGATATGTACGCGGTTTCTCAGGCTGGCGCCACACGTGTCGCCAAGAACGCACGCTACCTCTTCTCTAGCTCGGCAGCCTCCCACCTTCGGAATCGCTCGACGTAATTGCCCTTGTCCTCCTTCGAGACTTTGGCAGGCTGCCGCAGGGAACCGGTTTGCCTCACGAAACGTGTCTGTGGGCTCGTGAGCGTTCCTCTGCTGCGCTGGACACGCTGTCAGGACAGTTTCAAAGCAGCAAAAGGTCTAGGGCGAACCATAAGCCGTTGTCCTCGTCGCATAGCCGAATCGCCTCTTTTCAGTCGCCCATCGTTCGCCCAGCATCTAGATACTGTAACCCGTCTTTAACCTTGCTTTAACCTGAAACTTCAAGGGTCCGCTTCCTCTGTTGTGCTTATTCCTCACTCTCACGGTCAGCCTCTCATCCTCGTCTGGTCCCGTCTGGCGAGTACCTATTTTTTGTCCATTCCATCCACGCCACTAACGAGCGTGTAATCAGGCCTTCCCTCACGCGCACAAGCCTCGGAGGCACCCTGGCCTGATCACTCTCATCCTTCCTCAGGCCCGCGCCGAGAACCTCCCCGACTGTTTTGTATTCTGTCATCTTGTGTACCATCCGAGCAATTCTCCGACTCGTACAAGATTATATTTTATTTGCATCCGCCTGCCTGCGGCCCTCCGCGATGGTTCTAACGCCACCGGGTAGTGTCACCGCCTTCACATCGGTGCCGCGGCCACTTGAGAAGATTGAATTGAACCGCTGACGTCAAGCGAATACCGAAAATATGCCCCAGATTTTCCAACACACCGTAGTCGATTCAAGTGTCCTGGTATGTGCATAGGTATACTTACAAGTGGTTACTCTAATTTCTATAGTGTACATCCATCTTACAACCAAAGAACCCCGAATCAAGCCGAGATGGATACGGATGGTGATACAGGTAAAGACTTGGATCGCAATCAGCCATTCGGTCGTATCGGAGGACGAAGAGAACAACTCACGGATTGCTCCACCTGTTCCTGCATCTTGAAATAATTCCGATGCAGCCCGCACTCGGTCTTTTCACGGCCGGCCCACCTGCCCGCGCGCTCGTCCTGCCCCTCGCCGACTTTGACAGTGGAATGCCAGTCGCCGACGCTGCGGTATCCCTGTGCGAGGAGGGCATTCCGCGGGACTTTGTATTCGTCAATGTACCACTCGACAAAGGGGAACGTCCATTCGAAGAGCGGGTTCAGCTTGAGCAAGCCGGTTTCGTCGACTTCGAGCGGCTGGAGGGAGGCGCGGTCACCGCCTTGCGTGGCGCGGCGGCCGGTGATGACGGCTTTGACAGCCAATTGGTCGTAGGCGCGTCGTGCGGGTTCGACCTGGAAAAGAATTAGAAAACAAAGAACCAAGATCATTGGATGATCGCCTACCTTGACGGCGAAATCGTATACATCCTCGCTGGTCTCCCAAAGCCGCTCGCCATAGAGCGCCTCGAATTCTTCAGGCGTCTCGCAGTCCTTGGGTTTATACACGTGTATGGGGACGTCATACCGCTTCCGTACTTCCTCGACGAGCGCGTAGGTCTCGGAGAAATGGTAGAGCGTGTCGAGGAAGATGAGCGGTGGGGGGGAGGACGTGATTTTTGAGAGCATGTCGATGGCGACGAGGCCTGTGAGGCCGAATGCTGTTGTTTGGTAGAGACCGGGGATGGAGGCGACGCCCCATGCGAGGATCTCTTCAGGTGTTAATGTGCGGAGGTGCGCGTTGATGGCGGCGAGCTGGTCCTTTGACAGGGGCAGCTCGAGCATTTGGCTTTTGGAGGAAGATGCGGTGGAGGAGGACATGGTGGTGGGAGATGAGGTATGGCGAAGCTGTCCATGAATCACACAGTTTTATGGACTATCAGTCTTTGCAAGCAACCGAAAAAAATGAGCAACGAGCACGCAATGTGATGCCATTGTAGTGAGATTGAATAGATCGGGCAAGATATTGACTAAATCCGGAAGACAAGGAATGTAAGCCTCGGCAGTTGCTGTCAGCAGATGTAAGCTTTTTAGAATCGCCGTGAGATGAGATGGAGAAGTTACATTATGGCAGAAATGTACACTGATTAATAGTCTATCGTCTCTAAAATCTACTTCCGTTGCTGCTCTAAGCGCTCCTTCTCCTGCTGCGCAACGACATCCATCCATGAGTGATCCGCAACGGGCTTGAACGCAAATCAGTCCGAAGACGATGATGTCAGTGGCGGTAATTACTCACCCTGCTCGCAGTCTCCCCGAGGTTGCGATTCGTCTTGAAAGCAGCAGCTCCCAAGATGATCGCAATAGTCAATCCTTGGGCCCACATACGTGCCTGGACAATCTTTTGCGCGGTACTTTGAAACCTGTGAGAATAAGAATAAGCACCCAACGACCAATGGGAATGTGCGAGTTATGCACCTGTCTCGCGAGATAATAGCACCAGCTGCAGCGAGACTGAGCGCCCACCCGCCCACGATGATAGAATATTCGTGACGCTTCGCCCAGTCCGCAATTTTATCCGTTGTAGACAGACTCTCCCATCTGGTCGTCTCTAGCACCTCCTGCGCTTGTATAAGCTGCACACCATCTCCCTCCCTATCCGACCATAAATTCAACTCAAGAAAAATAGCAGAATTACCCACCACTGAGATTTATCATACTCCAAACCCCTCCTTTCCGCCTGAATGGACAACGCAGGCGCAGCAATCACAAGCACACCAAGAAGTTTGAGCGAAGGTGGAAGTTGGCGGTAATACGTCCATCGGCGGTGTGCATATACAGAGCCCAAGTGGCTATAGTCCCAGCAACAGCAGTACCCTCGAGTGCACCTCGTCGAGTCGCAGCAGTGTGTCCGGCAATCTGCTCGGGCTCGCTAGCTTCATGGTGTGGGGAGTCCAAGGGAGTTTGAGGGGAGTCTAAGAAAGGGGAGAGAGAGACGCCGTCGAGCTTACGTCGAGGTCCTAAAAATGAATGATTTGCGCGTGGCCGGGCCAACTCGGCGCGATCGGCCATCTTTTTGAAATCCGGTTCTAGACCGTGGGTGCAGAGCCCGTTGGTCGTGTGCAACGTCGTGGTAAGCTGGCCGTGTTACTAATAATACCCAGGAACGCCCATCAAAAACATGCCTTTTTATTCCAGCACAATACAAGTCATGTACCTACGAAACTACTTATAATATAACAGACAGAGAGAGCTATGCATTATCAAGAGACAAAGGAAACACTAGAAATGATCCACGGTAAACACCCATTCGCCCTTTGCAATATCAAAGCTCTCGAAATGCGTGTCCTTCATACTCTTCAGCCTCTTGAGGTGCTTGACCGCACTTGGATGCGACGCATCCTTGATGGGCTCCCTTGTCGCTTTGTCCACCGCCCAACATCTCAACAACGACATCCTCGCCCGCACATTCAACCCGGCACCCGGAGCAGGCTTGTCAACCTCCTCGCTGTCTGGATACACACTACACTCCTTGTCGTCAAACCGCACCACCTCACCCAGCAACGCGCCGAGTTTAGGCAACCCCGTCAAGTCGACAGGTTCGAGGAAGTGAATCTCCCCGTATCCCACTCGTCCAACGACCAAGTCCGCAAACGACGATAGCTTCTCAAAGCCCGATTGTCGCAGAGTAGCAAGGTCTGGACGTACCCAGTACTCGCCCTCCTCTGGGTTCTCATTATCCCCACCCGCCTGCGCCCCATTCGCCGTCCCACTCTGCTGCTGGGCAGTGAACCGATTCGCAGGCGGAGCAGCCGCAATGCGCGGTGGCGGAGTCGGCGATTCCAACAAATTACCACCAGCACTGCTCCTCGCCAACGCAGCAGCAACCTGTGCCTCCTTCTCCCTCGCAGCAATCCCCAACGCAGGACTAAACGTAATCTTCCCCCGGCCAGGCGAAGAGCCAGGAGAAGAAGACGACTTGGCGAACAACTCCCCCGCCTCGACCTTCTTATCCAATATCAGCTTCTTCACGCTATGCCTTGACCCGCTCCCCAGCGCCGGACTCCCACTTCGCTCAGGCGAGTCAAACCCGCTCCGGTGCAGTGACAAGGCTCCCGGCTTGCCATTCGTCAGCGACATGTTGGCAAACGCGAAGGGATTTCCGGGCGTCACGTGTGTCATCTGCTGCTGCACCGAAGTCGAAGAGCCAAAACCTCGCAGCTTTGACCCTGCTGGCGAGTAACTCAGCCCGACGCGTGGAATCGGCGATCGCGTCGGTACGTCGACAAAGAATGGCACCTTCTTCTTCGTCGACTGCTCCAGGTTCACCGCGTGCGGCCCTGGAGGCAACATCGAGAACAAATCCGTGGCGATGGGCTGAGCGATCGACGCCGTCAACGTGCCCTGCTGCATCATCGATCCGTTGTTTGCAGATGCGTTGAGCATATTGTTGCTGTTGTTAAAACCTCCGCCAAAGAGACCTGTTGACTGGCCCATCGAGTTCGACTGTCCGAGGGCGGGGGCACCGAAGGGCTTGTTGGCGTTGTTGTTGTTCCCAAATATACCCCCACCAAACGCCGAAGGTTGTTGGTTTTGCGGCTGGGCACCGAGAGTGTTGCTAAAGAGCCCCGTCGACGGCGCAGCGCCGGTATTCGTCGTCTGGAACAACTGGCGCCGCTGGCTTGGCACCAAACAGAGAATTTGGCTGCTGTTGCTGTTGCGGCTGTTGGTTGTTGTTATTGAAGATGCTGCTCCCGCCGAATAATGAGTTGGTGTTAGTGTTCTGCGTGTTCGTGCCTCCGAACACTGGGCGGAATTTAGCAACTATAGCAGAATGAATAGAATAGGCGTACGAGGGTTGGGATTGGCGGGTTGTTGCGTCTGAGCGGTGTTGCCGAATGCACCGAATGCGGAAGGTTGCTGAGCCGGTTGTTGCTGCTGGTTTTGGCCACCAAAGATACTGCTGCCGCCACCGAAAGCATTTTGAGTGGGTTGCGCAGCGGGTTGTCCAAAGATGCTGGGTTTGGCAGCGTTGTTGTTGTTGGCACCAAAGGTACCAAACCCTGTCGTCGCGGGCTGCGTGGCGTTGTTGTTGCCGAAAATACTTGGTTGAGCAGGTTGCGCAGTATTACCGCCCAACGGATTGGCATTGTTCGTCGACCCAAAGGCCCCACCGCCGCCAAAGGCACCAAAGGCAGGCTTGTTCGCATCTCCCCCACCAAACGCTCCTGTCGTCCCTCCGCCAAAGACACTTGTTTGCTGTTGGGGTTGCTGCTGCTGACCGAAAGCACCGAACGCGCCTGGTGTTGGCTGTTGTTGTTGCTGCTGCTGTGGCTGGCCAAACGCTGATCCACCGCCGAACGGAGTCGCGGCGGGAGCGGCGGTGTTGGTTGATCCGAACGCGCCAAAACCGGTTGTTGGTTGGGCGGGAGCGCCAAAGGGGGATGGTTGAGCAGGTTGTGCTTGCCCAAAGATGCTGTTGGTGGGTTGTTGAACTCCACCAAAGGCAGCAGATTGTCCAAAGGCGCCAGCTGTCTTGCGTCCCTGTGCGTAATCTTGTACTCGTATTTCCTGCGAATGATCAGCCGAAGAACCTCTTGAAAGAATAAGATATACCTCAAAGGAAGTACCGCGATACGCGGGAATGCAAGAGATTGAGTGGTAAGTGAGGTTCACCGTAGGGGCGGCGGGATCCTTTTCTTGGTAGGGGGAGAATGGTGGGTTGGAGGAGCCGGTTGTAACAGCTGGTACATTTTCCATTTGATTAGGGGCGGCATCTAGAACCTCGTCAGACACTGTATGAATGAGAAACGCGAACGCACTTGCAGCCCCGAACGCTGTCGTCCCGGCAGGTTTTCCAAACAAACTACTGCCTTGACCGAACGCGGAGGTATTGGTGTTGTTGTTGGCAGGCTGGCCAAAGACACTCGGGGTCGGGGCGGCGGTGTTGGTCTGACCAAACGAGCTTGTACTGCCAAAGGCATTGTTCCCCCCGCCGCCGAACGCGCCAAAGCCAGTGGCAGGCTTTGCACCACCAAACATCGGGTTCACCGCGTTGTTCTGCGCCGTGTTTGTGTTGCCAAACGCGCCTGGAGAACGACAGTCGGAATTGGATGTTGACACGAGAAAAAAACGCGTACCAAAACCACCCCCAGTGTTATTGCTCGCGCCCGCACCAAGGTTCCCAAACATTGGATTGGCCGGTTGCTGTTGCTGCTGTCCACCAAAAGCGTTGGTTCCGCCGCCAAAGGCTTGAAAGACGTTGAGATGGTGTATCGGGTTCTTTGACAAGTCTTACCTGGTTGACCGAACGCGGAAGGCTGCTGACCGAAAGCAGAGGGCTGCTGCTGCTGATTTTGCTGGTTGTTGTTTCCCCAGGACGAGCCGAACATGGTGGGCCTTTAAGGAGCAGCGCTGAGTGAGTCTGCCGGTCAAAGCTGATACCTGTCGGCACCGCCACGGCACCGCCACGACTCAATTTTTCGGTTCTCGCTGCCATGCCTGATGCTGGGCGCAAACCGACCTTCAACACACTAGAACGCGAGGCTGCTTTAGGAATCCGCCAGAAAATGGGTCAACTTACAACATCCTGAACGAATTTGTGGCTCCTCATATCGAATCATTCAATGCCCTGTTTGATGACTCTGGTCTGCCCTCCGGAGACGGTGACGGCCGCGGTCTCTTGTCACTCGGAGTCGAAGACATTGGGGAACGCGTCGTGTTTGACGGGAATGGCAAGCCGGACGACGGAGGCTGGGGTAACAGAATGCGGAGTAAGTATTAGCGTTCTCGTCTCGTTTCTTACTCTTAATCCCCTCAAGTCTGGTTCGAGTCACCCAACATATCGCGCCCTATGGTGCCGGATAAAGACAAGCACTCGACGACGCGAAAGGTGTTTCCGTCCGAAGTACCTCGATTATTGCATTCCGACTTGTAGAGGCTCAACATTTCGCAGGCTCGCGAACGGCTAACTTCATATCGGGGTCGAATGACGATTAAACTCTGCTGGACGGACCCCGCCGGTGAACGACACGAAATGCCCAAAGATTGCGGTCTTGTGCCCATCGTGGTTCGTTCCGTTCGTTGCAACCTCCGGGGCATGTCCTCCGCAGAAGCTTGTGCGAAAACACGAAGAGCCCGAGGAATTCGGTGGCTACTTCATCATCAACGGCAACGAGCGTCTCATCCGCTACCTCATCCTTCCGCGACGAAACCACGTAATCTCCCTCCTCCGCCCCTCATTCGCCAAACGCGGTCCTTCTTATACGCAATACGGTGTCCAAATCCGCTGCGTGCGACCGGACCAAACGGCCGTAACCAACACCCTGCACTATCTCTCCAACGGGAGCGCCATGCTGCGATTCTCCTGGCGAAAGCAGGAATATGTCATTCCCATCATGCTCATTCTCAAAGCCCTCGTGGGCGCTTCCGACAAGGAAATTTTCGAGGGCGTCATGATGCAGGACTATGAAAACACTTTCCTCACGGACCGCGTCGAACTCCTGTTGCGTAGCTTCAAAATGTTTACGCTTAAAACCGGCGACCAGTGTCTTGAATACCTCGGCGACAAATTCCGCGTCGTTTTGGGGACACCAGACGACTGGGCCAACGGTGCAGTCGGCGCATACCTCATTCAAAAACTCGTCCTAGTCCATCTGAAAAGTCCGCGGGATAAATACCGGATGCTCTTGTGCGCATTTGGACCTTGTTTTCGAATATTTTTCTGATTTCTTTCCAGATTCATGCTCCGGAAACTGTACGCCTTGGTCTCTGGCTCCTGCTGTGGAGACAACCCTGACTCCCCCCAGCACCAAGAAGTCCTGCTCCCGGGTTCCTTGTATGGGATGATCATCAAGGAGCGACTCGAGGAAACACTCAACCAGATCCGCACAAACATCAACACGGACGTGCGGAACGGGGTCACCGTGGACTTTCACGACAAGAAATACTTCCAAAAGGTGTTGAGCAAGGTCAGCTTTGACATTGGTGCCCGATTGTCAAATTTCTTGGCTACGGGAAACCTCGTCTCTCCGACTGGTCTGGATCTGCAGCAAGCCTCTGGCTTTACGATTGTTGCGGAGAAGCTGAACTGGCAACGGTATATCAGCCATTTCCGATGCATACATCGTGGTGCCTTCTTTGCTGAACTGAAAACGACTACCGTCCGTAAGCTGCTGCCAGAGGCGTGGGGTACGTTCCATCAAGTTCTCATTCCATTTACTCATCTTCCACCCAGGCTTCCTGTGTCCTGTCCACACACCCGATGGTACTCCCTGCGGCCTCCTAAATCACCTTTCCCGCACCTGCCGAATCGTCACCTCCCCACTCAACGTCGCCCACATTCCCGCAATCCTCGCCACACATGGCATGTCTCTCCCATCCACCACCATCTCCGGCACCAAAAACCTCGTCGTCCAACTCGATGGCTGCGTCATCGGCTGGGCGCGCCCAGCCACTGCTGCCCAACTCGCTCAAAACCTCCGAATATGGAAAACAGAGGGTATCCACCAAATATCGCTCGATCTCGAGATTGGGTTGGTCCCTGAATCCCGGGGTGGGCAGTACCCTGGCCTATACCTCTTCTCTTCTCGATCGCGAATGATGCGGCCTGTCAAGTACCTCGCGAATGGGCGCGATGACCAGGTTGGCTCGTTTGAGCAGGTGTATATGGACATTGCCTGCACGCCCGAGGAGATTACAGTCGGCGTGTCGACACACGTGGAGCACCACCCCACGAACTTCCTGTCCATATTGGCCAACTTGACGCCGTTTTCCGACTTTAACCAGTCTCCACGGAATATCTATCAATGTCAGATGGGTAAACAAACGATGGGAACGCCGTCGACTGCTCTGCAGCATCGGACGGACAACAAGCTCTACCGGTTGCAAACCGGACAGAGCCCCGTGGTGCGGCCGGCGTTGCACAATACCTATGCTATGGATTCGTTCCCGAACGGTACCAACGCCGTCGTTGCCGTCATCTCGTACACGGGCTACGACATGGAAGACGCCATGATCCTCAACAAGTCCGCCCACGAGCGCGGATTCGCTTACGGGTCAATCTACAAAACGCAGGTCGTCGACCTCAAAGACATGCACGGCGCAGCTAAATCCGGAACCCCGACTCTGCATTTCGGTTTAGGGCGAACCTACTACACAAAGTTTGGAGACAAGCCACATCGTTGTCACGAATTTCTCGATGCGGATGGGTTACCGTTCATTGGTGCCCGACTTGCGAGTGGGGATCCGATTGCCGGGTATACTGACGACATTTCCGGGCGGACAGAGTTTGTCAAGTACAAGGGAGACGAGCTGGCGTATGTTGATGAGGTCCGACTGTTGGGATCTGATGCTGGCGATTCGGAGCTGCAAAAAATCCAAGTCACACTCCGGATAACGCGTGCACCCGTCATCGGTGACAAGTTCTCGTCCAGACACGGACAGAAGGGTGTCTGTTCGCAAAAATGGCCAGCCATCGACATGCCGTTCAGTGAGAGTGGGATGCAGCCTGACGTGATTATCAATCCGCATGCGTTTCCCAGTCGAATGACGATTGGCATGTTGGTCGAGAGTATGGCGGGCAAGGCGGGTGCTATGCACGGACTTGCTCAAGATGCTACGCCTTTCAAGTACGTTCATGTCACTCGTCTTCTTGCTACTTCTAACTGTCTATCAGATTCACCGAGAAAGACACCGCCATCGAGTACTTTGGCGAGCAACTCCTGGCTTCTGGTTACAACTACTACGGCAACGAGCCAATGTACTCGGGAATAACAGGCCAAGAGTTCGCAGCAGACATTTACATCGGCGTCGTCTACTACCAACGCTTACGACACATGGTTCTCGACAAATTCCAAGTACGGACAACAGGTCCAATCGACCCTGTTACGCGTCAACCAGTCAAGGGTCGTAAACGCGCAGGAGGAATCCGATTCGGCGAGATGGAACGAGACGCTCTCATCGCACACGGCACATCCTTCCTCCTCCAAGACAGATTGATGAACTGCTCAGACTACTCAACAGCCTGGGTCTGTCGAACGTGCGGTAGCTTGATCTCCCTCGGGTACCAAGACATCTCCCTCGGCGAGGTAGCAACCGGCGACAACGCAAGCCTGCTTCAAACCGGCCCTGGAGGAGAATACTGCCGCGTTTGTCGTGCAGCTGCGCAACAAGAAGACGAACGCGCTCGGCAGGCGTTAGCCGCAGGCAAAGAGGCACCGCCACCACCTCAAGCGGATGTCCGTGTTGCCATCTCATCTCAGCACGTTCTGGGCACAAGTGTAAAAGGCGGAGACCTAGACGTGGTCGCGGTCCCATACGTATTCCGATACCTTTGCGCCGAACTCGCGTCGATGGGTATTGCCGTCTCTCTTGCTGTCCAATAGTGTACTTTTGAATAATAATTCACGCGTTGGAATGGGATTACAATATTTGTTCCAATTGAATGAAGCACCAGCTCGCATATGTACGTACGTATGTATAAATCCTCCAAAAACATAAAAAAAGATTAAGTTACGAATGCGAAAATGAGCATGGGTATCGGTTAGGCGCCAACTTCCGAGACGGTACGAGCAGGGGGCGCGTCTACAGCAAATGTAACGTGCTTGCGCGGCTGGGTCACCCCATCAGGCACAGGCACGTCGGCAACAACAGGCGCTGCTTCCGACCGCTTTTTCGAACGACGCGGTCGCTGAGGCGCCGCTTGTTCCTCATCACCCCCAAGGAACAATTCGACAAGCGCAAGCTCGAGCTTGGCCTCCGACGCGTCGCGCGGTGGAGTTGAGGGATGAGCATTGTCGCTGGGCGAGGGCGAGGGGTACGGGACATCGAACGATGGCGTGGGTTCCACCGCCACTCCGGACTTGGCGAGAAAGATGTCAAACAACAGACGACACTCGTCGGCATTCGTCGCACGCGCAAGAAGCCGCCGCATGTCACGCGCCTGGTCCTCCGCAATGGCAGGAGGAGTAGGAGTAGCCGGAAGAGCTACGACATGTGGAGGTTTGCGGGAAGCGGGAGAGACAGTCTGAGGCTGGGGCTGAGGGATGGGCTGAGTCTGGATCTCCGGCTTGGGGCGTGCAGAAGCCGCAGCTGCAGACGGTCTGCGAGAGGATGGACTGCGCGGCGACTGCTCCTCAGCAGTAGCGGCTCTGACATGACCATTACCATTGACTTTATACCCATTCCCGTTAACACTCCCATTCCCATTGGCGCTCTCGACGTGCTTGGTCGGGACGACAGGGGGCTGCCCATCAGCCATCTGTTGTTCCCACGTCGGCATCACCCGACGCGGCGTGCCTGGCTGGGAGATAGAGCCGCCAGGGGCGACAGTGGACGTCTTGCGAGTGCGTGGCACGGTGTTGTGGTACTCGTCATCGGAGGGGGACGCCGGAGGAGAAATGGGAATGATTGGCGGGGGTCGCGGCGGCACAGGGCGGTTGGCGAGCGACGACAAGTTGCCATACGACGTCTGGTGGGTTATACCCTGAGTGCGGACAGGCGTCGTCGGAGGTGCAGCTCTGCTCCCACGTGAAGGGTCCTCCGTTGATTGACTCCTGGACTTCTCGGACGTCCCCATCGCCAGCTTGGACATCATACGTTGCAGACGCCCCGAACCCTTCTTCCCGCTCTCGATGCTGCTAACGCCTGTTGCTGGAGATGGCACCGTGGTCCGGAGGGGCCGAGGAAAGGAAGTCCATCATATCTCGGCTCGCTGCCGACACCTTGGGCGGAGGTGGCCCCGAGTTCAAAAAGTCAATCATGTCCCGGGTGTCGGCCGTCCTATCACGAGCAGTCGAGCCCTCGCGGGCAGGATGAGGCCAGACGCGGCGTGGATGGCTGGCGTCGAGGGGTCGTGGGTGGTGCAGGGTTGCGAGAAGGGGTGCGAGGAGGTGCAGGCTGCTCGTCGGCGTCCTCATCGTCCGAGCCAGCCATGACGGCGTTGAGGTCCAAAGACTCGCGGTTCTTCTGGATACGCCGAGTCTTGACCGGGAATGGGTCCGAGTCGAACCCTGCTGGGCCTGTAGGCCCGCGTCTGGCTTGAGACATGGGCAAAGGGGGGTTGGGGTTAGAACGAGAGGACTTGTTGGGAGGGACAGAAGAAGATGTGTTTGATGTCGGCTCCTCTTCGTCTTCCACGATCGAATCAACGTGCCGAAGGGACGGCCTCCTCCCGTTGGCGCGGCCGGAAGAAGTATCAGGAAAGGCGAGAGGAGGTGGTCTCCGATTCCCGCGTCCATCTTTTTCTTGTTTGTACACCTGCCGTAATCAGCACAAGCCCCTGATTGATGAAAATCAAAGTCGACCCACCTCCATCGTCTTCAATCTATCCGGTGTCAAAGAGACCTTCATCGTCGAGTCGGAACGCATGAGGTTGTCAAACTCCTTTATCATCGCCGAATCCTGATAGAGTTTGGCACCGAGCATGGAATGAAGAAATTAGCCCACGCACCTCGGGGTCCGACTCGTTCAAATTGTATGCATTCAGCGTCTGCTTCGTCTCCTCGCTCAACACGGATTCCGACCGCTTGTGGCTGCTCTGACTGTCCCCATCCCGATTCGGTTGAGCTGCGACTGCCCGTCATGAGTTTCTTCATTCGTGCCTTGTCAAAGGACGACCGGGATGTGGTAGAAGAAGAGGGGGGTAGAGTAGCGGTCGTAGTTGACGTCGCGGAGGTCGTTGCACTGGTATCAGTCGAGCCGCGGGATCTGTGTTGTGATGAGGACGACGCGAAATCTTGATTCGACCCCCGGGACAACGACGGCCTGTCACTCCGTGAGATGGACTTGCTGCGACGCGGCTTGGGCGTTTGGGATAGAAGCTCGATTTGTTGGTATACTGAGGATGATGGTCAAGGGAAGGAATCCAATATCAGTGGGAAAACCTACCTCTCATGGATTTGAAAAGCTCATAAATAGAATGATCTTCGCAGAGGGCAACGAATACATCTTGCACAGTCGCGTTGGCGCGGCTGCTGTCTCGTGCGGCGACTCGCCCGACATTGGACAAGATATGCCTAATAGGAGGTGTTGAGATGACATTTGAATGGCATTAACGCAATATACGCACTCGCACATGGACCTTTGATTGACTTTAGAATGGCTTGGAAATAATGAAAATGCAAAGCACGCACTCGAGAATAGCCGTCAGGTACAGTGAAGCGGGGGCGACCAGGGACGGGATCGGTGGTGTGGTCCCGCCAAGTTGCGCCATCCTCTCCTGTAGCTGCGCCACAGCCGCCGAGTCCTCGTCCGACTCGTTAAGCGTCGAATAAGCCTCGCATTTGAGCCGTAGCAGCTATAATGAACGTTAATTATACCCATGGCACAAGACCCATAGCAACGCGCACCTCAAAAGACCATTGCAAATTGAAGGTCTGGGCATCATCCTCCAGGGTGGTGGGCCGAGCCGTCCTCTCCCAGTACGCTCGCAGCTCGACCTCGGCTTCCAGCAACGCCTCCTTGCCCAGCGAGGTAGGGAGAATGCTCAGCAGACTGGCCCGCAGCCTGTCGGTCGACAGCGCACGCGAAGTGTTGAGGATATTGAAGAGAAACTCGTCGAGCAGGACATTAATTGAACGCAGTCCCTCGAGTTTCAGCTTGATTGGGCGTATTTCCGAGAGAATAACGTCCGCGGAGTGAGACGAAATATAAGTCGGCCCTGGGAGTCAAGATGAGTAGGGGGCACGGGCACAATGGAGGGGAAACGACGCGGACCAGTGCTTTCCGTCGCGCCAGGCATCGCGGAGGTTATGGAGCAGAGAGAACCTGCAAAACCACAAGGCAATCTGATGCGATCACGGCCACCACTGGGAGCCCAAAAACTTAGATACCGCCAACGCAGTACTTTATACAATCTGTCGCATTCACTCTATCCTATAAGCATGCCAGCTACTGCCAGCTCATCTTCATCCGTATCCACGACCTCCACTTCCTTGTTCCCCTCCCCCTGATCCGTCGGCCACAGCACCAAATCGCCACTCGCAATCAGCTCCGAAACCTCCTTGGAATTCAGATCCGCCATCTCCCGCACCTTGGCTGGATACGAGGGCAAGTTTGAATAATGCTTCGCCCGCGCCCGCGTCTGCAGAAACTCAAAATCACCTGCACAATCCCTCTGATCACCCGGATGCAATGCCGCGTTGTATCGCTTAGCCCGCACGTTTACCGGCGCGTAGATGTGGCGCAGAACCTATTACGCCATGAGTTTCTAGGCTGAAATGAGGCTGTAAATACTCACCCAAGGACCCAGCTCTTCGTGACGCTCTTGCGGTATAGAAGGCATCGCGATCCCAGGCGCGAATAACGCCCATTCAGGGACGGTCGCTGGCAACTCTGGATGAACTGGCGGCTCTAAAGGAATCGTCGGACGCGCAGATGGCTTGAGCTCCGTCTTCTCGTGGCCTATATTGTGCGCCACCAATTCCGCCGGGGCTGTAAACGTCTCATTGCAATCTAACCCTCCATGAGCCAATAAATTGTGATCGTGGTTAGTACCTACCCAAACGGGCGCAGTGTATCGTCGCTAGGACGTGTGTCTCGGCGTGCATGCCAAGCTGCTTGTAGTCCGCAAAAGTCTCTCCACAGAGGTCCCACATACATGTCTAGAAAACCAATTCAAATCAACAATCATACAGAATCATGTCCACTCACAAAATGCTCATTCGTCTCTTGAGCATGAACCTTGTGCAAATGTGTGATCAAATTCTCGAACGAATTCAAGACGCCTTCACACGCGTCCCACATGCACGCAACCTCTTGAATCCTCGAGAACGCCTCAAGCATCGCAGCAGCCTCTTCCTCATCTGAGGAACAGAAAATAAACACCAATAGCATGAAAAAGCAAGATACAACAGACTCTCGATGTTTTGGTACATTCCTACGGCCGGTCAGCGCTGCGTAGCTTTCGAGGACGACCCCGTACCTAGCGCACGCCGCCGCTTCCACTCCTCGACATCAATCTCCAGTTCATCGTCCTCCGGCTCCTCCACCACAGGCTCCTCTCGCATCTTCTCCCGATATCGCTTGACATACTCTGGCGCTGGCGGTACAAGAACGTAACAACCTGGACGGTCAAGGCGTGGGGCCTTGGACGTCTTGTTATTGGTAGTACTCCGAGCTGCGGTCCCCATGCTGGTAGCAGCCGGAGCTGCGGTCCTTGTCACCAAAGCTTTCCGCGGAGGTGGGCTAGTAGGGAAAAACAACGGTACTCGAGGCGGAGGCTGGACTGGTTGGGCTGGTTGGACTGCCGTCGCCCTTGCAGAAGACGCTTGAGAGACCACTGGCACTGGCACTGATACCGGGACTGGCACTGATACCGGGACTGGCACTGGCATCGGGCATTGCAGTAGGCAACGCTTCAACCCTCGGGGCTTCCACCGCCCGACGCTTCGCATACCGCACACTATCCTCCTCGTCTGCGTACAAGCGCCCCTTCCCAAGGGCCTTGAGCACGTCATGCGCTAGGAAGCGCCGGTCAGCATCGTGCGGGGTGCGCTGATGGGATGATGACACACGCTGCGCGGGTGGATCGGGGAACGTTGCATCCGGGGCACCCGGGATCTTTGAGTGAATCTCTTGGAATTTCTTGTGCGTGGCCTCCAAATTGGCTGGCAGAGGATCGGTCAACAACGCCGGCACGCCATTCTGGTTCACAAAGAGAGTGTATTGGACTTTTTCCACAGCGCCGGTCGAAAACAGTCTTGCGAACGCGTATTGGGCGGGAACACGAATGGCAACGCCGTTGCCGTATTGAACGAAATGAATTTCGCCCAGTGGTCTTTTAAAGACTTTGATCTGTACATGCGGGATGTCTAGCGTTGCATGATTGCCCGGCGTGCATTTTTGCCACAGGTTGATCATCGTCAAAAACTTTTCCAGTTTCTTTTCGGCGGTCGTTTTTGGTGCGGCTTTGGGGTCTGGTTTCGGGGCGGGATTCGAGGGAGCCTGTGATGTGGACGCGACGGGCTTTGAAGGACCCTGCGAGGTGGAAGCAACAGGCTTTGGAGGACCCTGCGAGGTGGAAACAACGGGCTTCGAAGGAGCCTGCGTCGACACGACGGGCTTTGGAAGAGCCTGCGACGTCGAAACGACGGTCTTTGGAGGCACCTTCGAGGTAGAAGCAATAGGCTGCGGCTCAAAGACAGGGTTGGGTTTCGGCTTCGTCTGCACCGGAACGTGGGCGAATGGAGATAAGCCATAGCTCGGAGCTGCCGTCGACTGAAGCGCGTTAGAATGGTGTGATATATAGTAACGAGGGCGGCTTACCTTGAGCACGGAAGGCGCGGGTGGTTGTGAGTTTAATCTCCAGACAGGCTGAGACCCGGGTGGTGGAGTCGGATGCATCACCGAATTTTGTTGGGGAGCGGATTGGCGGCGGGTTTCTTGTCCATTGGGCAGCCTCTGAGGTTGAGGTTGATGCTGATGCTGGGGTTGGGATGGAGGTCGAGGGGGTGCGGAGAGTCGATGCTGCGTCGACTGGGATTCGGACGGTGCCCGTGACTGCGACGGGGCAGCTGACGGCATACGAATTGGTGGTGGTGGTGGTGGCTGCTGGTGAGGAATCGTGGGTGAATACTGAGCGTGTCCGTAGTTTTGGTTTGGTTGTTGGCTCATGGACTGTGGCTCATGCCGAGATTGTTGGTTCGCGGAAACGTATGGGGGAGTGGCACTATGTCTTTGTCGTGGATTCGACTGGACGAACATCTGCGCTGCAAATGCACCCTGCTGCGACTGCTGCCACTCTTGCCCGGCTTGAGGGGTACATTAGTTTGGGCGCAAAGGAGACGGGGAGGACCGACGTTGCTGAGGTCGATGATGCGCTGGCTGGTAAGCCGGATGCTGAGATTGACGGCTTGTACCGGCATAATTGGCTTGATACGACTATCCAGAGACATTATTAGTACCACCGATCGAGACGATTCTCGAGTAAAACGCACCGTCTGGTGGCTAGGACCAGCGTGATTTGTCTGATATGACGCGGACGGCCCAGCTCGACCATTGGGGCTCGGCACCTCTTCTATTCTGGCACTCAACGGGGGTTCGACATAATTCAACATCTGAGGACCCGACGACGCGTTTGAATCATGGAAGGTAAGCATTGGCCTAGGATATCATCGTAAATAAGCAGTCTCTCCGCCCAAGGAACGACTTGCTTTTGCTGGGGCTGCTGCTGCATGGCCATCCACATGCGTCTTGGTGGCTCGATGTCAGTGAACAGAACACGGAAAGACGGCGATAATACACGCACTGGGCTTCCTGTCCTTCCTGCATTTTCCGTAAGAGGTCCGCCTCCATCTGCCTGAACTGGAAGTTTTGTCTGCCCTGCTCGTTGGCTTGTCGGGCCATGTTGAGCGCGTGCTGCGCCTGCTCGATGCGGTCCTGGTTCATTTGATATGTTTCGTCGTCATAACCATGGGTAAGTTGGTGGTTGCCACCAGACATGAAAGACGAGGCAGGAGGCAGGAGAGGTAGAGGCGAACCAAACAAGCATCACTCATCAAACGCGCTCGTGATAACGCGAAACGCGCATTTTCGATTTCGTGGTGAACTACATTACACTCTAATACGGGGATACAGGAAGGCCACACTATAGGGATATTAAAATACCGATAGATATCTTCCCAACTGGCTGCATGCATGTATCATACCAGGGTGTAGGTCGTCATAAAAATTATCCGTCACAAGTAAATTTCGTTATCGAGACAGTTCGCTACGCGCGCGAATCTTGGCGCCGTTGTAGTAAATGTATATTGGGCTGGAAAGTCCAGTCAGTAAACAGCGGGTGGCCAAGTAAAAAGACCTACAAGGGGATACCGAGAAGGATAGCCAAACCTGTAGGTACATAAGCCTCACGGAACAGCGGCGAAGAAAAGACATGCCGCCGAGGAGCGAGTTCCCGCCACCATATCCCATAGCGTGGAACATCGGCGTGGCGAAAAGCGGAAAAGCAAATCCGAATAGAGAACGAAATACAGACGCCGCAGACAACGCGCTCGCCGCGTACCTAAAAAATTCGGTATTTTTCAAGCTGACAACAGACATAAATACCTAAATGTGTCCACGAGGTAAAGCTGAATGGGCAGGCTAACCAACAGTCAGTTGACCGACATCACAACTTGACGAACACGCACTATGTAGTCATCATGCCTGCAAGAGATGAGTGTACTTCTATCACCAGAAGTCGACAACGTACCGCATCCAAAGATCCCTGGCATAAATCGTATCAGTATGCTTCCGCGGAAACTTTTGTCGAGACGGACCTGATCCGATAATTGGCATTATCCAGTGAACCTTGGCCTGCGCTGACCATCCAAACCAGCTTCAAGCACAGTTTAACGTGGGATAAACTCGGAAGCGCTCTCACTCACAACAAGCCAATCGGAACGATCAGCGACCCAACGATGAGAGCAGGGATACGCATCTCTGGCGTCCCTTTGCCGCCATTCTTCTCGGCAAGCTAGAAGCGAATGAGTGTTGGCTCAAAGTAGTTGCTATATCACTTACTCTGAGGTAGAGCTCGTTACCAGCCTTGGCACTGAAGCCGGTGGCTGCAGAAAGTGAGTCTATGAAACCGCGAGGCTCTTGCCACATACCAGCGAAGAATCCAACCCCCAGTCCAATGTAGGTGAGACCGCTGGTTCCAGTATTGAAACCATACACCTCGGTGAAGAGCGCGCTGAAGACCGTGAACATGAGATAGTCTGGCTTCCCTTAGCTTGTATCCGAAAAACCGGTCTTATCACTCACAAATCCCGTACATGCTGTGAAAAAGGTCAGCAACAAGAGATGCAGTCAGAGAGAAAACTCACAAGGCCATATAAAGACTGAGCATAAAGCAAATGAGACTCCTGGTGAGGAGAATGGCAGGCCGGCTGAGATTGACCCAGAGGTAGTGCAGCTTGCTGCCATGCTCAGCCTCTAGCACCGGATGACCTACAGCAGCTTTTTCGGGATCCCCAGACTTTTTAGCCCTGCGTAGTCGGATATACGGCGCATATGATTCCTTCAGGACGGGTACCCCGATGACCGCTGACAAGCCCGACAATGCTGTGAACGCCCGTGTTAGAGAGCGCGGACAAACAGAAATAGGAGTATTTCTCACCAGCGACCAAGACGAAGACATATTTAATACCTATCGTCTCGGTTATGAAGCCGCCAGCAATCGGGCCGACAACTAAGGTCCCAGCACGTCAGAGGAATATGAAAAGTCGCACAAAAGAAGCCTACCGGGTCCAATGAGCGGACCAAGACTGAATATAGCCATAGCCGCGGCACGGTCGCGTTCAGAGAACAAGTCACTGACAACACCGCCTCCAATAGCTATCGGAGCGCTACCAGAGAATCCAGCTATTCGCAAAATATGAGCTCGTGTAGTCGTGTAACAAATTGAATCGTACCCAAGAACCGGAAACCTAGCATCGAGCCCGTGGTCGGGGAAAATGCACACCCCAGGTTGAAACCCAGTGTGAATACCGCAGCAATATGCAACACCCATCTCCTGCATCAGAACGCGTAGATGAGAAAAAACTCGGAGATTACTACGGCAAAGTACGTACCGTCCGTACATCTCCTACGACAATAGTCAATCTTCCGTAAAAGCGCGTCATTCGGGCGGACATACCGACAAGGGGGCCATAAATAGCGGCTATTAGGCCATTAGGGAGCTGCTGATAAGATGGAACGCCATCACTCACCCCAATAGCGAAAGATATCAAGAAGATGGACAGGGTCATAGCGATTAACGTCTGGTTCGTTATTCCATACTTGATAGCGATTTCTGGCAACCCCGGAGCCATGATACTGGACGAAAGAGGGGGCACAAAGGTATACAACGAAACCTTGAAACCAAATCGTTCATTTCACTCGAAAAGAAAAGTATGCAAAGAAACTCACAATCGCAGTAGACGCCCACTTTTTTCGACCAGACCAATTCCTCGGGTTTTCCGGGTCATCTTGCCAATCGTCCTCCGCTTGCTCCAGGAGCTCCTCTTTTTTGTCCTCGGGAATGGCAGAGGGGCCGCGTCCAGGATGTTCGGAGTCGGGCACCTTTACCGTCGCGTGCGCGGATTGCGACTCGAGCTCGTCAACTACGGGAACGTTGGT
The DNA here is from genome assembly GCA_029378245.1 of Roridomyces roridus. Classification (NCBI taxonomy): domain Eukaryota; kingdom Fungi; phylum Basidiomycota; class Agaricomycetes; order Agaricales; family Mycenaceae; genus Roridomyces; species Roridomyces roridus. Next base: position 2,693,704 of record JARKIF010000005.1, read on the forward strand.
GAGCGAGCTGCTACCAGAGGCCATGGGAGGCTGCTTGCGGGTGAACAGAAAAAGCGACGAAGCACATGGTACATATAGTAGCAGGTCAACAAAGCAGCAATGAGTAAGGTCAGTCCGGTTCGGAGTCACACTGTGACATCGGGTCATCCTCGACGCGGAAATAAAAATACAATGTCGAATTCGACGAGGACAAGAAATACATCTACTCAGCTTGTAAGCAGTTCCTCTACCATCGCAACCAAGTCCGCCTTCTTCTTTCCAGACACAGACATCCCTTTACTCTTGATGAACGGCTCCAACAAGAGTTAGCCGCGGCGATCACAGGTTTCGGCCGAAAACATACCTTCATCTGGTCCATAGTCAGCTACATTACTAGGTTAGCTTGCTATGAAAGGCTAGAACAACGAAACTTACCTTGTTAAGTTTACCCTCCGAAAATTTACTCCTAATCTCCGTCTCCATCACGTCCATGTCCATGTCCGTGTCCTGCCAAACGAGTGAATCCCAGATCTCTCCATAACCAGCTTCCACTCACCGCCTTGCGTTTCGTGCCCGCCTTGGCCGGTTTCTCTTTCTCCTTCTTGGCCGTTTCAAAGGATATAGCCGCCTCGTCGTTGGCAACAGCCCTCTTCCACGCTTCCACAAGGTTCCCCACGCGCTAGAGTTACGCGTTCAGAGCTAGCACCGAAACGGAAAAACAAGCCCTCAAACCCTGTGTATCATATCCAGATCCGGCGCACTGAGGTCTTCAAACTCTTCTGGATTGAATTCCTCGCCAAACGCCATCGCTTGCAATTGCGCGTTGTGGAACGCCAACGCCGGATTCGGGTAGGAATCCGGTGGATATGCGCCATTCTTCACGGACAATTTGTCGATCCAGGCCCGCGCAGCATCTTTGACGGATTCGGAAGCTGGGCAGGAATTAGCAGGTCTCGCTAGGAAAGAAGACACCGCACCTCGAGCACCTCTCTCAACAGCCGCACTACGAATATCATCCGCAAACGGCAGTGGTATCAAGTGGAACCCCGCAGGATCAGTCCACCCCGCCTCGTCCACTCTCTCTTCCTGCGGCAACAAAGCGTAAAACATGGGTGTTGTGTTCCTCCTCGTCACACCAAGCGCCAACGCAATCTTTTTCTTCTTCGCCATCGACTTGAGGAGCGCGCTGAACGTCCGTTTGCTTCCAGAAAAAGACTGTATCTGTGAGAATCATGCGGGCAGACAACGCAGGTCACCTACCATCTCATTGGGATAGATAAAATTCGAATGCTTGACATTATCGCCGAATTCTAGCTCGGACAAATCCTTGAACCCAAGCAGTTTCAAGCCTGAGAAAGGGTTAATCTAGTGCATCCAGACCGGGAGAGAACAAACCCGGTTCACGTCCCAAGGTGCGGAAAGTCTTTATGTCCTCGGCCGAGTAGAATGGCTGCGAAAAAAAAATGAGAAAGGCACACGGTGGGATGAACACTTACCCGTTGACCGGGCTTGACGACTCTCTTGCCCGGATCCTCGCCCTCTGCACCCGTCCCACCGCTTGTCCCATAGACCATTTTGGTTCTATCGACTTCTGCTTGTCGACCCTGGTACATTATCAAAAAACCGTCGATACCAGACCAAAAGCGCTCACCTCATCGACGTAGACCGTCCTCGTCGTCACGACTTCCATACGCTCACCGAGGTCGAAAAAGTACTTGTACGATCCCCTCTTTTGCTCCGTGACGAGCGAGTATCTGCGGCACGTCAAGAACCCAGGTTTACGCGCTTCACAACACGCACCCTTTGACCCCAATAGTGAAATCCTTTGCAAGCTCGAAGGGGATACTGAACAGCGCGCGTTTCGGCGACTCGTGGAAGCGCATCTGCATAAGCAAGTCTTCGATACGAGATATGGAGATGGATTCGGGCAAGACAGAAGGATCAGCTGGGTCGACATCGTCCTCGTCCACGAGGCTATCAGGCAGCAGAACCGACTGTCACTGAATGAGTCTGGGTCCTGGAGGACAGTTTATCACATACAGAGTAGAATTTCGACACGTCGAAAGGCTTGTCCGGGGTGCTAATAAAGAAAGGCTCGACTGTTACCCCGGCTTGGGTCAGATCAATGAGAGTCGTCCGGGAAGAGTTTTTCAGCTGTTTGCTGCCTGCCCCAGGATGCGGGTCGTCCTCGTTGGTAATCAAAAAGACTCTCTTGGTCGCGGTCTTTGGCGCGCTATTTGACGGTCAGAGCGACCCAATGGCGAGTAAGGTCACTCACCCGTCGCGTATAACCCAGTTACAGCTCGTGAACACGTCGCCCATGGGCACTCTCTTGCCATCAGTCATAGGGGGGAAGTTGCTTTCCAGCTCATGAGGATCTTCGCGGAAAGCTACGCGACTCATTTAACATGAGTTCTCAGTAGAGACAAGAAACACACCATCCAGTAATTGAATCAACTCTTGAATCTTGGGTGCGCTGAGAGGGCCAATAGGCTGGTACACATAGCAATTCCGCTTGATCTCTGAGCCCTGCGTGCGGCTCGTGGACTCTGCTTTCCGCGTCTTTTGCATAGAATAAGTCCTTGAGCGCGGAGGTAGCCAAAACGCATCTCACCGTATTGAAGAGAAGGATGCCGACAAGGTCGTTGGGCCCGACAATAACCTTCTTTTTCTGAATCTGCATGGCAGCGTCGAGGGCCGTGTAGGCATGACACGTCTTGACTTTGGGATCGTTGGGGTCTTCACGGAGCTCGAGCATGGACTCTGAGCAGTCGATGCAGAACAGAATGACATCCTTCTTGCTTTCGAGGTGCTGTGAAACACGGTGAGTGGCATCGCGGGGGCTCCAGCGCGACTCACCGAAAGGTCTTGAAGCTCGTCCTCTTCCTCTTCGTCAATCTTGTTCCACTCGTCGTAAGGAGGCATGGTGGTGGTTGTGGCCAAAAGTTGCCGACGCGATCTGATTCACAAACACACACCACCGCGACTCATGGCACGCCTCCGAGAAATAGCCCTCAGTGACATCCCTGACCTCGAATTACCGTCTCTGAAAATCCACACCGACGAGGATGTTGCCACCTGGCAGAAATCTCGTTCATACCGAGACTACGCCATATTTCTGGGCCGATTGAACGAGTCCGTCGTAGGGATGGGCATTCCTGCGCCCAACGAGGTCGTTCGACCGGCCATCTCCAAACTTCTAGCTCTACTCGACTCGCTGGATGCTTGGATCGACGAGATTCCCGCTCAAGCGTCGCCTCAGCGGTTCGGCAACCTCGCTTTCAGAACATGGGGACGGCGTCTTGAACAGGTATATATCATCTCACTTGCCAGTCCATTCAAATGAGAATTAATCCAGGAAAGCGAATCCCTGCTAGCGCGCCTCCTGCCGCCCGAATACACCACTGTAATCCCGCACATCAAGCCCTATCTGCTGACGGCGTTCGGGTCTTTCGGGCGCATGGACTACGGGACGGGCCATGAAGCCTCTTTCGCGCTTTTCCTTCTATGTCTCACTCTGACCCGTTTCCTACAACCGGTGCCAGAGGAGGAGCGCGACATCGTTCTGATCGTCTTTCCCCGATACCTCCGCCTATGCTGGAGGCTGCAAGACGTATACCGGCTCGAGCCTGCCGGCAGCCATGGAGTATGGGGCCTCGACGATTCGTCGTTCCTCGGCTATATCTTTGGGAGTGGCCAACTGCGAGGTCCGCTCCACGCTTTTATATTCCCTCATTCTCAAAGTCTTCTAGACCAAACCGACATCCCCGTCTCCGCGGTGCTGCACCCTCCTTTGCCAGACACCAATCTATACTTTCTCTCCATCACGCGCATCCACCAAGTCAAACATGGCCCGTTTCACGAGCACTCTTCCCAGCTTCACTCCATCGCCACGGGCGTACCGAATTGGGGCAAAGTCAACTCGGGGTTATTCAAGATGTACGAGGTACATGCCCGTTTTCTCTGTTACTGTATTTTCGCTGATCTCGATTGTACAGGCTGAAGTCCTGGGCAAACGCGTGGTAGTCCAGCACATCCCTCTCGGTGGACTCTTACAGTGGGATGCCGCCGCGCAACCACAAGCCAGTAGTCCTGCCACTGTCGCGCCCGCTGCGACTCGTGCTCCCTGGGCTTCCTCCATGCCACCACCGACCACAGTCCCAGTGTCCTCCTGGTATTCTACACCATTACCACTGAGCCGTCCTTCGAATAGACCATTGTAATAGATTCTTGTATTCGCACGACATGTATCCCTATCCAAGAAGAAATTATTTGTATCGTCTATGGTATCATTTCATTGGTATTCCTTCACGCCGACGCCGCCACCTGCGTCGGACGGTCAAACGGCCCTGCAATGCGCTCCAACCTATCCCGTCCGAGGTAGCTGGTGAGATACCGATAAGGCGGGTAAAACTGCCAAGTCGTCCACAAGAAGAATCGGCTGTGTTTGGCGGTAATCGTATCGTAGTCCACTGCATGAAAATGAATCAACTGTGCGCGTATTCCAAGCTCAAAGATATACGATTCAATTTCGCACGCAGCTCGAGCCAGGTTTGAGTCACGTCGGTGAGAATAACGTCGACCTCCCATCGGACAGCCTGCGGATATTGGTGAGAACAGTAAGGCTTTAAGAGGGCGCTACCTCTATCATATGATGCGGCTCATTCACCGTCCAGACCATGACCTTCTTGCCAGCCGCCTTGCACTCCTTCCGGAACCTGCGGGAGTCCTGAATAACTAGCTGCGGAGGGAAGACGTAGGCGACGTACCGTTCACCATCCTTGGACGTAAGCGCGGCGAAAGCCACACTGAACACCTCGCAATCGTCCCAAAAGTACTGACGCGCCAGAGCAGTCGATTCGCCAATGTAAGACCGACGGCAGTAAGGCAACTGCTGCTTCGCGGGCCCAAGAAAGTTCGGATGCCACAAACCCAGCAAAATCCTCGGCGCAAGCCTCGTCTCCCACTCTGGATGGGCCGAAATGATTTTATGCATAAGCGCAAAGAGCCGCGAGGGCGTGTTCTGGGCCTTGACGTCGACATTAAAGCTAACGTGCTGGTTCTCCGGCTGCAGGGGATGAGCGCGGAGGGGGAGAGGGAGAATTACAGAGCACGCACCAGCATTAAGAGGGCAATGGTCTCTTGGAAGGTCGGAATGGCCTGGCGCGGCTCCTTGGTCGTACGGGCGTGCTCCATACCGTCCGGACCGTACCACTGCCTCTCCTTGATAGCGCCCTTGGTGTTGGTCGTCCTCCCCAGTTCAGGATCATGGAACATAACCACCACATCGTCTATCGAAACGTGGACGTCTGGCGGGGTGTTACGAGGACCGGTTTTTATACTCGGGACACTCAATGACCGCTCTCGATGCCTTCTGCGCCGTCACGGATGGCAGCCTCGAAACTTGCGAGCGTGTTCTCTGGAAGCGGGCAGAGGCCTGATTTTTGCTTGAGCCTCGACAAGGGGATGACCTGGACAGGATACTGACTCCACGGTGTCCGTAGCATTCTGGATACAAATTTCAGTCAACTGGGATGTATGCAGAGCGCGAGCAGCCGACCTGGCAAATTTCTGGTGGTAGCAGACATTATAGTTCGTCTTGAGGTGGAGGCGACTCGGAGGAGAGAGAAGAGCCGGGAAGAAGAGCGTAACATCCAACGTGTCCTGCTGATCCTCAAACAGGGAAGAAACAGGAGCGGCGGAACGTGCGATGACTGGCGACGAATAATTAATTGTCTCTTCTAAATTTAGGTCCATCCGTCTCCGTGTATGTACCCGACCTGGTCCTCAACACCCGGCGGTCAAGGAATTTATTATTCAGTGAACAACCAAGCGACAAATTCTACTACGAAATGGCCACCAATAGTCGACGTTCTCTCGCTCGACTTGAACAACTTGAAGTGGGACGGGAACCGATCCAGTCTACCCGTTGTTGTAAAGTCAAGGGGGAATCCCAATCGAGTTCCTTCCGAGAGATATGTCACTGTGGTAACGAAACGTGAACTGGGCAGGGTCGCGGCTGGTCGCAGAGAAACTTGATGTAACCGAGGCCCACTGACTACACCCCGCAAGGTTCCTTGCTACGACCCGGTTGCCTGGAAGGGGTTTTCAGCCAGACAACCTCAGGCAGACGACACACGCACGTTAACCAAGCGTTCAAGGGCAGAGAAAGCGGGGCGCCCGGTATTCTCAGCTTCCAGAGAAGAATACCAGCGCGTGAAGCGTTTGTTGAGCTTTGCCCTACTCGACATGACCGAATGTTGCCCCGACACGAAGTAGAGGAGCCAGCGGGGATCAAATTTGGAAGGGGTTGTGTCGTGGCCCGCTTGCTCACGCACGACTTTGGCATGTATCTCCTCAATCTCGTTGTTCTCCCCGTCGCTGATCAACGGACTTGTGTCCAGGATGAAGTTGGCGGGCCTCCAAGCCCAGAGCGGACGGACTTCGGCGCCCTGCCAGTCAACCACGCCGGTCAGCTGGCCGGAGGTGTTGACAATGACGTTGAGGGAATCGAGGTCTGGGTGGCGGAGGTAAAAGACGGGCGGATCTGGGTCGAGGAGGTCGTCAGGGAGATCCTGTATGGCTTTCAGGAGCAGCGAGAACCACGCGACAGCAAAGAAAAGGGGCATCGAGTCGACACCGTCGTTCTGGTGGCGATGCACCATACGCTTGGCGGCCCAAGCTTTGCGATCACTGATTGTTTGCAGCTCTGCATGGACCTGAGCGACGAGCCACGCCTTGGAGGAGCGGAACGGGTATCGGTAGCCGGGAAGAGGGCCAACAGTCCCGTCGCTGTCCTTTAGACGCCCGATCGCCCTCAGCGGGACACTGAAGAGCTGTGCCTGGACCTTCCCAAGATCGTATGCCAGCGCGAGGCGCTGTTCCTGCGGTACCTCTTGCCATTGTTTGCAGCCATGACTGTTTCCGGCAATCCTCGATGTGAGCATGTAGGGGTGTTCGAGCGCATGATCAGACCCTGCGTTCCAGTGTAATAGCCTGGGCACAGGGATGGTGGTGTTTGAGGCAAGAAACTGCATTGTGGCGATCTGAGTGTTTAACAGTAAGCGGAAGTCTACGGCGTAAGATGCATCAGTGAAAACACACCTCAGAGTTGAACTCGGATTGCATGTCCTTGAGCGGTGGATGGACATTCGGCATGTAACGGATTCTTGGAACAGCGTCCGTTCCATCGGCGAACCAAACAAGGAACACCTGGCGCCTAGCGATGATTGAGGGGGTCAAAGACAAGGAGCAGAGTTACACGCACAACGTTAGAACTGCCTACGCCAAGCAGACACGCGCCTAAGCAGTCGGTTTTGAGGATACGGGAAACTTCCGCACGAAGCACGGGGAGAGGGGGCATTGCCTGCAAAAAGACAGAGTCGTCGTGGGACTGGGCGGCGAGTTGTGCCAGGGCGACGTCGAGTTGTGCCAGGGAGGGGGCAAGCTCCTTAACGAGCTTCTCGGGAAGGCCCTTTGAAAGCGACATGGTTAGGCGGAGGAGAGTGACGTGGCAGGCGTGATTGATTAGGGAGTTTGACTCTGTTCTCTGCCTCCTTCGCAGTGGCGATAGAGTTTTGCATGTAGAGCTTGACGGAACGCGTCTTTGAGTACTATTTTTGGAGGATGGCCATTTAGAGGTGAGTTCATTATGTAGGGCTGAAAAAGGCGCGAAGAGAACGCGTCAGTGGGTCGAAAGACCACCTTTTGAGCGTATGTCTTACCTTCGCCCGAGCTACCCGGCTACCCGCCCCCGACTCATAGTCATCGTCGATTCGGTCCCAGAATTGAGGCGAGTGTCGAGCCACACAATCGAGAGAGCACAGTGGTCGACTTGAAGGATTCGCGAGAAGTCATGAGGTGGTTGAGAGCAAGATCGGCTTGTTTGATGCAGAACAATTCTTGCTCTTGAACCACCATGTCGACGACAATTCACTCTCTTTCACCCGAAGTTCTTGCACTCATCTTCGAGTGGTGCTGCCAGTCAGATTCGGAACCTCTTGTCCCCTCAGCAGCCGCAGGGCCATTGTTAGTGGCTCGGATTTCACGCCACTGGCGCAGCGTTGCGCTCTCCACGCCCGTGTTATGGTGTTCTCTTTCTTTTCGCTTAAAGAAACTGGGGGAAACACTGCCTTTCCTCAAAACGTGGCTGGAACGCTCTGGTTCCTGTCCCCTTACCCTCAACCTGGCGTACAAATCACCCAGGCGGGCCTGGGAAAAGCCAACTGTCCTGCCCGTGGTCGATATTTTGTGCCTGCATGCACACCAATTTGAATGGCTACGCCTTCATTTACCGTGCTCGGACCTTGTTCGCCTCGGACAATTGGCATTCCCCAGACTGCGTCGTCTGGATTACAGCTTGGTGGACAGGGAGACGGAACTGCCAGACATAGACCTCTTCACGTGCACACCGCAGCTCAGCGAGCTCTATACCACGGGATATGCGGTTTGCGCGCTGCTTGCTCAAAAGCAGTTTCCCTGGACCCAGTTGACAACGTTCCGATGTTCGTACTACAACCTGTACGATTGTTTACAAGTCTTTCGATTGGCACCATCCCTGCAGCATTGTGCTCTTGTCGTTGAGCACCCCGCGGCCTTCCACCGGCCTATAGCGACTATCTCCCCACTTCCCCATCTCCGTTCCTTCTCTTTGAAAGGCGGTTGGACCGATACACAGATTCTGTGCCAGCTTCAGCTGCCCGGACTACACGAATTAAGCTTCAGCGTGAGCCGCACCTCACAGCTGACTCCCCTCATATCGCGATGTCCCTCCATCCGCATCCTGGAGCTCAGGCTGTATGCTCTCCCCGAGGATGTACCCCCAATCCTCGAGTATTTTCGCTCTCTATCGTCTTTGGTCCAGCTGCAAGTACATGGCCATGGATTTCGCTCACACATACTGGTGGCGGTTTTGGAAGCATTGGAGAACGACGGGAGTTTTCTCCCGAGACTCGAGACGCTTCACTTCGAATGCACCTCGGAATCAGGGCTATATCCCTCCCTCGTGAAGATGCTGGTGCAAGCTAAAACCCTTCGACCGCTCAGCACGGTGTCCTTTCATTTCACGCAATCAGTCGGCGTGTTGGAAAAGCAAGACGATTCGGCCATCGCTGCGCTGAGAAGGGATGGTGTGGATATACGTTTTAGCTGAATCTGTACTAGAGTTTCCAATGACAGAGTTTAGCATGTACAGCTCACGGATTTTTGACGATAACTTGGGGCCGAAGACTGCGCGCGTCAACTGACGTCAACAAATTGTCTTGTGATCCTGACCACCATGGTCCACTTACCGCAGGAACTCATCGACGCCATCGTGGACAATGTTGCTAATACCAAAGAATGGCATCAAGCTCAAGATCTCGATACCTTGAAGGCTTGTGCTTTGGCGGCCCGTGTCTTCGTGGTGCCTTGCCAACGGCATCTCTTTCGGTCCTACGTCCTGAGACCTCACAGGGTAACGGATATCTGTACTCGACTCATCGGTAGCCCGACTCTGGCATCTTACATTCAGGATTTGGAGATCTCCATCTGGTCCAAGGCCCTGGATACCACGATTATCGAACTGCTGGCATCCTTCTTCCCTCTCTTGACCAGACTCGACCGCCTGGTCGTTGACTGGTGCTACCACAGTCCAAATTGGGCGCTCTGCCCTACTACATTACGCACCGCTCTCATTGGCATTCTGTCGCGTCCAACGCTGCGATGCCTTGGGCTACGAGACTGTCCCAGTATGCCTGCTTCAGTCATCAGGCATGCTCTGGCGTCGTTCCAGGAGGTGGCCTTCATCCACATCAGTGTCTACGAGGATGAAACATCCCCTCTTATGGCCAAGGTACCTCGGGGGAACGCAAGTCTTCGGCGTCTTCTCATTCGACCGATCTTGAAAGGGCCAGGCGAGGATACTACTCTCCAAACGTTCCTTCTCGGCGAGAGAAGTGGAGGATTTCTGAGAGGTCTTCAGCATCTTCAGCTGTCTCTCTCTCATCCAGGGACTCTCGAGAGATGCGAAGAGATTGCACGGGCTTGCTCCACATCTCTCCAGCACATGGTCATTGATTTCAATAGTAGGTCCGCCATTACTGCAATGTGAACGAGCTTAATTCCTTCCTTAGCCATGCAATATCATCCTATTCCCCCTCTTCCAAACATGCCTGCCATGCGTGTTTTGACTCTGGTTTGTTGTGCAAGGCGGCTGCGTATCACGACTCCGCTGCGGTCAATCGTGGCCAGCCTACCCGTTTGTATGCCCGGACTCGAAGCCGTCAACTTAGTGCTCGATTCGGACATCCTTGATTCCGCCCAGCCAAACCACAAGAACATGGACGAAGCATTGGGGAACCTTCCGTCTTTGCGGAAGGTCCACTTCACCATTGCGTGTTCGCACCACGCCTCTCGAGACATCGCGGATGTCTATCGAAAAACCCTCCCTTTGACGGAAAGTGTCGGACTTCTTTCTTTCAAGATCTGCGACGTGGACGGTTTACCAAGTCGGGCACATACTATGTATTGCTTTTCGAATTAGTTTCTCTCATGTCCGTACAAAGAATCCATCCATTATGGTCTCAAGAGGCGGACGGTTTCGATCAAGTTGTGCATCGGTGATGCCGCATCAGATCTCAGACCTCTTCCTCTTTCACCATGTCCATCGAGGACCTCCGCAAACATCTAACGCGACTGGAAGCGCAAATTATCCATCTCCGACGCGTCCTTGTCCACGCTGAACGCCAAAGGATCGCCGTACAAGAGCAATTACAAAAAGTCGCGACCTTTCCCGTCGTGTCCCTCCCCGTGGAAATCACGATTCAAATATTCACCCATTGTCTCCCCACAATCAAAGAGCTGCTCAAAAGCAGTCGACATTCGGACCTACGCGATCCCCCGCTCGTGTTTTTAGGCGTCTGCCGAAGGTGGAGGGACATTGCATTGGGAACCCCGGCTCTGTGGTCGACGCTGCAGATGCGGTTTGATGCTATTCCCCTGCAAGTGATTTCGGAGCCTGGAGTGGTTGAAGGGTTCGTGGACCGGTGGTTGGGACGCGCGAAGAATCGACCGCTTTCGCTTGTTCTGCATACGGACAAGTACGAGGGGGAGGATTATTTTGATTTTGGGATTGAACGGGTCAGGGATATCATTCGTCGGCATGCACCGAGGATTGAAAGTCTGGATTTGTATTCCAGTCGGACGGAGATGCGCAAGTTGGCTCTGGACTCGGTGGCGTTCCCATTACTCCAGCGGGTGGTCGTTTGCGATGTGGATGGGTGGCTTGGCGACGACTCTGCTGATCCAGTGGACGTGTTTAGCAACGCGCCTCTGCTCACGCGGGTCCACCTATTCGAAAACACGACATACTCCTCCTTTGTGTTTCCCGCACTGCAGTTGACCGAGTTCGAGGGCCGCCTAGATGATCTCGAGTTCTTCAATCTGGCCCCTAATCTCATCACGGCCAAGTGCATGGTGGACTTCGTTCCCGAACCGCCCTCTGTGGTCACCCACGCGCATCTCCAGTCCCTCACCCTCGCCAAAGACGAATCAGACCCCAGCGACCCCATGGATATACTCCCACACTTGATTCTCCCCAAACTCGAGACGTTGGATGTATCTGACATCAAGGATATGGACCCTGCATCGATTTCAGGGCTCGTACAACGCTCGGCGGCAAAGCTCGACACGTTGTGCATCACCGTGCCCAATGACCTGTACTTTTCACGCTGGTTGGGTTGTCTGGGTGTTTTGAACGACACACTCGAACATCTCTCCGTGCATTCGCCGTCCAGCTCATTCCTGAGTCTGTTGACCATTCTGGGGGATCCCCGGTATGAGCGCGCGGGACCGGCGCTGCCGCACCTCAAAGCACTCAGTATTAGCCATGCGGGGGAAATTCATTTTGGTGACTTGGTCGAGTGCTTGACGAGGCGATCACCCCGACTCGAGTCTTTCTCGATTCGATTCAAAGCTGGTACCTTCCTCCATGATGAAATATACCATGAGGGTAGTCGGACAGAAATCGTCAGCATTTTGTCGACTTTGGCCGAGGAGGGGATGGATATTCACATTGGGTCTGGGGGTCGAAAGGAGCCTTATGTCCAGTTAATTCGGTGTGTGCTTTTTTCTCTTTCACGAATGCATTTATTTACAAACGAGCAAGGTCTTGATTACTTGTCCTTATCCACTCGCGCAAGGACCTGTTCATGCGCCCTGGACAACTCTTTCTGTTCCTCCACTCCCATATCTAGCAAACGCACCGCATGCTCGAGCGTCTCGTGCGTCAGAGTTGCACCCTCGTACAATGCATCCAACGCCTTGTATGGTTCTGGCACGATTCTGTTGTTTTCCAACAGCCCGTGGATGTAGCGAGCTGCGCGCATTGCTTTCCAATGCGACCATGTCCGCCAAGCGCAGAAGTAGAAGGGGAAGTTGGGAATTATGGCTGGGGATGACGATGTCAAGGGGTTATTGCACGGCGAGCATGCGACGACGTACGGATGAGCTTTAGTGGGGCCGAGAGGATGGCGAACTGGATTTTCATGCAATTTAGAGGTGAAGGAGAGGCAAGGGTGGTGGGACGCACGAATACATAGGTCAAGATGCCTCTTTGGTGGACTGGAATGCGATCCTTTACGAGCGTTCGGAGGTTATCGAGGGATTGTGGGCCGGATATCGCTTTTGGTGGATACAAGAGCGGGATACTTCGTGCATCGAGAGGAGGAGGGGCCATGGACAGATCTAGCGTCTTGAGGTTGGACTCTTCAAAGTCTAGCCGATCCATGAGTCTTTCTCCCAGCGTAAAGGCTCTTTGCTATAACACAGATGAGAGGGAGCGCTGTGTTAGTTAAGAAATATACCTTTAGCGTGCCCTTCTCCGCTGTGCCAAAAGCAGCCCAAGTCTTCTCCGCCCACTTGCTGAATCCCTCCTCTGGCATCCAACGAGTCAAGATCGTTCGGGGAGGAGGTGGTCGTGGAGGCGGCGCGGTTATTCTGAAGCTGTAGAACGTGGGCACCGATCTAGACGCGTTTATCCGTAGAGGAAGTGCGATGATACGCATTGTAGAACGAGACGAAGCCATGAAAAACGTGCATGTTTTGCGAGCCGCCGAGGAGACGCGTCGTGCGTCGGCATCAGGGGACTCGGAGATGACGAGAACACTGCCGCTGATTTCATGTCTTTTGCTAAGCAACAACCTTCAAAAACTTCGACGCGGGGTAGGCATAGACGACGAGCACGCGATCTAGCTGGCTGAATCCATGCAGGGAGACCGGGAGGTTCAAGAGCTCAGTCGCGTACACCGAGTGTCAGTTCAAGTCGTTCCACTTCCAGCGTTTCTGTCAGCGATGGAGACCGCAAATCTGAAGACCAGGCCACCGCGTCGACCAGCAAATCTGAAGCTGAGCCTCAACCAGATGCTCCTCAACGCACCTCGGACCCTCTGCAAGTCGCCGCCCAAGTGTATCCGTGGATGTACATGACTTCGACGCTCGACGCGTGTTTCGAGTCTGCGGGGAAAGCGGCAGAGGTGAGATTTGTACATACGTCTTGCACGGCCCATAACCTAAATATCTACCAGCAAGATATCGCTGCACGCACAGAGGCGGTTTCCGAACTAGAGGCTACCATGTCAGATCAGCGCGTTCGTCTGGAAGCGGAGCGGAGCATCGAGTTCTACGACGAGCTTTCCACCGACAAGGTCTGTGTTTAAACCCACTCTCTCTTCACTTTCTCCAACTTGAATCTAGTTCGCGACAAGCGCGCCGTCGATAATGCAAGCCTTCCTCGCACATGGAGATGCGTGTTCTTCATTGGAAGTGGATGCTCTAAAGCTCTCCAGTCGTGACCCAGCACTTTCCGAAGACGATTTCTCTCCGATGGAGCCATACAACGATATGCTGGATAGATTAGGCGCGTCCCCGTCTCCTTCACGTCTGAATCATCTAACGAGCGCACAGACAAATTAGAAAACGAGACGAACGAACTCCACGCTTCTATAGTGGCTCTGACGCAAGAGTCGGCAGAGGACGATACAGAGCAGTCTGCTCGGTCGCAGATCACACACTTGTTCTCGTCGTGTCTGCCGCTTTTGCAAGGACGGAGAGAGAACCTCGAGATGGCGCGACAGCTCCTGGAAGGCGCAAAGGAGAACCACGCTATGATGTTACATTTGGAGAGTTTAGGGTATACATCCGACGACGAGGAGTCCTAATTCAATTGCATGAACATCACCACCATTCCCAAGAGCACAACGAGCCCGCCGATGACACTCGCGAGAATAACCGACTTGTAGGTCGCCTGTACGACCACAATATCATCCTTGATCGCACCTGGCACCTTCTCAAAGTGCTGCTGCAACTCTGCCGTGCGCTGCACGAGCGTCGGGTCATCGCCTACAACGACCCACACCTTCTTCGTATCTTCCTCCTCCTGCTGCTGCGCGAATGAATCATCCTTGAACCGCTGGACCGACCCAGGGCGCGCGCACGATGCTCGTAACCAGCCCCGATTGTCCCGCCGTAGCCTGCATACGGGGGAGGTCCACGAGACTGACGCGCACGATGCTCAGAACGGGGTCGCACAGACTTAGTGCGTGGGCTTGGTCCATGACTTGCGCCATTGGCGTCTTGGGGCGGCGCGAGGTGTGGCGGATTGGGCTCGGTGGGTCACTCGAGTCGTTATCTGAATCGCTCGCGACAGAGACGGGGATGGTGTTGCCATCTTCGTCGACGAGGACGGTTGGTGGCGATGAGTCGGCGGGGCCAGGGAGGGGAGGGGGAATGGCTACGTGTGGAGTCCAGGAAGGGTCGCGCCAATGTCTCGAGATCCCAATCTCCATGTTTGCGCGTATGGCGTTGACGTTCTGCGGCGTGGTGGGAGGGGTTGCGGGCAACGTCGGTGCTGCTGCCAAGTCCTCTGGCGCGATTCCGCAGGTTTCGGCTTTGTGGCCCTTCATGGGGAGGTGGCATTTGCGGCACCTACGGATGGATGGTGAGGAGGCCATGGTGGTGGAGTGAAGCGAAGAAAAGGTCGGTTATCGAGTCTTTGTACTCCTTGACGACCGAGCAAGACGCGTCGCGAGATAAAGGTTCTTTGCACGGCCTTTGTATCCGTAAGAGGAAGGATTGCCGAGTCTTCACAATAAGGTCTTGATGATGTACATGCCACTGTAAAACAATGACTCGAGTTCGGGAGAAGATTGAGCAAGTCCAGGGATCCGGAGGTGGTGGTGGTTCGGGACAAAGTGTGATCAAACCATCACTTGGCTTTCTCCCTCATGTCTGCAATCTGCTCCTTACCACCTGAGCTATTGGCTCTCATTTTCGAATGGTGCATCATATACGAGTTTGGGTCAGATCTTCTGGGTCCCAGAAAGACCGCCGCGCCGCTCTTGCTAACCCACATCTCGCAACATTGGCGAAACGTCGCTACCTGCACACCCACATTATGGAATTCTCTCCGTCTGAACTTGGACCACCCATCGCCTCGGATACCGCTTCTTAGGGAATGGCTGGGACGTTCGGGGTCTCTGTCGGTCAGCCTGGACTTGACGTTCACTCAATGTTCTGCTGGTGCACGACGAGCGGCAGTCGTGGACATCCTGCGTGCACATTCCCATCAGTTCGACTCGCTGAGCCTGTATCTTCCGTCTACAGATATTATCCGATTCGCAGCAAGCCCCCTCCCTCGTCTGCGATGTGTAGATCTTCGATGGCCCGACGGGACAGGGCTTTTGAACGCTACGCTTTTCGCAGACGCGCCGCGGCTTGTTCAGCTGTCGAGCACCGGGGTCACGTTAGCCGCGCTGCTTGCTCCGTCCCTCCTTCCCTGGGCACAATTGAAGACGATCCGGTGCTCTTCCTATACCACATTCGAGTGTTCAGAGATCTTGCGATTGGCAGTTTCTCTCGAGAATTGCTCCTTCTCAAGCGAACGCCGCGAAAGTGGTCGAGATCCTCTCACGAGTCTCTCTACATATCTCCAACTCCGAACGCTCTCTTTTGACCGCGGGCGGCACGATTCGGAGATTCTCAGTACCGTCGAATTGCCGGGGCTGGAAGAACTGCGGTTCAGCGTGGAGGAATCCGATCCGCTCCCCTCGATAACGCACTATCCTTCCCTCCGCAAGTTAGACCTTCATTTCAAAGGAATGCGCCACGCGACGCACCCGATGGTCGAGTACCTTTGCTCTTTGTCCACTTTGGTCGAGCTGCGCGTGACGGGTTTTCGTGGAAATATGCTGGGTGCGTTGGTAGCCGCCATGCAGTCCAACAGCACTCCGTTTTTACTTGACCTGGAGACGCTACACATACAGAGCGAGAGCGACCGCTATTTGTATGCTCCTCTTGTCGAGATGCTGCAGGCGCGATGTGTTGGGCCGCTCAAGAAGGTTTCCTTTGAATTCCGGGCGTCGTTTGACAGCTTGGATGAGCAAGGGCAGGCGATCATATCTTCTCTTCAGTGGAATGGCATGGATGTATCTTTTGTTGCGCGGTCTTGCTTTGGTCGTAGTGCAGCTAGTGGGTGGGGTAAAAGTATTCTAAGGACCGTAGACACATCACCGATCAAATGACCGTGTTCTCAATCCACCATCTGCCTCCCGAAGTCTTGGGAACTGTGTTCGAGTGGTGCAGCGTCCAGCTCTTTCACCGACCCGACCCGACCGTTGCACCGTTATTGCTGACGCGTATCTCACGGCATTGGCGCAACGTCGCCCTCTCCACGCCCTCTCTATGGTCTTCCCTCAGTCTTGACTTGAACCCTCCAAACAAACGCTTGCCGCTCCTTCAAACCTGGCTGGCCCGCTCGGCGTGCATCCCACTCGATCTGGACTTGGGATACTACGACCGTGCGGCGGACGCCCAGATTGACGCGTTGCTCGAGATTCTGCGTCCACACGCCCACCAGCTCAGATCGTTGGGCATCTTTTTCCACTCGCGGGGTATAATCCAAATCGCCCGATGGTCCCTCCCTCGGTTGCAGTGCGTGGACTTTGGTTGGGTCGTTGGCACGGAACCGACTGGGGCTGAGGTTATGCCGCTCTTCCTTAACGCCCCGGCGCTCAGGGAATTGCACGCCAACGGAGACGATATCTATCCACTACTCGCCGCGCCCCTTTTCCCATGGGCACAATTGACGTCCTTGGAATGTACGGCGTACAGCGTCTATGCATCTTTGGAGGTTTTGCGGCTCGCAACGTCACTCGAACATTGCGTGCTCTCTGGCCAGCGGCATTTGTCTACTACGCTTCCCATCGCGGAGGTCCTGCTACGACCCAACCTCCGATCGCTGGACATGTTGGGCAGCTGGGACGGCGTCGAGTTGCTCAGTCGGGTGTCGCTGCCTGGACTGCAAGAATTGCAATTCACAGCAGGCCCGGACGCCCAGCTGACCTCGATAAAATGCCATTCGATACGCAAGCTACAATTGACCTTCCACGGCCCAGACGATGCGCAGTTGATGCAATACCTCCGCTCCCTCACCTCGTTGGTCGACCTCCAAGTCAACGGCCTGAATAAACCCCTCCTACTCGCCCTCTTCTCAGCCCTCGAGACGGACGAGAACCTCCTTCCCCGACTGCAGACGCTCTACGTCGAATTCAACCAGTCGGATCGTGGGTTGTATCCCTCCATCATCAAGATGCTCGTCCGGGGAAAGAGCTTCCGGCCACTCAAGGCTGCGACGTTCGAGTTTCTGTTTGCGGTTGCGACGCCTGGACAACGAGGTCAGGCTGCTATTGCTGCGTTGAGGGAGGAGGGCGTGGATGTACGGTTCTTGGCTGCTAATGTGCGCGGCAAGAGTGCTTGGAGTAAAAGCATTGTTCTAGTCAGTACATAGTTGAAATGAACGTGGTATCAATGGACGGGGATTGCGGAGATCAGACTCTTTCAAAGAGCACTCCCGACGCGATTCGCGACTTGAGGTTGTGTCGGAGTGTATGCGGAACACCATCTTACTCTTATCCCTGATGTGGTCTCCTGTAATCCTCTAATCCTTGGAACCGCTCGACATGAAGCGCGCGTTGGCGGCGCGCAGTGGCTGGCTCGGCCTGCCCTTGTCTCTTCCCTCTCGTCCAACTCTGTCGGGCACCCTCGGCCAATTGACGCGGCGCTTGAATCACGCTAATATTCGATATAAGAATTCGACAGCTTTCTCTCCATTAACCACCATGATGCAGGTTTCTGCCCTCCAGTGCGTCTTGCCCACTACACAATCGCAGTTGCAGTCCCAGCTAACTTGTGCCATGACAGACCCGACTTTGGTGTCAACGAAAGCCTGTTCCCCGCGCTGCCCCAGATCATCAGCGAGGACATTCGCTTGCGCGTCTTCACCCATCGATCGTATTTCGGACGTCCCACGAACGTCTTTGAGGACACTCTCAGCGATCCCAGCCCGGACAACGAAAAGTGGGCGTCGTAGTCGACTCTAAATGCTAACTTGACCTTGTGTGCAGGTACGAGCATCTAGGCGACTCGGTGCTCCAGCTCGTCGTTACCAACTTGCTGATGGAGATGTATCCCGGTTTGCGGGTGGGCCCGTCGACGGTAAGTCGCCCTCTATCTACTTATCTATCTCTAAGCGATCGAACAGAAAGTACGCGCGATGGTGGTGGGCAATATTACACTCGCGGATATGTGTGTTCGATAATCTGCTATCGCTATTCAAAGCTCATACGAATTAGATCGCGCAAGTACATGCTCCCGGAACAGCTCAGGCTGCATCCAGCACAGACGGTGACGCTCCGTGCGTCTGTGAACGTCCAAGGTTCGCGACTAATTAAATTACTGAGCACCTACTTAACCTGCATTCAGCCGACGTCCTGGAGGTGAGCTGCCCTACCATCGTCCCAAACGTAGCTAAAGACACAAGTAGTCCTTCATCGGTGGGTTGTACACCGATCAAGGCTTGGAAGCCGTCAAAGCCTGGCTCGTCCCACTCTTCCGCCCGTACGCCCAAACAGCGTACGCCATCGTGCGCGCCCAGCACGGGCTGCCTCCCGTCGTCTCCACCGATGTCCCTACCATTTCTCACGACCCCACCTCCCCGACATCATCCGTAGGAAGCGAGGGCAGCAACAACAACAACAACAACCCAGGCACCGCAGGCCACCTCGCGCTGTTCAACCAGCACCTTCAAAAGGGCTCGCAGCGCGTCGAGTGGCTGTATTCGGACCAGCACCCTACCAATGGGTCCGGGTCCTCTGATTCTCCCACTGATGCATTCGGCGCGGGGAGCAAGACCACGCCGGTGTGGGCTGTGCAAGTACTCGTTGACGGAGAGGAGTATGGGCGTGGGCGCGGGAACACGAAGAAGGCTGCGAGGAATGAGGCGGCCAAGCAGGGACTCGTGAGGTTGGGTCTGCAGGTCTAGTGCGGCGGCGGCCGGCAGCTGTTCGGCATGGCTTCTACACACTTGCGCTGGTTGGAAGCGTTTTCTTCCGCTCAGCGTTGGTGTGTAGAGGTCGTGGGTGGAGCGTCAAGTGCCGATTGTACGCGTACGATGTATGTTTTTGTAAGCCTGTTTTCTCTGTATGTCTGTACTACCGTGTAACGTGTTTTGAATTCAACTGCTTTGGAGTCTAGCCATTTTTCCGTGTTTGAATCCAAGTGCTTTGGACCCAGAGGCACGGCTAGACCCAGGTCATGAGGGGCTGACCGGCCAGTTCGGAGAAGAGGTCATGAAGAGCACGTCAAAGGGCCGAACCGCACACACACAAATCATCATATCCAATTAGATTGTGAAATTACTCAGGGCTAAAGAAGGTCTACTACATCCCAATACTACATGGCACTTCTATTTCCCATGCGCGACGTATGTACGGGTGAGGTAGACATGAGCGTGGTGTTGGTGGGTGGGGTGTGTGGGCGGGTTTAACGGCTATCCATGGGAGGGAGGGGAAGAGGGGGTAAATAAATTGTAAGTGAATGCAGGGTGGGGCGGCGAGGGCGGGAGGGGCTCACAACGAGCCCGTCGTGAAGTAGCGGTAGGCAAACCACGCGCCGAGGAGACCCAGGGGAGCGTAGTACATCACGCTAGTAGAGTAGAGGGTCAGTAATGGTAAGGTGGGCGACGGCGAAGACGTACTTGGAGGTCTGTTGGGCGGCGGCAGCAACACGGGCGGCCTGGGCGGCTTGGGCACCAGTCTTGAGCGTCAGATCCTGTAGAGAGGGAGGGATTAGGCACTGGACTTGGGTAACCGAATCGCTGCGACGTACGCTGCCCTTCTCGAACTCTCCGACCAACATCCCAGGGAGAAGTTCACGCGCCTCATCCGAGTGTCCGACGTCCTCGAAAGCCTCAGTAGCGTCTTGGCCTGTATAGGGCGCGCTCAACCGGGTGCTTTTCCGAGAAAAGTGGTGAAAAAAAACGTACAAGCCTCGGCGAGGATGACTTCGTCGCCTCCTGGGTGCTACAGACAGTCGGTTAGACACCGCAGAGAGGCCTCACTCGAAAGCACTGCTCACCTCGTCCAGGAATTTGGTGACATCGTAGACTGGGCGGGGTCGGTCGGGTCAGACAAAACAGGGGACTGTGATTGGACGAGAGACGGCGGGCGCACCCTTTTGGTGGATAAGGACGTAGAGCTTGTCCTTGGTGTTGTTGGCGCGCAGCTCCTCCAGGGTGACGATCTTGGTCTCTGACATTTTAGCGAGCACGGGAGAACAAGTGTCAGGTAAGGGAGAGGATTTGGAGAAGGACAAGTGCAAAGAGGAAACCACGTCGACTTTCTTTGGACTTTGATAGCCATTTTTCCCACGGAATAATCGTCCGACGGCCGCACCCGCCGCAGATTCGTACAAGTTCTGACAGTACAGCAAGATACAGTACCAGACAAGAAGATGAAATTAGAACTACACGAAAAGCCATTGACAAGGTTAAGAACTGAGAACAGCTGTCACAAGTAGATGTAACGAAGGCGTGTTCCGAGGTCAGGTCTGAGCGAGTGGAAAGCGTCCGACGAGGGGCAAAGAACGGAAGAAAAAGCTTGATATTCTCGGGGTCGACCAGGAAAAGCTGAAAAGTGTCCGACGTCCGTGCATACTGCTGGCCGTCTGCAGATAAACGAATGAAAAGACGACGCTGAGCGGTCCAAGAATATCCTCTTGCACCAGCATCTCCACGAGGAGATATACAGCCCGCGGTCCGAGATGCACTTCAAGTTGGAGAAACGTCTCCAGTTGGACCCAGACAATGGAAAGTCAAGATACTCGGGAACTAGGGGCTCACAGAGCGCCCGTCGTGAAATATCGGTAGGCCAACCACGCTCCGAGGAGGCCCAAGGGGGCGTAATAGTAAATCACGCTGGTTTTATAATGGTCAGTAAATGCATAGGTCCGGAGAGACCGACGGCGACTCACTTGGAGGTCTGTTGGCCCCGCTCGAATCCGCCAACGAACATTCCGGGGAGGAATGCACGCGCTTCCTCCGAGTGGCCGTGGTGCTCGAACGCCTCGGTGAACGGGCAGCTTTCCCGAGAAAAAATGGAAACGCACCAGCCTCGGCGAGGATGACGGTGCTACAGACAGATAGTCGTTAGAGAGCGCAGAGGGGTGTATTCGCCAGGCAGCTCACCTCGTCCAGGAACTCGGTCACATCGTACACTGATCTTCTGGTCAGAAAAAAAGCAGGGATTGACAACGCTGGGCGCACCGCCTTGGTGGATGAGGACGTAGAGCCTATCCTTGGCGCAGCTCCTCCAAGGTGACGAGCCTGGCTTGTGCCATTCTGTGAGCGGGAAAGGAGGAACAGGAAGGAATTATTATAGGGGTCCTCAATTCTAAAAGATCGATTGAGCGCGACAATTGCCATGTCGGACAGCACACCCACTGCAGGTTTGTATACAGACAAGATGAGATGAAATTAGTAGAACTACAGGTACATGTATGCCCGGTTTAGTACTCGAATAGCCATCGACAAGAACTGAAAAAAAAAACAGTTGACGATTCAAGCGTGGACCAGACTCGGTCATTCTGCCACATCACAAGTAGAGGTAACGAAGGCACTAAAGGCCGTGTTCCTAGGCATGAGCGAGTGGGGAGGTATCGGACGGGAGAAGAAGAAATGGTGGATGAAAAAGCTTTGACATTGTCGTGGTGGTCGGGAACGAGGGGCTGACATGCAAAAAAAGGTCTTAAATAGGCAAGGTGTACAAACAACACAAAGCACAAATGCCGTACCCCAACCGGGCCTGGCCTCCTGCAAACCGAGCCATGAAACGTATGTCCATGCCGTCTATTTCCTCGAAATCAAAAGACACGACAGTGAGACCACCACCAGCAGTCTGAGGAATAAAGCCCTCGGTCTGAGGTGCACTTGAGTTTTGGGAGAAAAGTCCAGTACTTCCAAAGAGAATAAAGAGAGAAAATTACTGGGGGTACATCAACGGCTACACCATACAACTTGAGCTCCAGGATGCGGATTGAAGGACATCGTGATATGGGGAGCCTGGCCGCATTCAAGGCTGGTAAAGAATCCGTGAATCGTTCCAACCGCCTTTCAAAGACAACGATTGGAGGTTGGAAAGTGGAGAGATATTCGCTACAGGCCCTTGGGCTGTCGCGAGGCGCACCAACGAGAGCCTAGAGCGCAACGTTGGAGTCGAAAGAATTGTAAACAATCATACATGCTGTAGTCTGAGCATCTGAACGATGTCAACTGGTCCAGGGAAACCAATTTTGAGCGAGCAGCGCGGACAGCGCGTTGAGACTTCGCTGAGCTAGGGTGTGAACGCAAAGCGTGGCTAGTTTTGGGAATTCTGCCTCGTCGCTGTCGGTCCAGCCTTAGTCCAAATAGCGCAGTTTGGGAGTGCCGAATGTCCCAGGCGAATGAGGTCCGAGCACTGCGAACGAAGGTGCAGCTATTCGAACTCGTGTGCATAGCGCTTCAGTTGGCTTGAAGGGTTTCTCCGGGTAAATTGTACGCCAGTTTGAGGAAAAGAGGCCGGGAACCAGAGCGTTCAGCCACGCTTTTATAGAAGCACTCTCTACGCCAAAAGAAAGGGAACACGATAACGCGGGCGCGGAAACTCGAGCCAGTAACAATGACGCTGCGGCTGCTGAGGGGATAAGAGGTTCCGAATTTGACGGAAAGAACCAGTCGAAGACGAGTGCGGATGCCAGGACGTCGACATGGTGGTTCAAGAGCAACAATTGATCGATCAAAACTGACTTGCTTCCTTTCTCGACCTCTTGCTCACAGCGACAAAATACACGCCCTCTCGGGCTCTTCGCGTGTACTTGCGTCTTCTTAGTCAAGATTTTGGAGCTGCATCTACCGTCGTTCCCGCTGGTATAATATCTATCTCGCCATCTACTATCGGTTTCTGGCTCTACAAGCGTCTGTCGCCAAAAGAACGTGCGCCGCCGTCAACTACATCGCCGTGGAGCCGAATCCCATCTTTCCGGTCACCCATCCAGCTCCGACTTCTCATCAAGGGTCCTCTGTTGTATTCGGTGTACTTCGTAACTCGCACGACTTCCATCTCAGCTCTCTCACCTTCAGGGCATGTAGGGCTCATAAAGAGCCCGTCGTAAGGTAGCGGTAAGCCAACCACGCTCCGATGAGACCCAGTGGGGCGAAGTACACCACGCTGGTTTTAGATGGTTGGTCAATCGTGATAAGATATAGGTCGCGATCGGGACGGCGACTTACTTGGAGCTCTGTTGGGCGGCGGCGGCGACAGGTGGGGCCTGAGAGGCTGGGGTTGCGGCGGCGGCGGCGGCTGGTTCACCAGTCTGAAGCGTCAGGATATCAGCCCATTTGCTTGGCTACAGATCGGCGGTGGGACGTACGCTCTCCAACGCGCCAACCAGCATCCCGGGGAGGAGTGCAAGCGCCTCACCCGAGTGGCCTACATCCTCGAACGCCTCGGTGGCATCTTTGCCTGCACAGAGCGCTCAACGGGGAGTTTCCCCCTGGCAAATGGGAACGTACCAGCCTCGGCGAGAATGACCTCTTCGCCTCCCGGGTGCTACACAGATAGTCATTAGAGAACGCACAGGGGTGTATTCGACCAGCACAGCTCACCTCGTTCGAGAATGCAGTGACATCGTAGACTGTAATCGTCCGGTCAGACAGAATAGGGGACTGATCGGATGATGCTGGGCGCACCATTTCGGTGGAGAAGGACGAAGGCCTTCTCCTTGGTGTTGTTGGCGCGCAGCTCCTGAAGGGTGACGATCCTTGCCATTTTACGAGCACGGCAGAAGTGTACGGAAGGAAGAGAGAAAGATCGTCCAGAGCCTTTAAATAATGGTTCCATTTTTCTCATGTAAAAATCGTGACGTCGCCTGACCCACCGCAGATTTATACACAGAGATAACGCTAGCAATGCTGCTACCCATCGAACTCTGGTATAGAATCAGCTCAGACGTATATCCATACCATCCCTTCTCAGCGCAGCGATGGCCGATTCATGTTGCTCTTCCAACACGTCGACTGATTGCGTGAAATGGAAGGACGCGTTGCTGAGCGGTCGAAGGGTTTTAGCTTGCACCAGCATCTTCACGAGGGAGGGATATAGCCCTGATTCCGAGGTGCATTCGAAGTGAAGCGTCTCGAGTCTCGGGAGAAAAGTCCAGTCGTTCTCCAATGCTTCCAAAACCGCCACCAGTATGTGTGAGCGAAATCCATGGCCATGTACTTGCAGCTGGACCAAAGACGATAGAGAGCGAAAATACTCGAGGATTGGGGGTACATCCTCGGGGAGAGCATACAGCCTGAGCTCCAGGATGCGGATGGAGGGACATCGCGATATGAGAGGAGTCAGCTGTGAGGTGCGGCTCACGCTGAAGCTTAATTCGTGTAGTCCGGGCAGCTGAAGCTGGCACAGAATCTGTGTATCGGTCCAACCGCCTTTCAAAGAGAAGGAACGGAGATGGGGAAGTGGGGAGATAGTCGCTATAGGCCGGTGGAAGGCCGCGGGGTGCTCATCGACAAGAGCACAATGCTGCAGGGATGGTGCCAATCGAAAGACTTGTAAACAATCGTACAGGTTGTAGTACGAACATCGGAACGTTGTCAACTGGGTCCAGGGAAACTGCTTTTGAGCAAGCAGCGCGCAAACCGCATATCCCGTGGTATAGAGCTCGCTGAGCTGCGGAGTGCACGTAAAAAGGTCTATGTCTGGCAGTTTGGTCTCGTTGTCCACCAAGCTGTAGTCCAGACGACGCAGTCTGGGGAGTGCAAATTGTCCGAAGCGAACAAGGTCCGAGGACGGCAATTGAAGGCGTAGCCATTCAAATCGGTGTGCATGTGGGGATAAAAGCTCGACCACTGGGAGGTGAATTGGCCTTTCCCATGCCCGCCTGGGTGATTCGTATTATCGGAGACTGGCTAACCGGCCGGCCTAGCTGTCCAGCCACTTGCCTCAAACAAGGCTTTGGAGCAGGAATATTACCCCATAGTGGAAAGGTGGTCGATGTGCTGTCTGAGGCCGAATTTCGTCCCGATCCATGACGTTGGCAGGTTGCTGTGCCTGTCACAGCCGGGGCGGGCATCCGAAACACGTGTTTTCTTATTTTGGCTCATCGCTTGCACTGCACCACCTCGTTCTCGACGACGACCGCACCAATTGGCGACTTCTTGTACTCATTATACTCGGCAGACCTCGGGCTATCCCCTGAACATCCGCTGTCTTTATCTCTCTCCTCCATCCTGCTCAGTTCCACAGGTGGCTGGCTCAGCCGTCTTTCCCATTTTTAGACTCGCCTTGGCAAAATATTTCCCATGTCACCGACTCTTGACGGAATCGGGTGGTTTTGGTGTCCTCCGACTCGTCTGAACCCAGGCTACTCCCCAGACCTCTCCAGCTTATTGTTTGTGCCCGTATTCCTTTACCAATTACTCAAAACACCTAAGGTGGCTGGGAGGTCAGTCACATATAATACGCCAGAGCGAGGGCAAGGGGACAGGAACCAGAGCGTTCCAGCCACGTTTTTAAGAAAGGCAGTGTTTCCCCAAATTTAGCTACGCGATAAGAAAGAGAAGACCATAACGCGGGCGTGGAGAGCGCAACGCTGCGCCAGTGGCGTGAGACTCGACCCACCAACAATGGTGCTGTGGCTATTGAGGGGGGCAGAGGTCCCGAATCTGAATGGCCGCACCACTCGGAGATGACTGCAAGGACTTCGGGTGAAAGAGAGTGTATTGTTGTCGACATGGTGGTTCAAGAGAAAGAAAAGTTGTGCATCAAACTGATCTTGCTCAACCACAATGACACTTCTCGCGAATCCTTCAAGTCGACCACTGTGCTCTCGACTGGTGGCTCGACACTCGCCTCGATTCCGGGACCAAATCGACGATGACTATGAGTCGGGGGGCGGATAGCCGGGTAGCTCGGGCGAAGGTAAGACATGCTCTCAAAGGGTGCCTTTTCGACCCAGTGACGCGTTTTCTTCGCCGCTTTTTCAGTCCTAGATGATGAAACCACCTCGGAATGGCCAACTTAGAAAAAAACGCGCTCGAAAACGCGGTCCGTCAAGCTCTACATGCAAAACTCTATCGTCGACTGTGAAGGAGGCAGAGAACTCAGACATTCACACAGCCCCGCGCGGGGAGGATCGTACTGAGACTTGACTCCGCGGGTCCCCTCTATAAAAGCCAGGCGAGGATGGCCTCGAGTCCTCGCTGCTCGACATGTCTTTCGTCAGAACGCCTAACTTTGCCCAACCCCGCCGTCGTGTTCGCTCCTCCAGCGTCTCCTCTGTCCCAGGCTCGTCGTTCCTGAGCAAACTTACCAAGCACCGCCGCTTCTCGTGGCCTTTCTTCACCTCGTCATCTGTCCCGCTGTACCCTATCGGGTCTACACCACGACCGAACGTCTCACCTCATCGCCCCGCCCTGAAGAGACGAAGCTCTCGTGCACCTGCTACGATTGACGTCGATCTGCCAACGCTCGTCGAGGACGGAGACCACAATCCGGGAGATACCAAAGAAATACGTGCGTATCATTCGAGTTGTTTCTTCATCTGAGACTAACACCTTCGCTTGCAGTATTTAGCCACCCAAACTACATTGAACCTTGCGTCTGCGAGATCGTGGCGCGGGAACAGTATGTGCACACCCCACTTGCGTGCGAGGTGGACTTTGATTCCGAATCCGACTCGGATTCTTCCGAGGAAAGCGACGACGGCGAGGCCGTTCGGTGTCGGAAGCTGCGATTCGATCTCACGCCTAAGGAGGCGAGGCTGAATGAGGAGAAGGCTGCCCGCAAGAAATCCAAGCAGCCTTTGACCATCGCTCAGAAAGGGGCTCCTGGGGTCCTTCACGCGGACTCTGCAACGGAGGAAGGTCGTGAACCTTCTTGGGCTGACCTGATGGTGCGTATTTTTCTGCCTACCTAAGACGAGCATCGTTGACGCGTGCATTTTTCAGTGAGCGTCGCATCGTGTGCTATGACTTTAAATCGTCGGACTATAAAACATTAAGGCGGCAGAGAGGATAGGGATGAAGAAGGAAGGGACTAGGTTAGAAGAACTTGTCGCGAAAATTTTGGAGAGAGAATAATTAATTGGAGAAGTTGTACATGCCGCGAGAACGAGTTGGTAAACTATGCACCTTGCATATCTCGAACGAAAGATGTCTCGAACGAAAGAAGACCCGCGCGTCCGGCGAGAGGAAGTGCTTCCCGGAAGGAATCTTCGATAGCGCTCGACGAATGGCATGCTATAGTAAAATGAAGCTGCCGCAGACGAGGCAGATTGTTCAATGCCTCGTCGATATCGGGCCTATGGTGTTCCTTGTACTCGAAGATGTGAGAATCGAGGACAACATTGATCCTCTCGAGTTTGGGCATCCGAGTGGGGAGAGATAGTATAACGGAACGCAATGCATGTGGAAGCCGAAGTCTCCGCACACAGGAAGATAGAGTCAAGACACGGATTGCTGGCATAATAGGAAGAGGCCCGATATCGGTGTCGGGGTAATCTACGGTAAATACAGTCAGTTCAGTTATCGGTGAATTTGGCCTGCCACTCACAAAAAAAGTCTATAGCAAGACGTTGGATGGACCCGCAGCAGAAATGCGCAATCCCTTCGAGTCCACCTAGAGAGCCTGCCTTGAAGACACGTAGCTCGAGGTGCTCGAGATTACTCAGGAACGGTGCGATCCCCTCACTGAGAATGAAGTCCTTCAGCGTGCAGCCATCTTGCGTGTGGTTGAATGGTTCCAGAGCCAACCGTCGTAGTCTCTGCCAACTGCTCGGCGGAGCGGGAAACAAAGAAACTGCATATTCGTCCTCTTGGCCGATTTCCACATTCGTAAAAGCCACCCCTTCGTACGCCGCAACAGCGTGTCGGATGACGGAAGGAGGGAGCCCGGGACAATCTTTGACTCCAAAACACCGAATGGTAGGGAAGGAAAAGAGACCAGTGAGCGCCGCAGGTTGGAGGGAATCAAAATGGTAAAAACCACAGTCGATAACCAGACGGTCGAGTCTGGTCAACAGAGGAAAGAACCCCACGAGTAGTTGGCCGCACGATTCAGAAAGGCCATACCCCATAGAGAGGCAGAAATCGCGGATGTAGGACGCTAGACTCGGATTGTGAAGCATTCCAGCGCAGACGTTCTCCATGTTGTGATTGCTGAGCGTGAAGGACTGGAAAAGGTGGCGTTGACTGGGCACCAGGAGTCTGCGAACCGTCAAAGCACAAGCTTTCAAAGTGCCTCGATCTTTTTCCTGATGCCATTTTTCTGTCTGTGCGACTTGGTCGACGATGGCATCGATGAGCTCTGGTAGTTCGATCATGGTTGGAAACAAGGAGGGAGTTGCCATTTACAATGATCCCAGAGTCAGGTCTGGAATCTCCTCGCGTCAAGCTTACCCCATACCTTTCTCTCACCCACAACGGCGAATTCTTCGCCCAACTCGCAGCACACCCCGACCTCTCACGCTTGCTACCCGTCCCTTTCACTCCCACCTTCATCCAACAACTCCTCGACGATCCAAACGGCATTCTCCTAGCCGTGATCGACAAAACCTCTGGACAATTCGCAGGCACCATCGGGCCCTTCTACACATCCTTCCAGCATTTAACAACAGAGATTGGCCCAGTAATATGTTTCCCCGAGTTCCAGCGGATATACGTGACATCCCATGCTATCGGGACACTGCTCCGACATTGCTTTGAATTGCCCAAGGACGGCGGGATGGGTTTCAAACGCGTCCAATGGACCACGAATTCGTTGAACACGGCGAGCATCAAGGGCGCAGAGAGGATGGGGCTCAAGGTCGAAGCGACCCTGCGATGGTCCTTTGTCTTGCCTGCCGGTGCGGATGGCAAAGAGGCCGGTGAGGGTCGAGGGGAGGCTCCCGGCCGGGACAGCGTTTTGCTTGCGACATACTGGGACGAGTGGGAAGACGGCGGGCGTCAGCGCGTTACTGCGATTTTGGACAGTATGAATTGACCGTGGATTTTCACGCTGATTAGCCAGAGGTACATGAATTCTCTTTAGAAATATACTGGTAACACCAAACTCTATCGCTTGATGCAGAAAAACTAGGAAAGCTATCGCAGGTCGGAGTGTTCTTTTCCTTTTTGTTTTGATCCTAGCTCATTCCGGACCGAGTTTGTGTGCATTGAGAGCGTGGGGGAAGTGGGCCTTCTTCAGGTCATCCCATGAGCATAGGTGGGTTTCCGGCTTCTAATATGGACGGATAGCGCCTATACTGGTCCTGCTTCGAAATTGACATGGAGGTGAATCAATCTTCAGGTTGGCTGCGCACAAATCCAGAACTACAAAGAACGATCCAGAGGCTAGAACTTCCACACGAAAGGTTTGCATTCATTGTGAAAGATATATTTCGGTGTCGCGAGTCGTAATAACGAAGACTCATATTCTTGGTTGGCTTCATGAGGTCACAATTGCGAGAGGGGTCTGTAAACTGACGGAAAACCACCCCGAAGTGTATGGCATCCTCGTGGTTGAACAGGTGGTTCGACTCCAGCGTGAGCGGCGCTCCACGAAGCCCTCTGTGGCCAATAGCTTGAGGGATCGGGAGTACTTAGTTGGATCAACGAGGGGCCATCGGCGTGTAGGTAGAGCGATTCCGGCGACATTCCAGTTCAGGGTGGGCCCGCAAACGAGGGGATTGAGCTACAGATCGACGAACTCGGACATGGGCAAGACATGGTTTTGAACCAAGACTGTTTACATCAGGCAAACACATCAGAGTCCGACGTCTGCCGCGACTCGGCATTCGTGAGATCTGATTCGGGCGGATATACTCTGGCGAATTCTTTTGCTTCTGCAGTCATCTGGTGCATCCCCAATGCACCCCGTACTATTATTTCAGGCGGGCCGCCTCGTCCCCCGCCATAAAAGGTCCGCAAAAGACATGACTGCCCCGCCACGATGCATCTCCCCGTACTTTGGCTGGCAGTTCTGCTAGTTGCCCTCTTTCCCCAATTCTCGACGTCGCTGTCGAACAACGGGCTAACGACAGCGGTCGAATGGGATGAATACAGCTTCTTCATCCTCGGAAACCGCACCTTCATCCAATCGGGCGAGTTCCATATGTGGCGTCTTCCAGTTCCTTGCCTCTGGCGCGATATTGTTCAAAAGGTCAAGGCCGCTGGCCTAAACGCGATATCTGTGTACTTCCATTGGGGAATGACGAACCCGCGTCAGGGGGAAGTAGACCTGACGGGCATTAATGACTTTCGGCCTTTGCTGCGAAAGAAGAGGGGCTCTGGGTTATCGCGCGGCCTGGTCCGTATATAAAGTGCCTGCTGAATTTTCTGTGTGTGTGTGAGGTTCAACTCATTTCTGAGCCAGTTCCGAAATTTGCACGGGCGGAATACCTGGCCATGTCGCTTGGCTTCCCGGCAACCCCCCTTGGAATCCGTACAACGGCGAATTGAGAAGCAACGACACTTTCTATCAAAATGCTTGGCAGGACTATGTACGTGAACTCTCCACCAGCCTTCTTTACTCTGACTCTGGTACTGCCAGTGGACCTCCGTTATCACACTGATCGCCAAAAACCAGATCACCCAAGGTGGTCCCATCATCCTCCTGCAAATTGAAAATGAATACTACAACGGCGCTGGTCAGAACGAATACGTCTCTTCCCTTCGTTCGCGCGCAGTCGACCTCGGGGTGGTCATCCCGACCTTCGTTAACGACGCCGGCGAATTCTCCAACCTCCTTGGCACAACCGACCTCTACGGGTTCGACGCATACCCCTTCAGCGCATCCAATTGCGGGAACGCCAACCCCAGCGTTTGGCGCCCTATCGTCACGACATGGGGCGACTACTTTGACACCGTCGCGCCTACCCAACCGCATTTCTTTCCTGAATTCCAGGGCGGGAGCGCAGATAACTGGGGAAACGTTGGTGGATACGCGACTTGTCGCGAATTCGTTAATACGCAGTTCCAGAGGGTGTTTTATCACCAGATGTGGGCGAGCGGCGCAACGGCGGAGAATTATTACATGTTTTATGGGGGGACGACGTGGGCGCAGCTGCCGTATTCGCAGGGGTATACGAGTTATGATTATGGCGCGCCGGTGGATGAGCAGAGGATGTTGACGGAGAAGCATGGGGAGCTCAAGTTGCAGTCGTTGTTCCTCCGGAGTTTCAAGGACTTTTACACGACGGACTTGGTTGGTGAGCGGAGTTATTTCTTTCCTCTTGGCAAATCGTCTTACTTCTCTGCAGATATCGACGACACTTCAATTTCTGACCTCTACGTAACGCACCTTCAAAACCCACTCTCCGGCGCTTCGTTCTACATCTTCAGGCACAACGACGCTACCGCAAAGTAAGCTCTTCCTTTCTTCCGAATCATCGCGCTAACTGGCTGCTAGCACGACCTTCCAATTTTCGTACCCCCTCGGTCAGGAAAATACTACCGTGAACAATATCACGCTTCAGGGCAGCCCACCATCGCTTCTTCATCTTGGGGTGGTTACGCCAATTACGTCGATGTCGGCGCATCCACGCCGTTCCTCATCAGCGGCCCGTACCTCGTGCGCAATGCCTTTTTGAATGGGGACGGAAACCTCGCGTTGTGGGGAGACGTCGACACGAGCACCGACATTCAGATCTTCGGTTCAGGTTCGCTCGTTTCGGTGCAGTGGAACAGCTCCCCAATCAATATTGAGCAAATCAGCCCAGCAGTGTGGACCGCTTTTATCCCATTCACCGCCCCCTCTCCGTCCATCGTACTTCCGGATTTGGAGAGTGCGAGTACCGTCTGGCGCTTTCGGGATTCACTGCCTGACATCCAATCAGACTTTGACGGGTCTGCGATGGTGCCGGCGGACCAGACGACGACGACGAGCGTGTTCCCGCCTTATTATGGTGGCCCGTGGATCTTGTACGCGGATATGTATGGGTTCCATGTGAGTTTTTTTTCTCCATCTTCGAATTCCTCCTTCGTCAAGTGCTAACGGAATACGTTTAGGCAGGAAATCTTCTTTGGCGGGGTACATTCATACAAGGCGGGTATATTGAGCAACTCGGATGGGCGTAGTTGTCAGGAGAGAACAACTCGCACAAAGAAAGGAAGAGGATAGTGATGTTCCGAAGCAAGGGGATGTCGAGAAAGAGTCAACTGAACTACATAGACGTGGGCCGGATGATGAGAATTCTGGTGAAGAACCAAGACCTTGACGCAGTAACACAATTGAAGAATAGAAGAAGCACTCAAGCACTCGGCAAGAGTTGATGTTGCAGTTGTCTCTCTCTCTCCTAAGTCTTGCTCTCCTTTTTCGTTGCTTCCTTCTTACCGCATCTTTGAGAGTTGCCCCTCGCGTCTCCCCGCATTATTCTTCACCATCACCATGCCTAAGAGTACATCCTCCAGGCTCACCGCCCGACGACCCAGCACTCGTAGCTGTGCGCCTGACCCCCGTGTCGCGGCGGCAAACACCAGGGCTGCTGCCTGGGTGAAATTTCGGTCCACCGAGGCTCGCATTCAACCTCCGACCCCCCCAATTCCGGTGGTGCTGGAGCTTGAGGACCCCTTCGGATTCAGGCACCCGGTCTCTGCGCACAACACAGACTATGCAACCGTTATGTCTCATCTTCGCATCATAGTCCACTACATGGCGCTATCCGACCTGTTTGCGAGCAAGATGGAGAGTGTCGTCGTTGCCTGCAAGGCTCGTGACAAGGACGTTCGTCGTGCACTCCAAGACGTAGGGAATGTGGAATCAGCGATTCAACGATTCCTGCAGAAAACACCCCCGACGTTTGTGGTCAAACCCCAACCCCTGGTCGACGAGTACTCCCCGGACACGATCGTCTGGGGGCAAGTCAACAAAGCAGACTCGCCCGGGGCGGGCCTCAACGAAATCCTAATCTCGAAACTGCTCATCGACGCGATGGTCAAGCAGGTCAGTGCTCGCACATTCTCTTTCTCTCCCGTAACTCACCATTTCTAGCCCCCCTCGGACCTCAACCTGTCGCAAACCGAGATCGAGGAGAAGCGGAATCAGATGTATTTGCTGTTCTACATCATCGTCATGCATGAGATGATGCATGCGGTCACAAAACATCTCTGGGGCGTCCACATAATCACTCCAAAGCTTGGTTGCGACGAGTACAACGTAGACGGGCACGGTGAGGCCGGCCGGATGTTGGAGAAAGAATTTTTCTCTTTCTTCATTCAAGTCTGGGCAAAGGCAGGCACACCTGTCGACCACAGATTCATGTGGAAAACAGATTTCTTGGCCGGGAAGTGTAGCAAAGGTTCCAAGTCAAGAATCTTGGGTTTGCTCCTTCTTAGTCGTTCTTTGTCGCAAACTAATAATTATCCATTAGAACCCATTGATATCGATCGCTTATTGCAATCCTTCCAGTTCAAGGGGCAATGGGATACAGGATTTAGTGGACTGACAGAGGTTTCTCCTGCCCTGAACAGAAACACTCATGTCCGGTACCGATCGGGGTTCGTTGGAGCCCACTCTGATTGCGATGACTCGGAGAGTGAGAGCGGGGAAGATCCGGAGGTCAAAACACGCATGTGTGCGACACGACCTTACGGGCTACGACCGTCGGGTTATGGACTGGGGATTAAATTCAAATAGTCTGGCGACAGAGGAATCAGAGTTTTGATCTATCTTAGAACCTCATTCTGTCGGCCGGTTGGCAGAGGGCTATCTATTCTTATCCTAACATGGGGCGTCGAACGCTTGCGCTACACAGGCCGATACCCTCCGCGCGAGTTAGTAATTTACGTCTTTTCCGATTCTGGTTTGGAAGACGAGGCCCATGGATTGCTTGTATACGACGCGCAGCCTGACTTGCATGGTCTATGATTGATGTTCCTGCTGGATGCGCCAAGGGCGTTGGGGAGCCTCCAAGGTCCGTGGTCTGCGGGCGAACCGTTGGCGTTCCTTCGGTGGCTATTGTCCAAGAAGAAGATCGTCAACAGATTCCAGAACAGCCTAAAATTCGTGGCGGAGGTCTTGGCAGTGTACGACGCACATGAGAGGTATATCAGCCCCGTAACCTGCCAGAGACTGTGCCAAGCAACCCGTCTTCAAGTTTTCGCGTTAACCATGGAGTCCGTGAGACGTGGTGTCTGGCGTCGCTTCGCTTGACGAGGTCGTTAAGTACTCGTTCACCTAGGAAGGAAGCAATCATGCTCGTCTTAGGTAGGCAGAGCAATACGCACCATCAAGTCAGCCCACTCACGATCTTCCGTTGTCTAGTCTGCATAAGCTCCCCAGGAGCCGCTTTCTGAGCGATGGTCAAAGGCTGCTTGGATTTCCTGGGGGCAGCCTTCTCCTAATTCAGTCTAGCTTCTTACCTGGAGCGACAGCCATTCATGAGGTATCAAGATCGAGGTTCTCTGTCTGGCAGCGAGCTTGTTGACCTGCCAAACCCTCCCACACGGCCCTGCAAGACATGAGCTACTTTTCAGTGAGCGTCACATCGTGTGCTATGACTTTTAAATCATCGGAGTATAAAACATTTGTACTCTACCGTTCCAATGCCATACGCAATGATATGAGCAGACCGAGAATTCATTCACAATTTCACATAAAATTGAAAAACTGGCAGCCAAACAGTCACCAACAGTGCTCGTCCATCACCCAAATTAGGCAATTTCTCGGTCTCCCGTTTCTGGTACGAACGGCCAAACCGCCCCTGGTACATGCCCACCAATGCCAAGCACCTTGTATTCTTCACCCATTCCACTAGGATCCACCAACCGCTTGGCCGCCTCCCTTATTGCAACACCTCCATCCTCGGACCTTTGTGCCGCAGCCTCGACGCGCATAGACAAGCCCATACCCTCAAGAAACGCCGCTTGCGAGATAGGCCCATGTGTCACACCAAAATCACCCACTGCCTCGCGCAGGTACGCAAAGTCCACATTCACAGTGAGGTCGCACTCTCCCGGTTCGTGGAAGATGTCGGCAATCTCGTGGTTCTTGAAGGCCCGGAACGATTGGTCGAATGCTCGGTCGGCACCGTAGTCTACGACGAGGCCGCAGCCAAGCGACACCGTCGAGCTCCCTTCGCGCGGTGGTCCATGAATGAGCTCCCCGATAGCATGCATCGTCTTGAATGCTATTGGCGACACCTCGATCCGGGAACCGACGGGCATGTCTTTGAAGCGCGAGGAAGAGAAGCCGAGGAGGGTGGATGCCGCGGAGGCTTGTGGAGACAGGACGTATCGGAAGCGTGGATAGGTCTCTTCAGACGACTCTGCTAGGGCGATTAGAAGTTCTTGCCAGCCTTGTTCCGTTTTCTGAGAAGGACTGAGCAAACGAGTCGGTGCAGAGCGACGTGGCATTACCTGGATGGTATGGAACGGAAGAGCGTCGAAAAACTCGTGTGCGACGACCATGGTGTATTCTTCAGCAGACGGAGCAATGTCGTCGACAGAGTCGTGCCAGCCGAGTGTACAGTTGGACTTGCGCGCCTCTGGTTCTAGTCTAGCTTCCTGGAGTGCCTTCAGCGTAGGGCTGGTCTCGATGAGATGCACGCTCCTCAGTTTGTCCTTGCCAAACCGAGCGAGGACCTATACACAATCAGCAAACGTCCTGTTCAAGAGAGATTCCACGCACACGAATAACATCCTGCATGAGCGTCCCGCGTCCAGGCCCAAGCTCGACTATGCGGATAGGAAGCTGGGGACCTTGCATCCACTGGGACATGAGCCACACGCCCAGCAGCTCGAGTTCACGTCGGTTCGTCATTCATCTTGGTATCGGGCGCCAAATACCTCTCCGAAAAGCGAGGTAATCTCTGGGCTCGTAACAAAGTCGCCCTTGGAGCCAAAGATGGGGTTTTTCGGGTTCATGTAGTACCCTGCGGTTGGGTGGGACAAACACATTTGCATGTACGTCGAGAAGGATATGGGACCCGTCGCCTGAATGGGTCGGTGAGCCGAGTCGAGAAGATACGACATCTGAGCATACTTTTATTCCGTCCATGATGATTTTTTCTA
Source organism: Roridomyces roridus (assembly GCA_029378245.1). Lineage (NCBI taxonomy): Eukaryota > Fungi > Basidiomycota > Agaricomycetes > Agaricales > Mycenaceae > Roridomyces > Roridomyces roridus. Next base: position 2,730,080 of record JARKIF010000005.1, read on the forward strand.
CAACGGTTACGGGAGGTGGGGTTGACAGTAGCCTCCGTGTAGGTGCCCTTGTAGGCCATCGGAGGTGAGGACCGCGGAATCGTAGCATACAGAGCCGGGTGAAGGTTGGGAACAAGAGGCGATCACGCTTTCCTTTTCGGTGCGCTCAGTGGTCACTGAAGGAAATGACTATTCGACGAGATACTTTCAAGCCAAACTTCTGCCATTGAAGGAAAATATACACCGACACCCCCGCCCCCCACATATAGCTTATCCATCGAGTTATCCTATTCAGCTCCCCAAATATGCACATAACTTGCTCTCCCCGGCCACATACGTCTTCAATCATCCCCACATACACCATGCCTTCTCTAAGGCAGCTTGGGGATGCTCTTCATACGTGCGATATGCCTGCAAAACCCAAGTCATTCAACGAAATGGCAGCCGAGCAGTGGGCTCACCTTATCAAACAATCCATGCTCTTGGACCCTATGTGAAGCCGCATTCTCCTCCTCTCGAGGCTCGCAAGTTCCGCGAGGTCGATACGGTGTGCATGACGCTCGCCGTCTGCGGACCAAACGACCTGAAATGCCTCCAGCGCGACTTGACGACCTGTCCCCTCTGTGGTGCGGCTGCGCAATGCATGCACGAATGCGTCTTTGAGAATGTATTCATACTGGAAAATTCGCAGTGACTTGAGCTCAGCGAGGAAATCTCGGCTCTCCTTGAGCTTGGCGAAGAAGGGGGTGAGAAAGTCCTCGGTCGGACTGGTGAACTCGACATGAGTCAATTGGGCCAACTGTGTGAACCACTGGACGCCATAGGAATAGGGATAAATCTCCGTTAAAGGCGCGGTGGAGCTGAAGGAAAGGTGCCGCAACGACGCGGAAACGCGGGAGAAGAAAGTGGCCATCTCGGTGTCGAAACGCTCCAGATCTGGAACGTTCCCAATCTCCAAATGCTCTAGCGCAGGGGCGTCGAGGAGCTCGAGCATATTGGCGACGGCAGCGTGCTCGACATCGTAGCTGCGACTGGGCGGCGATCTGGTCAAACGCAGGGTCTTGAGGTGGTGCATGGTGACCATAAGGTGGTCATGGAGGGGATCAGTGAGATCCAAAGTGGTGCTGCATTCGACGAGGGATGGAGAAGCCCGAAGGAACGTCAAGCAGTCGTTTGCAGTCATGTACTCCCCGATGAATTTGGTGAGCGTTGCCGAAGGATGGATGAAAAGGAGAGCATTGGCTGGCATTTGAAGAATTGCCTCGCGAAGACGCGGTGCAGTGCCGCAGTAGCGAAAAGATGTATTCCATCGGCGCTCGGTCTGGTTTTCTTGCCACCCCCAAAGATCCCTGACTTCCAATTTCTCGAGCAGGGGAAACGCGAGATTTTCCCTATCCAGATGCGTGATGCCAATCTCCAGCGTCAAACTATGGAGTCGTGCGGCGACAGGCTCAATAATGTCGCGGAGGTCACTGCTGTCCAAGTCGTTGTCCAAGTCGTCCGGCCCAAAAAAGGCCAATGCCACAGGCAATATTCCTGCCCACTGGAACCACGCGTCTGCGAAATTCCCGATTCGTCTTGCTGGGAATAGTTTTAAAAGCTCCTCGGCGAACAGATCCAACGTCGTCCATAGTCTGTGGTTAGCCAGAGCTATCGCTCGCCAATGTTTGCAGACGAGCAAAGGAAGCAATGGGAACTGGTCGACGCGGGGTCTGCGATCAGACCTGGACTGGAGAGCGTGCATGAAAATCTCCGCCATAATTTCGTTTGGGAAGATGGGGTAGTTTCCACTGTGCGTGCATTTCTGGGCATGGTCTGTGCGCTTTCCCGACTGCGCGGGGTCGCGCTCATCGCGAGGATGGGCCTGGGACATGGCAGTGGAAGCGAACAGTCGATGGACTGGTCCAACGCGCGTGATGGGAATCCGACATTGTTCGCGAGATTGTCGTAAAACTCGGGTTCCATTTCGGACAGACAATGGACGAGCAGAGAGAACATTACATCAGCATGTCCCGTTCACAATAGCGACGCTGGCCAACTGGGGTCCTCTTTACGTATGCTCTCGCATGGACTCGTCCTTGCCAAAGTCGTCAAGAATCCCTTCGTTGACCACAGTCAATTGAAAGTCAAGGCATACACGGAATGACCGACCTCGAATGGGTTCATGCTCGTAGCTCTGTACTTGTAACGGGAACCAGCCAATTCAAACAACCGGCCACGCGTAGCATACCAGTACCATTGGAGGTCGACAGACCGGTACCTGAGGAAGTCACTGAGCTGGAATGAAGCAAAAGGAGGGAATAGACACACAACGCCATAAGATCGCACCGAACCCAGCGAAGACGAGTGCTTGCAGGAGACCAGCAGCAGGGGGACTCGAGCCATGCAACAGGGAAGCCGGTGACGAGTACGCTGCCAGCAGGAGCGGTCAATTGTGCATGCCACTGCTCGATGACCAGCGTTCGCACCAAACCCAGCGAAGACGATCGCCTGCAGCAGACCAGTCACAGAGGGAATCGAGCCATGCGGGAGGGACGCCGGTGACGAGCACGCTGCCAGCAGGAGCGGTCAATTGTGCTCGATGACTGGCCAGCGTTCGGCTTCAGGAAGTCTGGACTCTGCTCATCCCGCTATCTCCAGAGCCATGCTCACGCCGCAGTTCTCCTCCAAACTAGAGCCGTCTCATCCTGCCCGCCTTCTGTCAGGCCCATGCGGTTTCCGACTCGTGGCCTTCGAGAAAATGGCGGCCAATTTATGTGCAAATCGCTTGGGAAAGCCAGGTTCGAGCGCAGTTTTCGACGTTTGACCGATTCATGAAGGGCGCAGTTCTGGCTAGCTGCCCAGTGGACCAGGAGCACCGTGAAGAGGAGGTTTGTTACAGCAGGTTTCCTCACTTCCTTTTTCGGTCATCCGCTTGAAGTCCTCAGTTCGTTGCAGACCCAACATTTTCAAGCCAGTTTATGCGATTGAAAGAAGAAAAAAAGATACAATAAACCCGCCTGCTGCTACGGACATGCCCCCACCCCCCACATACAGCTTCTCCTTCCTTCACAGAACTCTCCCCGTCTCGGTCGTCAGATTCACCCGTCCCCCACATATAGCTTCTCCTCAAACTCCTCCTCTCTGTCTTGAGATTCACCCTCCCCCCACATAAACGCGTTGCTTCATCTCCCCGACCCTCGAACATATATCTCCCTCCTCCAGACACAAACATTTCTTCTCTTGATCCTCCTCCCCACATGATACGCACTATATCTCTTTCCTCCACTCCCTATGCGATCCTGCCGCGTGCCCCAAGCCTCCGCAATCAGTGCTCCGCACAAGAAGAAAAATAGCGCCAGGCTGGTGGTGATGACGATGAAGCGGTTGGTGAATGTCGTACTCGGCCTATGCCGGTCGCTGAAGAGATTTCGAGAATTGCAAGCCGGAAAGCAGTTGTACGAACACGAAACCGGGGACCAAAAGCGGAAGAGGACCGAGACCGGGACGGGACCATAGACAAAACAAGACACGGATAGCGCACCTCCTTTCCCTCTCATCATCTCCCCTCCTCCCCTCCACTTCAAAACTCTGAACGCAAGCAGACAAAGGTCACATCCGAGGTCGAGCAATGGCGATAAAAGCTCGGGCTTGAGGTAGAGTTGGCCTCTTGAACCTTGAAGATCTTCTCTTCGTCGTGACCCGATACCGCGACCTTGCCAAACAACGAAGATACCCAAAACGCAAAGCCTTTCTTGCCGACGGTGCTGACCGAACAAGCGTCGCCCTTGAGGACCGAGGACGAATCCGAACCCTCGCTGGTGGCCTTGAGGGAGATCGGAATGTCTTGCAGGAGGGGCTGCAGCTTGGGAGCAGACTTGAAAACGCTCTTGACAACGGTCTTGAGAAGGCTCGAGAGCGGCGCGTGGAACGTCGGGGCCACGTAATAGAAGGACTTGGTGTCCGTAGGGCGGGAGTGGTCTGCCTTGCGGACCATACGACGTGCGAGGGTCGGAACGTAGGGCGTTGGAGGGACCCAAGGAACAGTGACTTCATGGCGATAAACCGCATCCCAGTTGCTGAATAGAATGAGAAAGGGCGAACACGAGAGAATAGAGTACTTACACTCCACTGAAATAGGCATGCCACTTCATTTGACCAATAGTCAGCCGCTTCGCGCCATCCAAGACCAGCAAACCCCTTAGAAGATCCTTGGCGGCCTCGTCAAGACCGTCCTGGGCGGTGAAGATGAGCTCGTCTGTGCCGTCGTAGGGCATGCGCCCAGTGCTCATCCTGTACATGAGAGCACCTAGAGCCCAGAGGTCGGTGTCGAGGCCGTAAGGTGTGCCGGCTTTCTGAGCGGGAGACATCCAGCTAGGAGTGCCGCAGCGGTCTTGAATAGGCTGGAAGAACGAGCCGCTAGAGGCCTCCGGGTCCACATCAAACGAGACATAATCGGGCTCGTTGTGACCAAACATATCGACTCCCTCGTACGACTTTGCGAGCCCAAAGTCACCGAGCACGACGTTCCCTTCCGCCGTCAGGAACACGTTGGCTGGCTTTATGTCGCCATGAACAATCTTGAGGTCATGTAGGGTCTCGACCGCCGTGACCTGAGAATACAATCAGCTTGAGAGTTGACGTATTTCGAGTAGGACGTACCAGTTGAGCTATATATAATTTGACTCTATCTGCACTGAGCGCCATACCGGTAAGCGTCTTGCCGTCGACCAAATGACTTGACATGTCCTTGCCCGCGCACCAGGGCTAGAGCGCAGAGGATGAGCTCGCCATTCATGAAAGCGCGGTATACAGCACTCACTGTGACAATGTACGAGCTCTTAGAGTCGTTCCATGACGCAACCAGAGGTAAAAGCGACCGCGGGGGATTGGGCAGCTGGGCGACGGTCTTGAGGACGTTGCGCTCGGCGATGGCGCTGAGAGAGTTGCGCGGGGTGGATCTTCATGGTGTAGATACGGCCGTAGGCCCTGTCTCGGACGAGGTGGACGGAGGAGGATTGAGTCTGAAACAATTTGAGGAGAGGGTCGAAGTCCCCAGTGGAGACCGTCTTGGGTGATATCGCCTGGTGGAATTTTAGCTTATACAGCACAGGCGAGCGGATGGAATGCATTACCTGCTTGACGAAGACGCGGCGGATGCCGTTCGAGAATGAGGAGGAGAGCAAGGCGAACGACTGGGCAGAGGATTATGAGCAGAACGAGCCTGGGCGACGCGACTTACGTTGGACGAGAACATATTGCGATGTGAGAACGAGATTGTGTGTGGTTGGGTGCGAGAGAGCAGATGGACGTGGAGAACAAGAGCGAAAACTGCAGACACCAGCCGCCCGCCCCTGATTTATGTATCGCGCGGGAAGTGGCTAGCATTGTCTCGAAAAGCTGGTGATTCTAGGGGTAGCAGCTCGTTCGGGCTACGAAGAGTTCGCAAGTGAAGAGTTCGGGGATGAACATGAAGGCAGTGTCGTTGCTGGTCGTGATGAGCTCGACCCGACTCTGGTGGCTCGGGTCAAGAGGCCGCATCTGATGGCGGGCGACCTTTGCTAAATCCGAAAAAAAAAGTCGGTGCCGCTATGGCTGCCCTCGCATTTCTCTACCGCAGCAGTCCCTGATTCACCGGCGTCAAAGACTTGGAAGGAAAGGCGATTGATATAGCATATCGACTAAACACAACTAAGTTACACTCAAGGGCTGCCCCAAGCCTGCACCGCATCCTATGCAGCATTCCACTCACATTCGCACGTCCAAAGATCCATCCTGGTCCTCGCCTTCTGCCCCACTTCCACAAAGACCGAATCCAGTTTCCAAAGGGCCTCCAGGGTCCAGCCGGACTCGGGTCGCAGAGCCTCGCTCGTAAGAAAGCTGGCATGCGGAGCGCTGATAATCGGCCTATGCTGAAGTGATCGTGCTCGCCGGGGTAGGTGGTACAAAACTTTGAGTTTGCTGGAGGAGCCCTTGCTGAGCCGACGCGGCGTCTTGGTGGACTTTGACCGATTCATTTTGGAAGCACATCTTGGCCATATCAGCCCTATAAGGAATGAGCTCCCCAAACCAAAAAAAAAATCGAGAAAAAACGCACCGCGTTCGCTTTCGGAAGGTTCTCCTGAAATGCCTTCTCGACCATATCAAAATCAGGCTCCCCTCCGCGCTCAAATTTCCTGAACGCCTCCTTCATATGTTCCCCCGAACTAACATAATGATGGTATTCTTGAAACAGCTGATGTACGCCCTGAACCACAGGTCTGAGCGATCCAAAGTTCTTCGTCGGATGTTCCGGAAGACGATCGGCGATAAAAACCGTTTTGTCCATGCGTGCAAGTTCCCGTGTCCTGGATTCGTGCACCCAAGGCTCAAATCCATACGGGGGGTCGTCGATCTCTTGCCCGTCGTGGTAGCAGTAGATGACATACGCCATAACATAGAGGAGGGATTCGAGGTCGAAACGATAGATGTGTAGCGGTGGGTCCCCGGGCTTGAGAAGCTCGCGGGCCATGAAAGGCTGTGTGCCCGTACGCCGCTGTGAAGTGGACGCGTCGAGCTCCGCCCAATGGACAGCCAAGTCAAAGTCGTTGAGGACACCATAAACGTGTCCGTCTTTCATGCGAAACATGAGATTACTGATGCTGATATCGCGGTGCATGATGCCCGCGATCTCATACATCCAGTGGTAGCCTGTCCACAGGGTAAGCCATTGCAAGGACCGAAAACGGACAACGCACAGCGAAAGATGTCGTAGAAAGCCTTGCCCAAGTCTTGCGAATTTGTCAAATCGGTGATGGGGTAGAGTTCCTCGAAAACCACGACGTGAAGCTCCTCAACCTCTTCGTCGCAGTACTCGGAAAGCCCTAGCTGGGCCGGTGTCGCGTGAAATTCATCCAACAAGCACGGCAGATGATCGCGGACCCATAAGAACTCTCCAGTAGCCTTTTCCGTGGCCTCCTTGATCACTTCCACCTCCGATTTTCTCGACGTCGGAGCAGGCCAGATACACTTGAGAATGACGCTCCGCCCTCCCGAGTCCGAGTCCGAGTGCATGGTCGCACGAGAGACCCAAGTGCCGCATCTGGATACGATAGTGTCTCCAAGGACGAGAGATTGCCCGCCGGGCAGATCTATGCGCATAAAGTGGTTTGAAGAAGAGGAGGTTTGTTGCCTAGCCAAACAAAGTTCCCCTATCGGACTTTTCGGCTTGCTTTCTTCCAGCACACTGCAACCGCATTCACCCGTACTGGAAATGGGATGAGTACGAGCAGAACGAACACGGCTGGGCGACATACACGATGAAATTATGCACTCCGTAGGGGCGCATCAAGGCTCATCAAAAGTCCGGTTACGCGAGTCATGTCCTTGACCACCTCTTCATCCGACCTCGAATCCCCGCGCGTCAAACTCACGCCCTACCTCCCACCCACCCATGATTCGGACTTCTTCACCCAAATCACCGCGCACCCCGATCTCACCCGCTGGTTCGCACTCAACTTCACCCCCGCCGCCGTCCAAAAGCTCCTTGAGGACCCCAACAACCTGCTCTTCGCCATCATCGACAAAGCGAGCAGCAAATTTGCCGGTGTCATCGGTCTTTTGCACATTTCCTCAGTGCATTTGACGACAGAGGTCGGGCCTGTAATTTGTTTCCCCGAATTCCAGCGCACGCACGTCGCGTCCCACGCGATTGGGATTGCGCTGCGGTATTGCCTGGAACTACCGAAAGACGGAGGGATGGGATTACGACGCGTGCAGTGGACGGCTAATGCGTTGAATGGAGCGAGCATCAAAGTCGCTGAGAGGATGGGGTTCAAGATGGAGGGAACGTCGCGGTGGACGCATGTCTTGTCTGTGGGTAGAGAGGGTAGAGAAGCTGGACAAGGTCGTGGGGAGGGTCCTGGTCGGGATAGTGTCTTGCTGGCGATCTGCTGGGATGATTGGGAGAATGGCGGACGTGAACTTGTCGATGAGAAGACGTCTTGAGTACCGTGAGTGCGACTTTAGAAGCAATATCCCGGAGCGGAAATCCCGTCGCATACTTCTCTCCCATGGACTCCATATGTCTCCATTCCTGGTGGAGAAACTGGTGGAGTCAAGTGGCTCCAGGTGGCTCCTCGACTCGCTCCGAATGGATAGATTGAAATTCCCGAGAGACGATTATGCAAACGTTGGTGTTGGGCTCCGAGGAGAGAGGAGTGGGAAGTAGCCAACGTGCAAGTCGGTTGTCAAATGCGGCAATTACCCCATTATGGCCTTGCCAAAATTTGTGGTCTGCTCTCTCTTTAGCCCCACCACTCCGTGTCTCCGACGACCGTAGATTCCAGCCCTAATCGCCGTCCTCGTACGTTCCAACTCGCGACACCCGCGTGTATCCATCTCACACATCACTGACAGACGGCGACGAAACAATTTTTGGGGCAGCTCGGCGCTAGCAAAGCAATCTGCTGTCCACGATGCGCGCAGACTCGGTCTCTACGGCTCTGGCAACGACCACCGTTACAATTGTCCTCCACCACGCACTCCGGACATACTACGACACTAGACGCCAGAAGGCGTGGATTGTAACCACCTTGTCGAGTGCTGTAACGACTTTCGGCAGCCTGCCCTTTCTGTGGGATGTGGTACAGTCTGGAGGAGACGTGACCGCGCTGCAGCCACGGCGTGCCCTCGCCGCCATCGTCTGTCGCACCTTCCAAGGTCTCCTCCTCGCAGACCTCATAATCGGTTGCCGCTACTACAGAGAACACGTTACTCTCTGCTGGGGCTGGATTCACCACAGCTCATACATAATCCTCCTCCACTACCTCCTTCGCAGCGGTGCCGCCCACTGCTTCTGCCTCGCAGCATTCATGGAGTTGCCAACCCTCCACCTGGCACTATCCTTCCTCCACCCGCGCCTCCGCCACGACGTCCTCTTCTGCGGCCTCTTCCTCGCCACACGCATCCTCTTCCACCTCGCGCTCATCGTCGCGTTCTCCACAACCCTCGGGAGGAGCGTCGTCGGAGGGAACCCTCTCCCCGTCGTCTTCCTCGGGATGGCATTCCCCGGGCACGTCATGTGGTTCACCCAGAGCGTTCGCGGTACCATGCGTCGAGGCAGGAGCAAGTCCATATCCATATCCCAACCAGCCGAAATCAAAGCAGACTTCCCTTCGACCCCAACGGAGGAACTCTCAGGCTCATGGTCCAGCGCCTCATCCGACTCGGACTCGGACCTCTCCTCCGAGTCCGAGCTCACCACACCCACGTTCGAAGCCTCTGGCCCGACTTGGGATGCGATCGTCGATCTGCCGACTATCGTGTTATAAGTAGCTTGAGACTACTGGGATTAATGGTAATAAGTATGCTTATTGGAATTGGTAGTAGATTACGCCGCCGTGCTTCTTGGATAAGTGTTTTTTTTTGTAGGCTGGGGCGATTAATAGAATTGGTTTGAAGGCTGAAAGGGTTCGGTGCCTGTTAGAATTCGTTAGAAGCTCAACTCGAGAGAGTTAGAGAAAGTTGGCAAGCTTGTCTTGCTATGCAGATGCCAGCTTTGCGACTAGTTCCCTCCTTTTCCTCCAAATAAATTGCCTAAACGGGCAGCAGGCGTAGTGGACGAAAAAGGAAATCTCCTCTTGCTCACTTCACGGTTCACATGCAGTAAGTAACAGCAAGTGTCAGGTATATTATGCATTGTATCTAGTACAGACACTGAAAAAAAAAGACAACAAAAGACTGTGTGAGCTAGTATGTAAATCCGATATGTATGTACGGGTTGTATGTGTGTTTTGTATCCGACAAAATGTACTGGGGACTGTCCAGGAGTCGAGTCATTAAAGGCGTAACGGGGTCGTGGGTGTAGCAGGCAGGTATGAAAGCAAGCAAGAAATGAAAGAGACCGGATGGATAAGTATTGCATAAATTAGCCGCGTCGTCTGGTCTTGAAGATGTCTTCTTCTTCGGCCGTCCATCAAACAGACCACTCATCCCCCGCCCCCCGGCCAACACCCATCCCTCCCGCTCCCCCAATCGAAACACCCCACACCCCACTAGACCGCCTCTCCCCCGTCCCTCCCACCCGCTCACCAACATCATACGGCGCAGGCAGCAACCACGATAACCACCCGCCCTCCCTCGCACCATACGCATCATCCTCACTCCCCTCCCGGGCCTTGCCCTTGCCTTTCCCCTTGCCAGACCCACTACCTCTCCTCGTCTTCTTGCGTTTATTAAACGCCCCAGAGCTCTCCCTAGAACCCGCATAGCTCTCAGGCAACTCTGCAAAACTAATCCGCTTCCCACTAGGAGTCGACGTCCCACTCGAACTCCCGCCCGCCTGCCCGCTACCGCCAAAGAACGACCACGAAGGCGTCAACATCGTAGGCGTAGCAGGCGTCGTGGGCGTCGTAGCAATAGGCGTATTAGTTCGTGTCCCCTTCATAATCCCCACAACGCGTTCCTCCCCACGACTAACGCTATGCCGTCCACCACGCGTAAACAACCGCGAAACACTAGCTGTTGCGGTACTGGAGCCTGCAGTCGGCGCGGGTGGTGGTGAACGCGGGTGGAACTCTCGTTTGGGTCGTGGAGGTGGCGGAGGCGGCGGAGGTGCTGCAAGTAAAATTTTCAACAAAATTGTAATCCAGTAAAATTTCGATAAATCTCACCTTCATCCAGAATCTTCCTCAACGCGCTCCTCGCCGCCTTGGCTCTACACCGCCCCTCACCTTCATCATCATCATCATTCTCTGAGGATGTGGGAGTGTGCATAGGTGAGGGCAGCACCTGGGATATCGTGCTACCGTTCGGGTGCTTCATAAGCCCCGGCCGAACCTCGGAGTTTTCTGGCGTTGGTGACTCGACATCAATCTCAATCGGAGGCGTCATGGCCCGCCTCGGTGTGTAAGCACCCGCGGTCACAGTGGACCCGGTTGCAGTACCCCGTGAGGACGAACGAGAGCCCACGTTGATGCTGAGACCGCGGGGAGAGGATCGGCCTCGAGACGGGCTCCTTGGCGAGGAGACCCGAGGCGGGCTCTGCGTTGGGTGTTGTTCGCCACGTACAAAGGCACTGAGGAGGTTGTAGGCGGCTGTCGCAGGCTCGGGGCTGCGCGAGGACAGTGCAGGACTGGCTATCCCTGGAGCGGGAATGGGTGTCCGCCAATCTGAGGGAATTCCAACGTGCCGTGAAGACTCTGCTGGTCGTGAGTCAACGGGTAGGCCGGCACGCCGCCAGTCGATAGAGTTGCCCCGGGAATCATTTGTAAACTCGAGAATCGGACCGTGTGGTCCGTGGACACCCCGCCAGTCACTCGAAGGCGCACGGAGACCAAGAGTGGATGGTAGTGAAATGGTGTCATCGTCTGCTGAGCCGTCGGTTGCGTCGATGTACTGAGTTAGGGCGCGAGGCGCGTGGGAGACCAAGCGCGTTCGGAGAGGCGGGGCCATATGCAGGCCACTTGGTGGCGAGTACGAGGCTGAGGGTATTGGTTCGAGGGATGGTCGTCGTCTGGGTGCGCGGATGGTAGAACTGGGAGTCGGCAAGGACGAACTAACGAGCAATTCGTCCACATCGCGTTCGATCGCGGCAAGGTCCTCTGCCCATGGCTCGCGAGGTGGTGGCATGGATATCGGAGCAGTCGGCGACGGTTCACGAAACGTGGAGGAGGTCGGTGTCATGGATGACTGGAGAAGAGCATTGGAAAGCTCGAGAGCATGTACACTGCGCTCTAGCAGCGAGTCGAGGAACGTATCCTGCGGGAGGGGACTTGACGTGTGCCGTCGGTGTGGCCTGCGAGGATAAGGGCGAGGGGAGAGAGGCGGTGAGGTGTGAGGCCTGGACTTTGTATCGTCGTCGTCGTCGTCGTCAGTGTTGTCGTCGTCCGCCTCGTACTCTGGCGGGGGAACAACATCGCGCCAGTACTCGTACTGAGGAAGGGTGGCGGTCGTATCGCTCGACAGGCGCATCGACACCCTCTTGCGATGGGTGCGACGAGCAGCCATGGGGTACAGAACGAAAAACGTGCGGCAGCCAGATAAACACAAATACGTAACCACCAAAGATCTCTCGAACGAGTCTGAGTCAATCGGTTCCGCAGTTTCAAATCCCAAAAAATTCGTGTATTAAGAGGACTAATGTACTACTGAAAGCTGACGAGGGATGTATAGAATTGAGGGGGAGAGAGAAAATAGCGACGCCCCAACTTGGTGCAATCGGTAGCACAGGTTAGCAAAATCTGCTCATCCGTTTGGGACGAACAAGTAACTTCCGAACAAGCGCCCTACACCTACGGACCCACGGCGCTAGCGTGGTGGCCGACTCGTACGCAAGGGAGCATCAACGGCCGAAGAGAGTGCGCCAGGAGATCGGCCAACATGAAACCTTGAGCACTAGACATGTCGCAGGAACATTAATTGACGACGGGGAAAATTGAAAGGAGACGCGTCGTGTGGAGTTAGAGCGGCGGCGGCGTTTCCATTCCTGCCTCGCACATGGACTCATAACCGCCACATATTTTGCCAGACGGCCCACGATCTTCTTCACCGATAGAAGCCATTTCAAGAACGCCTCCACCACCTGCTTCGAGCACGACGGGGGGTCGGGAAACATCACCACCATGTCGCCCATCCACCCTGGCTTTCCTTCACAATAAAGAGCGAAACAGTCGAGGAGGGCGTCTTGAACCAGACGTGTGTCCTTTAGGGAAAGGAGGTACCGGACGGAACGTTTCAAGACTCGACGCGCAAATCGGTGGCTAGTGGCAGGGAGCTCGATACCGCTGCTGAGGTGCTGGCCTTGTTTGACGCTCACGAGCGCTATATCCCGGCGGTACTGTATCTCCCCGCTGACTCGCGAGGCTCGTAGGAGTCGTCGAATTTCTGTATCACATCGCGGTGGCTGGCCGAGCTTCGATCGGTGTCCAGTCAGAATAACGAGCACCAGTATCGAGCGCCCTGCTACACTGATTTGCGCGTCAAGGAGGTCCCGAGCCCACACCGTGCAAGGCCGGATCGAAAACGCGTCAGAGAACCAAAGTCGGAGCTGGCACAAACGATTCGGGTGAAGTCGGGTGGGCTCAGATGCGTAATATATCGGACCCTCCACTATCTCATGCTGTCCTTCATCTTCTCCCCGTTGCGCGTGGGTACGCTGCCCGTTGTTCCTGAGTAACTTGTTCTCGTTTCTTCCTCTTTGCCGCCGGTTCACGGTTCTTGGTCAGCCAGCACGTTCGCGGGCGCCGTTTTGGGCGCCGCAAAACAAAGAGACGAAGCTACTACATGACAATCGTGGCGCTTGGGAATCTTTTGGAGCACAGACCATGACGGTGGGGATGAAAAGGCCCCGAGTTAATCCGCGCTATATATAATGGGCGAGTGAAACCCACGTCTTGCATTCACTCGAGCATGAGCAACGAATACGACTTTATTGTTGTGGGAGGTAGGATCTCTCTCGCTCTCACTCGGGCAACGTCTCACACTTTGCAACACAGGTGGTACCGCTGGTAGGATGCCTCTTTCTGTATTCGTTGGCCGTTTCTCACCTCGATCCAGGCTGCGTTGTTGCAGGACGACTTGCGGAGAACCCCAATGTCAAAGTCCTCGTCATTGAAGCGGGTATCACCAACCCTGGCGACGTCGACGCTATTACCACTCCAGGTAAGATATATGCTTTCTCGACCTCAAAGCTAACTATCTCCGCCAGCCCGTGCCTTTGAACTTCGCGACAGCAAGTACGACTGGGCCTACAAGACCACCATGATCGACCGAGCTGAATATACGCGGGTGGAAAAGCCCAACACCCGCGGCAAGACGCTTGGTGGCAGCAGCTGCCTCAACTACTACACCTGGATCCCTGGTAGCGCAGCCACGTTCGACGAATGGGCGGCGTTTGGTGGGGACGCCTGGACGTGGGAAACGTGCAAAGAATATCTCTACAAGGTAAGGTTTCGACTCTCGGATGGAAAGCGGCTTGGATTGACTCCTGTCAGCCCGCCACATATCACGACGACGAGAAGCTCTTCAATCCCTCGCTCTCGTACCTCGGCACTGGTGGTCCGATTCCCGTCTCTCATTCTCACTTGGTGCCTGAAGTGGACGCCTTCCGCCACGCTTTGACGGAAGCTTGGGTCAGCAAAGGCCAGCCCCTGACAGACGATGTCCACAATGGAACGATGGGTGGTCTCTGGAAGGCTCTCAACAGCATCTATAACGGCAAACGGTCATCTTCGTGGCTCTACCTCGTCGGCAAGTCCAATGTCACCGTTCTGGGCAAGACCAACTCCAAGAACCTCATCATCGACAATGGTCGGGCTGTTGGCGTGGTCGTGATTCGCGAGGATGGGACTGAGGAGTCGTACAAGGCAAAGCACGAGGTGATCGTGTCCAGCGGTGTTTTCGAGTCACCCAAACTTCTCATGTTGTCCGGCATTGGGCCCGCGGAGACGCTCAAGTCCTTTAACATAGAGCAGATAGTCGATTCTCCCCACATCGGTCAAAATCTTCTTGACCATCCCATTCTTCCGCACGTGTTCCGCATCAAAGATGGCTACGGTCTCGACCAACATCTGCTCCGCCCCGGACTCGAGAAGGACGGCGCCGTCGCAGCTTACCGCTGGAAGAACAGGTATGTCATCTGACATTCGTACAATCTTCCCAACTCACGAAACCAGAGGTCCCTATACGAGCGGCCTGCTCGAGCTAGTCGGTCTCCCCCGTATCGACGACCGCCTCCGCGGGATCCCCGCATACGAAAAGGCCAAAGCGGCCAACGGCGGTAAAGACCCCTTCGGCCCCGCCGGCCAGCCGCATTTCGAGATCGACTTTGTGCCCATGTTCAGCGACGCGTTCCAATGGCACATCCCTACGCCACCCACAGGCGACTACCTCACCGTCATCGTCGACCTGCTGCGCCCCCTGTCCAAGAGCGGCACCGTCACCCTCAACTCGACCAACGCGCTCGAGCAGCCAAAGGTCAATATCAACTTTTTCGCGGAAGATTTGGATCTCGTGGCGATGCGGGAGGGGGTGCGGTTCGTTGATGAGATTCTGATGCATGGAGATGGGATGAAGGATATTATTTTGGAGGATTACCCTTGGCCCATGCCCAGGACGTCCGACGAGGCGATGCATAAGATGATTTTGGAGCGCTCGCAGACTGGGTTCCGTGAGTAGTTTCTCAATTTCTCGAACTTTCATTGACGTCTGCCGCAGATCCTTGTGGTACGGCGCGTATGGGCACGGATATCCACCACGGTGCTGTCGATGGCCGGCTGCGCGTTTATGGCGTCCATAACCTGCGCGTCATTGACGCCTCGGTCATCCCTGTCATTCCTGACTGCCGGATTCAAAATTCTGTGTATATGATCGGGGAGAAGGTATGTTTCCTGGTTTTGTATTGGAGGCATTTTCCTGATATTGGACAGGGTGCGGACATGATCAAGGCGGACCATCCAGAGTTGTATGCGTAAACCAGTACGTAGCTGAAGAATGAAATATGTTTTACCACCCTGCATCGTACGCTGGCAAATCCGCCTTCCCATCAAGCATGGTCAGCTTAAGCTTGTCCAAATTCAGCCCATTTATCGTCCGGGCATTCAAGCCCATCTCGGTCTCTGGTTCTGGACCTTCCCTGGTGAAGGTTTCTGCCAGGGTCACACCACAAACCCTGCAGAATTTCTGGCGCCTCCACTTGTATCCGAACGTATACTCGGTCACAGAATCCAAACCCTCGAAGATGACTTGCGAAACGGACGGATAGACCCATAGGACGCCGTTCTGGTAAGTTCCAGTCAGCTACTTACTTGATTATCGAGCATCACCAACGGAAACGCACTTTGTGGCAGATGCTGCAATTGCATTGACCGACCTCGCTGAGTGTCTCCGGGCTGAGAAACGCCGCATAGCGTACTGCGCCGCAATGGCAGCTTCCCTGATAGACTGTCGTTCCATCCGGTACAGTGTCAACTTTCACGGGCTCCGGGACTTTGTACGGCGGATCTTTGGGTGCAGAATTGTTGGTAGACCCCACCGGCAGTTTCGTAGCATCGAAATCATGCAAAGTGCGCATCTGCGGGACTCGTTAATACGTAGAAACGCGAAAACCCTGTGTACGCACATTGATGGCGAAACGACCGTCCGACTTGGCTGTGAGTACCGATGACCCGCAAGTCAGGCAGAACTACCACGCGCCCCGTTGAGCGATTGCCTGCTCGTCAGAATGATGTTGAGAGCACCTTGAACTTGATTGTGTGGTTTGCGAACTCGTAGTCCCTCAGCGTAGTGTCGATATCACCTTTGACGACAACGATATTGTCTGCAAAAGTCCACAAGTAGCTGATCTGCATATTAGTCGTGCTTAGTTGTCGGTGGAAGTTTCTGTCGGGAATGTACTTTGACGCATATGCTGCAGTTGCAGACGTGGTTGGCCTTGATTTCTGGGGCTTTGAATGTGTATTTGAAGGCACCGCAGTGGCAGTTGCCACGGTATTCGACCTCGGACATGATAGGGAAAGACAACGGTTATTTCTGACGTCAAAACAACGTGAGAGGGTGAGAAAAAGTGATTGTCCCCCATCGGAATCGAACCGATGTCGATCGCGCCACAAGCGAGCATACTAACCACTATACTAGAGAGACGACGATAAGTAGCCACTGTAGGAGTATAGGAGGTCGCGATCAAGGTGACCGGAGCACCGAGTTTCTTCTGATTATCATTCAGCGTCCAGATCGACTCGACCTTCCGTGGCCCTGCGCCAGAAGGGCCGTGCTTCACACCTTGAATATCCGACTTTACGCCTTTCATTGTTCCAGCGGCCACTGAACGAAACTTGACCTTGACCACCACTTCCTGACCAGTGAGTTTCGTTTCCTTCTGTTCCGAGTCTCAAGACCTGGCAAGTCATGACCGAAGCTTTCGCGCTTAAATCTCAAATATTAGACCTCGAGCGGTCCTTCGCCACTTTGCCAAGGGAAGAGGACCTTGTACAAGAGAGACTCGACTCGTGCACGTATCCAGTCTTGAGCCTACCTAACGAGATCGTGGCGCTCATTTTCGTTCACTTCTTACCACCCTACCCCAAGCCGCCACCATTCCGAGGATTACTCTCTCCGACGGTCCTGACACAAATTTGCTGCCAATGGAGAGAGATCGCTCTGGCGTGTCCCGACCTCTGGCGCGCTATCTCTCTGCCCGAAGCCTCCGGAGATGGTAACGGCCTTGGAGCCTTGGAAATGGCTGAGCAGTGGCTCAACCGTTCCGGCTGTGGTCCACTTTCCTTTGAAATCGTAGGGCTCTGGTCTCAATCGCCAGAAATGCTTGCCATTCAGTATCGTGCGCGTTGGGAACATGTGACGCTCCGTTCTCGCCATCGCCCCTTGCCTTTGGACATACTCGAGAGGCTAGGTGATCTCCATGGGCCTTGCACTCTCGAGAGGCCCATGCCTCTTCTCCGCCATCTCGGCTTCTCTACAGACGGAACCGACAACCTGTACCCCGCCGACGTTCCCCTGTTGCGCAGCGTGGTGATCCATGTAGGAAGTAGGCGCTTTGCACGCATGGTGTTGCCTTGTTCACAACTCACCTCGCTGGCAATCGAAAAAATCTCTGTCCTCGAGTGTGCCCCAATCTTGCAACAGGTATCCAACTTGACATTCTGCTCCCTCGGCGTTTGCAGCAATTTAGCTGTGAACGGCGATCTCCCCAACATCTACCTCCCTTTGTTGGAAGGACTCTACATCTCGGACCCATGGCGAAGACCCATGACGGGGTTTCTTGACACACTGGTTACTCCCCGGCTTCTCCTTCTCCAGATCCCGGAGGGTTTCCTTGGGACCGACTCGTTCCCTTGGAACAAGGAAAAGCGGAAGGAGGCACTGCAGTCGTTCATAACCAAGTCTGGCTGTACGCTGCGGCTTCTACGAATCGTGGTCAGCGAACTTCTGGGCAAGGACGTGAAGGTCTACAAGAGTGCTTGTCCATCCGCCAAGGTAGAGCTACGTCTGAGAACGAAGAAATCTAGCAGGTCGTAATCATTTTTGTGGGTGTTTCTCATTCAAGCCATTCCCTATTAGCTGACTTCCTCTCAGACATTAGTAGACCCTCGACGCTCCGCAAGCTACGCGAAGAGGCTCAGACATTTAGGACGCGAGTCTCGGTCTTTGTGCATCGGAGTTTCTCGCTGCTTGTGGAATGAGTAGCACGTACTCGAGACAATTAAATAATTCGATGTTGTTTTGTCATGACGCTATTTACGCAGGGAACTTGAAGTACTCCCATCTTCAGCTTGCGATTCGTGATCTTGTGATACGGCCCGTCCTTCCGGGCAGTGCCACACAACAAGCGACCAAGACGAGCAGTTCTACTCTTCACGGTTCTCATCTGAATCGCTTTCAGATACACGATGATTCAACGTCTTGCGGCTGACAGAGCGTTGGTCGCAGAACTCGAGTGCCGCATGCTAGATCTCGAACGCTCCCTTGCCGAATTGCGAAAGGACAAGGAACTGGTGCAAGAACGGCTCGACTCGTACACTTATCCAGTGTTGAATCTCCCCAACGAAATTACGGCGCTAATTTTCGTCAACTTCTTACCATCCTATCCCGTGCCGCCACCATTTCAAGGACCGTTATCGCCTCTTCATCTCACACAAATCTGTCGCAAATGGCGAGATATCGCTCTAGCTTGCCCCACCCTCTGGCGAGCTATAAAGCTCCCTCGAGCCCATGGGGTTGCTGCCCCTCAAATCATGGAACTGGCTGACCGATGGCTCAGTCGTTCCGGGTGCGGAGCGCTGTCCATAGGAATCGACGGATCCTCTTCTCCTGCGCCAGAAACTCTGGCGCTCAAATATCGTGCACGCTGGGAATTTGTCAGGCTCTATCATGAACATGATTGTCGCCAGGATTTCCGCACACTCCAAGGTCCAATGCCTCTTCTCCGCGACCTCGACGTCTCCTCATACAGAGCTTTCGTGCTCACTCGGGATGACGCCCCCCTTTTACGCGCTGTGAGAATCCGTAGAGGAACGCCACTCACAGGCCTGGTGATGCCGTGGGTCCAATTGACCTGGCTGAAGGTGGATGGAATAGAAATACAGGAATGTGTCCCGATCCTGCAGCAGGCATCGAACCTGACTTCCTGCGGGCTGCGTATCCGGCGTCTTGAGAACCCCGTTGTTCTCCCCGACATCCACCTCCCGTTCCTGAAAACCCTGCGTCTCTTGACCCCGCATAAACCCGTTCTGAAGGTCCTTAATGCGCTCGTCGTACCGAAGCTCCGACATCTTAGCATCGAGCACAGGGCACTGGGGACATGGCCAGTGGATACGCTTGCGGCTCTCGTCTCGAAATCTGGCTGTAGGCTGCAGCTGCTGCGTATCTACACGGCGGTGCAAATTCCAGAGGGGTCCTTGCAAGCCTATAGGAATGTGTGTCCCTCCGCCCAAATAGTGATCAGTGTCATCGACAAGAGGCAATAATTCAACATGTGCGTTGGCTGGTTGTTTCCCTGGCTCATACTGATTGAAGAATTCAGAGAGATTGGCCTTTCGCGCAGTAGATAGGAACATTGCCTCGATCAAAGTAGTATCTCGATCACTTAGGGGACGGAATCGGTTGCCCCTATTAACGTGTTTCTTTCCTTTCTCCCTCATGACACTATCCACTCGGTAGTATACTTCCGTCTTCTACGCCTGGTCTCGACTAATGGAAACATCACCAGACGATCCTTTTTAAAACCCCGCCTCACTCTATTCGGCGCATTCTGTATCGCGGCCTTCTTCTTCCTATTCCCCAGACTAGCATACATGCTTTCCGAACATACCCAACAACAACAAAATCCCGACCGGTCTTGGTCATACCTCCCCACAAGACCGACACCGCCGCAAAAGATGGACATCTTGGCCCCCACACTACATACGACGCAATGGCGGACGTGGATTACCGACAACCAAATGACTACGCATGCGTTATTTCAGTGCATGGCCCAGGGGAGTTGCGGGCAGAACCAGACCAAGGGTGCGTTTGTCCGATGCTCGTTTATGAAATTATAAGCTCACGAGTTGCAGTGGTGATAATTGGGAGCCATCACTTCCGTATGGTCAAGCAGGGCGGTTGGGCCGGAGGGGAGGGCATCTGGGCGTCTTCGACGGTGAGAAATCTACCTCTGTGTCAAATTCAGGCTAATTGGTTTATTCAGATTCAAGCTTTGAACAACATGGGATACAGCGTGCTCTTCTCTTCGAGCACTGATCGCACCGTCCAGCTCTATCACATCTTTCAAGACCTTGTCAAATTGATCATAGTCGAGGCTGAGGAGTCCATATACATGTGGGAGCACGACATTGTCAAGACTGCAGAGAATCCGTCTGGCGTTCCTGGATGGCTGTAAGTTTGTGATCTACTGGGTTTCCGATCTTACTTACTTCGTATAGTATCTTTTCCTTTGCGTTCTGGCAGTGGATAGCCAACCCCATGGGGCCGAAATGGACTCTGAATCCAGAAGATTACAAGCTCATGGGAAACGCGCCAAACACTTACCTTGGCTACAGCATCGAAGCCCAATGCGCAAAAATCCCCTTTGTCCCTCACTCGGAGAGGAATCGAGAAGCCTGGATCATGGCCAAGGCGATATCGTACTTTCACCCCAACGTACGAGCTTGGGATCCAGAGGACTTTGATGCCGCTGCCGAGTCTGCTGGGATATCTTTTTTGACCGGCGCGGGGCACCCGATCCCGCAGCACGATGTGCGGGTCGAGGAGATAGTACTGTCAACGAGTATCAAGAATCTCGGCCAGCAGCCGCAAGAGCAGTTCCACACCATGCTTTCCAAGACGAGGGTCCTCATTGGCATGGGAGACCCAGTACTGTGCGCGTTCTTCTCCCGAGTATCGCACTGGCTAACGCATTCTGCAGGTCACCGTCCCCGTACGACGCGCTGTGTCTTGGTGTCCCCTTCATCAACCCGATAAAAAATTGGAACCGCGACCACCCGGAGGACCGCGGTAGCTGGGACTCGCAGCACAATATGCTCAAGCACCTTTCGCCGCCGTACGTCTACCACGTGTTCAAGGGCGACCGAGCTGGGTTTGTGCAGGCCGTCAAGGACGCGGTGGAGAACCCCATTCAGAGGTGTGTGGTCAAGTCCCTTGCGTTGCGCAGAGGCTGAATGTCATGTTTTAGCTACGTGCTGGATCGCATGAGGATGTCGGCCGTGGAACAAAGACTGGGGCGAATTTTAGAGCATGACTGGCGCTTGGAGGCGGCTGAGGTTTTGAGGCAGCGGAAAGCAACGCGGCAGGGCAAGGTGAGTTTTTATGCTGCAGTCAAGGATTTTATTGACGTTGTGGACGCAGACGTTCGTATTATGATATTTAGAGAGTAGAATAGACGATTTCTTGTATTTCTTGCTTGAAATGTCCTAGTCGAGCGGCCTCGGATGGCAGAGACGCTGAGCGGTGAATCCGAGGTGAATGTTCGCGGCTAAAGTGCCCACCGAGGCTAAGCAGCAGATCCGCGTGAAGGTCAATTTCAAGCTTGATTTGGCCAATTGATCCCTTTCTTCTCCCTCATGGCTGCGCTGCTCGCGCTGCTCAAGCCGGTGGCCTATGTCTCCCTGCCCTTCCTGGCCCTCCAGTCCTCCCCTCGTGGTCGATATTATACCCGCAGTCTCGTCTATGCCGGTGCAATGGGTTTCGCTGCAACACTAGGCGCCTTCTTTGCTGCGGGTCTGTCTCTCGTGGGCCGACGCTTCGACGTGAATCATGCCGTGGCGCGAACATTCTACGCGGTGGCTGGTCTGACGTTGGGATTGAGCGTGGAGGTGGTAGGGGGCGAGGAGTGGGTCAAGGACTCTGAAGATGGCGGCGCAAGACCATGCGTGTTTATGAGCAATCACCAGAGTATGGTGGACTTGATGGTCATAGGACGGTACGACCACGTCCTCCTCGTCTCTTATCCAGCTTGATCCAAGCATAATGGCAGACTCATGCCCAAGCGGACGTCGATCATGGCCAAGACGTCTTTACGATGGTCGCCCCTTGGACCGTTCATGATGGGCTCTGGCGCCATCTTCATCGACCGCGGCAACTCTAAACGTGCTATGAAGTCGCTAGACGATGCGGTGAACGTTATGCGAACGCTTCGCGTATCTGTATGGATGTATCCCGAGGGCACGCGACACAATAGTCAAGTTCCGGAAATGCTGCCGTTCAAGAAGGGTGGCTTCCACCTTGCCATCCAGTCTGGCCTGCCCATCGTGCCCATCGTGACGGAGAACTATTGGCACATGTACCACAGCAATATGTTCGGTAGCGGGCCCATTCGTGTGCGAGGTATGTAAAGGAACGGTGGCCGACTATTTTCTTATACCTCTTCCCAGTGCTTCCGCCGATACCCACAACTGGCCTCACTGCTGCAGATGTCCCTGCTCTCGTAGCGCGTGTCCGTGATGCGATGCTGCCAGCCCTCACGGAGCTCTCCACGAAAGTGCCTGCCTCCTTGACAAAGCCCATTGCTCCGCCAGAGCCTGCGTCCATGTCCTCAGTAGCTGCGGTGCTGTCGGACGTGATAGACGACCATACCGTCGCGATGCCTGAGGACGCGGTCTTTGACGCGCCCGCACCAGGGCCTGCACCGTCAGCGAGCAGGGAATCCCTTGCGAGCTCGACGTTTGATTCGGAGGGTATGTCGGCGAGTGGGCATCTTACCGAGACGGAGGAGGATGACGAGGGCATGGTGCTGGTTGGGCGGCCGACGTAATGAGGCTTGGACTCTAATTCTTGTTTTACATTCATGGGTGTAGACCTGGGTGGTAGTAATTATAATATTCGACGCGTCGGAAACAACAACAAATCCAAATCTTTTCTAACCACTACCACAACATACTGATCACGCACGTCAACGCTCGCGTCCTTGACCTACTTTCAGGCTCATACGGACCCACAGATGACTATTCCGATTCCTACTCCATGGACCTTGCTGCGATGCCAACAACTGGCGAAATCGAATGAAGCACCTTCCAGCTCCGAGATAACTTTCATCCGCGCCGTCGAATCCGAGACCACTGCGCGTTTGACGCGTCTGGAGGACGAGATACTCCGGCTCAGACATCGGCTCGATGAATTGCAAGCAGAACGAGACCAGTTGTCTGCATACCACTCCCAGAATCTTTCCATCCTTTCCCCGCTCAGGCGGCTGCCTCCCGAAGTCCTTGCTGAAATCTTCTCGTGGTCACTACCAGCGATTAGAGAGATGGCAGGAACCACGTCTGATCTGAAGAAAAGCCCTTGGGTTCTCGCGCAGGTCAACCGCCGCTGGAGAGAGGTCTCGCTATCCACTCCTTTGTTGTGGTCGACCGTGTGCGTTTCCTATATGGGCTTGGATGCGTCCGGGTTCCCACCGCCTGAGATGATTCAAGCTCAAATCGATCGCGTTGGGCAGACGCTCAAGATTCACTTTTCTGCATCGGAGAGTTGTGTTCCTGACGAACAGCACGACATGTTCGAACTCCTTTCCGCACACTCGGCTCGCTGGGAAGATCTCGATATCCAGCTCAATGCAGCTTTGTTTCCCCGCCTAGCCGCGCTCCGAGGTCGACTTCCATCGCTCCGAAGGCTGTGGATACAATGGGACAACGCAGACAGCGACGACGAGCAGACAGGAGTGGGGTCGATCAAGTGCTTTGAGACAGCGTCGTCGTTGGTGGATGTGGGAGTCAAGTCCGAGAGTCGCTTCATACCCATCCTTCTTCCCGCGTATCAGCTCACGTCCTATCGCTTGCATGGCCCATGGGAAATGCACGAGCGTGTTCTGAAGCTGGCTCCCAATCTTGTCGAGGCCAGAGTCATCATCGCCTTTGACTCCTCCGAGTGGCCGAACGCCATCAATTCAGCTATCGACCTGCCGCATCTGCGGCGTCTCTATACAACTCATGTCGAGGTTTTGGACCATCTTCGCACTCCCGCATTGTCCGAAATCGCTTTCTGGTTGGATCATGATCAGATTCACCAGGAGGACCCTTTCGACCGTTTGGACGCCTTTTTCGTCCGTTCTTCTTGCACACCACAACAGTTGTGTCTCAAAGGGTTTCCTGATGCCAGCACCACCGCAGAGATACTAAAGAAATACCCATCTATCACCAGTTTCGTGCTCATAATCAACTCTTTCGACGATGAAGACGTTGGTCAAGACGTCCTAGTCAATGCCGTGGACACTCATTTGACCATGCTTACCCTTGGGAACGACCCCATATCGCCGCATCTGCGGTCAATCTCCTTCGCCACAACCCAGTCCATTCCTATTGACTACCCGCTTTTCTTGAAGATGCTCCAGTCGAGGCGGAGGAATCCGTACAGTGCTCTCTGCTCTGCTGCGTTTCTTACGCGCGAAGGCCCGGATCCCGATCCTGTGACACGAGTCAGGTTGGAGGCGCTTCGGGATGCTGGGTTGGGTCTTTGTGTGGAGTCGGGGCAGAAGACGAACATGAGGATGGATCTTTGGACGTGTGAGTGTTCGTGGAATGCTTCGTAGGATGCGGAGACATTGCTTTTTTTATTGGGAGAGCCCATTTCTAGTAGTGTTGCTATCAATTGCTTTTATCCAATCCTGTCGCTTGCGAATAAAGCATTGCTGCAGTGTCTTTTCGAACAGAAATTACGAGCAACTTCCGAGCTGCATCGACCAAACATCGACACCAGATCTTACAGCGAAGAAAGCCGCCATCAGATGCGGCACCTTGACCCGAGCCACCAAGGTCGGGTTTGAGCTCATCGCATCGAGCAATGACACCGCCTTCATGTTCATCCCCGAACTCCTCACTTGTGAACTTTTCGTGGCCCAGATGAGCTGCTCATCCTGGAATTGCCAGCTTTCCCAGACAATACCAGCCACTTCCCGCGCGACACATAAATCAGGGGCGGGCGGCTGGTGTCTGCAGTTTTCTCTCCTGCTCTCTACATCCATCTGCTCTCTCGCACCCAACCACACACAATTTCGTTATTACATCGCAATATGTTCTCGTCCAACGTAAGTCGCGTCGCCGAGGCTCGTTCTGCGCATACTAATCCTCTGCCCAGTCGTTCACCATGCTCTCCTCCTCATTCTCGAACGGCATCCGCCGCGTCTTCGTCAAGCAGGTAACGCATTCCATCCGCTCGCCTGTGCTGTATAAGCTAAGACCCCTTAGGCCATATCGCCCAAGACGGTCTCCACAGGGGACTTTGACCCTCTCCTCAAACTGTTCCAGACTCAGTCCTCCTCCGTCCACCTCGTGCGTGACAGGGCCTATGGTCGTATCTACACCATGAAGACCACCCCGCGCAATTCTCTCAGCGCCATCGCCGAGCGTAACGTCCTCAAGACCGTCGCCCAGCTTCCCGACGCCCCGCGGTCGCTTTTACCTCTGGTTGCGTCATGGAACGATTCCAAGAGCTCGTACATTGTCACAGTGAGTACCGTTTACTGCTTTCATGAATGGCGAGCTCATCCTCTTGGCTCTAGCCCTGGTGCGCGGGCAAGGACATGTCAAGTCATTTGGTCGACGGCAAGACGCTTACCGGCATGGCGCTCAGTGCAGATAGAGTCAAATTCTACATGGCTCAGCTGGTACGTTTTACTCGAAATACGTCAACTCTCAAGCTGATTGTATTCTCAGGTCACGGCGGTCGAGACCCTACACAACCTCAAGATTGTCCATCGCGACATTAAACCGGCCAACGTGTTCCTGACGGCGGAAGGGAATGTCGTGCTCGGTGACTTTGGGCTCGCAAAGTCGTACGACGGACTCGATATGTTTGGTGACAACGAGCCCGAGTATGTGTCGTTTGATGTGGACCCGGAGGCCTCTAGCGGCTCGTTCTTCCAGCCTATCCAAGAACGCTGCGGCACTCCTAGCTGGATGTCCCCCCCTCAGCAAGCCGGCACACCTTACGGCGTCGACACCGACCTCTGGGCTCTAGGTGCTCTCATGTACAGGATGAGCACTGGGCGCATGCCCTACGACGGCACGAACGAGCTCATCTTCACCGCTCAAGACGGCCTTGACGAGGTCACCCGGAATCTTCTAAGGGGTTTGCTGGTCTTGGATGGCGCGAAGCGGCTGACTATTGGTCAAATGAAGTGGCATGCCTATTTCAGTGGAGTGTAAGTATTCTATTCTCTCGTGTTGGCCCTTTCTCATTCCCTTCAGTAACTGGGACGCGGTTTATCGCCATGAAGTCACTGTTCCTTGGGTCCCTCCAACGCCCTACGTTCCCACCCTCGCACGTCGTACCGTCCGCAAGGCAGACCACTCCCGCCCTACGAACACTAAGTCCTTCTATTACGTGGCCCCTTCGTTCCACGCGCCGCTCCCGAGCCTTCTCAAGACCCTTGTCAAGAGCGTTGTCAAGTCTGCTCCCAAGCTGCAGCCCCTCCTGCAAGACCTTCCGATCTCCCTCAAGGCCACCGGCGAGGGTTCGGACTCGTCCTCGGTCCTCAAGGGCGACGCTTGTTCGGACAGCACCGTCGGCAAGAAAGGCTTTGCGTTTTGGGTGTCTTCGTTGTTTGGCAAGGTCGCGGTATCGGGTCATGACGAAGAGAAGATCTTCAAGGTTCAAGAGGCCAATTCTACCTCAAGCCCGAGCTTCTACCGCCATTGCTCGACCTCGGATGTGACCTTTGTCTGCTTGCGTTCAGAGTTTTGAAGTGGAGGGGAGGAGGGGAGATGAGGAGAGGGGGAGGAGGTGCGCTATCCGTGTCTTGTTTTGTCTATGGTCCCGTCTCGGTCTCGGTCCTCGTCTGCTTTCGGTCACCGGTTTCGCCTCCCTCTGTTTTCCGCCTTGCAATTCTCGAAATCTCTTCAGCGACCGGCATAGGCCGAGTACGACATTCACCAACCGCTTCATCATCGTCATCACCACCGGCCTGGCGCTATTTTTCTTCTTGTGCGGGGCACTGATTGCGGAGGCTTGGGGCGCGCGGCAGGATCGCATAGGGAGTGAAGGAAAGAGATGGAGTGCGTGGTGCGTATCATGTGGGGGGGAGGATCAAGAGAAGAAATGTTTGTGTCTGGAGGAGGGAGATATATGTTCGAGGGTCTGGGGAGATGAAGCAATGTGTTTATGTGGGGGGGAGGGTGAATCTCAAGACAGAGAGGAGGAGTTTGAGGAGAAGCTATATGTGGGGGACGGGTGAATCTGACGACCGAGACGGGGAGAGTTCTGTGAAGGAGAAGCTATATGTGGGGGGTGGGGGCATGTCCGTAGCAGCAGGCGGGTTTATTGTATCTTTTTTTCTTCTTTCAATCGCATAAACTGGCTTGAAAAT
The DNA here is from genome assembly GCA_029378245.1 of Roridomyces roridus. Lineage (NCBI taxonomy): Eukaryota > Fungi > Basidiomycota > Agaricomycetes > Agaricales > Mycenaceae > Roridomyces > Roridomyces roridus. Next base: position 2,757,324 of record JARKIF010000005.1, read on the forward strand.
GTTGGGTCTGCAACGAACTGAGGACTTCAAGCGGATAACCGAAAAAGGAAGTGAGGAAACCTGCTGTAACAAACCTCCTCTTCACGGTGCTCCTGGTCCACTGGGCAGCTAGCCAGAACTGCGCCCTTCATGAATCGGTCAAACGTCGAAAACTGCGCTCGAACCTGGCTTTCCCAATCGATTTGCACATAAATTGGCCGCCATTTTCTCGAAGGCCACGAGTCGGAAACCGCATGGGCCTGACAGAGGGCGGGCAGGAGGAGACGGCTCTAATTTGGAGGAGAAATGCAGCGTGAGCATGGCTCTGGAGATAGCGGGATGAGCAGAGTCCAGACTTCCTGAAGCCGAACGCTGGTCATCGAGCACAATCGACCGCTCCTGCTGGCAGCGTACTCGTCACCGGCTTCTTGTCGCATGGCTCGAGTCCACCTGCTGCTGGTCTGCTGCAGGCGATCGTCTTCGCTGGTTTTTGTGCCTTGGCCAGCTGAGAGGACAATCTTATGCTGTTGTGCGTCTATTCCCTTCTTTTGCTTCATTCCAGCTCAGTGATTTCCTCAGGTACTGTTCTGTCGACCTCCAATGGCACTGGTCTGCTACGCGTCGCCGGGTGTTTGAATAGGGTGGTTCCCGTTACAAGTACAGAGCTACGAGCATGATTCCATTCGAGGTCGGTCATTCCGTGTATGCCTTGACTTTCAATTGACTGTGGTCAACGAAGGGATTCTTGACGACTTTTTCAAGGACGAATCCACGCGAGAGCACACGTAAAGACTAGTGGCCAGCGTCGCTATTGTGAACAAGACATGTTGATGTAATGTTCTCTCTGCTCGTCCATTGTCTGTCCGAAATGGAATCCGAGTTTTATGACCGCTTCGCGAACAATGTGGGATATCCATCACGCGCGTTGGACCAGTCCATTGCCTCTTCACTTCCACGACCATGTCCCAGGCCCATCCTCGCGAGCAGCGCGACCCCGCGCAGTCGGGAAAGCGCACAGACCATGCCCAGAAATGCACGCACAGTGGAAACTACCCCATCTTCCCAAACGAGATCATGGCGGAGATTTTCATGCACGCTCTCCGGTCCAGGTCTGATCGCAGACCCCGCGTCGACCAGTTCCCATTGCTTCCTTTGCTCGTCTGCAAACATTGGCGAGAGATAGCTCTGGCTAACCACAGACTATGGACGAGGTTGGATTTGTTCACGGAAAAGCTTCCTGCACGATTCTCAGCACGACGAATTGGGAATTTCGCAGACGCGTGGTTCCAGCGGGCAGGAATATTGCCCGTGGCATTGGCCTTTTTTGGGCAGGACGACATGGACAGCAGGGACCTCCGCGACATTATTGAGCCTGTCGCCGCACGACTCCATAGTTTGACGCTGGAGATTGCCATCCCACATTTGCACTGAAATAATCTCGCGTTTCCCCTGCTCGAGAAATTGGAAGTCAGGGATCTTTGGGGATGGCAAGAAAACCAGACCGAGCGCCGATGGAATACATCTTTTCGCTATTGCGGCACCCCACCGCGTCTTCGCGAGGCGATTCTCCAAATGCCAGCCAATGCTCTCCTGTTCATCCATCCTTCGGCAACGCTCACCAAATTCATCGGGGAGTACATGACTGCAAACGACTGCTTGACGTTCCTTCGGGCTTCTCCCGTCCCTCGTCGAATGCAGCACCACTTTGGATCTCACTGATCCCCTCCATGACCACCTTATGGTCACCATGCAGCACCTCAAGACGCTGCGTTTGACCAGATCGCCGCCCAGTCGCAGCTACGATGTCGAGCACGCTGCCGTCGCCAATATGCTCGAGCTCCTCGATGCCCCTGCGCTAGGAGCATTTGGAGATTGGGAACGTTCCAGATCTGGAGCGGTTCGACACCGAGATCGCCACTTTCTTCTCCCGCGTTTCCGCGTCGTTGCGGCACCTTTCCTTCAGCTCCACCGCGCCTTTAACGGAGATTTATCCCTATTCCTATGCCGTCCAGTGGTTCACACAGTTGGCCCAATTGACTCATGTCGAGTTCACCAGTCCGACCGAGGACTTTCTCACCCCCTTCTTCGCCAAGCTCAAGGAGAGCCGAGATTTCCTCGCTGAGCTCAAGTCACTGCGACTTATCCAGTATGAATACATTCTCCAAGACGCATTCGTGCATGCATTGCGCAGCCGCACCACAGAGGGGACAGGTCGTCAAGTCGCGCTGGAGGCATTTCAGGTCGTTTGGTCCGCAGACGGCGAGCGTCATGCACACCGTATCGACCTCGCGGAACTTGCGAGCCTCGAGAGGAGGAGAATGCGGCTTCACATAGGGTCCAAGAGCATGGACTGTTTGATAAGGTGAGCCCCACTGCTCAGCTGCCATTTCGTTGAATGACTTGGGTTTTGCAGTCATATTGCACGCATGAAGAGCATCCCCAAGCTGCCTTAGAGAAGGCGTGGTGTATGTGGGGATGATTGAAGACGTATGTGGCCCGGGAGAGCAAGTTATGTGCATATTTGGGGAGCTGAATAGGATAACTCGATGGATAAGCTATATGTGGGGGGCGGGGGTGTCGGTGTATATTTTCCTTCAATGGCAGAAGTTTGGCTTGAAAGTATCTCGTCGAATAGTCATTTCCTTCAGTGACCACTGAGCGCACCGAAAAGGAAAGCGTGATCGCCTCTTGTTCCCAACCTTCACCCGGCTCTGTATGCTACGATTCCGCGGTCCTCACCTCCGATGGCCTACAAGGGCACCTACACGGAGGCTACTGTCAACCCCACCTCCCGTAACCGTTGTAGAAAAAATCATCATGGACGGAATAAAAGTATGCTCAGATGTCGTATCTTCTCGACTCGGCTCACCGACCCATTCAGGCGACGGGTCCCATATCCTTCTCGACGTACATGCAAATGTGTTTGTCCCACCCAACCGCAGGGTACTACATGAACCCGAAAAACCCCATCTTTGGCTCCAAGGGCGACTTTGTTACGAGCCCAGAGATTACCTCGCTTTTCGGAGAGGTATTTGGCGCCCGATACCAAGATGAATGACGAACCGACGTGAACTCGAGCTGCTGGGCGTGTGGCTCATGTCCCAGTGGATGCAAGGTCCCCAGCTTCCGATCCGCATAGTCGAGCTTGGGCCTGGACGCGGGACGCTCATGCAGGATGTTGTTCGTGTGCGTGAATTTCTCTCGGACAGGCCGTTTGTTAATTGTGTATAGGTCGTCGCTCGGTTTGGCAAGGACAAACTGAAGAGCGTGCATCTCGTCGAGACCAGCCCTACGCTGCGGGCACTCCAGGAAGCTAGACTGGAACCAGAGGCGGGCAAGTACAACTGTACACTCGGCTGGCACGACTCTATCGGCGACATTGCCCCGTCTGCTGAAGAATACACCATGGTCGTCGCACACGAGTTTTTCGACGCGCTTCCGTTTCATACTATCCAGGTAATGCCACGTCGCTCTGCACCGATTCGTTTGCTCAGTTTTTCTCAGAAAACGGAACAAGGCTGGCAAGAAATTCTAATCGCCCTAGCAGAGTCATCTGAAGAGACCTATCCACGCTTCCGATACGTCCTGTCCCCACAAGCCTCCGCGGCATCCACCCTCCTCGGCTTCTCTTCCTCGCGCTTCAAAGACATGCCCGTTGGTTCTCGCATCGAGGTGTCCCCAATCGCATTCAAGACGATGCATGCTATCGGGGAGCTCATTCAAGGGAACTCGACGGAGTCGCTGGGCTGCGGTCTCGTCGTAGACTACGGTGCCGACCGAGCATTCGACCAATCGTTCCGGGCCTTCAAAAAACACGAGATTGCCGACATCTTCCACGAACCGGGAGAGTGCGACCTCACTGTGAATGTGGACTTTGCGTACCTGCGCGAGGCAGTGGGTGATTTTGGTCCTGCAGTACCGACACACGGACCCATATCACAAGCGGCGTTTCTTGAGGGTATGGGCTTGTCTATGCGCGTCGAGGCTGCGGCACAAAGGTCCGAGGATGGAGGTGTTGCAATAAGGGAGGCGGCCAAGCGGTTGGTGGATCCTAGTGGAATGGGTGAAGAATACAAGGTGCTTGGCATTGGTGGGCATGCATCAGGGGCGGTTTGGCCGTTCGTACCAGAAACGGGCGCGTAGACCGAGAAATTGCCTAATTTGGGTGATGGACGAGCACTGTTGGTGGCTGTTTGGCTGCCAGTTTTTAATCCCGAGTGCTTACATTCGTTGGACTCGGTCTACTCATATCATTGTGTATGGCATTGGAACGGTAGAGTACAAATGTTTTATAGTCCGATGATTTAAAAGTCATAGCAGATGCGACGCTTACTGAAAAATGGACGCGTCAACGATGCTCGTCTTGGGCATGGGTAGGCAGCAAAATACGCACCATCAAGTCAGCCCAAGAGGGTTCACGATCTTCCTCTGTTGCAGATTCCGCATGAAACACCCCAAGAGCCGCTTTCTGAGCGATGGTCAAAGGCTGCTTGGATTTCCTGCGGGCAGCCTTCTCCTCGATCAGTCTAGCTTCCTCCGGCGTGAGGTCGAATCGAAGCCTCCGACACCGAACCGCCTCGTCTTCGTCGCTTTCCTCGGAAGAATGCGAGTCGGATTCGGAATCAAAGTCCACCTCGCACGCAAGTGGGGTGTGCACATACTGTTCCCGCCCTACGATCTCGCAGACGCAAGGTTCCGTAGCAGGTGCAGGAGAGCTTCGTCTCTTCAGGGCGGGGCGATGGGGTGAGACGTTCGGCCGCGGTGTAGACCCGACAGGGTACAGTGGCTCCTCGACAGATGACGAGGTGAAGAAAGGCCACGAGAAGCGGCGGCGCTTGGTGAGTTTGCCCAGGAACGACGAGCCTGGGACAGAGGAGACGCTGGAGGAGCGAACACGAGGGCGGGGTTGGGCAAAGTTGGGTGTTCTGATGAAAGACATTGTCGAACAGTGGGGACTTGAGGCCATTTTCGTCTGGTTTTTATAGAGGGGGCCTGCGGAAGTCAAGTCTTGGTACGATCCTCCCCGCGCGGGGCTGTGTGAATGTCTGAGTTCTCTGCCTCCTTCGCAGTGGCGATAGAGCTTTGCATGTAGAGCTTGACGGACCGCGTCTTTGAGTGCCATTTGTTGACGATGGCCATTTAGAGGTGGTTATATTACCTAGAACTGAAAAAAGCGCGAAGAGAACGCGTCAGTGGGTCGAAAGAGCACCTTTGGGGTGCATGTCTTACCTTCGCCCGAGCTACCCGGCTATCCGCCCCCCGACTCATAGTCATCGTCGATTTGGTCCGAGGGCGGGTGTCGAGGTCCACAGTCGAGAACACAGTGGTCGACTTGAAGGATTCGCGAGAAGTGTCATGAGGTGGTTGAGAGCAAGGTCAATTTGATGCACAACAATTCTTATTACTCTTGAACCACCATGTCGACAACAATTCACTCTCTTTCACCCGAAGTCCTGGCACTCATCTTCGAGTGCTGCTGCCATTCAGATTCGGGACCTCTTCCCCCCTCAGCAGCCACAGCACCATTGTTACTGGCTCGAATTTCATGCCACTGGCGCAGCGTTGCGCTCTCCACGCCCGCGTTATGGTGTTCTCTCACCTTTCGCGTAGACGAGTCTGGCGAAACACTGCCTTTCCTCAAAACGTGGCTGGAACGCTCTGGTTCCCGGCCTCTTGCCCTCGATCTGGCGTACCGGTACAATCTCCCCCGGGCTGCTGATCCAACTGCGCTCGTCGATATTTTGTGCCTGCATGCACGCCAATTTGAATGGCTACGCCTTCATTTGCCGCGCTCGGACCTTGTTCGCCTCGGACAATTGGCACTCCCCAAACTGCGTCATCTGAACTACAGATGGACGGACAGCGACGAGACAGAACTGCCAGACATAGACCTCTTCGCGTGCGCACCGCAGCTCAGCGAGCTCTATACCACGGGATTTGTGGTCTCCGAGCTGCTCGCTCAAAAGCAGTTTCCCTGGACCCAGTTGACAACGTTCAGATGCTCGGACTACACCCTATACGATTGTTTACAAGTCTTTCAATTGACACCATCTCTCCGGCATTGTGCTCTCGTCGATGAGCGCCCCGGGGTATCCCACCGGCCTATAGCCAGTATCTCCCCACTTCTTAATCTCCGTTCCTTCTCGTTGAAAGGCGGTTGGACCGATACACGGATGCTCTGCCAGCTCCAGCTGCCAGGACTACACGAATTAAGCCTCGGCGTGGGCCGCACGTCACAGCTGACTCCCCTCATATCGCGATGTCCCTCTATCCGCATCCTGGAGCTCAGGCTCCATACTATCTCCGACGATGTACCCCCAGTCCTCGAGTATCTTCGCTCTCTATCGTCTTTAGTCCAACTTCGAGCATATGGCCATGGATTTCGCTCATATATACTGGCGGCCTTTTTGGAAGCATTGGAGAACGACGGGACTTTTCTCCCGAGACTTAGATGCTTCACTTCGCGTGCACCTCGGAGCGAGGGTTATATTCCTCCGTCGTGAAGATGCTCGTCCAGACCAAAAAAAAACCCTTCGACCGCTCAGCAGCGTGTACTTTCATTTCACGCAATCAGTCGACGTGTTGGAAGAGCAAAGATGAATTGGCGATCGCTGCGCTGAGAAGGGTGGTATGGATATACATTTTCGGTTTGCACGAGGCCATACTGCCCCTACGGATTGGGGTGGCAGCATTGGTGCCTTGCATTGACTAGTCTCATTTTCGTACTCTTTTGTACTCTTACAGCGCTTTCCGAAATTCTTGCCTAATCCATCATGATGTACATTTTAAATCAAATAAATAAGAAAAATCGAAAAATCCTCTCCTGGTCTCCCCTGGTGCGCCGGAGGGCTCGGGTGCCAGCCGCACATGCCCTTCAAGCACCATACACCAGAGGTCAAGCTTCTCGCCCTCTGCGCGTTGCAGGATGGCCTCTCGGTGGATGTGGTGGAGCGGCTATACGGAATTTCGCGTCGCAGCCTGGACCGGTGGGACGAGCAGCTGCGGGACAGTTTCTCACTGTCCAGACGCAAGTCCTACATCGTTGGCCGCCCGAGAACTGTCCACCCACAGCTGCTGGAGGTTCTGGGAGAACTATTGACTGAATCCCCGTCCCTATACCTTGACGAAATCGCCGACTACTTCTCTGTCATACACTTCGAAACCGTCCCAATATCCACTCTTTGCCGGACACTCAAAGACCTCGGCTACGACCGCAAGGTGCTTCGGAAGCTTGCAGCTCAGCGCGACCCTGATCTCCGTGCGAGATGGATGTACTACGTCCTCGAGCATTTCACGGCACGTCAGATGGTGTTCAGAGCCTCCCGGGTCTGTGTAGCTTTCCCCGCACCTTCTTCGTCCCCCTCATGGTCCGAGGACTGCAGTCTGATGAATTGTTCTTGGAGCTCGTCGATCTCTTCCTCGTCTTCCGGCTCCAACTCTTGTTCTGGTTGCTCCTCGGGAGCCCCGCCCTCGTCCGAATACTCCAGCTCAGTCAGGGCCGTGTCGTCGTCATTAAACCCAACGAGGACGGCCGCTTCTGCGAGGGTGTCGAGTGGCGTCGGCTCCGGCGGGTCAGGAACCTTTTTCTGTTCTTCTTTTTTGGCCTTCCGTTTGGCCATAGGCTTTTTTCAGCGTGTTGTAGTCTCGAGAGATGTGTGCGGCCCTTGGATGTAGCAAAACACAATTTTTCGATTTTTCTTATTTATTTGATTTAAAATGTACATCATGATGGATTAGGCAAGAATTTCGGAAAGCGCTGTATTCCCAACTATGACAACGTCAAGCTCTTTCTTCCGCCATTTATTTCCCTTTCGCGCTCGCTTATGCCTCCCCAGTGCCTTCGTTACCTCTAATAATAGCCCGTCGCTTCCACCCGAATTGGAGCGGGAAATTCTCGAGTTTACCGCACTGTGCAGCCCGCAATGCATTCCTCGACTCCTGCTCGTCGCTCGGCGCGTAAAGACATGGTGGGCAATCTTTTCCGTCACTTTTTTTCTTCGCCGCAAATGTCAACAGGATTGAACCCATCCGATTCCGAGTCCTTGTTTTCTCCCAGCGGCGGAACGTAGACCCTCACTGGATTTCAATGGGCCACTTTGTGCATGCCCTCGAATCGAAACCGACCTCATTTTTCCATAAACACGTTCGGCACATCACCTTTGACGATGGCTACAGCCTCGCGGAGCTCTCCAGAGTCCTCTGCGCCTGCAGCTCTGTCACCAATCTGGTGATGAACGACGACATCGGGCCTGAGCTGATGCCCATCCTCAGCACCCTGCCGCTCAACCGTTTCGCATGCGAGCTCGAGGATATCTTCTTTAGACAGCCCATCGACTTGAAAAATCCCATGTTCTCCCGGATAACGCACGTAGAACTGTACGACTTCCCCTGCAAGGTTGGGTACAGTGGTCGGACCTTGCCCAGCTTCCTCTCTTGACGCATCTGGCTGTGGACGAAGAACGGAGTCCGGATATGTGTACCGATATTCTTCGTCACTGCAAGGAGCTTCAGGTTCTCCTCCTGGTTGGAATTTCAGAAGAGGACGCTTATAGAGATCGGGCTGCGACGGATGTGGGCGACGGCTGAGCGGATGTCCACGATTGAGGACTGGATTGAGGGTGCCCGTGGAGGCGAAGATCGCTGGGCTCGCGCGGACGCACTAGCCGCCCAGAGGCGTAGAGCGCCGGCCTCAGGAATGCCGACTAGCACATAGGAAACTGCTACACCGAGAAACATACATTTTTAATTCGGTGAAACCCCAAAACGGCCTCTCAACTCCTCCCACCCAGGGTTATCGGTTTCAACACCTTGCACGCCTCCCTCAAACGTGCCATTAGCAACCAATTTGAAGCTCGGTATCCTCGTATCGGCGGTTCCGTTGCCCAACGCCCACAAGCTCAGCACCACCGTATTCTCCCCGTGGTAGTCCAATATTCCCTCATGCACGGGGAAGGCAGTTTGTGGGCCAACATTGGCGATGCGTTTGCCCATTTGCCACCCGTTCACGTATAGTTGTGCTGTGAGTGGCAAGTAAGCAATCAGACTAGAAAGCGAGACTGGAGCATACATCGGTATTGTCCCACCGTGGAGTCAAAAACGAAGGAGAGCGGGATGTCGTAGCCAGCTGGGAGGTCCAGCGTGAAAGTGGTGCGGAAGAACCCGACCTGCAAGAGCAAAATTCAACAAGTTTGCATGAGAAATTAATGATGAAAACCTACTCCAGGCTGTCCAATTCCCTTGAATGGGGTCCGTTCCTCCCAGTCCGAGTCATCAAATCCGGGGAGATGCCATCCTCTGCGCTGTGCGACACAATCCGTCAATTCCTGTACACGTACAATGAAGAATCGACGCACCTCCCCAAACAGGCCACCTTCATTGTATATCTTGCGCACAGTATCAGGATGATCTTCCCCCATGAAATTCCCCGCAAGCTTCCAGCCCGTGAACTGCGCCTCGGGATCCCGACCGACTAGGTAGTACCCCTGTCAACGAATCCATATTGGCGTGTATGTAGGAGAGAAGCGAGCAACCGCACCTGCAATCCCCTGGGTTGCTGCAGATCCCTCGCCCGCCCGCCGGGCGTACAGCACACATCTTGTCCGGAAAGATCTCCGCCCATATGACTACATCCTCCACATCAGCATCTCCACATTGGATGGAAAGAGACGGAGACTGACTCTTGCAAAACAACCACGACATTCTCCCCTTCCAGTACCATCTCTGCGTCAACGGCAAAACTGTTATTGTTTGTCCTCGCCCTCGTGTCTGCAGCGCCGAGATAATGTGTGTTTAACCACACGGACGCGGCGTAGTTGAGCGCGCCTGAAGAGGATATGTTTACTGCCGTCGGAGCTGGGAGGGTCGAATTATGTGTGAATGTGCCCCGCCAAAGAAGATTCCCTGCCTAAACGTATTCCGTTAGCACTTCAAGGGGAAGAAGGTGGAGAAACAACGCACATGGAACCCATACATATCCGCGTACAAAATCCAAGGGCCGCCGTAATAAGGTGGGAACACGCTCGTCGTCGTCGTCTGGTCCGCCGGCATCATCGCAAACCCGTCAAATTCTGACTGGATCTCAGGCAGTGAATCCCGAAAGCGCCATACGGTACTCGCGCTCTCCAAATCAGGAAGTACGATGGACGCAGAGGGAGCGGTGAATGAGATAGAAGCGGTCCACACTCCTGGGCTGCTTTGCTCGATATTGATTGGGGAGCCGTTCCACTGCACCGAAACGAGCGAACCTGGACCGAAGATCTGAATGTCGGTGCTCGTGTCGACGTCTCCCCACAACGCGAGGTTTCCGTCCCCATTCAAAGAGGCGTTGCGCACGAGGTACGGGCCGCTGATGAGGAACGGCGTGGATGCGCCGACATCGACGTAATTAGCGTAACCACCCCCAGATGAAGAAGCGATGGTGGGCTGCCAGAGGCGAGTGGCGGCGTCGTTGTCTGCGATGAGGACTGTGATATTCGGGTTGGTGGTGCTCTGGAATCGGACGAGCGTCACCCCTGGAGACGGCGTGAAGTTTATCGTGTATGTATCGTTCTGCAAAGTAAGTTTTGTGAGTCCAGACATTCAATCGAGAGAAGCCACACGTACATTGGATTGACCCACAACCTGTGTCGGCCCCGTCGTATTCACATTCACGTCCCCACCGAGCTCGAGAGCGACTTCGTACCCGACACCCGCGAAACCGTATACCACTAGCAGATCCTCTGCGTCCCCGAATGAAAGCGAGGTCAGCAGGTTCGCAGTGGAGTGTTTGAGAGTGGTGTTCCCGAATACGAGATCGGTTCTGTGCGAGAGTAAGAACGAGTACGCCCAGAGGTGAAACACCTACGGGACGACAAACGAGTCCCTGCCCTGAAGCGTGACATTGTTGACGGTAGCATTGTCCCGACCGAGGGGGTACGAAAATTGGAAGGTCGTGCTAACATCCAGTCAGCATGATGATTTGGAAGAAAGGAAGAGCTTACTTTGCGGTAGCGTCGTTGTGCCTGAAGATATAGAACGAAGCGCCGGAGAGTGGGTTTTGAAGGTGCGTTACGTAGAGGTCGGAAATTGAAGTATCGTCGATATCTGCAGAGGTAAGACGATTTGCCAAGAGGGACTAAATGAATCCGCTCACCAATCAAGTCCGTCGTGTAAAAGTCCTTGAAACTCCGGAGGAACAACGACTGCAACTTGAGCTCCCCATGCTTCTCCGTCAACATCCTCTGCTCATCCACCGGCGCGCCATAATCATAACTCGTATACCCCTGCGAATACGGCAGCTGCGCCCACGTCGTCCCCCCATAAAACATGTAATAATTCTCCGCCGTTGCACCGCTCGCCCACATCTGGTGATAAAACACCCTCTGGAACTGCGTATTAACGAATTCGCGACAAGTCGCGTATCCACCAACGCTGCCCCAGTTATCTGCGCTCCCGCCCTGGAACTCGGGAAAGAAATGCGGTTGGGTAGGCGCGACAGTGTCAAAGTAGTCGCGCCATGTCGTGACGATGGGGCGCCAGACGCTGGGGTTGGCGTTCCCGCAGTTGGATGCGCTGAATGGGTATGCGTCGAACCCGTAGAGGTCGGTTGTGCCAAGGAGGTTGGAGAATTCGCCGGCGTCGTTAACGAAGGTCGGGATGACCACCCCGAGGTCGACTGCGCGCGAACGAAGGGAAGAGACGTATTCGTTCTGACCAGCGCCGTTGTAGTATTCATTTTCAATTTGCAGGAGGATGATGGGACCACCTTGGGTGATCTGGTTTTTGGCGATCAGTGTGATAACGGAGGTCCACTGGCAGTACCAGAGTCAGAGTAAAGAAGGCTGGTGGAGAGTTCACGTACATAGTCCTGCCAAGCATTTTGATAGAAAGTGTCGTTGCTTCTCAATTCACCGTTGTACGGATTCCAAGGCGGGTTGCCGGGAAGCCAGGCGACATGGCCAGGTATTCCGCCCGTAGAAGTTTCGGAACTGGCTCAGAAATGAGTTGAACCTCACACATACAGAAAATTGAGCAGGCACTTTATATACGGCCCAGGCCGTGCGATAACCCAGAGCCCCTCTTCTTTTGCAGCATCGAAGAAAGGCTGAAAGTCATTAATGCCCGTCAGGTCCACTTCCCCCGGACGCGGGTTCGTCATTCCCCAATGGAAGTACACAGAGATGGCGTTCAGGCCAGCGGCCTTGGCCTTTTGAACAATATCGCGCCAGAGGGAAGGAACTGGGAGACGCCACATGTGGAACTCGCCCGATTGAATGAAGGTCCGGTTTCCGAGGATGAAGAAGCTGTATTCATCCCATTCGACCGCTGTCGTTAGCCCGTTGTTCGACAACGACGTCGAGAATTGGGGAAAGAGGGCAACTAGCAGAACTGCCAGCCAAAGTACGGGGAGATGCATCGTGGCGGGGCAGTCATGTCTTTTGCGGACCTTTTATGGCGGGGGACGAGGCGGCCCGCCTGAAATAATAGTACGGGGTGCATTGGGGATGCACCAGATGACTGCAGAAGCAAAAGAATTCGCCAGAGTATATCCGCCCGAATCAGATCTCACGAATGCCGAGTCGCGGCAGACGTCGGACTCTGATGTGTTTGCCTGATGTAAACAGTCTTGGTTCAAAACCATGTCTTGCCCATGTCCGAGTTCGTCGATCTGTAGCTCAATCCCCTCGTTTGCGGGCCCACCCTGAACTGGAATGTCGCCGGAATCGCTCTACCTACACGCCGATGGCCCCTCGTTGATCCAACTAAGTACTCCCGATCCCTCAAGCTATTGGCCACAGAGGGCTTCGTAGAGCGCCGCTCACGCTGGAGTCGGACCACCTGCTCGACTACGAGGATTCCATACACTTCGTGGCGGTTTTCCGTCAGTTTAGAAACCCTTCTGAGCCCTCTCTCACAATTGTGACCTGATGAAGCCAACCAGAATATGCGTCTTCGTTATTACGACTCGCGACACCGAGATGAATTTTCACAATGGATGCGTCTTTGATCTCAACTGCCAATGTCCACGCTTTGGATGACTTGTATGTACCTCCGGACGCGAGGTGAGCGACATGCCGCAACGATGCCTTGCAAACCTTTCGTCAACTTCTAGCCTCTGGATCGTTCTTTGCAGTTGCTGGATTTGTGCGCAGCCAACCTGAGGATTGATCAAGTCCACCTCCATGTCGATTTCGAAACGGGACCAGTCCACATTAGAAGCCGGAAACCTACCTATGCTCATGGGATGACCTGAAGAAGGCCCACTTCCCCCACGCTCTCAATGTACACAAACTTGGTCCCCGAGAATGAGCTAGGATCAAAACAAAAAGGAACAGACAAGGAAAAGAACACTCCGACCTGCGATAGCTTTCCTAGTTTTTCTGTATCAAGCGATAGAGTTTGGTGTTACCAGTGTATTTCTGAAGAGAATTCATGTACCTCTGGCTAATCAGCGTGAAAATCCACCGTCAATTCATTCTGTCCAAAATCGCAGCAACGCGCTGACGCCCGCCGTCTTCCCACTCGTCCCAGTATGTCGCAAGCAGAACGCTGTCCCGACCGGGACCCTCCCCTCGACCCTCACCAGCCTCTTTGCCATCCCCACCGGCAGGCAAGACAAAGGACCATCGCAGGGTCGCTTCGACCTTGAGCCCCATCCTCTCTGCGGCCTTGATACTCGCGGTGTTCAAGGAATTCGTGGTCCATTGGACACGTCTGAAACCCATCCCGCCGTCCTTGGGTATTTCAAAGCAATGTCGGAGCAGCGTCCCGATCGCATGGGATGTCACGTATGTCCGCTGGAACTCGGGGAAACATATTACTGGGCCGATCTCTGTTGTTAGATGCTGGAAGGATGTGTAGAAGAGCCCAATGGTGCCTGCGAAACGTCCAGAAGTTTTGTCGATTACGGCTAGGAGAATGCCGTTTGGATCGTCAAGGAGTTGTTGGATGAAGGTGGGAGTGAAATGGACGGGTAGCAGGCGTGAGAGGTCGGGGTGTGTTGCGAGTTGGGCGAAGAATTCGCCGTTGTGGGTGAGAGAAAGGTATGGGGTGAGCTTGACGCGAAGAGATTCCAGACCTGACTCTGGGATTGAAAACTTGGCAGAGTTGGCCATGGTGAAGTGAGAGCGCCGCGGCCATCAGATTGTAAACAACTTGCACCTTGTTTTCAACCATGCTCGACTTAACACAAGAGCTCATCGATGCGCTCGTCGACCAAGTCGCACAGACAGAAAAATGGCATCAGGACCAAGACCGAGGCACTTTGAAAGCTTGTGCTTTGACAGCTCGCAGATTCCTGGTGCCCAGTCAACGCCAGCTTTTCCAGTCCTTCACGCTCCGGACTCACAACATGGAGGACGTCTGCGCTGGAATGCTTCACAATCCGGGTCTAGCGTCCTACATCCGCGATTTCTGCCTCTTGGCAACCCATCACCGTTCCGAATCGTCCACCCAACTACTCGTGGGGTTCTTCTCCCTGTTGACCGGACTCGACTGTTTGGTTATCGACTGTGGTTTCTACCGTTTTGATTCCCTTAAACCTGCGGCGTTCACTGGTCTCTTTTCCCTCACCACAATTCGGTGTTTCGGAGTCAAAGATTGTCCCGGGCTCCCTCCTTCCGTCGTCCGACACGCTGTTGCGGCGTACGAAGAGGTGGCTTTTACGAATGTGGAAATCGGCCAGGAGGACGAATATGCCGTTTCTTCGTTTCCCGCTCCTCCGAGAAGCTGGCATAGACTACGACGGCTGGCTCTGGAACCATTCAACCACACGCAAAATGGCTGCACGCTGAAGGACATCATTCTCAGTGAAGGGATCGCACCGTTCCTGAGTAATCTAGAGCACCTCGAGCTACGTGTCTTCAAGGCAGGCTCTCTAGGTGGACTCGAAGGGATTGCGCATTTCTGCTGCGGATCCATCCAACGTCTTGCTATAGACTTTCTGTGTGAGTGTCAGCCAAATTCAGGAGTAACTAAACTGACCGTATTTACCCTAGATCATCATGAGGCCGATATCGTGCCTCTTCCTGTTATACCAGCAGTCCGTGTGTTGACTCTAATGGCCTGTGTGCAAAACCCTCGGGCTTCCGCATGCATTGCGTTCCGTTATGCTATCTCTTCCCGCTCGTATGCCCAAACTCAAGAGGATCAATGTTGTCCTCGATTCTCATGTCTTCGAGGACAAGGAACACCACAGGCCCGACATCGACGAGGCGTTAAACGATCTTCCTTGTCTGCGACAGCTTCATTTTGCTATAGCCTGTCACTCGCCGAACGCAATCGAAGATTCCTTTCGTGAAGCACTTCCTCTCGCCAATCGCGCGGGCCTCCTTTCGTTCGATGTGCAAGGCGTATAGTTTACCAGCTCGTTCTCGCGGCATGTACAACATCTCCAATTAATTATTCTCTCTCCAAAACTTTCGCAACAAGTTCTCTCCCGCCATTCTCCCAATCGTCCCAACAAGCCGCCAATAAAACACTGTCCCGTCCCAGTCCTTCTCCTCGACCCTCACCAGCCTCTGTGCCCTCTCTTCCCGGAGGTATGATAAAGGTCCACCGAAGCGTCCCCTCCTTCTTCATCCCTATCCTCTCCGCCGCCTTGACGCTCCCGACATTCAACGGATTGGCCGACCACTCCACCCTCCTGAACCCTAACCCGCCGTCCTTGGGCAGATCCAAACAGTACCGCAGCAGCAGGGCGGTCGCGTGCGGCGTGACATGCGTCCGCTGAAACTCGGGGAAGCAGATCACTGGCCCGATTTCAGTCTTTAGATGCTGGAAAGATGTGTGTAGGAGTCCTATGACGCCTGCGTGGCGCCCTGTCGGTTTGTCGATGATCGCGAAGAATAGACAGGCTGGTTCGGCAAGGATTCCTTCGATTATCTCGGGGGTGAAGTTGAAGGGAAGCCAGCGGGCGAGGATGGGATGAGCGGAGAGTTGGGTGAAGAATTCGGCGTTGTGCGTGGGTGGGTGGTAAAGCGTCAGTTGGATTCGAGAGGACTCGAGGCCGGCTTCGGGGATCGTGAATTTGGTCGACATGGATGACTCGGATAGAGATGCAGAAAATCCGGAGCCGGCTGGTTGAGCGAGACGGGCAAAATCATGGGACACAGTATTCTTCGGACGATGGAGATGAGCTTGTATTTTACACAATTCCTCGGATTTTAGCTTCACAACTTGCTTTTAACCTCTAGCTTCGAGGCTCGAGCCATGGGATAGGAATTGAGATGGCTGAGAGTATCGAGTACCGAGCTAAGCAATCAGGGACTGCCAAACAAGACGGCACGGCGTTCCCTGGCCGCTTTCTCTCGACGTCGATGCTTCGCTCACTCATTGCGCTCCTGGCAGCCTCTGCGGTCTTGGCTCAAGACCCATTCGGTTCCGACCACAACACGACCTCGATCATTGGGACGTGGTCCTCAGGGACGCAGGCAGTCGCTCCGGGCCCAGTACATTCACCGCTACTTCTGGTTTTGCCTCCAATCTGAGAATTTTCTGCTAGGGCTTTGCGAACCCGGCACAGGAGACTTTCGTGTATCCCAAGAACACCGGTGTTGGATACTCCTTGTAAGCAAGCGAGCACTGGCATGCTTGCAGCCCGCACCGACTCTTTTTTTTCCAGCGCAGACGATGGGTGGTATGAGATCGCACGGTTCCGTTACGGCTCCAACGGTGCGTGGTTATTGGGCTTGTTCGAGGACCTTTCATTGACGCCAGCTACAGCATCCCACCCTGAGTGTGTCGTGTCGACGGTGGTCTGGGCGCACGGGACGTACGACCTCCTGCAGAACGGCTCCATCGTGCTCACGCCAGCGGGCGACGGATACCAGCAAGTGCAGTCCACCTGCGGCGACAACTCGAATTTCATGCAAAACTACAATATCACGGAACTCTACCAATCCTGGCGAATCTACACCGACGTTACCTTTGGGCCCAAGCTGCATCTGTTCCAGTATGACGGCTCCCCCGTGGCGCCGTTGTTCCAGCTCTCGACTGAGCCTAATATGCTGCCCAAGCAGAAGCTGAGGAATTTGGTGCAGCAGGTGGTGACCACGACGAGCAACGGTTTGGTGACGACCGAGACACTCGTGGCGCGTAAGGCTGCCAAGCGCCATGCACCAGAGACGCGTCGTGGATGGTTCTGGCGGTGGTAGTGGACTGCTCTGTATAGTATACCCTCTGGACGACGTATTGTATGGACTCTTTAATATAGGGCTTACTTTCGTGACATCGTCTTTGACACTTGCATCATGTCCCGAACCTTCACCATTGCCTCGTTTTCCGATGCTGAGAGCCAGATTGGAAGCGATCAAACGGCTAATTCGCTTTCCGCCCCTTGACCATGGAGTCAACGGCCGCGGATTCTATTGCTCAAGCTTGGGGTTTCTACAATTCAATGCCTCCACATCTTCCACGTCCCATAGACATCCTTGCCCCGCAACAAGCTGCCGAAAAGGTTGAGCCAGTCCGCCGCAAACTCTTCGAGTCCTATGGTCGCCTCCGAGACATTGTCTTGGCACATGAAGAGACGATTCAAAAGCGTTGGAAGAAGGTGGCCAGCATTCTCATATTACAAGTCATGAGTCCTCATCTCTTGGTTGGCAGAGAACCGTTGGCAAGAGGAAGGAGCTTCTTGCGAGTATCGATTCGGCGTTGCCCAAAGCACATGCGCCTGAAATCGCAGCATTCGAGCATCAGTACCGCAATCCACAGGAGGATAATTCGCACAAGAAGGACCTCCTGTTGCCGTATTTGAATCTCGACGACCTTTCCTGCAATAATGGGACGCAGTGTAAGGACTTCCGCACTTCCTGGCGATCAAAGTACTCATTTACACCAGTCCTCGGCCTTTTACACGCGAGGGCGCACCGTTCCCCGTCAGAGTTTGCCATGTTCGATGGCGATATGCTACATTTCGGAATCGTTGCGAAAGGAATACGTCGCTACCAGGCCGTGGAGTGTTCGATGATTGCTTTCGGCGACGAGGACACCTACGGCAAAGTGATTGAATACTCCGAGTCCATGGACCCTTCGGACGCGGATAGTCCGGATGGCTTTCAAATGGAGCAGCTTCTTCATGAATCCCTTTCGTTCGGTGATGGCCTCGTTGTTCTGGAAAGTCAAAGTCAACTGGTGCGTCGTCCTCAGGTTGACTGCAGCAGCTCTCAACAAACCCCAGATCGATTTTCTACTGGACGTGGTCTCCAAGATCTTGGTAGACCTCGACCTAAAGAATCTGACGCCTTTACCACCCATGCCCGCTCCCGTTATTCCAATCACAAACACCGAATTCCAATGGAAATCGAGTTCACGCGCCAACGTCCTGAGACCCTATGGAGACCCGCCGGTATTCTCCATCGACGAACTTGCCAATATCATCGAGTCGCAATACGAGCTTGCCGTGGAGCACCTGGTCAACTTGCGCACCGATCCTACGTACTTGAGCGAAGAGCTGCAGTCTTACTACGACCACCGTGTCGAAGCACGTCTTAAAGGTGCACCTCAACTCTCGGTTCAGAATCGTGCCATGTCAGTGCTGCTCCTAGACGCGTATACCTTTTTCGTGGTAAGTTCCAGCGCCTTCTTTCTTGTCCAGCGCTAATTTGTCTGGCAGTACTATCACGTCGCAAAGGAACTGGTCGAAGAATTCCGAGTCGTGCAACGCGAATATCCAGACGGCCTTCCCCGGGCTCGCGATCTTCCCAAGGAATACGAGAACGCGCTGATGAGCTTCTACCCACTATTGAAACTCCTCGAACTCCGCATTACCCGCATACACAACACGACGATATATGCCTCGGAGGCTATGCGTGGAGGTTTCAATGTAAGAACCACAGACCCCAGATTCGAAAAGCTCGAAATGACTCTGCGTGGTCAGCCAAACGACCGTTTGTACACATACATCTCGTTGTTGCTCCAGCAGGAACAGACCCACCTGTGGCAACTCGGGCGGATTTTCGACCAGATCGATCGCATTACGGAGGATGCTGCGCAAAACAAACGCATCTCCAAGCTGCTCGCAACTCTGCTGTCACAATGGGGAGCCATCAACGACTGCAAGACGATACTCGCGTGTCATCGACCTGCCGTAGAAGACACCGAAGGAGGCGACTCGGTGGATATCAAAGAGCGGCTGAGCAAGTGGGAATCACTCCTCATACCGATTGCAGGCGACGCGAAAGTGGGGCCGGATACCAGCAGCCTTGCGAGCAAGGCGTATCCGGCGTCGCAATTCATGTATCCCAAGGGACCTCGTGATGCCGAATGGGCTCGAAAATGTCAAGCCGTGGACGACAATTTCGCCGAGTTTTGGAAGGCTGCGGACCAGTCGTTGATTAAATTCTGTGGGCCGACGCTTTTCGCGCTCGCAGAATCGGTTGTTGAGCCGCATGTCATGGAGCCCATACATTGGGCGTCGTTAGTGAAGAAACTCGTGCCCAAGAAACGACAAGCCCCAGCACCAGGCTCCGTTCTCCCCTTCGGAGGCGCAAGCCAAACCCCCGTGGTCGCAGAATCCTCACCGACTCCAAAGACCAAGACCAAGACACGTGGAGTCGCAGACCCTAGCAAGCAAGAAGAAGCCGAGGTTCCCGCTGCTGGCACCGAATCACCCGTGGCGAAACCCGCACCGATACCAGTTTGCTCCAAAGCGCACAAAGTCCTCTCGACGCTTTTCACCGCCACACTTCCGTACGCAGTCCATCTCATATCCCCTATTCCCTCGTTGATGATTCTGCAGCGAACAAATTGCATCACAGCAAGCTTCCTGTTCTTGGAGAGACGTGCGTTCTTCAAAAAGTCTTTCTTTCTCCTCTAAATGACCGTCATGTTATTACAGATCCTATGGGCGTTTACATCCGGCCTTAATTTCGGGGCGTTCAAAGGCCACGGATCGGCGTGGACGCTCTCTCATCCAGATGGTCACCATAGTATCACCAGTAAGACCTTCCACTTTTGTGGTATCATCTGTGTATACTGACATGCTTGACTAGTCCACGAACCGCACCCAGACTCGACAATGTACTTTTTCCAGCTGCGTCGATTCGGTTGGCGGTTAGCACATAGGTTCGGATGGTCTCTCGATTCCTTCGAATTGGAGCAGAAGGCGTAGATGCGATGCTATTTTCCGGGATATAATAATGTAATACATATAAAGAAACTAATACTATCGTAAATACTGGTCATAAAGATCATCACACCGCAGCCTGCATAACAAGCAAACTCGCACGAGTCCCAGACGCAACGAGCGCCGCACCAACATCACCCACCGTCTTGGCAACGGAAGACCCAATAGCCGCGCCCTTGCCGCTAATGAGCTTCTGCAGCTCATTCACATGCGACTCGACCGCCATCCGACGAGAACGACCCAACACCACCAACAGATTCCTGTTCGTGGCTTGTGCAGCTTCCACGAGCTCGACAATCTTGTGCAGCGGCTCGGCCGAATTTTGTTTCGTAAACGTGATCCGCTCGAGCGCAACCGCGTTGGTCGCGTCGGCAGGACGAGCGAATCGATCCCATAGCACGTTATCCGCAGTGTCGGACGCCAGGCGCGTTTGCGTGTTGTGCTGGCCGTAGATGGTGTCCGCAGCAGCCACAGTCTACATTCCTTTTAGTCAGAAACCGAAGGAATGAAGAAGCAACGTACCTGATGCGTCACAGGACTCCTCGGTTCCTCTGCCCCGCCATCCGTCTTGTGCACCCAAACAACCGTAGCCCTCACCCCCGGATTCCTACACAGCTGCACCAAAAACGAAAGCGCAAGCCGATCATCCGGTCCTCCAATAAACGGCAAAAACAAATGCTGCTGCTCCGCAACACCACCCATCGTCAATCCCCTGTCAACAAACAACGCCACATCCGTCGAGGCCGCCAAAAACACCTTGCGGATGAATTCAGAGTACACAACAGACCCGGTCTGGTCTTGCGTAGTCGTCTTGTGGAAGATGCCGTCAAAGGGATTGCGCACACCATTGGGATCCTCTTCCTCGTCAAGAACCGACGTCGCACCACGCGGCCACGGGATGAAAACGAGCTGCGAACCAGACTCGACGGCATGTCGCTTGATGGCGTCCGGAAACTCGTCATATCCCACAACCGACAACGCAGCTGAGACTACCAGTCGGTTGAGGTGCCCAAACGTCCTGAAAACCGAGACGACAGGGTCGTTGTGCAGGAGAACCTCTCCCTCCTGGGACCTCAGAACCGCAGACGTCCTGTTCGTCAACTCGATCAAACGGAGCGCGTTGACGGTGATGGGCCCTGTAGGGCCACCCATGCCCATGCGTTGGTTAGCCAGAGTAGGGAACGCCTCCATCTCCTTCTCATCAGCGGTAGACAAGGAAGAGAGGGGAACCGGGCCGTCCGCAGGTTGCAGGAGCTTGGAAAGCACCATAACAGCCGGCAGCTGTTCGATCCTGTCCAAAACGACAGAAAACTTGGTCTTGACCTCGTCTTCAGACGTCGAACGGCGTCCACCACCCGTCTCGATGTCACCACCGATGGCCGCCGCTTCAGTTGACCGGTATTTGACAGGGTAGAAGAGCAGCGTAAGAGGCGTGGTCATGCAGGTCAGGATGATGGCATGGAGGACAAACATCGAGAAGGTCCGTGTGTCGAGGATGTTGGCTTGAAGACCGATATTGAGCACGATGAGCTCGACCAGCCCCTTGCAACTCATCAGGGACCCGATAGCTCCAGACTCGCGCCAGTTGAAGCCAGCGGCATACGCCGTAGCACCGCACGAAATGAACTTCGAGAAGAAGGCCACACAGCAGATGATGACAACATATGCCCATGTAATCCCAGTGTCCAGCAGACCGAGGTTGGTCTTGAGTCCGGAGAGCGCAAAGTACTAATTGAACGTCAGAAATGGGATGCATGGGCTCAAAATCATGACGCACGATGGGAAGGAACACAAGTGCGACGAGATCCTCCAACTTTTCCACAATCGAAATGGCGAATCCGTTATCGTGCGGGATGACGAGACCGGCCAAAAAGCCGCCTACATAACAATGAGCGAGAGGCAGAAAACGGAAACCAAAGAACACACCGAAAATGGGATGGACACCAATGATGTCGGTGAAGAAGGCGGAAAACAGAATCATAATCAACGTTACGGTCATAATGAGCGGCGTCGGTGACCCCTGCTCGATACTGCCAGTTCGCCTCGCAAGCCAGACATACCCCCACCGCACGGGATACAGCAGGAACAGCACGTATCCAACAGCGGTGAGAAGCACGTAGAGGGCTACCAAGCCAGTCGACGCATTGACGAGCGCAACAGTGAGCGCCAGGAGGATCCATCCAACAACGTCATTGCCAACACCAGCCGACAGGACGACCACACCAACGGTGGTGTCGAGTAGTTTGAGTTCAGTGAGGATGCGGCAAAGG
This sequence comes from Roridomyces roridus, assembly GCA_029378245.1. Taxonomy (NCBI): domain Eukaryota; kingdom Fungi; phylum Basidiomycota; class Agaricomycetes; order Agaricales; family Mycenaceae; genus Roridomyces; species Roridomyces roridus. The sequence continues at coordinate 2,779,677 of JARKIF010000005.1, forward strand.
ACGGGGAACGCGGTGATACCGATGGCGACGGCCACGAAGAGGAGGAAGTAGCCCATGTTGACCGTCTGGTTTGTGAATTCACGGTAGACGCCCACGCCGAGCGCGGCTCCCAGACCGAGAGGGACGATGAGCCCTGCGATGGAGATGGCTGCTGCAGCTTTCATATTCCGCTTCACTACGCGTACGTCGATTTCAAGCCCGATCAAGAACAAGAACAGGACGAGCCCAATGGTGCTCGTTAGCGAGAGCATGGGCATGGCTACTTGGGGGAAGATGGCGTTGCTGAATCCGGGGATGCGACCGAGGACGGTGGGACCGAGGAGGATGCCTCCAATGACTTCTGCGATGACCCGGGGTTGGCGGATGCGCGAGAGGAAGAGGGCGAGGAATTGGACCATGGCGATGATGACGACTGGAACGCGACATTGGATATGGTCCGGGAAAGGAGAAGGGAAGGACACGCACTGACCTCGATGACCCATAGCTTGAACGGGTCATTCAGGTCGTAGTGGGCGGGGTTGGACCCAGAAATCACGCCGCCCTAGTCGGAGTAAAAACGGTGAAACATACGTGGGAGTATCGAAGCACACCTGTTCAGCAGCTGCTCTCGTGGCGAGCGTCGTCCACACATCGCGAAATTCCTGCGTCAGGACACCCATGGTGGTGGTAGGAGCAAGAGGGACGAGGGCGGGATGTGGAGATCATATCTTGACAAATCTCTTAAAGGGGATCGGGTACAGGAGAGGCTGATTTGGTGCTGCAATTCATTTCGACACAAGCTACTATAACATTCAACGCGTCTGGCTCTATGTAAATAAGCTATCTGCGTACAGTGCCAGCGTGCCATCGAGACTGCCTGCGCACAACGCAGCGCAGGCGGAATGTCCAAGAGGAGCAGGGGAAGCGGGACAGGAACACATCACGAATCGGAACTACATCCGCGACAGCCTGGAGACGCATTCAAAATTCTGACAGCATTTGCATTTCAAAAGGACTTGCCGCAATGGACACATTCGACAATAGTGCCAGGGCGCAGTTGTGCCTTGGGCACACGGCAGACGCATGTCGATCCTTGGTAGTTCATGTCCTGCAATGAATTAGAGCGGGAATGCGATTCAGGAGACTAGGAGACGTGCCTTGGTTTGAATACAACGCACACAACACAACTTTTCGTACCCCGCTTTCTTCCACTTGGCGATCATGCTAAGGACGGTTACTTGGACGGTTTCAGGGACCACGACCCCTACTCACTTTGCGTCTGCGTACCCCTCCTTCAGCAGCCAATCGTACAGTTCCTTGGAGATGGCCTCCCGCTTGTAGTACAGTTCGTATATGTAGCGCGACCTGGTGTGGGAGATGCGCATAATGGGCCAGAGAGACTCGGTCTTGCGCTTGCCCTCGTGAGACTCGTTTTCGGCGTCGCGCATCTTCTTGGCGTAGTCATCGAGAATGGATTCAATCTCCTCGAAGCCCTCTGGCGGCTTCTTGGTCCTCGACGTCCTGATCTTGGGCATGGTTGGTGGTCGACTTGAGAGAGCAAGCACGTGCAAATACTTTGGCACAGCCGGACTTGAATGACTCGTTTTTTTCAGCACCATGTACCTCGACGAGCCCATTCCCTCGAAATACGGTCGAATAATTCTCACTAAGCCTGTGGAAGCAGACGACGAAACCACCGCTGCCCTTCGAGCTCACCCGGAGACCCTGCGCTACCTTGCCTTTCTTCCTCAAGTCTTTTCCGTCGAGGACGCCCGCACTCGACGTCTCGAGCGTGCCACAGACCCCACGCTCGTAGATTTCAACATCAGCCTCGCCTCTGGCGGTGTCATCGGCTCTACAGGCATCTTCTACGTCGACGACGTCAACAAGAAATGCGAGATGGGCATCCTCATGAATCACGCTTACTTTCGTGGCGGTTATGCATCAGAGGCCTTGTACACGTGCCTCGTATACGCGTTTGAGACCCGCAAGATGCATCGTGTGGTGTTTCAGACGAATTCGGAGAATGCAGCGATGCGTGGATGGTTGGAGATGGCAGGCGTGACGCTGGAGGGTATTCAGAGACAGATGTGGCCCGACCCGACCACTGGAGGGTACAATGATGTTGCACTATATGCCGTCCTCGAGGACGAGTGGTTTGGGGCGACAAAGGGCAAGTTGGAGGCGAAATTGAATCGAGCATACATAATCAAAATTTCCTTTTTTGGCACTGAGCGTTGTTTGCTTGTCCGTGCTTCAGAGTGCCAAATACGCGTGTCGCTCTCGTCCATGTTCCTCTCCTGAATCCACCTCTTACCATGGGCGTCATAGTTCCCGTTCTCCGACTCTTGATGGTCTTCTTGAACGTGTATGACTCGTTCAAAGTCCTCAAGCCTCCCCGTGTCTCCCGACGCAGCTCAGGCCCACCCTCGGCAAAGGCGCTGTCCCAGCGGAAGCGCGCGATGAAAGGCTGTCTGGCCGTCTGGATTGTCTGGGTAGGAACTTGCCTAACAACCTGCTTTCTGCGCTAAAAGAAAACAGTGCTGCTTCATGCTCTACGAACGCATGGCAGAAGGCATCGTGTCCTTGTTCATCCCATTCTACGACGAAATCAAGTCCCTCGTCCTTCTTTTCCTCATTTTCACGCGTGCTAGGGTACGTGGCTTCAGTTCCGTGTCATTCTCTGCTAACTGCGACCTCAGGGCGCCGAGCCAATCTATCTACACATTATCCGACCGCTGCTCAAACCCTACACGTCCACCGCAGACGCCATCTTTGACGTGGCTCGCATGTTTGGCGACATCATCTTCATCATGCTCGAAGGCATCGTGGCATACCCGTTCAAGTTGGTTTCAGTCTGGTGGAAGACTTGGACGAATGCCTCGGAACCGTTATTCGAGAACGTGCCAAACGGCGCGCCATCGTCCAGACCGTCTCCGGCTCGACGAAGGTCCTCTGGGGTCTCACCCGTCAATGCCACGGCCATCCAGCAGCAGCCTCCGTCCCTGCGCCACCGACCATCCTATGAGCGTGTAGAGGCGTCATCGGATGGCGTTTACAAAATTTGGCACCCACCGCGTTCGGCGTTTCAGGCGGAGGAAGAGGAGGAGGCAGAAGCGGGAGCTTCTACTTCGGAACAACAATCTCAGCGAGAACGCGAACAAATAGACGAATGGCGACAATATCCGCCCTTCCCCTCTGCGTACCCTCCCACTCCACTACCTCCTCAATCTCGTCTACCTGTGCATCCTACTGCCGCACGCGCCTTCTCTCCCATCCTCGAAGACACTCAAGAGCAGGGTTTTGGGTCGTCGCCCCCGTCGCCGCATGAGCTTTCCGTGAATTCCAGCTCGATGCAGGGTGGGGGCGGCGAACATGAGAATGTCTTGGGAATTCACTTTGACGAGCGTGTGGATGAAGACGGCGAGGAGGAGGAGGAAGATGACGATGACGACTTTGATGTAACGCTGCGCACGCCTCGTTCCTTGTTGCTTGCATCTGCTGCGTCGACAACAACGACGAGAATAACGCGTTCGCAATCCAAGCAATCGTCCGTCTCCGTTGACTCGGTATCTGTTTCCACCACTTCACTGGAAACACCGATTGTCCTGCCTGCGCTCCTTTCAAGGATATCGTCTGGGATGGGTGGGTCGAGCGAGGAGAGCACGTCTTCGTCCTCTGGCCCGCCTTCGCCTTTGCCTGCTGGAGGGAAGAAACGGTCGAGGGAGGTTCCGGTCCAAGTTGTCGGTGTTGTTGATGAAGAGGAATTTGACTCTGAGACGCCTACGAAGCCTAAAAACACGGCTGGGCGTGGGCGGGGGCGCGGGAGGGGAGGGAGAGCGAGGGGTGCTGTCAGGAGAAGTGGGAGCCGGAGTTCTGCTTCTTCGGTTTCTTCGGCTACTGCTACTTCTGATGAGGAGGAGGAGGGAGGGGAGGGTGCCGAGCCGCGGAATGATCGGTCGCCTGTGACGAAGAGACGGCGGGTTGGTGTTGTGCCACCACCTGGCCGGGTCCAGCCCAGGCGGGGGACGAGGGCGAGGTCGGAAGATCAGGCTCCGGTTCCGGCTCCACCACCGCAGTCTCGGACGTCTTCGAGGACGGCGAGTGGTCCGGAGTCTGCCAGTGCCACTCGGACTTTACGGCGAGCTGCAGTCGGTACCGGTGCTGCTCCTCCCGCTAAACGGAAGTAAATGCCCCTCCTCCAACTTTCTCTCTCTCTCTTTGCCTTTGTCTCGATGCAATATTGTATGTATATAACTCATCCACCAAGCTAAAGACATCCATCCATCCATCCACGCTCGATATTATGTATTTACTTTAAAAACCTGTACACGTACTTGAAGTAATCGAGTTTTTTTTTTTTTTTGCATTGGAACCCGGCGCTGAGGCGTCTGAGGGTGGGGCCGAGTTTCTAGTGCGTATGTCTTCAGAACCATTTTGGACTCGGGTTAACCGATAATCTTTTGCTAGATTTTGGACGCGCGTGTCTGGGGTGTGTGTCGGCAAGATCCGGATAGTTTCAGACCTGGTATCGTTAACGTTCGCAGACTTGATTCTCGTCGATTGAGGTGAGGTGAGGTGTACCTGATTTAGCACTGTTGACCGCTGACTCTGTTCCTTGTTTACAGGTTCGCGGCAGGCCAAAGTTGGCCACGTGTTTCCACTGCATACTGGATTTGGACTACCTGGACATCGATGGTCGTCGGCGTCTTGTTCCTGTATTCATCGCAGTTGTGAACTTGACAACTCTACATGTCGTCGGTAAGCAGGTACTTCTTCCGCCGAAGGATGGTTAACGCTCAGTGCTCAGTTCTCAATGCTCAGTGCTGTTTTAACACCAGTTATGCAGACCTACAAAAGCTGGCAAGGCGGATGTGTGGGTCGGTGGGTGCCCCTGTCAGCGCCCCTGGTGGAGATGCGCTGCAGCGCAGTTTTGGTGTGTGCTAGTTTCTTGGCCTCATATCATTCGCCAACTGTTATCTTTCTTCAGCGTCCAGCATTATTTTGGATCACTTTGCAACCGCTTAACAAAGACGCGTGGCCACGGTGTGTTTTCGGCCTTCTTTTCGGGCTCAGCCGTCTTTCTCATTGATCTAGCAAAGGTTAATCCAAGACTATTTGTGGTCCACCTCCGAACTGCTGTTAGGTGGGCCCGCCTCAATGAGCTCGGGTCCGAGTGCGGTGGGTAGACAGACCGGTACCACCGTCGGCAGGCGACCCCACTTCAGGAGACTGAAACAATACAGCTTCGATATACCTCGAATGCGCCGTTGGCGGGACCGGTGACGCAGTGGAGCCGTACAGGCCCACCGTCGAAAGTTCTCGAACGCCCGTAACGTGGCCGAGGGTTGGATTGTCGCCCTGAAACGACTTGCCTCCATAAAAACGACGTCATGGAAATGTTCTACGGGGCGCCGGCCTCGATGAAGCAACGTTTTTTTCATTGCAACCACCGCCTTCATCCAGTGCTTGTGGGTCCTCGACGTTTCTATTTTGCTGTCAATTCACAAACAGGTCCGCAGGTTCCAGAAAGCACCTTCCTTTTGGGCGTTTTCACGGATCAAAAAATGTCAAGATAAGATTTCTCATCTGCGCGCCACTTTATGCTATGTTGTTTTTTCAATCGAAAAAACATCGGCCTGCAGGATCAGAACGAGATGCATGCTGCCGGCCACGTCGAGTCACACGGGGGCGGATCGCATAAAGACGACATCCCTCCATTCGTCTTGAAACCGATTCTTGCAATGAGTCTTATAAGCCCGACACAAGACACGACTACTCTTTGCTACCTGATTCTCGCCTTGCAAACGCTCAACTTACTTCTACTGCTACTGCTTTTAATTCTTCTCATGAGAAGATGCGTCCCTGGCCTCGGGCGAGTTGACCCCGAGGGCTCGGGGTCAACCATACATCCACCACCGACGGTTCTGGGATTCCGCCGCAAAGCAATCCCTCATGACATGCTACACATGGAAAACAATGTGCGTCTTCAATCAATCCTTGCACCCCTATCAATCCGACTAAAAGTTTTTCGTAGATGGCCGTCTGGGGTGATCGCTGGGTGCCTGCTTCCGAGGCAACGCCCTTTGTCGATGAACCGCAGCTTGGGGAAATCGATGTTAATGGGGTGTATACGCCGTCGCCGTCCGCGTACGACGGGTCAACGCCCCCGCTTTCCCCAGACTCGACCAGTTCATCGGCACTCGCCGAGAAGGAGCGGAATAGCTTGCATTTCGGCGGAGTGGATGCGTTGGACCTCGCACTTTTACCCCCGTTCACCGATGCCAATGTGGTTTCGCATACTCAGAGCCCTGCCACCGCCGCCGCTCCTTCCTTCGCTGCCAATGACTTTTCCGACGCGTTGGTTCCTTTGGACGTTTACCCCGCCTCTGATTTCGCGTACCCGGTTGCCTTTGCGGACGAGCTCCCGTCCTACACCCCCGTCGACAACGGCAGCACTTTTTATAACGGCAGCTCATATTCCTCACCATTCCACAATCCTCCCGACTTTTTCACGGCAAGCGGCAGCGGCAGCGGATACAGCAGTTCAGCCCCGACACCCTTTCCTCCCATCCCGGATATGTGGTCCTACTCTCCCGTATATGACCACGGATCTGCAGAGTACCTGCATCCGAGTCCTCAGCCTGAATATGATCCCGTGCCGATTTATTCTGAGCCAGAGTACAGTGCGCATAATGTATTGGCGTACAGCCAAGAGAGTGACGGATATGCTGCTGCTGCCGCTGGATTGTTCAACGACAACGTTCCCTACATGCCTGGACAGTTCCCCACCCAATAACAATAACAACACCACCACTAATCTGCTGCCCACCGACCCACCATCATTGATATGACCTTAATCCCCTTCCTACCAACTCAATATTCCTTGATACAGAGGGCGCACACGCTCGAAGCTTCTCTTTCTCTCAAAAGACGCTATGTCGTGCCTCCGCGCCACCCACCATCATTTTTATCTCCTCCTTATGCTCCTATACTTTTCTTTGCGCGTTTGGCGTACTGTAACTCCAAGAGATGTTATTCTCCTTGACAGGCACTTGCGCGATGTACGGCCTACACTTCCCTTACCACCTTACAATTTATTCAATTCTAAAGATTCCTCCCCATGATTCACGTCTTCATTTCTACCCACTTGCTGCCTCGTAGCGTAGTGATTTTGCTTTCTTCTTTCACTATTCTGTTTATTTCAAATAACGGCCGAATGCCCCGGTCACCATTTTCGAGTGAAGACACCCAGAGACACCCACCGCAGCCGACATGCCGACATCAGCTTGAGCGACACGCATCAATCTTGCTTGCAGTCGTCCAACTACCCACCATGCCCGTTCCCTGGGAAGCGCTCATTCCTTCCGGTCTCTCTTTCTCTCTCCCTGAACCAAGGAACGACGTGTCTGACGTTACCCAGCTCTCCTCGTCACCATGTTCGGCGTCACGGGCACACTCGCGAATATAACGTTCCGTGCACAGAACCAGTGGAAGGTACGTTTGGCTGGCTACAAGCCTGTTTCGCGTTCTCTCTCGTCTGGTCTGTTATCTGACGACCACTCTATTCAAGCCCCCACGGTACCACCTCGAGCGATGGGACGAAATGATGATTGCGCGGGACAACCGTCTGACTGGACATAATCGGGGGCAGACGGTGCGTTTATTGAATCTCACTGCGCGGGTACAACTCATTCATTCATCTGTGCATTATAGTCCGATCCTGTAATCCCTTCTAGAGCAGCCTCGAGTTGAATGAATGATTGAAATCGCTTTCTGTACATGCCGGACGAACGGACGAACTTGTCACTGCGCACCGCAGGACCGTGAGGATGGCGGAGCAGCCTATCCTTCCCCGTACGGCGCAACGAGTCTCACTACCCGCACCCCACCGCAAGAATTGAAGCAAAGCAAAGCAAAGCGTCTGTCGTCCTTCCAGAATCCACACAGCCGCCGGTGGCTCGTTGGCTCGTTGGCATACTCTGTAACAAACGAGACCTCGGTTCTTTGCGCAGCTGCTCCTTGAATTGCTTGCACCTTGAAATCTTTACCCCGCACCCTTACACGTGACTTCTGTGTGGCGCATACGGGATTTTTCTTCAATATTTCCCTTGAGCTTCTCCGCGGATGCGTTCGCGCGTTCTCTGGCAACCGTCGGTTGTGGGCGCTGACATGTCGTCAACGAGGGCTGGAAGCCGAGTGCGAAGCGGTGGAGTTCCTCGGCTCGCCTTGGATTTCAGAGGCAGTCCTCATCGATCCTTTTTTCGCGAAGTAACAACAAGTTTCTTGCAGTAAGCGTGCCCGTCTCACCGGCCGCCTGCTCGTCGTGAAGCGGGCATTTATAATTTAAGCATCTGACGCGCGGTGGATGATCCACATGTATTCAGCGCGCTCTTGGGCCCAGACGACCGTCGATAGCAAGAAAAGAAGGAGCAAAAAGAGTATGAGATCCACACACGGGCCTACGAAGGAACGCGAAACCATTTTCATGGTTCATGGTACAAACTATCTCATCGTAAAACCTTGCGAAGCCACTCTCCGACAGCCTGCGCAGCTCCAGCGTGCGAGGTATCGCTGTCCTCGAGCGGCGGCCAACGCCCATACTCCTGCCCCTCCGCCTCCTTCACGAATGCAGTCAACTTCTGGCTCATTTCCTCCGACACGCCCTCCGTGTGGAGGACGCTGTCAGTGATGAGACCGTGTTTTGACTTGATTCGGACATTCTGGAGAGGTTGCTCAGTTTGAGAGATAAATGAAGATGAGCTGTACATACGACATGTCCGAATGGGAAGGTTGTAGACGCTGTACATTCGAAAGCTGGAGTTTGGCCGTATTTCCACGGCCAAGTCTGAGGGCGAATTAGCAAGATGATAGACGGCAGAAAGAAGAGTGGACCTCGAGCTCTGTGATACCAGACGAAATGTACGACTGGTCACCCGATGATTCGTCGATAATTTGAGTCTGATGCGCAAGTCAGAGTTAACTCGACAAGACAAAGCAGATACACACCGGGTCCCTATCCTTGTCTATACCATATTCTTCGCGGAACACGTCCTCGACGGCACGAGCAAACTGGTCGTGGTTCACATCCGCCCTGAATTGCTGCAGATTGCAGACAGGGGAGCGCACGGAGGAGACGCCCGTGCTGGTCACTTCTTTCAGCGACTTGTCCACGCGAAGCAGATCCCCAAGCGTGTCCAGCTGCGTGGATATCAGCATCGTACCATGGTGGTACGCGCGCGCGTTGACGATTTTGTATGCAGAGCCCGAGACGTAAAGGTCTGTCAGCCTTGCTTTTCGGTGTCAAGGCTGGAAGGCACTCATCTTGTCCTCTCCGACGCAAATATCATTCCGGTCGTTGAGCCGGGCGTTTGGGATACCCATTGATTGCACGGCACGGAGGATGAGTCGTGCGGTAGCGTGGCGGTCGAACGCTGCTCGTGCAAGGTGGATGGAAAAGTTGGTGTTGCCTAGATCCTGACTCGTATAAACGCGCGCCAGGTTAAAGTGGACTAGGTACTAACGTGGTACACGGTTCCTCCACCGCTTCGTCTCCGTATAAATTGGACGTCTCGGGTCTGGAGGGCTCCCATATTGACCTCGAGCCAGGGATTTTGATTCCTGCCAATGACGACGCAGGGAGTGTTTCGGTACAGAAACAAGAGTGGTCGATCTGGAGGCGCATGTCTAAAGAGCCTGCAGTTTTACACACATGAGGATGTGGGGATACCAGAGGAGCAGACAGACCAGTCTTCAAAGCTGAGATTGAAGAGCGGCGAGGTGGCTCGTGAGATGTATATCGAGTTTTGGATTTCTGGCGCTGGACCTTGTCGCGTAGAGAAGTTGCGTGTCAGTATTCTACGCGTCGCAGCACGCGAAAGAATCGAGTGGGCCATCGGGACGCGAGACCAAGATGGGAGCAGAAGACAAAGTGATCGCGTCCAAAGTTGTTCTCCTCCACGTCGAGGCCTCTCGGAAACAGAGAACCCCCTGAAGTTTTCCAATGTCCATCCGTCTTCTTGCAGCCCGCCTTCCTTGCCGGGCCTCCTCCCCTTTTTTACAAGCCCAAACGATAAATAATTCACGACCTCGATTCATCCAAACTACGCCTCCTCGCCAAAACAGCCGGCCGACCTCTCTCACCAATATCCTTGCCTCTGACACTCCGCCAGCAGTGCAGGTTTCTTCCGTCTCCGAAGACGGCATCCTACTCGAAGACGGGCTCCTGCTACCCGCCGCATGCATATTCCTTGACGGCAAAGTCTTTCTATGGGACGTCCCAGACAGCGTCACTCAGTGGGGACGGGAGCACCTTGCCATGTTCGAGGTCGTCGTCCCGAAACCTGGTATGTAACGCGTCCCTGCAGCCACTATGCACGAATTCATTTTGATTACAGAAATTCTGATTCTGGGCACGGGAGTGGAGATGGCGCACCCCCCGCCTTCATTCCGCTCGCATTTGGCGGAGCTGGGTATTCAGCTCGACGTGATGAGTACGGTACGTTTGGGCTATTTAAGTCATTCGACCTCCTGCTTGACTCGCCTTAGAAAAACGCGTGTTCGACGTATAACCTGCTTTCGGAGGAAGGGAGACGCGTCGCTGCTGCCCTCGCTCCATTAGTACCCCGGCGTTGGCAAAAATCGTCCCTTCGACAATAGTTACATATTGTCTTACATGGTCTTTTCTCGAATGCCTGCCTAGTGACTTCGCTCTTCGACAGCATGGAGGCTCGTTTCAACCTAACCATCCACCAATGACGCCTCGCCTTCTGTGCAGATCGCGGCCAGTCAATCCCGACTGAGTCAAGTTTGTAATGATGTCAAGTTTTGCCGTCTGACTCACTTTTTTCTTCATCTCCATGTCTCTGGCCAAGTTCGCCATTCCAGACGCAGGCATCGAGTCTTCACGCGTTAGGCTTACGCTCTACGAGCCACTGACCCACAACAACCAAGTCCTGGCCCAATTTTCCGCCCATCCAGAGCTGGGTCGTTGGCTTCCAGCCATCTACAGCCCAGAAGTCCTCCAAGAACTGTTCGACGATCCAAATGGCATCCTGCTCGCCGTCACGGACAAACCAACGGGTCGGTTAGCTGGCGTTATAGGCCTAGGGCAGACGTCGTTTCGGGACATGTCGACAGAGATTGGACCTGTTATTTGCTTTCCCGAGTTCCAGCGGACGTATGTTACGTCGCATGCGGTCGCCGTGCTGCTACGTCATTGTCTGGATCTGCCTTCGGAGGCTGGAGGGATGGGGTTTAGGAGGGTGCAGTGGAAGGCGCACTCGATGAACGTTGCTAGTGTCAAGGCGGCGGAGAGAATGGGGTTCAAGATGGAGGGGACGTTGCGGTGGACACATGTCTTGCCTCCAGGCAGGGAGGGTCAGGCGGCTGGAAGAGGGCGAGGGGAGGCTCTTGGGAGGGATAGTTGCCTGCTAGCCATTTGCTGGGACGACTGGGAGAGCGGGGGACGAGAACTTGTACAGAAGGTCCTGGACAGGACGTCGTGAATCAATGCAAGAGATATTTGAGCTATTCCACTCTTGTCGTATGTAGAGAGAGAGATAAAGAAAGATAAGATTGATCATTGCGGGTGTTTGACAGCCTTCTTTCTCACCACCATGATCCCGTCCAGCAGCTCTGGACTCTCTGTTCGGTCCAGCTCTTCGTCACAAAGACCGGCATCTGCACTATCTCACAGACCACCATCGCGCCCCACCTCAGCTCTCTCGACGCGTCCATTGTCAAGCTTGAGCACGCGACCTCTTTCACGCGTCTCCCAACGACCACATTCGCGCCTCGGTCGCTCACGCATCCAGCCTTTTTGCCAAACTCTCGTCTCACAAGTAACGGGACTAAACGAGGGAGATGATGATGCGGCGTTCCAGTCGCAGGTCGAATACGCGGTGAAGAGTTTGGAGAGCACGACGTTGACCAAGGCTGCTGCTAGCGTTGACATGGGGGTCATTGATAAGCAGGTTCACGGGTGAGTGAGTAGTATACCGTTTACGCGTTGTACAGCTCACAGATTTCAGCCATGTGCAGAAGGCGCGGATAAATTCGCGGGATGAGTTGGCGGATGCATTGCAGACGGCTTATAGGAAGCTTAAGCGTCAGGCAGGGCAGAATACGGACTTGGATGGGGAGATTAAGGTGTGTTATATGCAGTGAAAGTGGGATGGTGTACTGAGCTCTTGAAGATGTCTCGCCTTCCCGACCACCTTCAATTTCTTGTACGTCCAGAGTTACTTTTCTGCCATTTTGCACGCTCATTACTTACAGATATCCCTTTCCTCCACCGCAAGTCCAGCTACGCTCGCCTACGCGGAGACCTACCTCGATGGAATCAGAAATCCCCCACCACCGCCCGCTGAGCTTACTTGGAAAGATATATTCGGTGACGACCCGCTCGAGTCGGCCAGCAGCGCAAGTAGCAGCAGCAGTGGCCCCTCCCTATCCCCTCTCGACTCTGACCTGGAATTGGACTCGGAGGATGACAGCGATTCGTTTTCGTCCTTGGACGATAAGCCACCACCACCAGCGCTGTCCAGTCCTTTGCCAAACGAGCCGAGTCGGCCGCCCCACACGTACGCGCACCGGAGGGAATTTGAGCAACTGCAGGCAAGGCAGTATTGGCGGGACGACTATGTTTGGCCGAAGGGAAAAGGGCGGGCGTTTGACATTGGGGATGCATCGACACTGGGGCCGGCTCTTCAGCGCGTTCTGGCGCAGGAAAGTGGGAGCTTGGGAGCTCTAGAGATGCAGAACGAGGTGAATATCCGATTATTCGTCCTGAACACTTCACTAATACAACTCTCAGAGGTATATAGACGAACAAGATGCAGTGCGGGAGATCCTCATGGCGCTTCAAGGCCGCAAAAACATCATGCTCGCTCTAGTAGACGGATCCTACCGAGAAACCAACTCGACACCCAAACTGATGCACTATTCCCTCACGGCCCAGTCATCCCTCCTCTCTGCACTCGCAGAAACAGCAACAACTGCCCAACAACTACGTAACTTTGTGGCCTTTGTATTTTCCTCTGCAACCTCGTCCCGGAGGGTGCAGTCCTACAGCCGCGCTCCGCGTATCACACGAACTCTCGAAGCCTTTGCGGATGCCGTTGACGCAGAGCTTCGGTTGCTTGACACGTGGTGTGCCGCTCGCGAGGAAGCTATCTGCAGCATTCGCGCAGGAAGTGCTGCCCCAGGCACGCGGCTCGTCGTGAGCCTACTGAGCACGCAGACGGCCCTGCAAGACGTGTTCGAGGGCGGGCTTGGGGTGCTTGTCGAGGTCGTGCAAACCATTACAACGCGCGAGTACGGGAGCCGCTACGCTCTCTTGCCGCATCTGCAGCCGGCAGCGCTGAGTGCGTTGCTGCTAGGAACATTGTTTGAAGCCGTGCAGGTGCATAGAGAGCGTGGAGATGGGAGGGTTACTGCAGATATGCTCACACGAGTGTTTATCGTGTCTGCAGAACCGGTGTGGGGGATGGTCGGGCGGTGGTTGAGGGTAGGGATGGGGCTTGGTGCAGGACAGTCGGAGGAGCTGGACGACGAGTTTTTCATTGAAGGCAGTGGACTTGGTGTTGGGCTAGCGGGGCTCGGGCTGGGCGTTGGGCTTTTGGATCCTGAGTTTTGGGCGGAGGGGTATACGTTGCGAGATGGGGTGGTTGCGGAGGACGAAGAAAATCAAGTCCAGAATGCGCGAGCTATCCCGTCGTTTTTGGAGCATGTCGCGATGCCGGTGTTGCAAGCTGGCAAAGCGGTGGGATTGCTCCGTGCGCTAGGGGTGCCACCAGCCGCCGATGGGCCGACTTCGTTACGCAATTGGCGCTCTTTTGGCGCGCTCTTGGCTTCTAGTGCCTCTCCCGCCGATTCACAATCCCTTTCGGTGGACACGCTTTCTCAACTTGTCTACGAAGAGTTGGCACCGTATTGTGAGGCGACGGGGGCGCTTTTGGGGCGCGTGTTGATCGAGGAATGCGAGCTGTTGAGCCATCTTTCAGCAGTGGAGGATTTATTTCTTATGCGGAGGGGTGATGCGATGAGTAACTTTGCAGATGTATTATTTGCCAAGGTGCGTGCATGCTATCCAAGAATACAGCAGTATACTTACTGTATAACAGATGGACACCCAGCAAGCTTGGGGCGACTTTCATTTCTTGAATACTGCCTTCCGGGACGTGGTCGAGGCTGGCGTACAGGGCTGGATCGATCCCTCCCTTGTACGACTGTCCTACCGTGGGTCTGCAAAAGATGGAGGGCGAGCTGTTGGCAGGACGGTAAAAGCCATCACTGGGCTCCTCGTGGAATACGCCATGCCATTTCCGATCGCGTATATCTTCTCCCCGCGGATTTTGCAGGTGTATGGAGAGGTATTCGTGTTGTTGCTGCAGATGAGGAGGGCGAAAGGTATGTTGGAGAGGATTCTTGTGAGGGGCGGGCGAGGTCGGGAGGGGAGATTGGGGAATGAGTTGAAGGCGTTTTATGCGGTTAGGAGTCGATTGAGCTGGTTCATCAAGTGGGTGTTGGTTTTGCTTCTTGGTGAGGATGCTAATTCCTGGGGACAGTACGATCTTGAATTTCTTGACGACGTATGTCATCCATACGCAGGTCCTCCACTTCCACGAGGCCTTCAAGAAAGCCAAGTCGTTGGACGAAATGATCAAGGTCCATGACGAGCAGTAGGTTCCTTTTCATGTCCTGGCGAATCGTTTCTCATGGAGTACAGTATCGAGAAGATTCGCGGCAGGTGTCTCCTCCAGGCCAACGTACGTTTTCGTTTAGCGACCCAGCAGGTACTTACTACTACAACAGACTTCGGCGCTACACCGGGCCATCATCTCCATACTGGACATGTCGCTCCAGTTCTGCGAGACCTTCGTCGCGTCTGCTGGTAATACCACGATCACGCACGACGTTTCCAGACACTCGATATTGTCCTTGTCTAAACGCCATCGCAGTCGGCGACAGCGCGCTCAGCGGAGGAATGTCGTCAGTTTCGTGCGTGATGTCGAGGAAGAGGATGATAGCTCTGAGGACGAGGAGGAGGAGGTTGACTTGCAGCTCGATGACGACATGGACGTTACCAGCCCGTCACTCTCCATCGCGCCTTCGTTCGTGTCTTCAGTTTCAGTCGAGGATGGTTATGGCCGTATCGACAAGATGGCTTCCGAGCTGGACGGGCTGGTCAGGTTCGTGAGGAGGGGTGTGGAGAGTCTGGCCGGTGGGACTGGGGACGCGGCAGCTTCGTTTAGCGTTCTTTCGTTTGCTTTGGAGGATTGGGATTTATGATCATCTGAGATTGCATTGGAGTGGGATTGGGATCTCGCAGTTGGACAGGACTGTGTGCTACTGAAATTACTACCATTCTTCGTATTTCTCCGCCCGCGATTGTAATTGTAAAACGCCGCGATGCCGTACAGATTAGCGCTCCTTTGCTCGATGCGGCAACGAAGACGACATCTTTCGGTCCGAGAAGCCGGTGGCGACGAGGTGATAATGGGCATCTAAGTAGCAGACGATTTACAACACCAACCCACTAAACCCCTCGACGCTCGCCAAGCTGCCTGTAATGCCATTTATTGCGACGGGGAATAGACTCTTATCCAGCGTCATTCGGGCCGCGGCAATCTTGATCTCCGGAACTGTCCGTAGTTGGCATGCGAAATGGGCAGAAATGGGCAGGGGATAGAAGCGGTGGCGTGCTCGCCGCCCTCACGCGGCGGCGGTAGGCGCGGCTCGGTCGGTCGTTATTAAGCACAAGCATCTTTATTTCCAAGTCCGTTTGTTGCCGGTCCATTGACCGATCAAGTCCCCGAATAGTAGCGCGTAAGCGTTAGATGCTGCCTCAGCGTGCATCGGCGGACGGCGTTCATGACGGAGGGAAAAAAATATAAGAATGGATTCAAGCGTCGATTGGTACCATACAGACAGTCGCCGTTCCCCGCCCACCCACACCAACCAACCAACCAATGTCGTCGTTGCTTTCCTGCTGCTCGAGCCCCCGCGCCGCCCTCCAGGCCGCCATCGGCGGACAGAAGGAGCCTACCTCGTCTGCTGTCACCGAGAAGGGTGTCGACTACACCGTTTACAAAGGTGGAAAGGATGGTATCGTCGAATTCAAGACCCACGCCGAGGCGCCCAAGGGCAATCAAGTCCTCATCAAGATCACTCATTCCGGTATTTGCGGCACGGACGAGCACTACAAGGGCGCCGATATGGGCCTGGGCCATGAGGGAGTGGGTACCGTCGCCGCGGTAGGGGAGGCTGTCAAGGAGTTCAAGGTCGGAGACCTCGTCGGCTGGGGATACAACCACAAGACTTGCGGTCATTGCGAGGAGTGCTTGCTCGGTGAGTCGCGTCTTCGTGTTCTTTCGTTTGAAGACTGAATCAATGCAAGGCCGCGACCAATACTGCGAAACCCGCGAATATTACGGCGTGCACAACTTCCACCAGGGCTCCTTTGGTACGCACGCAATCTGGGACGCGTCTTTTGTGTTCCACGTGCCAAAGGGGCTCGCGCCCGAGTTTGCTGCTCCCCTCATGTGCGGCGGTGCCACGGTCTTCAACATTATCGAGAGCTACAACATTCGCCCCACTGACCGTGTCGGTCTCGTCGGTGTCGGTGGTCTCGGACACTTGGCCGTCCAGTTCTTGGCCAAGATGGGCGCAACGGTCGTCGTTCTCTCGGGTACCGATGCCAAGCGCGCTGAGGCCATGCGTCTCGGTGCCAGCGAGTTCTACGCCATTAAGGATGTGAAGGAGCTCGATATCGGCAAGCCGCTCGACCACCTTATCGTCACCACCAACGCGAAAGCCAACTGGTCACTGTGCGTCTTTTCGTTTATCAACTTAGCGCCGTCCTGACCGACAAAAACAGACTCACCAGCCTCGTCCGCCCCACGGGGACCATCTACCCGCTGACAGTCGATTTCGGCAACATCGACATCCCTGCGTTCCCCGTTGTCACAAGGGGAATGAAAATCCAGGGCTCTTTGGTGGCCGCTCGGTCCGTGCACATTCGTATGCTGGAATTTGCTGCCAAGCACGGTGTCCACCCTATTATCGAGACGTTCCCCATGACGAAGAGCGGTGTCGAGGAGGGCATGGCCAAGTTGCGCGAAGGGAAAATGAGGTATCGTGGCGTCCTCGTTGTTTAGAATTTAGAAAGTCGTCGTCGCCAGCGTATCGTAGCCTCTTGTATAATTCGTATACCTTGCCATGTAGCCTCGTTTGAATCGTATAGAACTTTTATGTACCGATGTGGTTTGAGAATGAGAGGGTTTGATCGGTTTATACTTGACCACCATGTTCCTGGACGCTCAACGCGCAAGAGTCGCCGAAATAGACGCCCACATTCACCTTCTGCAGACCGAGCGAGCTCTGCACCAGAAACAGATCGACGAGTTCACCTACCCGGTCCTCAGCCTCCCCAACGAAATCGTGTCCGAAATCTTCATCCAATGCCTCCCACCGTACCCCATCTGTCCACCATTCCGAGGCCTTTCATCTCCAACGTGTCTCACACATATTTGTCGGAAATGGCGCGATATAGCCCTCACCACGCCCCAGCTCTGGCGAGCCATCCCATTCCCAGCTTCTGGCGACTATAAAACGCCACAGGCCTGGTTGGAGCGGTCGGGTTCATGTCCACTTTCCATTTTTTGGAGGGAATCAAACGAGCGCAGCGCTTGGCCGCTTCCAAAAAGTGTGACTGCCACCCTCCTTGAAGTTCACCACGAACGATGGGAGTACGCCAACCTGACCATCGGGGATCATGAGCTATCTCTTCTCGAGGGCCCATGCCACTCCTATCCGAGCTCTTTCTCAGAATGAACGGCGTCGGCCGAGCCAAGCCTCCAATTTTCCTAGACTTCGCACAGTTTCGCTGCTGCAGTGCTTCGTCCATGTGGGCGATTGGTTGCCGTGGGCGCAATTGACATCTTTGACGCTCAGGGATGTGAATCCCGCCGATAGCTACCTCCCCATACTCCAACGTGCAGTCAACCTAATCCACCTAAAGACCATCTCCTGCGCTGCAAACTACCATCATAATGACCAGCTCCCAGCCGTAACTCTGCCGCATCTGGAAAGCCTCATCATGGTGGATTTCCAAGGCCGCTTCTTGCAGAGGCTCGACATATTCACCCTTCCATCCCTTCACACTCTCCAACTGCTCGGCTCATTCCTGGGCGATGACCCCATCAAAGCATTTGCCTCATTCATTTCAAGGTCCGGATGCAGGCTCCAAAAATTTCTCATCACCGGTGGGCTCTGGGGGGTCCACAAGTCGGCGTTTCGGTGCCATTTTCCCGAAATTCCGCAAATCGAGTTGAACAGCAAGTATGATTGGTTTGCGAGGCGGCATGGGCACGAGGAGGATTCGGATGATAATTCGGGTGATACAGACTCCGAGTCTGAGTGACGACGGTACTTGCAAACATTCTCGCCCTGGTCCGGACTGTCCAGGTCATAATTTGGTATCCGGGAGCCTTGGAGTAGAACGGGGCCAAGCGGAGGGAAAGGCTTGGACGGGTGTGCGTTTGGAAATGGCTGGGCACGAGGAATATTTCGGTTCAGTGATCAGGCAGCGCATGCCGCTTCCCCTGCAAGTATCTGGTGTCCAGCCCACAACGATGGGAATCTCCGAGGCCGTACGTCTGTTTCGACCCTTCTTCCCGTTCGGTTCCTATAAAATAGTACCGCCCTTTACTCATCAGATTACCATCCTCCCTTCCTGTAGTAGTTTTGTTCGTGCAATACACATAGAATGCAAGTCGAGAGTGAGAGCTGGTGAGAGCAGTCTAGATTCGCGATTGATGGTATCACCGCCTCTTGTTCTCAACCTTGACCACCATGGATTCACAAACTGAGCAGGCGGAGCAGCCTCCGCACCAAACGCGACTGCCCGAACACAAATATCCCGTCCTCAGTCTTCCCAACGAAATCGTGTCTGAAATCTTCATCCAATGCATCCCACCGTACCCCGTCTGCCCACCACTCCGGGGTCCTTCATCTCCAACATCTCTCACATATATTTGTCGGAAGTGGCGCGATATAGCCCTCACCACGCCCCAGCTCTGGCGAGCTATCACATTCGGCGACTATAGAACGCCACCGGTCTGGCTGGAGCGGTCGGGTTCATGTCCACTCTCCATTTGTTGGATGGAATCAAACGACCGCGAGACTTGGCTGCCTCTGAACCCAAACAGTCTGGCAGTCCTACTCCTTCACCGCGAACGATGGGAGTATGTGAACCTGACTTTTGGGAATCGTTTGAAGCTTGTTCTTCTGGAGGGGCCCATGGCGCTCCTTGCCGAGCTCTCACTCAGAATGGAGTTCGGCTTCGACCAATACGGCCCCACTCATGCGAAAGCTTGCGAATTTCCCAGACTTCGCACACTTTCGCTGGACTCCTTCAGAGTCATTCATATGGGGGATTGGCTGCCATGGACGCAATTGACGTCTTTGACGCTCGCAAACATGAACCCATCCGCCTACCGTTCCGCCCTCCAAAGTGCAGTGAACCTAATTCACCTCAAGACCATCGACTGCAACCACGATGACGAGGACCGGCTCCCAGATATCACCCTGCCGCGCCTCGAAACTCTCATCATGATAGATTCCGAAGGTTACATCATTCAGACCCTTGGTGCATTCATCGTCCCCTCCCTTCACACCCTCCAATTGCCCGGCTCATTCTTGGACAATGACCCCATCGATGCATTCGCCTCGTTCGTTTCAAAGTCCGGATGCAGGCTTCGCAAAGTTCTCGTCACCGGTGGGCTCTGGGGGGACTCCAAGTCGGCGTTTCGGCTCCGCTTTCCTGAAATTCCGCAGATCGCGTTCAACAGCCAGTATGAGTGGTTTGCGAGGCAGGATGGGGACGAGGATGATCATTCAAGTGACTCAGACTCAGAGTCCGAGTGACGACGGTACTTGTGACACTCCTTGCAAACATTCTCGCTCTGGTCCAGGTCATACTTTGGTATCCGGGAGCCTTGGAGTAGAAAGGGCCAAGCGGAGGGAAAGAACGGAGAAGGCTTGGGCGGGTGCACGTTTGGAAATGGCTGGGCACGAAGAATACGGTGATCAGGGAGCGTATCCCGCTTCTAGCTGGATGGCTGCAAATATCTGGTGTCCAGCCCACAACGACGGGAATCTCTGAGGTCATATGTTTCGAACCTTCTTCCCGTTCGGTTTCCTATAAAATAGTACCTCCCTTTACCCATCATCTGATCTGTCCAAGCTCCCTTCCTGTAGTAGCTGTCCAATAGACATATGAATGCAGCGAGTGAGAGCGTCTAAATTCGCGATTGATCAATTTGATGATATCACCGACCTCTTGTTCTCAACCTTGGCCACCATGGATTCACAAACTCAGCAGACAGAGCAGACAGAGCAAGCTCCGCATCAAAAACGATTGGACGAGCATAAATATCCCGTCCTCAGCCTCCCCAACGAAATCGTATCCGAAATCTTCATCCAATGCCTCCCACCGTACCCCGCCTGCCCACCAGTCCGAGGCCCTTCATCGCCGACGTGTCTGACACACATTTGTCGGAAATGGCGTGATATAGCTCTCACCACGCCCCAGCTCTGGCGAGCCATCCCATTCCGGGCTGCTGGCAACCCACATGTACAGGCTTGGCTGGAGCGGTCGCGTTCCTGTCCACTTTCCATTTTTTGGGACGAATCAAACGTGTTCGGCCATTGGCCGCCTCCAAAAAGTCTGAAAACCATTATCCGTCACCACGAACGATGGGAGTACGCCAACCTGACCATCGACTGGATGAGTGGTCAGCCATTTCTTCTTGAGGGCCCCATGCCGCTCCTTTCCGAGCTCTTCCTCAGAATGGACGACGTCGACCGATTCGCCCAGCCTCGTGTAAAAACCCGCGATTTTCCTAAACTTCGCACGCTTTCGCTGCTGCACTGCTCTGTTCATCTGGGCGATTGGTTGCCGTGGGCCCAATTGACATCCTTGACGCTCAGCGATGTGAATCCCACATACAATCCCAGATACGCGACCTGCACTTCCATCCTCCAACGTGCAGTCAACCTAATCCACCTGAAAATCATCAACTGCACCGTCAACCAACACGAGCAGCTCACCCTGCCGCACCTCGAAAGCCTCATGATGTTTTCCCAAAGTCGCTTCTGTCAGAACCTCGACATCCGTCTTTCCATCCCTTCGCACCCTCCAACTGCGCGGCTCATATATGGGCCAAGTCCCCATCGATACATTCGCCGCGTTCATTTCGAGATCCGGATGCAGGCTTCAGAAAGTGCTCATCACCGGCGGTGGGATCCACCAGACCTCAAAAGCGGCGTTTCGCAACCACTTTGCTGAAATTCCGCAAATCACGTTCAACAGCCAGTATAACTGGTTCTCGAGGTGGGATGGAGACGAGGAGGATTCAGGTGATGATTCGGGCTGAGTCTGAGTGACGATGGTACTGGGTGATTTCTTGAAACGGGACGAGTGTATGTATATAAACAAAAATGTAACGTCTCCTCGCACTCTCGCACTCTCGCATGCAAAGTCATCAAATAACACGAAATCTACCTATGAGAACAACTTGTTTACGGACGTGTTCCCCTCCTGGTTCTTCTTGAGCACCTTGGCGACCGCAAACTCGAAATCCTCCTGCGTGACATGTTGTCGGCGTTCTCGTAACGCGTACATCCCTGATCAATGATGAGCGAGTGCTCTCAGGAAAGAAGCGAGGAAAAGGTACGTACCAGCTTCAGTACATATACCGCGCACCTCTGCACCGGAACATTGACCCATCTTCTCTGCGAGTGCGCGAAGGTTGATGCCGCGTTGTAGTGACATCTTGCGAGAGTGAATGCGCAGGATGGATACACGGGCCTCGGGACCTGGCGGTGGGAACTCGATCTTTCGGTCTATCCGTCCTGGCCGCAGGAGTGCCGAGTCGAGGATATCTGATCCGGGTCAGCTAAAGACGCGTCTCGAAAGGACGGCACGTACCGATACGATTGGTGGCCATGATAACCTTGATGTTCTTGGATGGCTCGAACCCATCAAGTTGGTTAAGCAGCTCCAGCATCGTACGCTGCACCTCCGAGTCCCCGCCTCCACTGCCACTCTCCCCACGCGAGCTACCAATCGAGTCGATCTCGTCCATGAAGATGATACTCGGTGCGTGCTCGCGGGCCATCACGAACAGCTCGCGCACCATCCGACTACCCTCGCCAATGTACTTTTGAACAAGCTCGCTCCCACTGACACGGATGAACTTGCAGTCCGTGTGGTGCGCGACGGCACGTGCCAAGAGCGTCTTGCCGGTACCCGGGGGCCCGTAGAGTAGCACACCCTTGGGCTGGGCGATACCAAGCGCCTCAAAGAGTTCGGGGTGCTTGACGGGCAGCTCGATGACCTCTTTGATCTCCTTTATCTGCTTGTCGAGACCGCCGACCATCTCGTAGGTGCTGTCAGGGACCTTCTCCACCATCATGAGGGAGACGAGAGGGTCGACTTTGTTGGGAAGAATTTTGTGGATGGTGTACGAATCGGAACGGAGGGCGATGCGGAGGTTGGGGGTTAACGTCGCGACGTCGATTTCAGAGTCAATGTCGACAACTGCGGCGGTGTGAGCGCGTGTAGATAGAATGAAGCGTGGTTCACGCACTGTATTTGCCTTCTGGCTGCACCTTGACGAGGACCTTGGTCTTGCCCATGACTTTAACGACCTCACCGACGTAGCTCCCAGGCTCGTGCAGCAGCTGTAGCTCCTCCCGTAGTAGCCGCACTGCAGAAATGAGCCCCAAGCCGAAAGATATCGCGTCGTGTCTTACCCCGAGCATTGAGAGCATTCCGCTGAGCCTCGAGACGTCGCAAGTTCTGAGTCTTCTCGTTGATAGTGAGTTCCGCGGCCTCAATCTTGGCCTGGTAGTAGGACTTAATGCCGCCCGGGGCTGTAGGTATCTTGGGGACCGCGACAGGCATTTGTGGAAGATGGAACAGAACGCGCGTCTTTGTGGCTGTGACCTACCGCTTTCAGCCGCAACGCCGAGCGACCAGCTCGACTTTTTTTTCAAGTTCTCTTCGTGCGCGGCCATGGGCAGGAACAATGTAAATTCGACGCGTCTGGCTCCCTCTTGTCTTTACCGTATCCCAGAAACGCCAAAAACGGGCTCGCGATGACAACTATCGCAGCGATCTGGTCGAAAAATCGGCTATGCACAATGAACGCTTCGCGACGTACTACAAGACGCAAAAGATCGTCCCAGAGGACGAGTGGGAGACGCTATTGGAGTCCCTGCGTACCCCACTCCCCACGACCTTCCGTGTAGCCGGCAGCAGACTGCGCGTCTTTTTCTCTCCTTTTTTTTCTGGCTCTTATACATTCAACAGGACCGCGCAGTCGTTGAATGCCACCTTACGCGATACCCACGTTCCGAATCTGAGCAATGTCGTGTTCGAGGACCAGCCAGTGTCGCCGCCCGTCCAGATTCCATGGTTTGTGCGGGTCATGCTTCTGGGGGCACCTTATAATTTTTACAGGTATCCTGACGGTCTGGCGTGGCAATTCAACGTGCCAAAGAAGGTCTTGCGAAAGTCTCCAGAGTTCAAAGAGTTTCACTCGTTCCTTGTATTCGAGACGGAAGTCGTGCGTTGCTTGGCTTGATTCACTTCTTGATTCCAAACTACCTTTAGGGCAATGTATCGAGACAAGAGGCAGTCAGCATGCTTCCTCCGCTCTTCTTGGACGTAGAGCCCCACCACCGGGTCATGGACATGTGTGCCGCTCCTGGGTCCAAAGTGAGTGTCCTCCATCCTCCCATTCATGGATTTGCTAACATGACCACCAGACCGCCCAGCTCCTCGAGGCGCTCCACGCCCACGACACCCTCACATCCACATCTATTCCCTCGGGCCTCCTCATCGCCAACGACAGCGACCACAAACGCACGCACCTCCTCATTCACCAGTCTGCACGTCTACCAAGTCCCGCGCTAATGGTGACCAACCTCGACGCGTCCATCTACCCCAGCATGAAAGTCCCTTCTACAACCAACCCAGGGCGGCTGGAGGCACTTCAGTTTGATCGGATACTATGCGACGTGCCTTGTAGTGGGGACGGTACTATGCGGAAAAATCTGGGTATTTGGAAGACGTGGCAGCCGCAAGATGGGAATGGTCTTCACGGGTGCGTAGATAGATAGCACTTTTTTTCCTGGACTAATATTCGATTGTTAGGCTGCAACTCCGAATTCTCCAACGGGCAATGAAGCTCCTTGCCCCTGGAGGCCGCATTGTGTACTCGACCTGCTCCCTCAACCCCGTCGAGAACGAAGCTGTCATCGCTTCTGCCCTTAAAGCCAATCCCGGTCCGTTTTCCCTCTTCATCTTTTATTCATTCTGACTCGAAAACAGACTTCCACCTCCTGGACGTATCCACCAAGCTCCCTGCCCTCGTCTCCCGTCCGGGTCTTACCTGGTGGCAACCCACCGACCGGTCCCTCAAAATGACATACGAGACGTATGAGAAGTTTTTGGAGACGTGTACCGAGGGGGAGGCTGTCAAGAGCAAGATGTCGAGGGGTCATTGGCCACCCGAGGGCGTGGAGGAATTGAATCTGCCTAGATGGTCAGTTGACCGCTTTTCATTTCGAGGATTGTACTAACCACTAAGCAGTATACGCATTTACCCGCACCTTCAGGATACGGGTGGGTTCTTTGTTGCTGTGTTGGAGCGCAGCGGGGAGGTAGCACAGACCCCGCCGAGGTATGCGCTTTCCTGGGCCGACATATCTGATGGCTGAGTTGTTTTTGGTAGAGAGAAGAAACGAGAGGCCTCGCCTGCAGAGGAGGAGGCTCCTGACAGCAAAAAACCGCGGCTGGAGGAGGCGACTGGAGACGCCACACCAACTGAGGAGGCGCCAAAAGTGGAGGAGGCAGCCAAGTCCGCCGCGCCGGTCATTCCAGTGGGTGGAAAGGCAAAGAAGGGCGAAAGTGGGGGTTCTTTCAAAGAAAACCCGTATACGTTCCTCCCCGCGGACGACCCGACCCTCGCCAGCTGCCTGTAAGCCTCTTCTCCGCCCTCTTAACCTCATCTCAGATCTTTTGTAGAAAACGCCTCCACCTCACCCCGACCTTCCCCTCCTCCAACGTCCTCGTACGCAACCCCGACGGCTCAGGCGAAGCCGCACGCTCCCTCTACATCTCCAACGACCGCGTCAAAGCCGTCGTCCAGCACAACGACTACAACCGCATCAGGCTCACTTTTGCTGGAACCAAGGTCTTTACGAAACAAGAGGCGGGTCGCGGGGTGGAGGCGCAGTGGAGGGTTCTTGACGATGCGCTGCCATTGGTGGTGCCTTATACGGAGCCAGAGACGATTGCGGTTGGGGATTTGGTGACGTTGAGGATATTGGTGGCGACGCATTATCCGCTTTGTGCGGTATTCCCCGAGCCGTTCAAGACGGTCGTTCAAGGGAGGGGTGCGTTGCTGTGTTTCTCTGACTTGAGCTGTTTTACTGACGGGAGCGAGTAGAATCCGGCAGTCTTGTGGTACGCTTCCCGGAGAGTAAGATCGAGGGTGCTTCGTGCGTTTCATCTCCTCTTACTAACCGTCAGCTTACTCACCTCGCTGCAGCCTCTCGCACGACGTGATCCTCCCACTATGGAAGTCCAACATCTCGCTCACGTTGATGATCGACAAGAAGGCGCGCAGGTTCGTGGTTTTGCCCCCTACTCTTGCGGTTGTATAGATGTTAACCTGGATTTGCAGCGCACTCAGTATGCGTGTCTTTGGCAAAGACATCACGACACCGGCAAAGGAGAGGCCGCAGACTCAGACCCCAGGAGCGGAGGCGGTCGTCGTGTCTGTGGACGAGTTGGAAGAGCAGGCGGAGGTGGAGATGGCCGACGCAGTGCCTGCAGGTGATGATGGCAGTGAGCCTGCCGCGGGAGACGACGCCGCTATGGCGGATGTAGAAAACTAAAATTTGAATTGTATACTTGTAGAACTTTGGGTGGGCTTGACCAAGGGAAGGTGCGAGTACTTCACCCTTTTGGTGGAGTGGAAACTGCAAGCGGAGATTTCCAGGAATGCACTGTGGATGATGGCGCAAAGAACAGGCAGGAATCGGCTGTCGCTTTTGCAAATCGAAAACTTCCTCATGCCGACAGCGGAAATCGAAGCAATAAGATGGCATTCGTACAACCCGACAATAAATATAGTGTTACAGGCAGCGGGTAAGGTGGTACAGGGGGAGATATAGTTTCCAGTCCATTCACGATTCAAGCAAGGGAAAGAAACTTCAGCCCTGGATACTTCACACCACCCCTTGACATTCCACATCCACATTACCCCATTCCCAAACCTCCCCACATACTCACACCACTCGAACAAACCACCCTCCATCAACAAACATCCACTGGCAAGCAAGACAGCCCGTCAACCCTCCGCTTGAAATACTCGATGCGTCCATGTCGTAAATCTTGGCAGGTGGCGACGGCGAGAAAGGCGGTGTGGCGAGGCATGGCGAGGTCGAGGCGTCCCTTTCCCAGCGGCATATCACGTCATCCTCCTTCTCCGCTGCTTGCTTTGGTGAATGTTGGTAATGGAAGGCAGTTGGCGGCGGTGTGAGTTGGAGAGAGGCGGTAGGGGCGGGTGGATGGGCGGGTGGGTGAAGCTGGGCAATTTCGTTGTGTAGGTAGATTCAAGCAGTAGTACCCATCATCCGGGCATGCAGACGCGCCAAGAGTGGCAGCAGCGAAGGCCGTGCAGCCTGGGGTTGTGGCATATGGAAGTAGGCCGCGATGATTGCATGCCGTTCTGTCGCTGTAGTAATGGTTAGACAAAGGCAAACAAAGAGCGAAAGGAACGAACCAAAAGTTGGGGACTCCTCTTCCTCCAAGCTCTCCTCCTCCTCGGCGTAGCCATGCACGACCTTGCCATCGACTTGATCATCGACCTCTTCGATTTCTATGTCCCAGACGCTGAAACTGCCAGACGCCTGCAGCCCCGCAGCAAATTCATCATCGTCTGAGGCGACCTCGACTTCCGCCTCGTCATCCGGCTCCTCAATGAACGCATAGGATTCAGGGCCGATTATCGTATTTTGGAAAAACGCGGCAATCGGGATTTTGTCGAGGAAAGAAACGGGTGGTTGTGGGAGGGGATCCTTGGAGGTAGCCTCGACGTCTTGTACAGGACTGAGTCCGTCCTTGGCCTTGGTCTTCTGGAAGAGGGCGGCTAGAGGACTGTAGGCAACGACTTGTAGATCCGAGGCGGGTGCTGCAGAGCCGGACTTGAGGACCTTGAGCTCGTCAAAGGCATCCACGGATGCGTCATCGTCTTCAACGAGTGTACGCGAGTCGTCTTGCTGATCGTATGGAAAAGCGCCTGTAGCGAGCTTGGAAGTCTTGTGGACGGCGAGGGCGTCGCTGACGAGAAGCAGAATCCTGGTCGTCAATTCTTGCTGCACGCGTGGAAAGACTGGACGAGTAACAAGTGTCAGTGATAAGTTTGTGGTGGATGAGAGAGACCATACCTCTAACACGCCATACACTGGGCACCCGGAGAGGACGGTAGATGACGACGCCGAGGTTCACCAAATCGTACTGCGTGATTTTGACGTCTTCAAAGGTCTTCACCGCGAGTTTGACGGCCTTGAGGGACGCGAGGGCCTTCCGCACAAGCTGCAGCATTACGTTGTTGTCTTCAGGCGCCCTAAGAACACGCCGTGCGCGGGGAACTGGATGGCGAGTTAATATCATGTCTCACCAACGAAAGGAGACATACCCGTCAGCCACCATGTTGGAGCCGCGAACAGCACCGAACGTCGAGCCAGGTAGGCGATGTTGACGACGAGGGTGGGCCGGAGGGAAGTCAGCGTGGGCGGTGATGGGAGCAGGAGGAGCCGCCTTGGACTTCTCGGGGGCCTCACGAAGAGCTGTAACAAGCGGGCTGGGAGCAAGGCTCTTGACGCCATGGCCGTCTTCTGGCGGGCAAGGCGACGAGGCTCGAGGTACAACCAGAGGGAGGCGAAGACGAAGGCGTCGTGAACAACGAGAGTGGCAAGCACAATCACAATGACGGCGGGCAGCGACCACCCAACAGGGCTCGCAGGAGGAGGGGGGACGACGGGGACGACAGGGCTGGCCAAGCCGAGGCAGACGCTGTTGAACAGCTGGCCGACGACGAAGGCGATGAAGCAGTAGAGAAGAACGATGTCGTTAGACATGATGGTTGTAGCTGGTAATTGCTGAGGAAAAGACGCAGAAAACGGCTGGCTTTTATACCTGAGCAGCTGGAGGTGGCTGACCGCGATCGAATTCAATTGAGTTGAGGTTTGGACCGCAAAAAGTAGGTCGAAAGGGCATTATTGCGCGTATCGTGGTGTAGAGTTGCTGGAAAGTCGGGGTTGATCATGGCCATGGAGGTAGGAGAAGAAGAGTGTGGATTGCCATCACCGCCTCTTGTCCTAATCCAAATGCGTCCAACGCCTTCTGCACTCGCTTCCTCACGATACGTCGACCCCCGAGAGGCACGGGCCTCGTACTGGAAAAATGGCGTCCGTACCCTCCCGAATTCACTCGCCAGCTACTTAACAATTCTCATAATTAGCGCATGTCCGCCGGCCTCCTCCGTGCACGTCGCCAATTCCGGACTCCAAACGCCATCGCAGGCGTCCTCCTCCTCACATTCGTCGGTGGAGTCTTCACATATTCCATGGCCGCGGTGAAGCAAGACACATTCGACGACCTCGACGAGGAGGTCAAGAGACGCGCTATTTTGAATGCAGAGCGCGCAAAACTGAGCACGGAGGATGAGAAGCGTGCTATGCAGGCTGCTGCGGCTGTTAACAGCTCCTCGACGGTGCTCAAGGGCCCAAAGTTGGCGGATCGGACGCGAAGTACAGATTAGGATGACTACAACGATCACCGTCCTTTGGGATGTTGGCAGCTGGGTGTCCCAGTGCAATACGACGAGTATTGGCGCCTTTCGACGCTCCGACAAGCTTCCCATGTCCCGCGCGGTCGGTGGATGGCTAGGAAATTGCACTGTGTATTGCTTGTCTAGTTTGCTCGAATTCTACGCATCTATCTATCCAAGCCCCAGTCTAAATTCTCAAACCGCAGCCTTATAATCGGTATACCCAGCCCCAGGGTTCCCCTCCACCCCTCCATAAAGCGTCGTGAAATCAGGCTGATTATCCAACGCCTTGCCCGCCTGAATCCGCTTCCCAACATCCGGATGCGCCAGCCAATTCATACCCATGAACACGCCCGCAGCTTTCCCACTCCCAATAAGCTCCTCCGCCTCCTCGGGCGTAACACCCGAGTTGACAAAGAGCGGCGTATCAGCAAGGTACGAGTGGAAAGTCTCGATGACATCGTGCACCGTCCCGCGTTTCTTGCCATCGTATTCCGGGTCGAGCCACGCGCTGTAGCGCACAAGGGTGATGTACGACAGACCGAGCTTGTTGGCTTCACGGAGCAAGTACCCGTACGTGTCGATGGTCTCTTGAAGGGGCATACCCATATCGTTGTATCCTCCCGCTGCAAAAAGAGAATTAACCAACGCCCAGAAAGGAAGAGAGAAAGAATACATACCAGGACTGAGCTTGATCGAAACGTCAGGACCGTACACCTCAATCAACGCCTTGAGCGTCTCTAGCGCAAAACGCGCCCGGTTCTCAACACTTCCGCCCCACTTGTCCGTCCGCTGGTTGGCAGTCGAGTCCAAGAACTGGTGCACAAGGTAGCCGTTGGCGCCGTGAACTAAATCCTCGTTTAATGAACCAAGCAACGAAAAAATGTGTAAAACGCACGCTCAACACCATCGAAACCAGCCTCCTTGGCGTTGACCGCTGCTTGCTTGAATTGGGCGATGATGGTGGTCGGGTCGGGAAGTTCGGTAGGCTGGAATGCGAATATTAGTTGGTGTATGGGTATAGAACGAATTCACTGACCGTCACGTATCCCGGAGCTCCCTCGATAAAGCGGAACTTGCCACCGCGCGCCGAGATTGCGGAAGGTGCGTAAACGGGCTGGAGAGTATAAGCTAATGAAATCCTTGAGAATTGAGCACCTACCACACCGGCAGCGATTTGCTCCGGGGCTTGAGGATGGCTCACACGGCCCACTAAAAGTCTTTCAACGAAAGAATCCGTCAAGATGAAGAACACATACGATGCCAAAGCTGCGAAAAAAAAATCAGTACTTCGTAGTGAGAACGGAATTCCACAAACCTGAGTGTAGATCTTGCTCCCATGAGCATGCACAGCGTCCGTAATCTTCTTCCACTCATCTATCTGAACTTTGTCCCAGATCCCGGGCGCATCAGGCCACTCAGTCCTTGGAATTCATAATCAGAATAAGAAAGAACAGAATTAAAGGCAGACTTACCCCTGGCGCGTAATGAGCGTGCCTTCAGTAACAATGAGACCAGCGCCGCCAGCAGCACGCTGGTTGTAATATTCCTTCATGAGGTCGTTGGGTACAGTCGCAGACGAGCGGTTTCGCGTGAGCGCACTCATCCCTGAAAACAGTCAGTATAAAACCAAGACGAACAGAGGAAAATCCTACCAAGTCTGTTAGGGATGGTCACACTTCCGAGCTTGAGAGGAGTGAACAAAGCAGAAGGCATTTTCTTGAAGCTGTTGATTTGGAGGTTGTTGGGATGTTGTGAGATGTCTTTGACCGCGACCGCGACCTGCTTTTATATGTTCCAGCGCGTGTACATGATCACGGACTGCTTGGTCAGTCCACAGCTAAGCGATATCGTGCATTGAAGTGCTAGATGACATTGGATGACCACCTGTTCCCAATTAGGAGAAAGGTTCTCGTGGTGACAAAGCTCGTGTGCGGGAAGGAGCAAATCGAGTCCGCAGAGTCAGCGCAGTTGTATAAAGGCGGCGGTCGACTGTAGTAAAGAAAGGCGGTCCATATGAATGCCAAGCTTGGAGAGCGGCGAGCACGGGCATTTAATTGTTGTGGTGATGCAGCAAGTTCTTTGATGGATGAATTCTAGATAATGGTTCGTATTGTGGCATTGGATAGCTCGGGAAATTCCTGAAAGCCCGAGATGCAGAGATAGTGAGCGGGTATTGAGATGAGCGTTGGAGACAAGAAGCAAGCATGACGCGTGATGCATCACCACAAACAACGCGTACACAACACGCCCTGGATGGAAGCACAAAATAGACTCGCCGTTTGCTCGCCGTCTCAATTTGAGTGCACAACAACATACAAGTACAGTTATGCTTTGAAACTTCACATCCCCAACCGCATTTTAGACTCCCTCTGATACCCAACAACGACCTGCGTCGTCTCAGGCTCCCTCACAACAGTAACCGGCGCGCCCCCAGACACACCCAAAACAAGCTTCGGCCCCAACTCTTCAAAATCCAATCTACTCCCAATCTTGAAACTATCAGACTTCCACAACCGCTGAAAGTACGCATGTGTATCGTCTGCATCAGACGCCACCGCAGACGTCTTGAGCCACAGACGCAGGCGATGAGACGCCCCGGCTGGCACGGACCGCACTGCCGTGGTGTAGATGACGAAGAGCAGCTTTCGCGGATCGCTGACGGTGAGCTGCAGGTCATCCATCAGCGTCGCACCCACTCCGCCCGCTTCGTACTCGAGGCCGAGCTTATACCGCCTCTCGCCGAGGTGCTGCCATCTACCGCTAGTCAGTACGGAACACGGACAGGTTGTAAGTAGACGCACCGGATGACGAATCGGACATTCGCCCCGCCTACAGTAGTATCATACACTTGCGCATCCGGCTCGATGCTTTGCAGCCGTGCCAACACCGCGCCCTCGATTGCGGAAAGGTCCAGATCCTTCCCCACCCACACCTCGTCCTCGCCGAACACTCGATGGTCCACCTCGTTGGATCTTAACCACACTCGGAGCGAGAAGAGAGTCCCAGCAGGAACGACATTATTCTTGCCCGGAAAGAGACTGAAGAGTGTATGAGAAGGAGCAGCGGAGAAGGAGGAACGCTGACTCACAAAACCGTGAAATCCAGCGTCCGCGGGTCGACTGCTAATCGGAGGACGACGGGCTCGCCGATGGGGCGCTCGACATCACAGACCTTCAGCGAGAGACGGAAGGTGTAGGTTCCAGGCGTGGGCTTGCCATGAGACGGCTCGACTCTGCTCACTGATTAGCCCAAGCATGGGCAGTGAACTGCTCACTCACGAAATGAGGAGATTCAAAGGCACACCCGCAGCGACCATGCTGTATGTATAGACATAGCGCTCCGTCCGAAGTCGGAGGGGCAGCGTAGACTGGGTGTAGCAGCTCGAAGGTGATGCTGGCGATAGTGTGGGTGAAGGGTAGGACCGTAAAGGCGGAAGAGGTCGTGGTGGGCTCCAATGACTATTCGTACTCCCGCTGCTCCCGCTCCCGCCGCTAGATGTAGTGGTAGCAGTATTGCTGTGACATTCCGTTCCGTCCGTCAGCTGCCTGATACATATGATCGGAGAGCAGAGAAATACACACCTGCGACTGATAGCGACGTTGTAATCCGGGCACACCTCGTCATCTTCATAGTACATTTCGTGGGCGTAGGACATGGGAGGGACGTGATGGAAGACGGGGATGTTGGTGGGATATAGCAGATGAGACAACGACTCTAGTAAATTCCCCGTCATCCCACAGGCAGTGTGTGATAAGATACACAATCTTGATGGGTTGATTAATCGACGCGTTCCAAAGCTGCTTCAAGGTTTCGGATGGCCGGCGCGGAGCGAGAAGAGAACTCGCGGATCTTCACACCGACAGAAGGGATGATCTCGACCCGCGCCATAGCCATACGACCTCGCTATACATCCGGTGAGAACGCGGAATGTCCAATGGATGTTATTCACTGGGTCTCAGGCCGAGCTTGTCGCCAATGCCGGTGAAAAACTCTTCAAGGACCGTCTATTTTGACTGCAGGCAGACTCTGAGTTATGCAACGAGGGCAGTAAGTAGAAAAGACGCACACTAGAACCAGTCGATGTCGCCAGATGTGAGCAGGTTCAGTCGGCCGTAGTGGCCGCCTACGGCACTTGTCGGTGTGAATTAAGGACGTCGAGGTTGATCTCGGTGCTTGACTAGGTTCAACGCCCAGAGACTAGACCATAGTAGCGGGTGAGTTGGGAAAGGGGCCGATAAATGCCCTCGGGCGACGTCGAGCTCAGCAGGAGGCGCATCCCGTGTCAGTTGACTGTTTTGCGTTTTTTTTTTCTTGGCCGACGTGAACTGGAGCGACAGAGGGTGAGTGGGAGGTCGCGACCCACAAGTTATGGGGGACGAAATCTGCTTGATATTGATGCCCGGATAAGTACGCGCCTGACCCACCGACTTGCGCGTCGGGAACAACAAAATTTGGCTGATCGTCACGGTGATTTGATCGTGATGGCATTCAGGCTTGCTCCCAACCACCACCATGTCTACAGACCTGTTTCTCATACCCAAGAAACTACGGAAATCCTTTCGAGACCAATTCTTTTTCGCGACATATCAGCCCATCCCAGCGCCTGTCAATCTCTGGGGTTCCTCCTTAAACCGTCTTGACTCTTCGAAAAGCATCCAGCGCGCGACAAGCCCTCCGAGTTGTGCTCCCGCATCGCCGCGAATAGTGTCGAACGAGATATCTTCTTCTTGATTCGGTCTTTCCTATTTTGGTCTGCAGTCTGCACCTCCGCCAGAATCGCGGCATTACTTATCCATCTTGCACAGTGCCATGCTCATCACCTTGTCTTACTCCCGTGCTACGTGATATCTGTGAATTCGAAGGATCTGCGGCGCGATGATATTTTGACACTGAGGAGGTTTGGACCTTTACCACCATGAAGGTAGGGTGCCACTGATACTCAGAGGCACCCGGCACTCCAGGTCTCGACACCTGGAGTGTTTTTTCTCGTATAGAGAAGTCGTATGGACACAAACCAAGTAAAATGTACACTCGAGTGCTGCCCGACCCACCCACAAAGTTCGGGAGTTGAGATAACAGGACCACCG
The DNA here is from genome assembly GCA_029378245.1 of Roridomyces roridus. NCBI lineage: Eukaryota > Fungi > Basidiomycota > Agaricomycetes > Agaricales > Mycenaceae > Roridomyces > Roridomyces roridus. The sequence goes on from JARKIF010000005.1 coordinate 2,813,662, forward strand.
GACTTTTGATAGCTGTGCTACGGTGATCTGCCAATGCAGCCATCATCACGGCCAACATCCATGAGTCCCGCACATCATCTCACGATTCACGACTGCCCGCTCGAGTTCTCAAGTAGTGTAGACAATATTATTGCAAGCCACATATAACGGTATATTAGATGGGTAGGTAAGAAGGCCAGTGGCCGCATGAAAACAGTGGTACTTCTACAGGAGAAAATGAGGAGCACACATCAATGATCAATGTGAGCACGCGGCCGTGCCGGCGGGAGTGCGGGGGGTGGGATGGTGAAGGGAAGGTAGAGTATATGTGATGCGGTGGGTGCGCGAGGGCGAGGCGCTATGTGCGCGAGTGCCAGTGCCAGTGTGAATGTGGCATGTGGGGCGGCGAGGTGACTGCGGCAGATCGGGCAGCAGGGAGGCGAGAAGCAGCGAGGTCAAGGCGTTGACTCTCGAGCACTAGGACTGGCGAGAGTGCGAGGTCGGTTGGTGAGGGAAGAAGACTCTGAGTCAAGAGCGTGCACGATCCGAGGCCTAGACCAGAGCTGGTCTGTCTATGAGTTGTCGATAGACAGACCAGTCGATCTCGGAAATGATCAAAGGGAGGCGCGACTTGCCTTTTTGAGCGATTTCGGCATCGTCACGTGACTACTACCAGCAAACCGCCTTCCCCGCCCACTCGCCCTCTTCCGCCCCCATGGAGCCCAAAGACGGTCGCAGCACTCCCGAGGCTCTCGCCGCCCTCTTCCCCAACGCCCCCAGGAGGTACAAGCCCCGCAACTCGGAACTCTACTCCACAGGAGCGCCAGCACTCAGTGCCACAGTGCCACTCACCCCGTCTGCATTCGACGCTCCAGCCTGTTCCCGACCACTCTTTGGCCCAGCAACGCAACCATCCAGCCACCACTGGCAGTATAGGCATGACGACGCGGTACGCGGTGACGGGACCTAGATGGACGAGAGGGTGATGCTACAGGCTCGGTGGTGTCAAGGTACGTGCTTTTGTCCTTTTCCCATTCGACGACGACGCCGACGGCGGGTGTCTCTGTCACAACAACTGGCTTTTCGTGACTCTGTAAACAATTCTCCCGCTCTGTTCGTCATCCGGTGCGCCGTTACATTCCGTCCACCCCACTTGAGCGCCTGCCCTCACATCTTCTTCCTCGACCCCGTACCCCACTGCCGCGCCGTACGCTGCTCCCCGACTCCCTCCTCGTCCTCACGCCCGCATCCCGCCCAGGCACACGAGTCGGGTGATTGAGTCGGCGCTTGGCACACCCAATGTGTCGTTGCGGCTGCTCGCTCCGTCGAACCCAACACCTCGTACTCTCCCGCATGCAGATACGCGGCGGTCGCGGGCCTCTGTTTGGCTAGAGCCACTCGACTCAAGCTTGGCTTAGCCTTCAACCATGGTATATTTTTCTCTACAGGCTACTTTCCATGTAATCTGTTGTTACTTGTATAATTTATGCTTTCAAACTGCACGCAAAATGTCTTTGAGAGCTGTATTGAGTATGCAGAACATGAATTTCAGCCTTCAGAGGCTGCGGTGAGTCGAAACAACTCGTTCGACTCAGTAGTCACGTGGCAATGCCGAAATCGCTCAAAAAGGCAAGTCGCGCCTCCCTTTGATCAATTCCGAGATCGACCAGTCTGTCTATCGACATCTCATAGACAGACTGGTCCTCGAGTCTATCCGAGGCCCATCGACCTCAGAGTAGCGCGGTGGTTGTGACAGGTGACGTGGCATTTGGGTAGCGTCAAGGGAGACGGTGCTGAGCGGGGCCGCGATGGGCAGGCGGTATCGAGGTCGGGTCGGTCAGTAGCAAGCAGACTGAGACAGAGACAGAGACAGGAGTGGGATCATTGATTACATTGGTGCATATGACGACATCACTGACACGTTTGATTCATATGACGACATCACTGTCATGCCGATCGGCACATCACCGCCATCACCAGAATCCCGGTGGTCCTGTTATCTCAACTCCCGGATGCACTCGACCCACCATGCCACCGCTGACAGCGTGAGCAACATGAAATTCCCGTATATCCGCGCGGATCAAACTTCTTCTGCCAATGTCAAATGCCTTCCTTCCCCACCATGACGGGCGGCTCTGTCCACCATGGAGAAAGACATCCTAGCACACCAGACACGCCCAAAGCCGACGCAGCCCCGCGACACCAATGCCACCACACCAACAAACATGTGCACACTCCCGTGACAAACAAAGGCAATAAAGGATGGACTATGAGTGCTTGAGTTTCAATGGCCCCTTTGGTGCGCAATAAAGAAAGGACCTTTGTCCTCCGTGCAACACATACTTAAGACGAAAACGCTAGCCACTGCATCCCCCCAACCCACTTCACGCTGATTATCTCCGAAAACCACCAAGCCCAAAAGGCCAAGAGGAAACACCGCGAGTCCTCCCCATCTCACGATCGCAAGCGGCAACACCTCCCACCCCAATCCCACCCCACCGACTTTCCACCGTCCGACGACGACACCGGAAACGATTTGCAGGACTATGAGTCTGAGCCCAAAGAGGAGCGATGCAGCGTAACACCCCCCACCTCCCCCATTGTCCCAACACCGATGAACACCTCCACCACCACCTCCACCACCACCTCCATGATCACCAAAGAACTACCAACCACCCTCCACTTCAAAAAGATGGACATGGCCAACACGGCCAACAAATGTGAGTGTGCCTCATCGATCCCTCGGACAAGCACAACTCACGTGTGACTGGCTAGACCAAGCCCTCCAGGGGGTAACAACCAAGACCAATGGCCAACAGTATACGACCCCCCCTGCTGCGGGCTCCCGCTTCCCCGAGATGATGGAGAAGTTCGGGCGCAACATGACCGACAAGAACATACTCGACTACGAGGCCACGGAGGGAAACAAGGGATGGGTCCGCGTCTACTGCACATCCTACGACCTGAACCCTCGCGAGACCGTTCAACGTCTCAAGCATGTCATACCACGCCTCGTCGACACGCCCACCCTCATGGTCAGCCCGCCCATGGCAGCTGAAGAGCTCAGGGAACGCCTCCCGCCCCCGTGGCACTTCCTCATTTCCTCCATCCCGGCGGAGTCGCTCAAGATGGAGGTGTGGTTGTACCCTTGATGCAATGCGGGCTCATTTGGCCAGAGCCCATAGTGCATTACGGGCGCACCTTGGCCACTCTACAATGGTCTAGTTGGTCAGGTTCCTACCCAGCCGCAGTTTCGAGGTTCACAGTAAGAGTAGCGGCATTTACGGCGGAATATGTAGAGATTTGATTGATTGATGAATTCTGAGTAGTCGGATTTATCGGGTGTTTCGGGTGTTTCGGATCTCACGGCTAATTATGTGATCTCGAAGTTGGGGGTGAACCTCTCCACAGCGGCTGGCATAAAATATATACAAACAACATAGCCACAATCTTAAGAAATTCCAAAGAAAATCGGGGAGCCTCTTTGCTCAAGCTAAATAAAATCATTCAAGCTGTAAAAATGATAGATATGACTCATATGGGCATCCCCGTTTTTTTCTGGCACTCTTCCCTTTGTATTTCAGGTGCTGTGGGCCAGAAGTAGGGAAAAACTGCCCTTTTGCTTGTGGCACACTCAATCTAGGCTTTATTATATTGAGAAAGTCAGCTAGATGCCTTCATATGACCCTTTCACAGACTTTAGGTCACCCCAATGATTTTATTTGGATTGAGGAAAGAGGCTCCCCGATTTTCTTTGGAATTTCTTCCGATTGTGGCTATGTTGTTTGTATATATTTTATGCCAGCCGCTGTGGAGAGGTTCACCCCCAACTTCAAGATCACATATCAGCCGTTAACTCCGAAACTCCCGATAATCCCGATACATCAATTCAGTACATAATCCATCAATCAAGCAAGTACATACCCTGCTGTGAATGCCGCTACTCTTAGTGTGAACCTCGAAACTGCGGCTGGGTAGGAACCTGCTAGTTGGTTATGGTGTCTGTCTTCTGCTCTGGTAATTTGACAGCAGCAGGAGGTTTTGGGTTCAATTCCTGCTGTTAACCTTTGAGTTTTTTTGTGTTTCACCCTATGACCTGTAATGCATTATGGGCACATGCCAGCCGGCCGGCCGAGGTGCGCTCGTATTGCAATACGGGTCCCACCCAAATGTGCCCATAATGCATTCTGGGTGCTGCCACTGGTGCCCTGGAAACGATGCGCACAGCAGACCGTTGCGGCCAACGCTCGTGCTATCTACAAGGCTCTCAAGGACGGCAGCCTCAAGTGGAAGAAGCTCGCGACAGAGGAGGAGGAGGAGGCAGAGGAGCGGCGCTTCAATCGGCTGATCACCAAGGGTTTGGCCCCAGAGGCAAAGGAGCGAAAGGTTAGGAAGGACTTCCGTGGGACGCACAACACGCAGCCTCGGGGTGATGGGCGCCAGCGTCGTGCGAGTGCGGATAGTGATGACGAGGTGGTACCAGGGAGCGGTGGCGAGGAGGACGTTCCGGAGACCGGTGGTGAGGAGGACGTTCCGGAGAGTGGTGACGAGCAGCAGTTTGCAGGCTACAATGGGGATTACTCGGACAATGACATCTCTCGGCGCAAGAAGGCCAAGTCCAAGTCCAAATCCACCGCCACCAAAACGACCAAGGCCACCGCCACCAAAATGACCAAGGTTGCCGCCACCAAAACGACCAAGGCTGCTGCCACCAAAACTGCCAAGGCCGCAGCTTCCAAGTCCACCACCAAAACGACCAAGGCCGCAGCGTCCAAGTCTACCAAGGCCGCTGCCTCCAAGTCCACCGCCAAACCGACTCCAAAGTCCACCGCCTCCAAGCCAAAACCGCCTACCAAACTGTCTGCCAAGACCAAGCCAGCTCCCAAGCCCTTCGTCCCGACAGCGCCTCCTATAAAGTCATTTTTCATTGAAAAATATCTGGCTCAAGTGGTAGGCGGAGACAATCCAGTCAGCGCAAGTGCAGGTCACATGTCAGGTTATTTCGGCTTGACGCAAGTCCAAGACACAAATCACATGATCTCAAGTTGAGACACAAGACAGAGACACAAGTGGCAAGTTGAGACGCAACTCGGAGACGCAGGTCATGTGACTTCCAAGTTAAGTTCTATGAGGAAATTATGTTATAGAGATAATTTGAAATACCAAAACTGGAAATTTCCTCATTTGGCCATGTTTTGGCTGCTGGCCTTTGACATGTTTTGAGATTCTACCACATGGGCAACTGAGATTACAAAGTAGTATCTTTCATTAGTGTAACATCTCATTGATCAAATGAAATTCCAAACACTTTATATCTACCCATTGTTCTCCTCAAAAAGATACAGTAATAGATAGATAACAAGTGGATTCATGATGGGATTCAGAGTTTTCGAGACATTTGAATATCGCCTGATCATGGATTATGTAAGATCGTGGGAACATGTGACCATATCATCACTTGTATCAGAATCTTGGATCAACATCTGATCCAAAATTGAATCACATGACCTCGTCTGGGAGTTGCGTCCTGCATCTGGGAGTTGCGTCTCAACTTGCACTTTTAGGACCTGTGTCCCATGCTTGCCTTGGATGGTGCTACCACATGATAGGCATCTATAACCTGTGTCAGGGTCATATTGCCATGTCTAGTTGACTTCCCTGTCCAGCAAAACCTGGGAACTAAACCTGAAAAGATGCATAAACTTGTGTACCACTACATTGAACTAATGCCTTGCATCTGCACCATTGACACTGTAATTTTCAATGATAAATGCTGTCATAGCCTCCCCCCAAGTACATCTTCAAGAACGGGAAGCATGTATCCAACAGAGCTGCTGTGGACGAGCACGCTAGATGGATGGTGCAGGAGCGAGGGGAGTATGAGAGGCAGATGCGTCGGTGCAAGGGTGGGAACGAGAGTGGGAGCGATGGCGAGAACGACAGCACGAGTGGTGATGACGAGCGCGAGGAGCAGGTGGTGCCGACGAAGCAAGGCCCTCCCACCAAGCGCCGCCACACGGACGAGGAGCCTGAGGAGCAGCCGGCAAAGAAGACAAAGAAGACCACTGACAAGTGTCCGCGGGAGGACTCTGAGGATGAGGGTGAGCAGCCCGTTGCCAAGAAGGTGAAGCTCATCGTGGAGCTGCCGTGCCCGAGACCCGCCTGGAAAGGCGCGCTTCAGGGGAAAAAGGGTGGTCCTCCCGGTCTTTGCCCGCACGAGCTTCCCCAGCTGGGTCCCGAGTCGGAATGAATGCTGGATCTACTGTTATCGTGTATATGCTGTTTTCTTGCTGTAGTGATGTCTATATACTGTACGAAGACTTGTGAATTCACTAATTTTCTTGGACTTCCTTTTTGGGTTAAGATCAAATGATGGATCACTCGGCAACAGCGTCTATTGCAATACAAGGTACTTACTTACACTCTACAAGTCTTCAGGTGAGCTATTGCAACTTTATTGCAGCATTTATTCTGCTATTTATTGCAGCAAGGGGGAAATCGCTACTTCCCTTCCAATTAGAAGGGACACTCACCCCGGTCATCCTCTCTTATTAGAAGGGTTATATAGGTCCCAGAGGTGATGCGCACGATGATGAGTAACTAGATATTTAGGCTGCACTAATCTTTATTTCTTTTTCCTATCCCTTTTGTGCGCTCCCTGAGTAAATGATTTGGGTTTTGAATATGGTGGGTCTCAAGTGATTACCCTGCTCTACATTGGTCGATGTACAGCTACAGCCGTACAGAGCTCTGACTTGACATAGATCACCTGCCAAGGAATGTAGATCACTGTAGTCAGATATAATTCAAGGGCTCAACTACATACACCTATAAACTAGGGGGCAGTAAGCAATATAATACAAGCTGGCAACCCAGGGACACTCCTAGCCTGAGGGATAGGACTGTATCACTGCCAGAGTCAATCTGTCTTATGTCAACATCCATGCATCAGACCGACCTTAGGACTGCATTAATTCATGACTGAGGGGTCCTAAACTAAATTTAGGTCCACTTTTTAGATTATCTTCTCAAGAGTAAAGGGCCTCTAACTGAAAATTGATCTCCAATCAAACCTACTGTCTCTCACACATAGTGTAGCATAGACTTGAGGTACAAGGACTTCAGAGGGTCAGGGACAACCAATGAGTAAGTTAAAATGTCTTCCAGTAAGACTGGATAGCAAAGAGTCATGGAATCACAGGGACTTCCTCTGCACAACAAAGACTGATATATCAGTTTGCCATTGCTTCCCTATGGGCATTTGAGGCTGTCAAATAACATTATTACACCTATAGAGTCCCTTCTAGCATTTCCTGCTGCACAGAGTTGCATGCAATGGGTATATTGGGCAAAACTTCCTTTTTGGGCCACTTGGAGTAGTAGTCCCAATTAGGACTCGACATCAACAGAGTCTGATTAGCCACACATGTAGGTCTATATGAGCAAGTGGGAATGTTTCTTTGCTCAACTAGATCAATCATCATCAATGTAAGGATTGGGGACAGATGTTCACACTGGCAGAGAAAAAAGAATTGAGGGAGGGGAGTTGAACTGCAGACCACAGCAAAAACAGGAGAAAGGGAAATAAACACACATACAAGTAAAGAAGGCAGACATTGACTGGCCTCCCTTGGGGGTCATCTGGACTCAGACTCATCCTTACCAGTTACCACTGAGATGACATGATTGTCTTGCATTTTTGAAATGGAGACATCTGGAGGTACAAGTTGATTGACAGCTCTTATAGCCCATGGGTTTCTCCACAACTTCAGTTGACGTTGATGCCATCAATAATTGATGTATTCACCCGGCAGTATTCAGTTGCCAACTGGGATGACCTGGTCATGCCACATAAAATGCGCTTTTTTGATCTCATCAATTCTTGATCGACTTTGATGAACGGCCGAAAAGCCGGTGGACCTCAGCCGGCCACCAGGGGACTTGTCCACCACCAAGTCAAGTGGACTTGGTGTCCAGTATTTCTCCAGTATTTCTCCGGCCTTTTCTTCGGCCATAGCCCTTTTAACGTTTTTCCTGCTAATTAGCAAGGCACCACATATGTATGGTGCCTTGCCTATTAGCAGGGGTTGTTGGGCCCATTAGGTGGCTCCGAGTGGCCTGGGAGGGATTAGTATATCATCGTCATCCAACACGACAAAGCCAGGGAGTACCAAGGAAAGATGAGAGGCTATACCTGGGGGAGGGAGAGGTGGTAAGGGAGGCAGAATATGGCGGGTATGAACAGCAGGCCGTTGGAGTGCCTTCAAGGATGACTCGCCAGCATTTTCTTTGGACATTGCGGTCACTTGTAGGTGCGGGCGCCAACTCTCCCCAATCAATATACACTGAATAAGCGCTCAATAAAGTCGTAAGCCCGATCTTACCGTGCAGTCAGTATGTAGCAGTGGACTGTGGCGAAGTACAGCTCATGATTCAGGGTTAAATTGCTGTCTGATGCGCGTGAATGAATTCTCTCTGTCACGCATCATGTGTTGTTGTATTATAAAAATGTTGGTTATGAAAATGGCCAGAACATGTATTTCGCACTTGTGGAGATAACGGCAACATCAGGATCGCAAGCAGGATCAGCTATGCAATGATGGCACCTGTCATGATTTCTATCATATTGCTGGCACTATGGTTCAGAGGCAACAATTTGAGTCAACAATGCAAATTCGAATATAATGTGCAGAGGTCACTGGTTCAACTCTTGGTGTGGCCACTTTTTGAATATTACAATGATGCTCCGGATTAATCAGGATCACCCTCCGGATCAACCAGGATCACATTTCGGATCAGACGTGATCGCTTTCGGCGATGCAGCACAAGATATTCAAATATTTGACATGCATTATCCCGAGGCTGTGTTTGTGTCTTATCAAATCAGGATGACATCGGAGCGGATGGATGATGAATCAGACAAGTTGATGGCCGAGTTCCCACGGTCTTCGACCAACCAGAAGTGCGCCAGAGGCTTATGCGTACCTGCCGGACGACTAATATTTGATTACATGCGGAACCTTGTAGAAGCTTCCAGAATGCCAGAGGCTTATGCGTACATGCCGGGATGACTCATACGATTACATAGCACATATGGAAAAGGTATATAAGGCCAGTGTATCTACCTGTAGTCAGTACCCTTCCTACTGAATCCCCCCAAGTTCCCCCACTTTCCTCCCAGACTACTACCCCCACTGTACTACCTTACCACCAATAATCACTAATTTGCACGCTTGCATCCGCTTGTCACGTGAAACGTTCACTGCTGCCGATCATTTGATCTCCTCATAACAATCCACAACCGGTCTCACCCACCATCCCCGAACTCATAGTTGGTTTGGTCTGATTTTAATTAATCCCACCTGCCTACTAGGAATCGATTTATTCTGCCGACAGCGTGAGGGACGCAGAGGCAGTCTTATTACGAGAACTTACTTGCTAAATTCTCGTGATTTTAAAATTCGGTCAGGCCAGAAGTTGGGCAACTTTTTAACATCATTACAACTTTTGATTGTGGCGGCTGTGCATTTCCTTTTTGCGGCTACAATCACTGATGTTGACAGCTGCCATCAGCAGATTTTTCTTTTCTCTCCAGCATCAGGAAAAATTCCGATGAAGACATAGCTCTATGTATGCAACATACTTGGTGTAGTGCCATCGTCTTCCCCCTAAAATATTGCACACTGTAGTCCTGTGCCACAGGTTTGTAGTGCAACATAGTTTCATAGTTCTGTAGACAGGTAGTCAATGTAGTACTATGATGCACTCCAATGATGACTGGGGGAGCTACATTGCAGGTCTCAAAACGGGGGCAAAAGTCAAAAGGATTCACTCACCACTTGCACTTAGTGGTTGCTTCACAACCTTCTTGCTTCACTAACTGCTTGATTCATTTCTGGGTGGGCAAGTAATCTCAAGATTATTTAATTGCAGCTGGTGGGACTCAAACGAGAGACCGCTACTAAGTGGAAGAAGATATCATAGTGAGGCAATAACAACTAAGCTACGCAAGCATGTGTGAAGCTAGGAATCAATGCAGCCAGTATGGGGTTTGACAACTTTTGGTGGTTCTTGGTCAAATTGGCTAAGTCATTCACTGAGACTGCAGTCAGTCCATACTTGTGCTGTATTTCAAAACCATTAATTACTTGGGAACAGTTCTGCAGGTTAAAATCAAAGATGCCGACATCGGATCATTGATGATGTCATCGGAGCATTAATGCCGACCTCCGGATCAGTTGACATCAATGTGCCGAAACCCTTCAATCCAGTCTGAGTCCCACTGAACTCATTACACATTTTGTTCCAGAGCAGTTGTTGCTGATGTTGGTGATATATGTAGCTCTTCTCAATATATAGAGTATGTAGCCCCCAGTAATTGATGCTCTGTGCAACATTGCATGGCACTGAAAGTACAGAGAGCAATATTTCACTACAGAGCTAGCCCTTTGAGCTACTGTGCCTGCATAGACTACAGAGTTGAAACTCGATGCAATATTGAACTATGACGGGCATCATAGACTTGGCTGGCAGCAATTTTTCTGGTGATTTTTCCTGATGAGAGCATCCAATTTCCGCCAGAATGACCTGAGATTTTGCGAGTAAACTTTTAGTAAGGTAGCGGCAATACATATGCTGTTGCCCCACGTGATCTCTTGTGACTTTTCCCTTTTTGGGAATGAAATGGAAAGAATACGCATTTCCCGTACTCAGAGCATGAAATCGAAAATTTGGCCACAACAGTTCTGTGGGGATCGGTCCCAGATTGCCATTCCCGGTATTATTTCCCCCAAAAGTCCAAAATCAAGGGACTAGTTCCCGAAATGAGGGATCCACAGGGCCAAAAAGCAAAGTTTCTTCGACTGCTGGGCCCTAAAAAATTTCAATCCGCCCCCCGTCAGGTCTCCTACATGCCTCCGTCGAAAAAGTTCCTCCGGGACAGAGTGAACCGTCTCAATGGCCTCTTGGCGTCGCCGAAGAGAGCCATCAAACGCGGAGTTACCGCATTGAGCCCTGTCAAGAGCCCGGAAAAGCGGGCCGAGAAGGAATTATATTTTCCCTCCAATCATGCAGCGCATGCCGGCAAATTCAAGGGAATGGAGGTCATTCTCGAGGAACGACGGAAGAAGGGGGATTTAGGGACTATGTCTGAGCAGGAACTCCACAAGAAGAAGGCCGAATGCAAGTCGGGTTTCAAATGTGACAACATCCACTCCACCACCTGCTGTATGCGGCGCATGCTCTTCAACCAACCTGATTTCGAGTCAGTCAAGTCCTGCCTTGAGGACGCTTGCGCTCGACAAAATGTTACGGTCTTGTTTTTGCCGAAATTCCATTGCGAACTCAACCCCATCGAGATGGTCTGGGGTTACGCCAAACGGATTTACCGGTTAAATCCCGAGTCATCGCGGGAAGATGTGCTCGAAAAGAACACGCTTGGCGCTCTCGATGATGTCCCACTCGAGTCCATGCGCCGGTTTGTTATTCGCGCCCACAGATTTGCCGACGCGTATCGCCAAGGGTTGGATGGTGCGCAAGCTGCCTGGGCCGCGAGAAAGTATAAGGGGCATCGCACACTGCCTCCAGAGTTCAAAAAAGAGATGATATCCGCTGGGATACTACGAGGAGGGAATCAAAATGCGGGTCTGTAATGTAATCTCACAGTAATTTAGGAACTAGTCCTCCAAATGTGCTCCAAAATTCGGGTAAAAAATTGACAATCAGCTCAAGGTCTATCTACACAGGATTGCTGAAGCCGATTTGCCATAATGTACTCAGGTGTCCGCAGATTCACTCTCGAATCCCCATCCGTCCCAAATAGGCATTGTGACAATCACATCACGTGGGGCAACAGCATATGTATTGCCGCTACCTTAACTGGACTTGAGTTTTGTTACCTGAGATTAAGGTCTCATTTCCAATATTGAATATGATATCACTGATTTACTTGTGGTTTGTGATGAGCTCATTCTAAGTTCACCGGAGACTCTGGGCCTCTGGCTTGTGGGCATGCTTGAAGAAGGGCATGAACTACTGCTAAAAGCACCTTCAAGAAAAATTACAAAAAATCTTTGCAGTCGAAATGAGGAAATTCTGTGATCACTGATGGGTGTTCATTTTCATCAACACTGATTTCCTGTGTCCTCACTGAGATTTCCTCCCAACTGTACAGTACTGGAGCACACTGAAGACAAAATCTCGGCCTGGACATGTGCAAAGAGCCCACATTTTCCTTGAAACCCTGGATGCTGGAACACCTGGGCAACAAGTACATCCCATCCACAGGATTTCTGGACCCTGGTCTGTTGAGTGCTTAGCTATTTCACCACAGTCCTATTACACATCTATCACTAACACTTTCTGTTGGAGTGTCTCAGTGGGTCAAATGGCAGCTGAATCGCAGGCAACAGAGATTTGAACCGATTCCATTAGGCTTGGCAGTGTAAGGTAAAATCAAGGGGTAGAAGGGTTCTACATATTATCGTGAGTGTTCCCATGTTGTCATGATATGACCCTGGCCACAACCCGACAGGACATAACTCGATCAACCATCAACCATCTGGCTATGATCCGTCATCACTCACCAACCTATTGGCCGGGTCTTACTTCTACTCCTAATTGGCGCTCCACTTTCCCCTGCTCCTGCCCCCTACATGTCTCGATCATCCCTGCCTCCTAGCCCCTTCCCCTGGTACCTAATTCGATCATGTATTATATATACCCGTCTACAGTCTCAGTACTGTAGACGAATCTAGTCTATTCTCCCTACGGCTTGCTCTACCTCTTGAGTCTTGTCCTCTACTCTTCGCTCGGTCGCCTTGTTCATTGCCGACTAGAACCTGACTTAGCCCTAGGTGCTGACACATGTAGTCAAAAGCCATTTTTTCTTAAAGGTTTTGGCTTGCAGACAGGATGAATAGCTGGGAACAGAGGCATCACAAGAGTCACGTTACAGGGAGCCGGGTTCTCTACACAGCCACTTGGCTACATCATTGATCAGTGACTTGCAGTCTCTCAACCACGAGTTGCAGGTAGGGCTCTGACCCGACTGTCAAAATGACGGGTCAACGAGCCCACGACGGGTGCCGGCCCGGCTGTACAGCCCTCTGAAGCCACAATTTTGACGGCCGGTGTCATGAAACCAGCGCTTGCCGACTGATCCGCTGATGCGCCATCACCGCCATCACCGCCATCAGTTACGGATCCGAAGATCTGTCATTATCAACAAACGTACACTCGGTCCACGCACGACAAGTTCCTCGAGAGGGATGTCGCCCGCCCGGGTAAGGAGGACAGCTCGAGAGCTGTCACTCGAACGATAGGACAACAGTACTTGTCCAGCGCGGGAAGGGTTACTAGGACAGAACCCGACGCGCCGTGTTAGAACCCGACGCGCCGTGTTAGAACCCGACGAGGGGTTCAAACATAGTCACACAACATCCTCGGCATGATCCAGTGATCATGCCAAGGAGGGGTAACCTATAGGGTTACAGGAGACGCTCCACTTAACTCTATTAAGAGAGGAGCTGTGTAGGGGTAATTAAGGGTCAGGGACCGATCGTACAGGAGAACGCTCCTGAGGGATTTAGTATTTATACTTGGGTAGAATCTCATGTACAGTAGATTCTACCTCGTCTAATCTCCAGCGCTACTTTGGCTTACGGGTTACGTTCTCTTCCCTCACGGACACAACCCGACTCACCTATTCGCCGAGACTCAACTCGTCTCGTTGTGCTCGACTCATCTCCTCTCGACGTTCTCGAGCTCGCCGACCTTCTCGTCGTACCCGGCCGTGTCACCCACGCCGTTCCGCGTCTGATCCGATCACCCGGCAAGCCGGCCTAGACGCTGTCGTTGACAGCCGGGTCCGGGTCCGGTTCCTTGGCTGACGGGGTACCCGTTCCCGGCCGTTGACGGGCCATGACGGGTGGTGATGGGTCCTCGGCTAATTACCCATGCCGAGCTGCCATCATCACTTGATGCTCCAGGGGTAGCGCACCTGGGTCATCGGCAATCTTCCCGATGGCTGACTACTGCGCTTCTGGAGGCTTCCCAAGTACCAATCCGTAATTTTGACTTCGGCATCACGTTCACATCAATCTGATGATCAATTTAGCTGGAGGCACGGGCTGTCACCGCTCTAACCCATCATGATGGCCGTGACGGGTCTGACAGGTACCGCCCGGCCGTTTTGAGGCCTCGCAACATGGTCTGACGGCCGGGTGGGGCCCGTCCGACCTCCCATGACGGCTGTCAGAGCAATGGCCGGGTCGGAGCCCTAGTTGCAGGACTTTGTGTTTGATTTGAATGGTTGAGCAATTATTTATGTTTCATACTTTTAACCCAACCAAGTTCTCGTATATACCGTGCTTGCAACGGCCCGGACCCCCAAGTGAGCCAAAGTATCACAGGACTCACAGGACGCGAAGGAGAGAAGAGTGGTAACCGATCGGTTGCCAGTGAATCGGGTTGAACTTGAGTTACTTGACACCGGAAGGTTGAATAGGGTTGATTGTTGAAGGGATGGAGTTTGAAAATGACTAGTGTAGGACCGTTCCGGGTCCTCTGTGCGCCCGAAGTCAGCCACGGTGGGTGGTGAGCTCCTGCACTGACATGTCATGGTTTGGGACAACTTGAAGATCAGTTTGCCAACTGGACGGCGGTCATGTGCCATCTTATTTGATCTTGTGGATGCGCTGAAGGCCTCAGATGAATCATCTCAATGAATTTCGCCCCGTCTATCCAGATACAATCATACAATCTATGCCTATTTTCTTGGTTTTCTATTTCACAAGTGAAGTTCTCGTAATCTGTCAAGATTTGATTCCTGTTGGGAGCTACTGTCACTGGGAACTTCATTCTGGACCACCCACACTGCTCTCTGAAGCTGATATAGCACTTTGAGTGTGTCTTACCTGCAAATAGCTTGCAACCAACCACTTCAAATGAGTATTCAGACTTGCTGAATCTGAATAGTTGCCACTCACGAATATTGGCGAATTCTGGTTACTAATCCACAAATATTTGCCATCAATATTCATGCGAATGCGAATATTAGTTTTCAAAGTTTGGCAAATATTCATATTTGCAAATATGTATTCGTGCTACACACTACTTGTCAGCAGCATCGACTGCAGCCCCATGTTCCATGAGGAGCTTTGCAATGTCAAGCTTGCCATTCTGGCAGGCATTGTGCAGCGGAGTCTCAGCATCCTTGTCAGCAGCATCGACTGGGGCCCCATGTTCCATGAGGAGCTTTGCAATGTCAAGCTTGCCGTTCTGGCAGGCCTTGTGCAGCGGAGTCTGGCCATGGTTGTCAGCAGCATCGACTGCGGCCCCATGTTCCATGAGGAGCTTTGCAAAGTCAAGCTTGCCATTCCAGGAGGCCTTGTGCAGTGGAGTATAGCCATGGTTGTCAGCAGCATCGACTGCGGCCCCATGTTCCATGAGGAGCTTTGCAAAGTCAAGCTTGCCATTCCAGGAGGCCTTGTGCAGTGGAGTATAGCCATGCTTATCAGCAGCATCGACTGCAGCCTCATGTTCCATGAGGAGCTTTGCAATGTCAAGCTCGCCATTCCAGGAGGCATTGTGCAGCGGAGTCTGGCCATACTTGTCAGCAGCATTGACTGCGGCCCCATGTTCCATGAGGAGCTTTGCAATGTCAAGGTGGCCATTTGAGGAGGCATTGTGCAGTGGAGTATAGCCATGCTTGTCAGCAGCATCGACTGCGGCCCCATGTTCCATGAGGAGCTTTGCAACATCAAGCTTGACATTCCGGCAGGCCTTGTGCAGTGGAGTCTGGCCATACTTGTCAGCAGCATCGACTGTGGCCCCATGTTCCATGAGGAGCTTTGCAATGCCAAGCTCGCCATTCCAGGAGGCCTTGTGCAGCGGAGTCTCAGCATCCTTGTCAGCAGCATCGACTGTGGCCCCATGTTCTATGAGGAGCTTTGCAACATCAAGCTTGCCATTCCAGGAGGCATTGTGCAGTGGAGTATAGCCATGCTTGTCAGCAGCATCGACTGCGGCCCCATGTTCCATGAGGAGCTTTGCAACATCAAGCTTGACATTCCGGCAGGCCTTGTGCAGTGGAGTCTGGCCATACTTGTCAGCAGCATTGACTGCGGCCCCATGTTCCATGAGGAGCTTTGCAATGCCAAGCTCGCCATTCCAGGAGGCCTTATGCAGCGGAGTCTCAGCATCCTTGTCAGCAGCATCGACTGTGGCCCCATGTTCCATGAGGAGCTTTGCAATGTCAAGCTCACCATTCCGGCAGGCATTGTGCAGCGGAGTCTCAGCATCCTTGTCAGCAGCATCGACTGTGGCCCCATGTTCCATGAGGAGCTTTGCAATGTCAAGCTTGCCATTCTGGCAGGCATTGTGCAGCGGAGTCTCACCATCCTTGTCAGCAGCATCGACTGTGGCCCCATATTCCATGAGGAGCTTTGCAATGTCAAGCTTGCCATTCCCGCAGGCCTTGTGCAGCAGAGTCTCGCCATCCTTGTCAGCAGCATCAACTGCGGCCCCATGTTTCGTGAGGAGCTTTACAATGTCAAGCTTGCCTTTCAAGGAGGCCTTGTGCAGCGGAGTCTTGCCATCATTGTCAGCAGTATTGACTGTGGCCCCATGTTCCATGAGGAGCTTTGCAACATTAAGCTTGCCGTTCTGGCAGGCCTTGTGCAGCGGAGTCTCGCCGTAGTCGTCAGCAGCATCGACTGCGGCCCCATGTTCCATGAGGAGTTTTGCAATGTCAAGCTTGCCATTCCAGGAGGCATTGTGCAGCGGAGTCTCAGCATCCTTGTCAGCAGCATTGACTGCGGCCCCATGTTCCGTGAGGAGCTTTGCAATGTCAAGCTTGCCACTCCAGGAGGCATTGTGCAGCGGAGTCTGGCCATACTTGTCAGCATCATGGACTGCTGCCTTCCTCTCATTGAGCAAAGACAACACCCCTCTTTGAAAACCCATTCTTGCACACATAGAGATAGCTGGTACAGCTGGGATATTCTGCAACCAACACAATGTTCTGTACTGGCTGCTCTTATCATCGAGCAGATGCATTGTTGATGGCAGTAGCTGCCCCTGGTGTGTGTCATCACAGTACTGCAAGTGATTGAACCAGTTTTCAGCAGCATATACTGCCAGTGGGTACTCCCCCTGGATATTAGACTGCCTGATATGATTTTTCTCTGAAAACACAAGGAGATAACGGACACAAGTTTGTGCAATGAACCTCTGTGAGATACTCTCACTGAGATCAAAAATGGGTGCATGCTCTTGATGAAATTCTTTGGAAAGGACATAGTCTCGCACCGATGAGTGTGCAAAACTGATTGATCTGTTCCATGATTCCTGGTTGTTAATGACAATGAGCCCATCAAGCAACTTGAAAATCCGCAAATTTCCTGGGCGCCTGCCTGGCCAATGGATTGATGCATCCAGGTTGAAGAAGTCAAAAGTAGGCTGGTCCAAACGAAAAGCAATAGCATCTGCAAGCTCCTCTGGTGATAGCTCTCTTGCTGAAAACACAAGCCACCGTAATATTGCTTGAATGAAAACTGATGGAAATTTGGGCTCTGCCTTTGCACGGTTAAGGAAACGGCTGTAGATGCTGAACAGGTCACGTGGGAGGACAGCAAGGACCTCATCCCATTCCTCCTCCCAGTGACAATGACCTAGCTCCGTAATGAAGCAAGCAGCCATGCGGAACCTAGTCATTCCATTAGCTTGGGCCACAAAGTTGAATTTAACATACATTCCATTGCTTTGCACCACAATCTGCTCTGTGACTGCATTCGCATGTTCACCAACCTCAGACATTGCCAAAATCTTGCTGTAGACAAAGGATCTTATGTCCTCATCCAAGATTGATGCATGCAACTGTATCAAAGGAATGCCCTTGAAGCCTGTCTGAAATTCCTGGCGATGTTGACTTGTGAACAGCAAGTGTGGGCATTTTTCGGGAGATCCACATAGTCTGTTCACAAATGCAACAAGCCCTGTCCAATCATTCTTGTGGCATTCATCCAGTCCATCCAGAACGATGTATGGCTGTCCCAGTTCCACATCCAAATCATCAAGCACTTTTTGGAGATCTTCCCGCAGTGGCTGTATGGATCCATTTCCAAGGCTTCTATGAAGATGGGAAAGACAATCATGTGCAGTGTCTGACTTCCCAGCAAGCTGCCAGACAATGGAGCACAACATGATGTCCAGGCTCTGTCTGTTTGGAATCCTGAAGTCAAAAAAGAAATATGAGACCGTATTGCCAGCCTCAATAAGGTCTCGAATGATTGTTGAGCTGTTCATGTCAGTGGAGATAGTGGAGTGAAATAAATGAAGTACCTGAGTACACTTTTCCCTGTTCCAGCTGAGAATGGATCAGATATGAAATGGACTAAAATAGGGCCAACATACAAACTCCCTGGATCCACAAGCTGCCAGGTCTCTTTTTCCAAATCTTGAACTTATCATGCTTAAGCAGCCAAGTCCCGGTATCTTTATGGTGATACCCTTGTACATCAGACTTTTAACAAATTGCTTGCGGCGCTAAACAAGCCCGAACAAGCCCGAAAAAGGCCAAACAAGCTCGCAAGCTTACAAGGTTACAAGTTTATGTCTAAAATGCCACAAGCTGTAACATAATTGCTCATACAAGTTGACAAGCCCACAAGTTGACTAAAAACGAATCTAATGTATTTCGAAAATGCTATTTTAGAGGTAGATTTGGAGCGTTGATTCAGAGCGAGTCGACAGTGGTTTTTTGTGAGTAGGGTGAATGCGGGGACTGAAAATTGAGAAATCCTGGATTGAAGAGTCAAAAACAGGTAAGCGTGGTCAATTGACACTTACGGTTATTGTTTTCCCCGCTCCTCCTGCTCGCACTGCTCCTGCTCTTGCTCCTGCCCAGGCTCCCCGTCGTCCTGGTCCTCCTCTCCGTCCTCCTCTTGCCCATGCCCATGTCCGTCGTTCTCCGTCTCCGCTGCGTCTTCCCCCTCCTCCTCCTCCTCTTCGTCTTCATCTTCGGGTGCGGGGCTGCTGCTCGGCACATACATATTTTCACGTAAGCCATCCAGTGATCCCGTCTCCTGCTTGACTGGTGCACTGGCAATGTGCTCGATAACCTTCTGGCCAGCTGCATGGAGGATGCTCTCCCACCGGGAACGCTTGAAATTCTTGGTTGAGCTGATCCACCCCGCCACAGCGGTTCCATAGTGTTCCCAGGAGAACGAGGGAGGCTTGGCGCGTTCTCCCGTAAGGTGGGCCTTGTAACCGCGCTCGATCTGGGAGTTTGTGTCAGTAGCCACGTCGGCGCAACACCATACATCACGTACCGCGGTGGCGACCAAAGCCAGGGCACCAATGGGAAGGCCAGAGAAATCGAAGACATCTCCTTCGGGGGTTTCGGTGACGATGATGCGGAAGTGCTGAGTCCCGATAAACCAGGCAAGAGTCTTGATGATCGGCGCCGATTCGAGGAACCCTCGGGGTTTCTAGATCTGGCATTTAGCACATGAATCGGTGTGGAGCATGTCACGCACTATGTACCCCGGGTCCTTTGGGCTGAGGTGCTCGGGGGTAGGGACTTTATGAAAGGCAGGGCCATTGTGGCGCAGAGCGTACTCGGCATCGGCCTTGATCGTCTGGGATTTACGGAGCCGGGACGGAGGGTTCTTGGTAATCTTGTGGTACTTGTCGTGCCGGAACAACTGGTCCACGATGTTGAGTCCGTACTTGCCAATATGACTGCGTTCCTCTCCTAGACGACTGACAGCCTAAGCAATTCAGTAGCGTTAGCGATGTTAACCACCATTCAATGCGCACCCACACACCTTTGAGCAGATCACATCCCCCCACTCAAGCTGCAGGGTATTTCCAGGGTACTTGGCGTCCAGTACCGCCTGCAGGAGCTCGACCGTTTCCTTGCCCGGGTTCTGTGGATCATCCCCGACCAATCCGATCAACATCGGGTCCTCACTGGTATAGAGAGCGTTGTACGCAGCGGGGAGGAACACACTGGCCCATGATTTTGCCACCAGCTCGGGCAGCGCGTTCTTCTTCTTGGCAGGGGCTGGCGTCAACGAGCTTTCAGACGACTCGGTCTTGAGGGTAGACTGGCTAGAAGCGACGCCGAGCGCAGGCAACTTGGAGAGAGTTGGCGTCTTGGGGGTGCGTGCTTTGCGAGGCTTGGGCTTCGTCTCAGGCTGCTTGCTGGGCGTTTCTTCCGTGTCGGAGCTGATAATGGCCACGAGCTGCGTGCGGCTGAGTGAGAATCCAATGAAGCCTAGCTGGGAAAGTAGGGCTCACGGTGTTCTTACGGGCCTTTTTGGAAGTGTTGTCGGGACGCGTGCCTTGCGCATGCTCATCAGTGAGACCACCCATGGCAGGGGTATCCTCTGGGGCGTCTTGCTCATGATTCACCTGGGCGGTCTTCTTGGCTTTCCAATCTGTCGAAATTCCGGCGCCGTTGGATACTGCAGCTGCGTTCCTGCGAGAAGGAGGTGGGCGTCAAAGACAGGGAGAAGATCAGGTTACGTACTTATCTTGCAACGCTTTCTTTGCAGCCAACGCCTCCTTCTTTTGATTCATCAACTCCTCAATTTCAGCTCGGGTGGAACCCTTCTCAGCCTTCTTCTTCCTCTTCTGAGGGTTGGCCTTGGGTGGCTGCCACGTGAATTTCATCAGTCTACGGCCTTTCAACAAGTACGACTTTGAAACTCACCACTGGTGTGACCTCGACCTCAGAATGGTATGTCTCGTCGCCTTCTATGCGGTCGAAGTCGTCTTGGGTGATATGCAAGACAGTTGAGTCGTCTTCGTCGCAGTCCATGGCGTCCTCAGATGCTGTCAACTCAGACAACTCGTTGTCGTCGATGTGGTTGATGGCGTCCTCCCGTGCAGCCGCAAGAGCCGCATCCTGCTGGGCATTGAGAGACGCCAGAAGTTCCATGGCCTCCTTGCGCTTCCGAGCCAGCTCAGCCAGCTCCGCATCTCTTTCGGCGCGCTCCGCAGCGATGGTGCCATCGGGACGCTTGGGACGGACGGCATGAAGTTCTGTGGGGTCCATGCGGGTCGAGTTCTGCCCGCGACCCTTGCGTGCAGGGATATCTCGAGGCGGGAGCGCACTCTTCGTTTTTTTGGCTGCAGGCGTGTTGTCCTCGAAGTCGGAGCTTTGGTCGGCGGGACGCTTGCTGGCGGGCGTCTTGCGTGCTGTGCCTGTGCCGCGTCCACTCCCGCCACGGCCACGAGTTTTTGGGGTGCCTCGAGGAGCCATTCAAGAAGTTGAGAGGAAGAGAGAGACTTGAAATTTTCAGTTTGGCAAGTCGTAGTATTACGTGTCTTTCCGTTTCCACCCTTTTCTAAGTCCCTCCTCTGCTCTAGTCATGGTCCACGGCGTGGCCTTTACTTGCCCTCTATGCCAGAAAAATTGTACCTCTGCAAGCGGCCTGACTCGTCACCGGAATGCTCAGCATCGCGAATTCACGCCAGCCTCGGAGGGAGAAGACGACAATACTTTCCGCCGTACCTCTCACCCTCTTCTGAATGGTGAGGGCACTTCTTTTACAGTCACCTCTCGTCACTAATGCACTTTTACAGCCCGCCCATGCAATGCTGAGGGACAATATCTTCCTGCTTTCGCTGGGCCCGCTCCGCCTTGCCCACTCCCAGCTGACGGGCAGGACCCTCAAGCGTGGGCACCCTTTGGGTCTCGTGCGGAGTTTGACTTCGCCCAATTCCACTTTGTCGAGCTCCAGACGTCGGAAAGTCAGATTGACAAGGCTCTGGACATCTGGGCAGCTTCAGTCACGGAATTCGGCGGTCACGCACCCTGGAAGAATGCCAAGGAACTTTATGCCGTTATCGACAGCATTCAGACCGGTAGCTTACCCTGGCGCACGTACGAAATCCAATACAACGGTGATGTACCCCCAGGAACGCCTCCCAAGTGGATGACACGCAAGTACGAGGTCTGCGTTCGGAACCTGCGGGACGTACTTCACCACCAACTTGAGACCAAGACCTTTGCCAACGATATCGACATGATCGCGTACCGACAATTCAATCACCAGGGCCACCGCGTTTGGTCGAATCTCATGTCCGGCGATTGGGCGTGGCAACAATCGGTATGCATGGCTTTTGTGTTTCTACACATACTGACACCGCGGTAGGACATTATCGCAGCGAATCCAGCTAATCACGGCTGCACCTTTGTCCCGGTTGTCGCTGGGAGTGATAAGACGACCGTCTCTGTCGCTACCGGCCATCAAGAATACCATCCAGTATACGCCTCACCAGGAAATCTGACAGGGCCCGCACGTCGCGCGCACGGCAATGGGGTTCTTCCTGTCGCGTTCCTTGCGATACCCAAAAGTCAGTCTCGCCGATATCATCCTCTTCGATTACTCATGGAATTGATACAGCAAGCAAAAAGCATCGTCGCAGCACCGCCTACCAGAAGTTCTGCCGTCAAATGTATCATGCCAGCCTCGCCTTAATCTACAAGCCACTGAAGCAATATATGGAGACACCGGACATTGTCCGATGCCCTGACGGCCACCTCCGGCGTGTTATATACGGCATTGGCCCATACATCGCAGACTACCCCGAGCAGGTGTGGCTCGCTGGTATTGTGCAGAACTGGTGTCCGAAGTACGTTGACGATCTCGTTTCCATCTTGTATTCTCATGGAAGTACCAGGTGCGACGCTCCCCCGGATCGGCTTGACGAGCAAGGGGCACGAATGCGCACCCGGGTCAAGGATAATGTGCTGATATCTTGCTTTGACCCCGGTATTCTATGGGATGATTTTGGGATACGCTCCGATATTGTGGTAAGTTGTTTACATCATTTAGTGGCTCGAGACTGACAAACTCCTCCAGCCATTCACCAACGGATTCCCGCGCGCTGATATCCACGAGCTGCTTTCCTCCGACCTCCTGCATCAAGTCATCAAAGGGACCTTCAAGGATCACCTGGTTTCTTGGATCAATGAATACTTGCTGCAAGAGCACGGCCAGAAGCGCGCAAATGAGATTATTCACGACATTGACCGCAGGTACATCATCAATGCCATGCCCCGATGGATACTGACATGGAGTAGAATTGCCGCAGTCCCCGAGTTCCCTGGTTTGCGGCGGTTCCCAGATGGTCGCGACTTCAATCAGTGGACGGGAGACGATTCAAAAGCACTCATGAAGGTATGTGGTGTACTAGCCTATCTCACTTTCCCTGACTCTCACGCAGGTCTATCTCGCTGCGGTTGCAGGATACATCCCTTCAAGGATGGTGAAATCACTCGCCACGTTCATGGATTTCTGCTATCTAGTCCGCCGTAACGCCATCGCAGCCCCGGATATTGTGCGGGTCACCGGGAAGCTCTCAGATTTCCACGTGTACCGCTCCATCTTCGTCGAGCTCGGCGTTCGAGAAGACATTTCCCTCCCTCGGCAACACTCCCTGCTTCACTACGAGTCTTCCATCCGGCTCTTTGGGTCTCCGAATGGCCTGTGCTCCTCGATAACGGAGTCGAAGCACATCAAGGCTGTCAAGGAGCCATGGCGTCGGTCCAATCGGTATAACGCGCTCAAGCAGATGCTTGTCACGTTGACCCGGCTCGACAAGCTCGCGTCCCTCAAATCTTTGCTCACCACACGCGGAATGATGACTGGCACGACCTCTTCATACACGACCAGTGTCTTCACGGGCCAACAACCCCATGTGGATGTAGTGGCGGCTGCGGCGGCTCTTTTAGATGATGAACACGACGACGATGGCACTGTACATGGCCCTAAAAGCCTGTCGGACATCGAATTAGCCCCAACACCACGTATGTCATGCACCCTTGCCTAACATACCTGGTATTGACTCACTCCGCTTTCAGAACGTGGATATCCCAAAACACTGGCTGCGCTTGCCCTCCACATTCAGCAACCCCGCTTTCCCGAACTATTCCGTCGGTTTCTACACGAGATGCTGCATGGCCCACCAGACGAGAATGAGCCTCCCATTCCCCTGGACGCCTGTCCCATCTTTGTTAGCCGTATCACCGTCCACCACTCCGCAATTGCTCGATTCTACGCTCCGAGCGACATTGGGGGCGCGGGAGGGATGTATCGGGAGCGCATTCGTTCCCTCCCCTCTTGGCATGGATATGCTCGTCGTGACACAGTGCTGGTCGATGTCGGAGCACCGTCGATGGTGGGGCTCGTCATTGGCCGTGTGCAGCTTTTCTTTTCCTTCACATTTGCCGACAAACTCTATGAATGTGCGCTGCTCAATTGGCTCGTTCCTGTGGATGACAAACCCTATCCGGACACGGGTATGTGGGTTGTGGGGCTGGAGTGGGATGCGGCAGGTGTGCCCACATTGGAGATGATCGAGGTCGGCGCCATCGCACGGGGTGCACATCTTCTTCCAGTGTATGGGGTGAATCCTCTCCCCGAGGATTTTCACTTTTCTGACTCTTTGGACGCATTCAATACTTACTTCGTCAATCCGTACGCTGACCATCACATGCATGAATTCCTCCCAAATACATAGAATAGGTGTATTTTTATATGATAGATTGTATTTGAAGCTTGCGACCTTGTGAGCTTGTGTCGGTGTTTCAGACTGATCACAAGCTTGCAAGGGCAAACAAGCCACAAGGAAATTTGTGATTTTGCTGATGTAGGTCACACTGTCTGTCTTGCGTATCCAGAGGATTTCCCAACCACTTGAACAAATCTTCATCTGATCTACACCAAAGATGAGCCACAAGAGCTATGCCAAGAGAAAATGTGACAAACCCTTGGATACTGTCATGACGTGATGAATGAACTTGGCAACGTGGTTGTCAAAAAGCATACATTTTGACATTGGGGCTTCCTCCAGCACCACCAATGCCCCCAATTTCATACCCTGGCCCACCTGGCCCTCCTGGGCCACCTGTAGCCACGGATCATGATTTATTCAGGATCCCACCCTGAGATTTTGATTTCACACACCATTGACAATCACATTCCCACTTCTTCTGACTCGTTGGTTGTTAGACATCATGAAACTGAGCTGCAGACTCTTGTTAGTGAATAGAGTGGAATAAACCAAGAGAGCAGCTCACTGCAAGCAGATGACTGGATCGGATAAGGTGGTGGTAGGAAGCAAGATGTCAGCATGCAGGGACAAACATGTACAAGCCCTCCCAGACAACAGCATGGACAAACTTTCTCATTCCAATTTTACATGGTCGTTACAAGTTACAATATATATTCCTGCATAGCAGATGAATGAGCACGAGCTGCGACACAACGTTCTGGTGCCTTCGGACATCATGTAACAAAGGGGTGCCTTCCACCAAGGAGGACAAGAGTGCAAAGTTGTCTCAGACACACCACGTCGCCGGGACCCGCAAGAAACATCATCAGCGCAAACCCAAGCTTAAAATACACCCCTGGATGGATGATCTGGGCAACGCGGTGGGTAATCTGCACGAACCTTGAGCAAAACCCAAGGGAAGACGGAGGAATAACGCACATAAAGCCCGCCCTCTCCCTCGTCCGGCGTTTCTCCGCTTCTCATTCACTCATTTCCCATCCCGATCGCCAGCTTCTCCGCCCAGCGGGGCTTGCTCACCAACGACGCCACACTTCCCGTCCACAGGCACGATCGTGCTCCCCGGCTAAGTAGGGTATGTGGCGCATGATGCACGCGGCGCGCAGACGGAGGTTGTGTCACCCACGGTCCCGCAAAACGCAGCTGCAGTGGCTCCTGCTGCATACGTTGCCGGACAACGCTCGCTATAGGGTCAGTAGTGCGAAGAACCGGCCCTCCGCCGAGTGCAAGAATCGCCCGAGTCCCCACTCAGGAACTGTGCGCATAGGTGTGTACGGCCTCGCGCATTGTTTCTCCCTCGACTTGCCGTCTGTCTGGATAAGGGCATGCGGAAGCGCGGGGAGTGTGAGCGTGGACAATCTTGCTGGCAGCATCATGGGCTATGTGGTGCCAGGTAGAATGACGGGCCTGGGCGATAGGTGGGATCAAAGGAGAGAGTGGTCGCGCTGGATTCTAGCGGGACCTCGGTGGCGACGCGCGAGTGGATCCAATAACGAGGGACGCGCGGCGCGGGGGGTGGACTATTCATGAAAACCACGATAAGCCACGATAGAAAGACGTACGTCGCTGCCGTGCTCAATTTTCCCGGCTCCCTCGTCTCGGTGGGAATGTCAGGTCACTGAGCTCTGCGCGAGTCGGTTCGACTTATGGTAGCGGTGTCTGGATGGTGCGAGCCTCGAAGTGAGATTTCCAAGGGTCGTCAGAGATTGTCGGTCGCTATCGTCGACATCGAAGGAGCCGGGGAGGGTACCATGTGGTTGCCAGGTAGATGACGGGTCGTGGCGGTGGAGATCGGATGGGAATCTTCGTCTTCGGAGGAGAGAGTGGGGCGCCGCAGCCGGACATGGGTGTTTGGAGCATCTCGGAAGGCGCTGGGCTAGTAGATTCAAGTCAGTGTAGATTCACGCACGTCGTTTCCATCCTCATCGACATTCCGCTCGGGCCGTCGTCTAACACTCCTGCGCGGTGGAGACGGCATCGGTGCTGGCGCAAGGAACGTGTTGGCCTGGAAATGGGTAAGCAAGATAGAATGGATCTAGATGACAGAATGCTCACCTCATCCTTGGAAAGATGCTTGCCGTAGTCGGCGCTCTTGGGGTCGCTGACATCGAGGAGGGCGGCATGCAGTCCTGCGGTGTCCTTGGATGCAAGAGCCATGCGAAGGTGACCACAGCGTCGGCGGGGGCGGGCCCAAGGCTAGCAAAGCCCTCGGGGGCTGAGGCAAGCTGTTTTTGGACGATGAACGTCTTGAAAGCAGGACTGGCAGCAGCCAGAGAGACGAAGGAAGCCAAGAGGATGGACGCGTGCCATGGTGCGGCTGAGGAATAATCCTTTTAAAGGTTCTCCTCCTCCCGGATTGCCATTGTGCAATCGCCGCCGTATTCTCGAAGGCGAACAGAAGAAAGGATAGACTGCTTCCAGGTTCAGCTGCGACTGCCGTTATCTGCCCTGAGTCCGAGGACTACTGAGCTTGGCTGCGCGACGCAGTGTGGCCGAAGCAGCCAGGGGGTTCAAAACAGGGTTCTAGTCCCATCCCAAGTGCGGGATTCAGAGTGCCTAAAACGACGAGAATTTCGTGAAGAGCTCGGGGGAGGGAGTTGCGGTTGAACGTTGAACGTTGTGATTGCGGCAACACAGCGGCGATCACAGCTGTTGATGTCTCCCATTCGCGTCGCAGTGCTTACAGGTTCGCTCTCCTCGTCGTCGACTCCACGACGCGTCTCTCACATTGACCTAGTTAGCGATACTGCTTCTACCAACTCTAGCGCCGACAAATCCAGACTGGGCCCACCATCCGCGATATCTTCGAAAACAACTCTTTCTCATGCAATGACCACAGATCGTAGCAGACGACGTGTTGTCCATCCAAGACGCTGTAAAGCGATGGTGCAGTCGCGGGGACGTCGACTGGGTCATAACTCCCGGTGGTACGGGCTTTGGAGTACGCGACCAGACGCCCGAAGTGAGCCAATGTCTACTGCTCCTGTTTTCGAGGGCTGGATGATTGCAGGCAAATTCACCGTTGCTCGAGCGTGAGGCACCCGGCCTTGTGCATCTCATGATGTCCTCGTCGCTCAAGCATACGCCTTTGGCTGCTTTGTCGCGACCCGTTGCGGGAACGATCAAGAACACGCTTGTAGTGACGCTTCCGGGCAGCGTCAAAGCCGTGAAAGAGAATTTGGAGGCTCTTCTTGCTGGAGGCGTCGTCAATCATGCGATAGAGTTGATTCGAGGCGGGACGGGGAAACAGGTCCATGCTGAGCTCGCTGGGCACCATCACCACCACCATGACCATGCGGTACGTCAATCACGGACGCTCTCTCATGACCCCTCTGCTGCGGGTGAGATCGATTTTTAATGTGAGGTCATATTTCTGACAATATTTTACAGCTTCAGCGCGCCATCGAGTTTCACCCTATTCGCTGCTTTCGCTCGAGAACGCTCTTTCGTTGGTGGAAGAAAGGGTTGCGGTGCTTGGAACCGAGAAACGATTGGTAATTCGCTCCAGACATGACGCAAAGCTGGGCATTAAACGGAGCTTAGGTCACACAGGAACTGAGAGCACATGTTCTCGCAGAGGACGTGCTTGCTCCACAGAACGCACCTTCCACCTCCACCACCAGTGTCGACGGATATGCCCTCCGCTGTAAGATGATACGCTTGCAACAAGTACAGCTGATTAAGACTTCGTTAGCCACTGATCCTCCTGGCGTCTACAAGATCCTTACCTCCAACACCCACAAGATATCAACCCCTCTTCCCGAGGGTTGTATCTATCGCATCAACACCGGTGGCCCCTTACCTGCCGGAACGGATACTGTAATATGGTCGAGGACACGCGCCTTGTTTCCACCTTCAAAACCGAGGAAGGAGTTGATGGAGAGGAAAACGAGGTTGAGTGTTTGGTGCAGGTTCCAGCTGGCGAGAACGTGCGCGCTCCCGGGTCGGACGTCTCCAAGGGCGACGTAGTTCTCCAAAAGGGCGATATTATTCTGAGCGAGGGTGGAGAGATTGGGACTTTGGCGTTCGTTGGACGTAAAGAGGTGTGTTTTTCTCTCTCACCTGGCCCGACAACCATTCACGAGTTATCAAGGTCGAGGTTGTCCGTCGACCAGTTGTAGCGTTGTTGAGCACCGGCAACGAACTTGTTGATCTGTAGAACCCTCAGCCTCATTCAAACGACGAGTGGGGAGGGATATGGGATACGAACCGACCTTCCCTACAAGCGGCCTTGGAAGGCATGGGTTACGAAGTCGTTGATTTGGAAATAGTTCTCGACGAGTTGAGCAAGCCTTCGCGAAGATTCACCTCGTACTTAGACGTCCCGCAGCATCCCTTCGCACGTTGCTGCCATACGAAAGGGCCTCGACTCTGCAGATATCCTCCTCACCACCGGCGGGACGTCTATGGGTCCTACCGACCTTTTGAAGCCTGTAATCGAGCGCCACTTCCAGGGCACGATCCACTTCGGCAGAGTCACCGTGAAACCAGGCAAACCCACCACGTTCGCAACTATTCCTGTCGGTGGCACAACAACGCCCGTCTTTGCCCTCCCCGGGAATCCAGCCTCGGCTTTGGTTACATTCAACGTCTTTGTCGTGCCTGCACTCAGAAAGCTCGGTGGTTGGCCGGAGGCGCGACGCCACCTGCCTCGCGTGTCAGTCAAGGTGTATATCTCATTCCCAGAGTGGCTCGGCACTGACTTTCGTCAATTCCAGCTCGCTAGCGCCATGACCCTCGATCCACGCACCGAATTCCACCGGGTCATAATACGTGCCGACTCGGAGGGTTTGCAGGCCTTCAGCAGCGGGGGGGCAGCGGTCGAGCCGAGTTGCGAGTTTGAGTGGCGCGAATGGGTTCGTTGTGCTCCCGATGAAGACGCCAGAACGCAGTCGGCTGGAGGTTGGGACGAGCGTGTCTGCTGTGTTGATTGGCGCCATTCAGTAGTGGTCACGTGCTTGTCCCAGACCAGAATGGAAAGTCGCGTTTGGGAACAATAGTGCTCGGGTCGTATAAAGACTCCGAGCCCAGCGCGTCTCTTCATCCCCTCTGCCATGTCTCGACGCGTTCTGCCACGCAATCCGCTATCTGGCTTGGATCTCAATATCCAGGTACAGACGCGCCAGAAGCGCAATCCGGTCAAGAAACCCAACAAAGCGCAACCCTTCACGACCGTGCCACCTGAAATCATCACCGAAATCTTCGTCCACTGCCTCTCCTCCAATCCGGACGGCAGGCCCCGCCTTTATTGCGCACCATTGCTTTTGCTCCGGGTCTGCAGGAGTTGGCGTGAAATCGCCCTTGCCGCTCCCAGATTATGGACGCGATTGGCCATTTTCGCTCCTCAATGGTTCTTCTCCAAGCCTGGTGCAGTTGATCAATATGTCGATACGTGGTTCCAGCGCGCTAAGGCGTTGCCCGTGTCTTTGGACTTCACCGGGTACGAC
Source organism: Roridomyces roridus (assembly GCA_029378245.1). Classification (NCBI taxonomy): domain Eukaryota; kingdom Fungi; phylum Basidiomycota; class Agaricomycetes; order Agaricales; family Mycenaceae; genus Roridomyces; species Roridomyces roridus. The sequence continues at coordinate 2,843,676 of JARKIF010000005.1, forward strand.
GTGCAGGACAAGAACAGCATACATGCCATCCTGTCCGCTCATGCCCCGCGGCTTCAGCCCTTGACGCTCAGCCTGCCCATCGTGGACTTCTTTACTGACACTCTCGAGTTCCCAGAACTGCAACAAATCACCCTCGCCGTTCTTTTCGAGCGACCAGGAGGTGTTGGGCGGTACATCGAGGCTCACCCACCCTGCGAATCTTTCAAGACCGCGCCGCAACTGCGCGAGGTTCACCTTCGTAGGCCCTGTGATCCGGGGCTTTTCCTTCTCCCTTTAGAAAGACTTGCCAAATTCACCGGAGAGGGGTTGACGGTTAATCAGTGCCTCGACTTTCTGCAGTCGGTTCCATCCCTCGTCGAATGCAGCCTCACTGTTAAGAAGGGTGATGCGGCGCCACCACTTGGTGAAGAACGGGTGCTCATGCAGCATCTGCGCTCCCTGCACCTGGGAGCCGATGAGGACGTCGAGTGCTCCGAGGTCGTAAAGATCTTCGAGCTTCTCGAAGTACCTGCGTTGGAGTGCCTTGACCTCGACTGCATCCCTGATCTCCACGTGATGGCCGCCTTCTTCTCCAGAGTATCCGCATCGTTGCAGAACCTTTCGCTCACCGGCGATGCCCTTGAGCCCAGTGCTCTCGAGTGGTTCATACAGTTGCCCAACTTGACGCACGTCGAGTTCGTCAGCCCCAATAGCGACTTTATATCCTCCTTCCTCTGCAGGCTGTACGAGATGGACTTTCTCCCTCGTCTCCATACCCTCCGGTTCTTGCAATCTTCTTTGGCTGTCGGTACCGAGCTCGTTGATGTTCTGGTTGCCCGCTATACCGTCGGCCTGCTCGAGGTCTTCGAGTTCCTTTCCAGCGATTCAATCGACGAGGGTCTGGATCCGCAGCTGCAGAAGCTCGTGGACAATGGCATGCAGATTCGCATCAGATCTCATAACCGAGTAAGCCCGCGCTTTCATTTCCTCTCTGGCCATACTGACTCGGTTGACAGATGAGCAAGAGGGAGAGAGGACTCTAGTCCGTAGCGTAGCGATTAGTTTTCCATTCCAAAGTACTTTTCCAATCCACCATACTTGCATTCACCTGTCCTCTCCAAAATACACCGGGTCGTTGAGTACGACACGTGGATTTGGACCTTGCTCCCAGGGAGAATTTGAGTAGCAAGCACCATTGAGAACAGGATTCTTTCGGCCAAAGTCGAAAGCGTCAAGTCGCCGGTCGGTCATGTGCCACATTGTTTGGGCTTGTGGACGTGCCGACAGCACCTTGCCCGCATGATTGTCCAGAAATTTTCCGCTCGATTCTGTCCACAAGCACGATTATATATGTACTACACGCTGCACGCCTATTTTGTTGGGTTTTCTGCTATTTTGTCGGGTTTTCTTGCCCATGAAACAGACAACTGGAAAGAGGATCAGACGATTGATCGCACGGGATACAACGGTGCACTTACAAGAAAAGGAAAAAGGAAGAAGACGAGGCCGTTGGTTGCCCGGATATATGGAAAGAAGATATGACTATGGCGAAGTAGTCAGGGTTATAGAGCTCGATGGTGAAGGCGAAGACTTACAAAAGGCGGAGGAAGGAGAATAGGCTGATAAGCCTGAAGGAGCCAGCACTGGGGTGGATAGTAGACGTCGTGATACGAAGATGTCGACTAGTAATACAGATACATCCCTGATGTAAAAGTGAGAAAACGAGAATATGACTGAAGGCGCGACTCACCAATATATGTAGATTTGATATACCGTTCAAGCCAAAGGAGAAGGTACGATCGCGATGGCCTTACCCCCAGGAGCCCAGAAAGAGGGAGGTGCAGTTCGGAATCGAGGCTTCTCCTTCACGGGCGTGGAAGTGGAGGCTGGGGCCCACATGCTGGAAGATAGACCAGGCTTGTTCATGTCTTCAACCTTCTTGACCTTGGGTACAAATACCGGCGCATCGACGTTCAACGGAATCGGCGCAGGAGGAGCCGTAATGCGAGTCGGACAGCCACCGCGGGACCATTGGAACGAAAGGGGCTTGGTGGGCACCCACTCCTGCTTGGCGGTGGTGAGGCGTACGGTGGGGACAAACACCTCGACTGTTGGATTGAGGTTGGTCTTGAGGGCGACCTTGTTGGTGGCAGCGGCGACGAACTTGGGGCTGCTGAGGTTGGTGGGAAGAGAAACCGATGCGGGAAGCGTTGGGCGATGGGCCACCAACAGAAGGGGCATAGACACCGAAGTGGAAATGCGAGCCAACGGACCGAGAAGAGACCCAACGGGCTTGACTTCTGTCTCGTCGCCGACAAGGGTGGTGTCAGCGTCGTCCGAATCTTGTTGCACTGGGATGTTGCGGCGGAATCTGCTGCTGATATTGATCCACGCGCGTTGCTGGAAGCGCAGGAGAAGGGACAAAACCGACGACGATTTGATCCAAACCAGAAGGAGGGCCGCGACGAAACCCCACATGACCAGGGCCATGATACCAAGAACGAACGTCTTGTCGTTGACGGTGGTGGTGGTGGTGGGGATTTCAGCACTTGGAACAGGCACGTCGTCCTCAATGAAAGCACATCCTTCGTCATCTTGAATCGCGAGCGCGAGGGCCGTGGGCGACGTGGAGGCGATTTGGTGTAGGATCTGGGCTCGCATGACATGGAGCAGAGCCAACGCAACCGGTATTAGCGACGCCTGAGATACTGGGCGAGACCTTGGGGCGGCGAGGACGAGCGTGGCGGGAGGAGGCTGCTGGCCACGGGCGGGACGCTTGATGCCGTTGAGGAGGCGCTTGACTACCATAGCGAACCGAAACATGACCGGGACCACGACGAACACGTTCAGGCCGTATGATTTGAGGACTAGCAGGACGATGAACAGGTTTGGGACCGTTGTGGAACCGGCGAGTGTCGCGAGGGCGAACTTGAGAACGCCGGGACCAAGGAAGGTCACCAATGGGGCGGATGCGAAGCCGAGGACGTAGAAGAGCGTGAGGTGGAGGAGGAGCATGGCGTTGTATACGCTATAGCAAGGTTCGTAGATGACGGGGGAAGTCAAGAACGAATGCAGCACGAGCGAGTGTCAGCCACCCTCTTATACTTGCGATCGGGAATTTTTCTCCGAATATGGGCACAGAATGCAAAACACGACTCACGTCGACGAGGAAGAAGGGCCTTCAAACCGAGGGTAACGCGACGACATCTGGAAAGTTCAAGACGAAAGCAGAAGCGTGGGATCATCAAAGGTACTCTCGTTGCCACCTTCCTCAATCCCGACTTGAAACGCTTGGAAACATCCCAAGGCAATTGGTGCTCGAGAAAATGCAAATCTAGCTATTAGATACATTAAGTACACAATACACAAAGAATGCGTAAATCGTGACAATAGATGGAAGAAATATGGCCGTAAAAAAGATAAAAGATGAAAGAAAAAAGAGATAAAATCGTAAATCGTGCCTGGCATTACTTCCCTTCCGCATGACCAGCATCTGAACTAGCCGGCGCATCCTGCGCCTGTGTCGTAACATCGTCCTCCTCCTGCTGCTGACCATGTACATCATCCCCAAACACACTTGCCCTTGGCGTATTCGTCCCACTCCCAGGCTCCGCGAACCGCACCGACCTCGCTGGCGAAGCCTCCCTAGACGGTCTCACAGACGCTGCTGCCAACCTCAAGCTATCCACACGAGACCGCCGGCCCGTCCTTGTAGTTGTGGGCGCAGCTGGAGGTCGCTGCACGTACGCAAAGTCCGTCGAGCGTGCTGTGGACATTATATCCGTGGCCCCAGATCCAGAAGACTCGGAAGGGGGGGGCTGGACCTCAGGTGATGGCCGTATAAGCTTTTGAGCGTGTCCGAGGAGACCTTTCCGAGTCGACCGACGCCGTGACTTGGTGCGTTTTCGCCGATCGCGTTCCGGCGAAGATGCAGGGGAGGCGCTGCTCGGTCCCGCCTCGTTATCATCTTCCGAAGCCCACTCCTCCTCCTCCTCCTCTCCCTTCTGCTGATGTAGGTGCATGTTAATCCCAAGTCGTTCCTCGATGCTCCTCCCCAGCGCCTCAACGTCTACTCCACCGATATGAGCATGTGGTGCTCCACGGATCCGCTCGACCAGTCCACGAGCTGCAGCCTCGGGTCCGCGGTAAGCTGATCGCGACTGTTCGTCCAAATCCGCGTTCCGAATCACCTCCACTTCGACCTGCAGAAAGATCAGACTTTACCAAAAACGTACAAAAAGGGAAACTCACCTCTTCACCAGGCCCAGCACGCCGTTCTATAATTCTATGCGGACCCTCCTGCCACTCTTGCACGAGCTCCTCACCATCCGGCGGAATGTCTCCCTCCGGCACCTGGCGTTTCTCAGGTGGCGTTCCCGCAGCCGTCGGACTCTCGCTCTGCCTAACATCAATCTCCTCCAACACCCGCCCATCATGCACCTCGACCTTTTCCCCAGTAGTCCCACTCCCACCCCCAAGCCCCATCTCCAAATCCATATCATCCCTATTAACCACAACATCGCCCGGGCCCACATGTCTGACATTGTTCATCCACTCAGGACCTCGTCCAGGACCCGCCGTAGCCGTCGTATGCCTTGACCACGTCCTCGACACCGAATGTACCCGTTTGCCGAGCGAGAAACCGGGTATACTCAGCCCGTGCACCGCAATACTGCACAGCACCATAAACGCGCAGATGGGCTGGATCGTCTTGGACAACAACTCGACTTGGTGGTTTTCCTCCGAGAGCGGGGATTCTTGCAGGACCCCGGTAGCGAGCGTCGAGATGAAGACGGCGCCAACGCCGATGGGACCAAAGTGCCCGGTGAAAAAGGCTTCTTGGAAGGTCTTGATGTCGGGAATCCAGCGGTAGAGCGCGAGCATCACCGGCAGGCGCCGCAGCACGAGCACGCAGATGGCGAGCACGACGAGGCGCCACACTTGCAAGGTCGTGTCGTGGTTTGAGAACTGGTCAAAAGGCATCCAGGCGCCGATGTAGATGAATGCGGCTACGTTGAAGAGCAAGTCGATGACGCTGGAGAAGACGGACTCTTCGGTTTGGCGATTGAAGAAACCATCCCAAGCAAATGCGGCCCCGCAGGCGAACGCGCTCAGAAGATCGTCCGAGCCGAGGAGGGTCGTGAGACCGATGGTGAGCAACGCCAGGGACACGTATTGAGCGACGTAAGAGTGCCTGTCGATGAGACTGTGCCTCTCTGCAAACTTCATGAGGTGGCGGAACCCTACTCCGATCAGGGAGCCAATAATAACGCCAAGGATGACTTGGTCTACTGGGCAATTAGACAGTATTGAGGAGAATGAAAAAAAGACGCACAGAGCCACAGTTTGAGAAACCAGTCGCTGACGGCCTGGCCGGTGTTCCCATCCAGAATGAGGTACAGTGCGATGTAGAGAAAGGGGAAGGCTGCTCCGTCATTGCATCCGCTCTCTGCGGCGAGGAGGTGCCTAATGTGCGCTGGTACATGCTTGTCGGCGTATTTGCCACCAACGACTGCAGCGGCGAGGATGGGATCGGTGGGAGTCAGGCACGCTGCGACGGCGAGGGAGGAGAGAAAGTTGAGGCCGGGGATGAGCAGGTATATGAACGCCGCAGAGACGAACCAGCCCCATATCATGACTGGCCCGAGCAGAAAGAACAGACTGCGCCAGTGGCGACGCATGTATGCTTTGGGCAACTCGACGCCGATGGCAAAGACACCGATGGCTAGGACGACTCGAGTGAGCTCCAGAGTGATGACATTGGCCGTCTCTTCGCTATTGTTGGCCCAGTCTCGCGGATTGAAGATGTTGGCACCGCGAGGGCCAATGATGACGCCGAAAATGAAGGCCCAGCATGCCTCGCCGATGTAGAGCCTCTCCCGAAGCAATAGGGAAAACATCCCGAAGAGAACGACGAAGCCACCGAGGACGGCATAGGCGATGTGCGGGACGGTCACGTCAATCTAGAGCAGTCGCGTTGAACGCGTAGTAAGAGCAGGAAGGAGTAAAGACGCACGGGGTCGAAATGGGGCGCCATGTCAACTGATTGGATGGCAGAAATCGCTCAACGGGCGGCAATGCGGCCAACTGTCGAGGCGGTTTGACTGACCCGTACTTGTACCCAACGCACGGCGATAAAGGAACTGGACAAGACTATCGAGGGGCAAGAGGGAGGATGACAGAAAGTTGCGTGATGGCCTTGGCTCGGCGGTGGCTCCACTCGAGAAAAAAAATTCAAATCAGTGCGCGACCCTTATACAACAGCCCCTTGCTATGTACCCAGCTGCCTGCCACCTACAACGAGGCAACCTCCTTAGCCTCGTCTTAACCTCCACATAGCCTATGCTACGACGCATCGCCAAGCTCATGTAACCTTCATGAAGAACAAAATGGCTTGGAAATGTGCTTGGAGCCCCGACACCACCTGACGCACCGACTACATTCTTGGCATCCGACGGGACAGGACGGACACACGCAGATCACACGCTGGGGAAAGTCGCCGGTGCCTTGCACGTTCTGATACTTACCAGGTCTCCGACGCGCTTGCGCGCTAAGTTCAAGTGTGTATATCGTCCCGAACTCTATCTAAGCTGGCTCAAGGTTACCAACCCGTCCTCGGCATTCAATAGGTGTTCTTGTGCTCACCACTCTCTTTTCTCATGCGAGCCACAGTCTGCCACAACAGGGGCATCCACTTGGCGCTGAGGGAACTAGTCGTCAACCCAAGTAGACGAACTGCGGAAAAGCCAACCTTACTGTACCTGCACGGTTCGCCGGCAACTCACAAAGTTGTAATTTATTCACCTTATCTGCCGCACACTCTTCCGCTTGCAAACTCACTATGGAATTCACTTCGCCACACAAGGCTTCCGCTACCTATTTCACCCAGCTCTTGGCATCTGGACAGTATCCGTGCCCTCATGAATGTACATGAACGTTTGAACCCACTGACACGAACGTTGAATGCAGGAACCTCGAGGAATGGACTGGGATCCCTTTCGGAAAGACCCATTTCGAGGTTGCATTCAGGTAATCCACGACTGTGATTTACCAATGTCTTACTCCTTCCTGCCTGCACAGTTCCCGAGTCTTGAGCATAACTCGCCTTCAATGTGACATGTTCGACGAACGATGTGCGAGTGTACTGCTCACTCCCCCTATTTTCCAACGGGAAAACACACTCCGGGACCAGGTTAGAGTTGGACACGGGTCGGTTAAGGGTCCATCCTATCGAACCCGCGGGTCAGCAGGTCTACCCGTGTAGTGGGCGGTGCCGCCGCGCTTCCTCAATTGCCCTTGTAAAATTTAACCCGCCGGCTTTAATCTACAAACTAACCTCAAGCTACCCTCGCAAGGCCACGATCCTGGGCACCAACCTCGCGTGTGTGCGGCTCCCGGGCGAGGTTGGGACACTGGGCCAGTCGAGAAACCTCTATTGCGTATGGTGTCAGCCAGTCCTGGTCATCAAGCATGCGGGTACCTGATGAGTCTGAGTAATCCAACAGTTGAACAGTGATATTCCGATTCCGATTCTTGGATCGGACGATGCTGACGAAGCGACGATCCCTCGCCTTACAATAAGCAAAGTCTCAACACTCGTCGTTTCATATCAAGAACCATGGTCTATGTCGTTATCGCCAACATGTACGCCAACGAAGGCGCCGACATCGAGCAACAGCTCCGCACCAAGCTCCCCGAACTTGCGCGCGGATTCCTGGAAACCGAGAAGGGGACGCTGACGTGGATTCCGCTGCAGGATACCAAAGACCCGCGCAAGTGGACGATCTTCGAGCGGTATGAGAACGAAACCGTGAGTAATTGATTTTGATTCAAATTCGTTTGTTTACTGACGAGATGCAGAGCTTCGCGGCCCACGCCACCGAGGAGATCCAAGCGTTTTTAATTCCGAAGATAGACGTGACCAAGTTGGAGCTGCGGTTCTACAACGAATTGTAAATCGAACTTGCGAGAACGTGGGCAGGGCAACTGCAGGGAATAGTAGCAGAGAAACGTTGAATGCAGTCGCTCCACGCTCCCTAATCTTGAGTTCCACCACATCGACATCGACTGACGGCGACTGTCATATTCATCTTCCCGACGCGCCTGGACGCCTGACTGCGGCCCACTCTAAGCTGTGGTCAGAGGCGCCTAAATTTCAGTGCGCACCGCATCTGGTACTGATTTGGCGTCTGTCTTGTTTCCAAGAATACTTTGACATTTAACTTGTCGCTTCATTGCAACCATCGACATCCGCGCACATCCAATGCTCTTCTTCCTCCTTCTCACCCACATCCTCTCCTCGACCGCTGCCCCTCCGGCCGATGACCCTCATCGTCGGTCAGACGACTCTTGCAACGACATCAACAACTGCCGGACGCTTTACGGAATCCTGTGGGGCTGCCTCGTCACGATTTTCGCCTTTACTTGGGTCTCGGTTCACCCGAACGTGCCGCCACCGCATCAGAGTGCAATAGCGCTCTTCTGGAGAAAGCTCAAGATGATGCTCATCGCTATCATCGCTCCGGAGATCATGGTGGGATTTGCGGCAAGACAGTTTTTCGCTGCACGGGAGTTATCCGAACGTTGGTGATACCAATCCATCTCGGTCTGTCAATTCACACTTCATGTAGAATACAGCTTCTCCAAAACTCACGGCTTCCTTTTTGCCATGGGTGGATTCGTTGACCCGTCAGGATACGTGGTGGTCACAAAGGAGCAACTTGAGGACCAGGAAATGTTGAGAGCGATACAGAACATCGACGCGGAGGATATCATGGACAAAAGCAAGGGCGACGCGTTCTCGAAAGGTGTCGCGCTCGTGCAGGGTTTGTGGTTTACCACGCAATGCCTTGCTCGAGTACACCAACATCTCGTGGTCACCCAGCTGGAGGTTGCTACCATGGCGTTTGCCGCCATGAATATCTTCACCTGGATCCTTTGGTGGAATAAGCCGCTCGGCGTCGAGCGGCAAATCGTTGTTGGTGCTCCTCAGCCGCCCAAAGAGCTCCCCCCTCGCACAGAAATGGCTCTATTCGATCGTTTTTTGATCGCCACTTTCGGAAACTCAAAAGAAGAAGATTTCAGTGCGTCTGGGTTTACGTCGGTCCCAGATTTCTGGTCCCTGGCAATCGCCGAGGGTGAGGAGATGGCCTTACTTGACCACGTTGTCCGCTGGATCATCTCATCTCTCAGCGGGCTAATCTTCGGTGCTATTCACTGCGCCGCATGGACAGATGATTTTCCTACTACCGCAGAAAGGTGGCTCTGGAGGGTGTCTTCGTTGGCGGTTACTTCGATACCCTTCATGATGATAACCTTGGGCCTCGTCAGCGCTCGGGTTTCTGACGAACTTGACTCGCTTGCCAGCACCCTCTTTTTGATTCTGATTTTCCCCTATGTCACGGCACGTCTGCTCCTCATCGCACTTCCCTTCGCTGCGCTGCGATCTCTCCCAGCATCTGCATTCGTGGACGTAAATTGGAGCATTTATATTCCCCACCTGTAGTATTTATTTTTTCGTCCTATATGTACTGTTCTTGGCACTATGAAAAGGCTCGCCTTACAACGAGCGACCCGAATACGATGCTCGACAAATCAGAACAAAAACAGAACGTGTCCGAGTCGCGTCGATCGTGACGCGCTTGCTCATCCATCAAGATTCAACACGTGATTCATGCCACTTTGGTCTTCTGATGCGGCATCAATCCCGACTTGCTCTCTGCCACCATGTCGCTCTGCTGCCAAAGTCAATGCCCAGGCCCGTTTCCCGCATCGGACAGCACTCGAAACCGCCCCAGCATGCTTATTCCTCAAGACCACGATCCTTGAGGATTCCGCGGGAAAATGCGGCTAAATTCTGCCGTTTAAGCAGACAGTCTCACTCAGCTCTTATACACCTCGCCGAGTGAGTTATCCTTGACTCCTTGCATCACAAGGCACTCACCAAAAGCTATAAAAGCCGCTGCAATGTCGCAGAAAGCATTCATCGCATCCCAATCAAAACTCCAATGTCGACTCAAAAACTCTTTCAATCTACTCGCGTCGGTGATATCGAGCTAACTCACCGAGTGGTATTCGCACCCACGACGAGGTTCCGCGCCGACTCGACCCACGCGCCGCTTCCCCATGTCGCAGAATACTACGGCCAGCGCGCTAGCACAGCTGGCAGTCTTCTCGTCTCGGAGGCTACTGCCATCGCGGCTCGTGCTGGTGGATTCACGAACGTGCCAGGCATTTGGTCTGACGAGCAAATAGCTGCTTGGAAGAAGGTGTGTTTGTTTTCCGACTCATTCTGATATCATTTCTTATGGCTCGATAGGTCACCGACGCAGTGCACGCCAAAGGGTCGTATATGTACCTCCAGCTCTACGCCCTCGGTCGCGCAGCCGAACCTGCGGTCTTGGCTGCGGAGGGGCTGCCTTTCGTGTCGGCTTCCAACATTCCCGTTGGCACGGGCCAGGTCCCTCGTCCGCTCTCCGTCCAGGAAATACAAGAATACACTCACCTCTACGCTACAGCCGCCTCCAACGCGGTCCACAAGGCTGGCTTTGACGGTGTCGAGATTCACGGCGCCAACGGATTCCTCCTCGACCAATTCCTCCACGACCGTAGCAACGTCAGGACCGACTCTTACGGCGGCTCCATCGAGAACCGCGTCCGCTTCCCACTCGAGGTGGTCCAAGCTGTTGTCAACGCCGTCGGGGAGACCAAGACTGGATTTAGAATTAGCCCGTGGGGGACTTTCCTTGGTGAGATTCCACATCTTGAATTCGCTATCGTCGCTTACCTTCTCCAGATATGCACTTTGACGAACCCAAACCGACGTACGCGCACCTCGTCACTGAGCTCCGCGATCGCTTCCCCGACCTTGCTTACCTCTCCGTCGTCGAGCCCCGTGTGGACGGCATCATAACGGTCGATGTCAAAGACGGCTATTCTAACGACTTCATCCGGGAGATTTGGGGTTCCCGTCCACTCATCAGCGCCGGCGGTTACACCCGCGAGACTGCCCTCGCCACTGCGGAGGAAAAGGGCGACTTGATCGCTTTTGGTCGTCCGTACCTCGCAAACGTCAGTCTTCTTTCAAACTATATTCTACTTTATTCTCACGCTCGTTCATCGCAGCCCGACCTCCCTTACCGACTTTCACATGGGATTGCACTCGCTGTGGGCAACCGTGCCCTGTATGAAGTACCGGGGAGCACGGACCCTGCGGGGTATACGGACTACCCTTTTGTGTCGGTCGTCGAGGCTCACTGATTTTTTTGGTCTTGGTTTCTTCGGATAGCATTACATTACTCTGTATAATCCTCCATCAAGCACTGTAGACGTAATTAGACTGCAAATGATACCCCAGAGCTGAGCGGACCTCTTTGGGACCTGATGCCATATTCCCACGAATCCTTCTCTGCTAAGGTACATGTCTTCCATCTTCGACAAACATCACATGACTCTGCCATCAATTTACCTTATTCGGACAGCCAATGAAAATCAATACATAGAAAAGTTTTGAGGCACTCTCCAGACTATCCCTCCGACAGAAAGTTGCTTTTACCCATTATATACTCACAGTTAAGGATATAGAGCATTTGAAGCATTCTGTGTATAGTAGATATGAAATCAATCTCAATACTGTGTTTTGATCGCATTCATCAAGGGATCAATCAGAGCCGGGCAAGAGCAATCAACCTGTATCTACATTGCTTCTGGGCAGATTTTCGAGAAGGTTTGTAGCTAAGGTACACAAGAACAGCAAAAAGCAACTTTCTGTCGGAGGGATAGTCTGGAGAGTGCCTCAAAACTGTTCTATGTATTGATTTTCATTGGCTGTCCGAATAAGGTAAATTGATGGCAGAGTCATGTGATGTTTGTCGAAGATGGAAGACATGTACCTTACTTCCATGTCAGTCTCAATGCACAACAGCTACTTGGAAGTCTCACTCGTCATCACATCCCGTTTTTGTTCCACCTTACTCGACGGGGTGCTTTGGCTCCCACTTGGAAATGACTCCGACGTGAAGGCTTCAGACGAGGCAAGAATGCGGACGGAATCTTGGTGGCCCATCAGCTCATCGGTTTCTTTCGATTTTCTCTGCAAGGAATTTGCGGTCAAATTTGTCGCGGCTTGAACCTCCAGTCTCGAAACTAGGTGCGAGCGCATTGCAAGGATTCAGTCACCTTGATCACTCTAAATCTGCCGCTCCCTCAGGCCTCAGGTCCGACTCAGTATTTTCGGGACTGACGGCTCGTTTCTGACCTTTCCTATGGAACGGCGTATCAGCGTGATTCGTAGAGGCATCGTGAGCGACCTCGGACGACGGAGAAGTTAACGTTCAGATCCCACTTTTTCTTCTGTGTTTTCGTACTTATCTGCAGGTTTCCTTCAAGACTAAGTTATAATTTAAAGCGAACACAGACCATGGTCCTGGCAGCATGACGATAAATTCGTGGATAAATGCTCAAGCGCTGGAACCTTTATCAAGCAAGGTCTTATCCGACGCAGTCGGAGCTTTCTAGTAGCCGATCAGTCTGAGTAAGTAATTGGATATCCCTGCTTGCTTCGGACTATGCTGACCAAAAGCGACGATCCCTCGCCTTATAAGCAAAGTCTCAACGGTCGTCGTTTCATATCAAAATCATGGTCTACACCGTAGTCGCCCACTTCTACGCCAACGAAGGTGCCGACATCGAACAAGAGCTCCGCACCAAGCTCCCCGAATTCGCGCGCACTCACCAAGAGACCGAGAAGGGGACGTTGACGTGGATTCCACTGCAGGATGCCAAAGACCCCCGCGCGTGGACGATCTTTGAGCGGTATGAGAGCGAGACCGTGAGTGAATTTGATTTGGTTCAATTTGTTCATTTGGTGCGTTTATTGACGAGATGCAGAGCTTCGGGGCCCACGACGGCAAGGCGATCCAAGCGTTTTTAATTCCGAAGATAGACATGACCAAGTTGGACATGCGCTTCTACAACGAATTGTAAATCGAACTGGCAAGAACGTGGGGAGGATCAGCGAGGATAGTGGGAGAGAAATGGAGATTGAAATTTGAATTTCGCAATCGTTGTTGTACATTCGGCTGCTGCTAATTACACCAAAGCCGCCACAAACTTGGAGAAATCCGGCGTGCCCAGCACAGTGACGGCGTCCCAACCAGCGCTGGCGGAGAACCCCGAGGGTTAGAACCACTCGTAACGTGGTTGAACATGGCAAGATTAGCGTACAACATCGGGTTAAAGAATCCAAGGGCTGCGTTGCCCGCAGCGATCCGTTGGCTGTTGATCAAGGCGACGACGCTGGCAAAGATTGGACCAGAGGCAGAGGTACCTTCGACGGCGCCTGCTGGGCCGTCAACGACCTTGGGCAATATAGGTTAGAGTCCCCCGAATTGCACTTGATCGAACACAGTTCAACGACGAAACACCGACTTCCAAGTTCTAACGGCGAGTCCCGCAACGGCTTCGCACTTGTCCTCGAACTGTGTCCACGCGGCGGGTTTTGAATTGGTGTAAACGAGAAGGATAGTTTCTCAAGATGCCGAGGGACGAAGGCTGGTTGAGCTCACGCTGGTGAAGAAGCGAAAAGGAACAATGTAATCCTATGGACCTATGCAGTTCAATTGTGAGGTACTTATCAGACACGAGGCCCGAACGGCGAAGTTCAACCGTGGGATCATGGTTGACATGAATCAGACATTGATTCTGAGTCACTTCTTGCTTCGAGCGTCCTCAGTCCAACCTTGCTCTTGCCTCGAATTACACTTCAAATCGTTTATAAGGCGATACCTATGCTCCTTTTCCAAGTCCACGTGGCCGGACCTGGGATATACCGACGACCTCGGGAAACCCTAGCCAATGGCCGCATTCCCCCTCGATCGCGGAAAACTTGAGAAACTACAAATACCTGGAGGAAAAAAATGCTCCGCACCTCACTAGAACACCATGGGACAGACCGCCAGCGTGCTGAGCCACCTCCTCTTCGGCTTTGTCCCCGAACAACTCTGGGCCGACTTTCCACCCATCAAAGCCGACCTCACTGGCCGCACATACCTCATTACTGGCAGCAACACCGGGCTTGGCCTTGCCGCTGCGGTCCACCTCGCGAGATTGAATCCCGCGCGTCTCATTCTCGCGGTTCGTGATTTGAGTAAAGGCGCCAAGGCCAAGGAACACGTCCTCGCGCAAACGAACTACGCTGGGACGATCGACGTCTGGGAGCTCGATATGAGCAGCTTCGAGAGTGTGAAACGGTTCGCAGACCTGGCGAATAGCTCATTGACGCGTCTTGACGGTGCGCTCATCAATGCCGGGATGGGGCCACCCCCTAGCTGGGAAGAGACGGTGGATGGATGGGAGCGGGTGTGCGTGCAAATTTAATCTCTCAAGAATGCGTAACTCACATTCTCCAGGCTGCAAGTCAACGCAATCGCCACCGGGCTCTTGTGTGTGCTCGTACTCCCTCTGCTGCAGGCGACCATCAAGCAATCCCAGGAGCCTCCGCACCTAACTATTACCGGGTCTGAATACTTGTGATGCCCACTGGGTCTCACAACTCCCTACACACTCAATTGTGGTCTTTTCTGACCTTGGGGTGCCGCCATCAGCTCAGGATCTCAGAATCTTTGGCATTTCAATGGTCTTCCTAATTGGGCCACTACACCTTTGGCCCAGATAGGCAATTTTCTGCTTTTGCACTCCCATTGTGCTTGCCTCTTGAAACCTTGCCTGGTCTTGCAGACAACTATTGTTGCTATAAGCCTTTCACATGGTCTGACAATACCTATCCTCATATCTGGTGTAGGAACCTGCTGTAAAAGTGCAAATGGTGTGTTTATTTTTGCATCCTTGATATCATTTCCATTCTGTCTTGCAATTGTGTGATCTGTGGTCAAAACATGCTCTGGTACCACATAGGATACTAGATCTGAGATATCGGCCTGGATGTGACCCTTGGGAGAGTAATCTAAGTGAATGAGATAAAAGGTAGATCTAGGTGTAGGTGTTGATAGTGGCACTGGATAACCCGATCTTTGGTGCCCCAAGGAATGAGTATATATTCTGAATGGAGTCTGAAGTCCCATTGTATAAAGCTGCTCAATGGGCTAGGGGAAAGGGACATATGCCACTAGAGAAGGTGTTCCTTGTAATGCTCAGGCTCTTCAATTTTCTTCCTTGGGCAAACTATAAAATACAGATTCTATTACCTTCATGAAGCCTGTAGAAGCAAAGACTAGTTGAATATCTTCTCAGAAGGGGAAGTTATATGCACAGAGATTTTCCAATCATTCTGCTAATAGGGAACCAATGGTGTTGAATCTGGCCCATTGGAGGTGACCAGTATGGAGAGGGAACTCAAGGGGTCCATAAAATGTCATTGATCTTGAGGATTGGTACAGAATCCATGGAGTTCTGTTCAAGACCTCTACTGGCCATTTGACCAAATTCTTGCCCTTCAATGCGGACAGACCTCAACTCAACCAGAGGAATATTGCAAGAACCTTTACATATATGAGTAGAGGGAGTAATCATAAGATGTTCCATATAGTTTTGAACCTCTCAATGCAGATACATGGCTCTCTAGGTGCAGAATAAGAGGGATCAGCTGAAAATGATTGCACTCAGATCTCAGGTCTTTGCCCATATTTTGGGTAGTTTCTTGCATCCATTAGATTCTAATGGCAAGGGTCATGTCCACTGTGGTGTTGGAACCAGTGTAGTAGCTACCTGTATTGAGAACTGGGGTCCAGCTACTGCTCCCAGAGTTCAGCCATAATCTCTCTGAGATCATGGTCCTTAGTCGAACCATGTTCAAATATGGGCTACTGTAGGTTAGGATCAGACTTTGAACACACAGATCACACATCTGGTCAAGAATAGCAGTCACTACCAAGGAATCAATGTTTTGAATCATTGAGTAGTTGCCCCTCTTAGAGAGCATAAATGGCTGGTGTAAAGACATGTGGCCCATCTGAAGGAGTGCTAGAGTAAGTATACAGAGACTCAAAGGATCTGAATGGAGGCATCACAGCATATGGAGGCTACAAAAAAGGGATGTGCGTGCCGGGATTTGAACTCTAGACTGTTGCAAAATGAATGACTAAGGAATAGGTTATTGAGAAACACAGATACCAATACACTAGACAACCATGATAACTGTTGCATACAGGGCTATTCGATGCACGGGCCCCACATGTTGTACCTCTCTTAACCCTGTCCTGTGCTGTGTGCCCCAAAAATCTTCATCAAAACACCCTAAGAAGTGGCCCACACATTTTGAACCATATAGTAAAAGGGGTTTCACATTCTTGAAGCCGGGGCTTGGAAAGTATTTTGCATTTCCTGAACCAGCCAAGCTTTTTGAGCTAGTACTATATAGGGTGAATCTGTAGCTAGAAATTTGCTCTACAACTTTGATTTTTTGATCCTGTATCGTTTTTTGATCCATGCCAGGGGTGTTCACCGATTGATAAAGGTATCAATGATTCCTTGGGTTGTTCTGATGGCATGAATCAATGTTTATGGTTATCACATCTGCCATCAGCTATTTTCTCCATTTCCAACGGATATGTGCTTGCCATCAAACTCAACACTAACCGAGGGATGCCGGCGTCACCCAACACCTGCCGGCGTCACCCAACACCTGCCGGCGTCACCCAACACCTGCCGGCGTCACCCAACACCTGCCGGCGTCACCCAACACCTGCCGGCGTCACCCAACACCTGCCGGGGAGCTGGCCCTACTAAATTTCAGTGGGCCGACAAGTCTCAGTGAACTTTGCATTGGCACGCTGGAGTGTTATCCAAGGGGGTGTCAGCGGCCGAAATTCTGACACCGGGTGGGGGAGGGGGGGGTCCCCCAGGAGGGCTTAAAAAACTTTTTGACCTGCATTTCAAAAAAGTTGCAGAGGAGTGTAAAACCATCCAGAAACACAGTTCTACACCAAGGAGGTGCTTTTTACAGACTCAGCAGCATGATTGATGAAAATTTCCTAATTGGGCTGACATTGATGGCATCAGACTATTCTGGATGGCTTTGGACAACATAATGGCCATCCTGGTTAAGAGCTGGGTGCCCTTGTATTCAAAATGCACTGTGTCAGTAGATCTTCACCTTTGTAGGCCACCGGTGGCTGAATTTGCAACGGGGGATCGAGCTGATTGAGATCAATTTTTGATGGCCGACCTGATCGTGGGAAACACCTGCCCTATATGGTGGGGGGAGGGGGGAGGGGTCCCGATGGAGGGCTTAAAAAACTTTTTGAGTGGATATCTGTTTTTCGAAAGTTGACACCCCCTTGGTGTTATCGACTTACTTTGCATTGGGACCACTGCTACGGGTGTGCTGCCCATGACCCGGACCTTTCCCTGGCTGCTCTGTGTTTTAATGAGGCCCATTGAAGTGTTGGTGGAAAGTCGAGAGTTGGTGGAAAGGACGGGAAGGAAAGCGGTCCGAGCTCCGAATCATGTGCAAGTCATGTGATCCCAAACAGAGCTCGCGCGCTTCCTCCTCCCCACCTCTTCCTTGCCTGCTGCTCGCAAACTCTCGGATGCTGGGGTTGGATTTCATTCGAGGTATGTTCCATCCACATCCACACCTACCTTTCCGGCCTCGGCTTTTCGTTTCGGCCCCTTGGGACTCTGTGGAGGGCAGCCACCTTTGGAGACAAATCCGAGCAGGAATGCGTGCATATCTGTGTAGGAATGCAGTGACCCGCCCCTGTGGACACGAATTTTCGAATCTACACGGTTTGCCACATATTCCTCGCTGGATGGAGTCTATTGTCTTGCCCTTGGGCTTTTGCTTCACATTTTTTATCCTCTCCTTGCTCTATGGACTCCATTCTCATTCTCTGAACTTGCCCAGGTCTGGCCCGACGCACGCTGCGCACGGGCAAGGAATTCTCGCCGTTCGATCTCTCCCAGCAGCATGCAATCCAAGTCTCACTCGACATCGGTGAGACTTTGAAGAAACACCTTCAAGAGCAAGACGAGAGCGGCAATCTCGATGAGGACCTCTCAGGCGCGCTGGAGAGCCTCACTACGGACGACTCCTCCCTCACCGACACCCCCCCAGTCCTTCCCATCACCGATACCCCGAAACGCTCTGCTGACGTGGCAGACCTCGACCTCGACCTCGACCTCCCTCCGCCCAGCCACTCCAAGCAAAGGAAACTACGCAAGCACCCTGCACTTGACGACATGACACGCTTGGAGCGGAACAAAGCCAAGGGCCATCTTCGTCGTGGCAAGCAGCGGGAGAGGAAGAACTCGGGCACGCCTATGCAGAAGGCGGTACACGGACGACGGATTGAGGAGGCGGTGCCGCATGCCATCGAGACGGAGATGAATGCGGCAGACTTCCCTCACGCTAGCACCGGCTGGATCGGTATGCGAGCGGGAAAGAAACCTCGCAACGCCAAACAGCCCGCACCATCTCACGAGGACGCGTACGGCATGGGTGGACGTCAGTACACACAGGAGGAAGTCGACAAGCTTACAGGCACGGTCGGGTTTGCTTACATTGCATGGCTGGGCATGTACGTCTCGCTCCGTTCCCTCGAGTGCGCAAACCACTAACACCCCTTTCAACCTCACCATTCCCATCATCGACATCCAGCGCCGCATCATCGTAGTGCTTGGAGGCATGCCGCGCGATGAGGACACCTAATGGGCCCAACAACCCCTGCCAATAGGCAAGGCACTATACATCTGTGGTGCCTTGCTAGTTAGCAGTGAAACTGTTAAAATGGCTATGGCTGAAGAAATAACTGAAGAAATGCTGAAGAAATACTGGACACCAAGTCCACTTGACTTGGTGGTGGACAAGTCCCCTGGTGGCCGGCCGAGGTCTACCGGCTTCTCGGCCACTCATCAAAGGTCATCAATAATTGATGGGATCAAAAAGGCGCAATGTACATGGCAAGTCGAAGTCATCAAAGTTGGCAACTAAATAACAGTGCCGGACAATCACATCAATTATTGATGCCATCAGAAAAACCGGAGTTGTAGAGCGAGTGAAGGGCTACCAGAGTTGTCATGAACTTGTACCTGGACATACCTCCATCACTCACAAAACCCAGAACAGTGAGCAATCAGTGGGTGATGTTAGATAAAGGCTGCTCTGTGAGGCATTCCCCCACCCATGGCTATACCCAACCACACACCTAATGTGCTTGCTCTAGTCTAATGGTTATATGTCCTGTTTCTCCTCTTACCATTTTGCCCAAGGTCTCAAGATCAATCCCCTAAGGACACCTTCTTTATTTTGTGGCTTCCAAATCTGTATACAGGCTGCCTCAACTACTTTTGAACATCTTACTACCATATTACTGAGTTCCAGTTGGTACTACTACCCATTTACACCCAGCATCAGTGTCTTTCCACTGTGCTTGTGCCAGCTTGGCCACTACTCCCAAGTCCCAGAAAGGAAATTTTCCGGTTTTTCAGTCATCCTTTGTCCACTGAGTGAGATTATGTGTCATTTAGACAAGCAAGGGTCTACCTTGATATGTTAGTCATGGTATAGGATGCTATTGGGTGCAGAGAGAGGCTGGAACCTGCCTATAACAGCCACACAAGCTGATTTTTGTTGAAACTATAATAACATGTCAAGATAGGTTTCCCAGTTGCCCTTCTTAAGCTCAGATGGGTAGGGGAGGTACATACACTCACCATTGATACAGTATGTCTTGCCTGAGAGTGATACTAAGGGCATTTCAGAGGCCATGATCTCCAAGCTGATGATGATGTATGAGGCCAGTCTCACACCACAGACCTTGATCTCTTTATCCACAAGGTATATTGGCACCATAAAAAGACTCTGGGGTAGGTTGCTAGTCTTACCTGGAAGACCAAGGCAATGTTGAACTCCAACATCCCCCATGTTCATGTTTGTGGCATTCCTCCTTATCCCTGGGCAAGGTACTCATAAAACCAGGGTGGGGGACCATCCTGAGGCTCAAATATTAGTTTGATTCCAGAATACTGATCAAGAGAACCTCAGAAAGCTGAGATATGTACATGATCAAATGTAGATCATTCCTTTGATATTGAGTCTCAGGGTGAGTTTCAGCTTCTGGGGATATGAGAAATGGATTCCCCTTCAAAATCTGGTTCAGAATATGTCTTCATTCTCTCAGATTGACTGAGAATTGCATGTGGAATGGTTGAACCCGAGAGCAACTTGAGTAGCATTTATGAGCAGTGGTGTGTTCATGATGAAAGTGTTCAAATCTTCATAACTCAACAACCAAAGAGTCAACCCATAAAAAACTATATGTATTCTGAATGCTGTGACCTAGGAGAGTTCATTTGAGCCCTCCATCAGCCCATTTGACCAACCCCTTGAGCCATAATTCACTGATCACTCTAAAGTTGATCGCCCTAGTTCAAAGAATCTACAGCACTCAAAGTGTGATCTCCCATGGTATTATGGGTCCTCTGAGATACCTCATCAAGATAATACAAGTTGGCATCCCAGGGACACTCCCAGCCTGAGGGATAGCACTGTATCACTGCCAGAGTCAAACTGAGTTATTTCAACATCCATGCATCACACTGACCTCAGGACTGCACTAATTCATGATTGTGGAGTCTCAAACAAAATTTAGATCTACTGTCTAGATTATCCTGTCAAGGGGAAAGGGCCTCTAACTCCAAATTGATCTCCAATCAAACCTGCTGTCTCTCATACATATTGTAGCATAGACTTCAGGTACAAGGAATTCAGAGGGTCAGGGACAACCAATGAGTAAGTTATAATGTCTTCCAGCAAGACTGGAGAGCAAGGAGTCATGGAATAACAAGGACTTCCTCTGCACAACAAAGACTGATGTATCAGTTTGCCATTGCTTCCCTATAGGCATTTGAGGCTGTAAAATCACATTATTACACCTATAGTGTCCCTTCTGACATTTCCTGCTGTACAGAGTTGCATGCAGTGGGTGCATTGAGCAAAACTTCCTTTTTGGGCCACTTGGAGTAGTAGTCCAAATTAGGACTCGACATCAAAAGAGTCTGATTAGCCACACATGTAGGTCCACATGAGCAAGTGGGAATCTTTCTTTGCTCAAATAGATCAATGTAAGGATTGGGGACAGATGTTCACACTGGCAGAGAAAAAAGAATGGAGGGAGGGGGAGTTGAACTGCAGACCACAGCAAAAACAGGATAAGGGGAAAGAAACACACATACAAGTAGAAAAGGCAGACATTAATGAGCCTCCCTTGGGGGTCATCTGGACCCATACTTATCCTTACCAGTTACCACTGAGATGATATGATTGTCTTGCATTTTTGAAATGATGGGGACATCTGGAGGTACAAGTTGACTGACAGCTCTTATAGCCCAGGGGTTTCTCCACAACTTCAGTTGTCGTTGATGCCATCAATAATTGATGGAATCACCCGGCAGTGTGATTCAGTTGCCACCTGGGGTGACCTGGTCATGCCATGCAAAATGCGCTTTTTTGATCCCATCAATTCTTGATCGCTTTGATGAACGGCCGAGAAGCCGGTGGACCTCGGCCGGCTACCAGGGGACTTGTCCACCACCAAGTCAAGTGAACTTGGTGTCCAACATTTCTTCAGCATTTCTTCGGTTATTTCTTCAGCCATAGCCATTTTAACAGTTTCACTGCTAACTAGCAAGGCACCACAGATGTATGGTGCCTTGCCTATTGGCAAGGTTTGTTGGGCCCATTAGGTGGATGAGGACTGGGCTCGAGTTCACACAGAGGCAGCCGAAGCTTTTGAGCGCGCGGCAGCACATATCTCTGTCTCGAATAAAGTCATTCACCACCGCCGCGCTGCTGACGACAACGGCTTCCCCCAGTTGGGTCGTGGTCCCTCTTTCGGCGGCGGACAGACGGTAAGCTCTCTACTCTATATTGAAAACGATCTCACCGTGGCTTCCTTCAGGAACCGGGTGAGCTTCAGAACAGTCCCCGCAATACAGCGGTGACGGATTGGCTGATGGCTCAGGATGCATTACCCCGGATTGTGGGTTTTTCGACTGGTGCGTTCCTTGACTCTGCTTTCGCTCCCTCCGCTTACCTATAACCAGTTCTTTTGGCTACGTGGGCGCCCAATCTTCTGTCTGAGTTCCTCATCTGCCGCCTCTTCCTGGAGGCATGGAAGGCATCCATGAAGTGGAATTTCCCCGGCACGAAGGTTGGGTGGGCGGCGTGCACTTTCAATTTCATGCGCGCCGTCACCAACGCCACATTGACTTTGGAAACAACGCCTGCGGCATGTGCAGCATCACCGCCCTCGGTAACTTTGACCCAGACCGTGGCGGTCATCTCATCCTATGGGACCTCAAGCTCGTCATTCGATTTCCACCAGGCGCTACTAAGGTTCACCAGGGGTAGAGGTAGAGGTACGAGTGGCCCTACCTCTACCCTTACCTCCGAAACCTCTGACCCTTCAGAGGTTGACCTCTACCTTACCTCTGGACCTCTGATGTGCCATCAATTTCTGATAAGAGACATGATGGCACATAAAATCAGTCAGAACTTTGAAAATTGTGAACCCAAACTCAGCTTCTTGGCCCTACAATGTTATACCAGCTCAATTTGACCACCAGAGTCATGATTTCTTGACAAATGTGATCATCATCAACACAGATCAAAATTTGATCGCCATCAAGAAAAAACTGTTCTGGTCCAAAAAGTGTCTCCGAGTCTATTTCTGAACAGTTTGAACCAAACCTTGCTGTACCTCTGAACCTCCAAAGGTCTGTCAAAGGTCGGGAGGTTTCAGCTAGTTCGTACCTCCACCTCTACCTCTGTCGACCTTACCTCTGACCTTCGGAGGTAGACCTCTACCCCTGGTGAACCTTAGGCGCTACCGTCCTCATCCCCTCCGCACTCATTGAGCACTCCAACGTCTCCATCCAGCAAGGAGAAATCCGACATTCCTTCACTCAATACACGGCTGGTGGTCTCTTCCGTTGGGTCAGTAACGGATTCGTGACGGACAAGGACTTTCTTGCAAAAGCTTCGGCGGCAACTTTAGCTCAGCGAGAGAAAGAGACGGCGGGTCGGTGGGCGCGTGGTTTGAGTATGTTCAGTATAATAGATGACTTGTAGCATAATGAATGGGTTTTCTTGGCCTTGAATGTCGCGTCCACTTGAGCCTGAAAGAGCGGAACCGGTCCACCGGACTGGGACTCCGAAGGCAAGAAATATTCATAGTGTCTTGAGTACACCACTTCTGTGGCTGCCAGACATATCTAAAATCATCTTTTGAATGTACGCATGCATTGCAAATAAATGGAGACACATGCGAGCATGGGAAGTGGACGAAAACATCAAAATTGATCACGAACTCGTCAGATTGTCCCCGAGACTTGCTTGCTGTGGGCCTCCAGGGTCCCTTCAGATCCCAGGAAAAAAGGAGAGTGCACCTCAAGGTATCATTGCCAATATATATCAAAACTGGAGTAGGCGGGTGAGTGGACAATTTAAAATAAAATGGATTGTCTCAACTCGATCACGAACTCGTGGACTTGACTAGAAATCACCAGAATGGCAATACAATCCACTGCCTCTTTGCTCATACCACCATGGTCAAACGTCCACCATCTGAATACACCCTGGAAAATCGGTGTCGCAAACACTCGGAGGCTCAGGCCCGCTACGTAACTCGGTACGGCTACTCTTGTCTGTCGAAAGCCTTGTCTAAACGCCTGCAGCAATGCCGACTTAATTTGCGAGAAGGCTCGCCTCTGCATGAAGCGGTGGGTATGAAGCATTACCCAACTGTGATTCCTCTCAGTCTATCTACGCAGAACTCGCCTGCTTCGTAAACGTTCCAAGGAGAAAACCGCCGCCGCCGCAGAAGACCGTAAGGTGTTGGATGCTAATTACCGGGAGTCGTGCATACATTGACCTTGCATTGTATCTACTTACCTACACACTTGCCTCAGGAAGCGCCGGGAGTAAGCCAGCTCTGTTCATTATCCCTGGCACTCACTCCGCTCCAGAAAATACAAGGAGCAGCACGGCACGGCTGCCTATCTAAACGAGTATCAACCACTCTACGAGTTTTACACCCATCTCCCTTGGGTCGGAACCTCACGCGAACGAGTCAAGGCTGAATTGAGGCGCTTGGAGAAGGAGGAGGGGCGTCAAGTCAAGAAGAGGGGGTCAAAATCTAGCCGTCGAACCTGATAATGACGCTGGGACACAATCTATAGCGTTTCTTCGGGGATATCCTGAGCCTGCGAATAGATTTCCATACTGAACGTAAATGCAGGGCTGGTGGGAGAGTCTGAGATGGGTCGAGAATGAGGGCGAGCGAATCTTCCAAATTGGGACAAGACATCAACCTGCTTCTTGCTTCCATCCTGCCCCGCATTTGTTCGCGTCTCCCTCAACGTCTCAGCTCCTCAGATGGCATCGAACTGCCACTGCCCTTTGGAGTACTACGGCTTGGGGGAGACCTTCAATTTTGAGGCACGTAACAAGCACAGAAAGAATGGTTATTGGTGTACAGCGCATGGAGCTCTCTGGGGGTCAGAGTATGTACCCGACTTCTGTTATTTTGATGATTTCTGACACTCGTTAGGGTTGCGGCAAAGAACAGCGTCAAGGAATTCAATGCGGATGTCGACCAGGAACACAGAGTCGACACCAAGGTCCAACGCTTCAACACCGTCAGAGCGGCTGCTCGAAACTGGCAGGCCAAGTGCCCAGCGGGCTCCGACGGCTTCCATCGCCATGACAAGCACATCAACGACCGCCACAAGAGTGATGACGATGCCGGCGGCGACCCTCCTTTCCATTCTGCCACGCCCACATCATCTCATCGACCGCAATTGGAGACAAACACTGCTACGGCCAGGATCGAGGATAGCGACTGGGTTATCTCCGACGAGGAAGAGCGAGAGCACTCTAGCAAGAATGATTCCCCGGTGAGCACCACTTTTGTACCTCGTTGCGATGCTGACACTGCGGTCCAAGACGTCGAAGACACTTGCGATGCTGAGTTCCACGGCTGCCGTGTGTACTAGGCTGGAGTCCTCTGCGTCTTCCCTCTCTATCAAGATGGAGGAACTCTCGATCGTCCATGTTTCGACGCACGCGGGTGCGCGCGTTTCCAGAAGGAGAGGAGGAGCACACAATCCCGCGGAAGGCAGTCGAGGAGACAATGCAAGTAAGGGAGATGCGAGCGATTACAGCCTTGTTTTTCCGCAGGTATGCCTCGCGCACTTATTTCCTTTTTTCGGTTTTGACGCTCCAGAGGAGCTTCCTCTTCACGACACTGCTACCAGTCTCAGCCGCCCTCATGCTCGCCCTCCCCGCGCGCCTCTTGCGCTCAACCCTGCTTTCCCAGTGGCCATTGAAATTCCCGGGCCGATGGATTCCATCTCCACCCACCACCATCGTGGACATCCAGGTCATGGGGTGCCACCGAATGTTGGCGTCCCCGACGCCCATTCCCTTCAAAAACGTCGTGAATCGGAGGCCTCGATGTCTGCCAGTTTCCCACCCTCAAGCTTTGGCTCGATGTCAATCCCGGGCTCACTCTCGAGCAGATCCTCCTCTGCATTGCGAAGGACGGCAACGATGCCGTCCGCTTCTATACCAGGAAGCTGCGTGGGGAGTGCTGCAACACTGGGAGCAGCAGCATCTTCGTCCAGGTCGTCCCTCATGTCTACGGCATCGCCATCTCGGATGATCTTTTACAGCCTTCCAACGAGAACCATCTACAACAACGTGTGAGTGCCGTTTTTCATCTCGCTGACATGCCTGTCGTGCTTACCTGCTTCAGCCAGGTCGCTATGGATAAAGTCGGCCCCTCGGGGGAAATAAAGTATGGGAGCTTGGCCGATTTCAAGAGGGATGTTGGCGATGGTAAATTAATTTGAAGCTTCATTTACTGGGATGCCTGTATGTTTTTTTTGCTGTATCAGTAAGTATGTATGGATGGCTTGGCCGGATTTCCTCAATTCGGCGTGTATGCACGTGAGCATCAACAAAGATTTCCTCTTTCCACAATGCCTTCTCGCGACGATATTGAGGTACGTTGAGCACGCTACGCTCTGCAAAACATCTGGAGTAACCATGGGCAGATTGAACAAGTCAATGACCCCGCAGACGGCTGGCAAGACGAGGAGGACGAAGATGAAGACGTTGCTACGGGACTCGGCCATTCGACTCACACATCTCGCAACCCCCGACTTCCCCTAGCTCCACTTCGTGAGCTCCCCAAGAAGACCAAGTCCACCCACGTACGCCGCCCAAAAGGAGGCGCGTCAAGGTCGTGCTGCTAGGGAACAAGCTCTCAAGGACGACCTCGATGATCTTGCAGCAGATCAAGTCGACGCCGCGGTCCGAGTTGCGGAGAAGCACGGGCTCAAGTTGCTGGAGGCTCACCGCCGCGTTCTCGCCGCCACACGTATCAAGCAGCCTCACAAGGCCAGCATGCGTAACGCGAGGATGTCTCTCTTCTGTGAAGAGACAAACGAGGGTGAGTATCTTGAAATCTCTCTTTACACTGGGACTGACACTTTGCAAGATTGTGAGCGCGGTGAGAAGCTGCTGCTGCGGGAGGTACAGGAGATCGTCAATGAAGACCCGACGGTCCTCAACAAGTACGACAAGGATGTGGTCGAGGAGAGACGCTTGCTGCTGGAGAAAAACCGGCGTTTGCGGAAATATGGGGCTCGCCGCAGCCGCAAGTCCATTATTGCGAGCGCGCACAAAAGGATCAAGCTCTTGATGGGCGAGGTCAGCTTTTTCTTCTCCCGTCTCTTTCGGGTAATTCAGCTCAATTGTACACAGATCGAGGCGCTTGCCGATGCCTGCAGCATTGTCGGTGTCGGTTTCTTTGCGCGCTCCAGTCCGCACGACACGTTTGACGCGATTTGCGTGGAGTCTTGGGGTGCAGGGCAGTTTTGTCGGGACGTCTTCAAAATGGCCCCACATGAATTTGCTGAGAAGTTTGAGCGCTGGGCGCTCGGCAAGAATTTGTGTATGTTCTTCTACTTGATTCTGTTGTGTGTATACTTACAGTACGGATTACAGTGGCACCCGCGACCGACACACTGGCTTCGTTACGCAAAGAGGTCCAATTCTCTGTCAATTCCGGTTTCAGTGCGTTTGTTTTGCAATAGCTTTCATTGAATAAGTGCTAATTGGGAGACAGGAAATGTAACCGACAACCCCAAGGCGCGGATGATCTTTGCCAGCTACGTTCGCACCATCGTCCTCGGCAAAGACGTCGCAATCATTGGATGGCCGGAGGACATCAAGTTCACCAAGCTTGACCGAATCACCGACAAGAACGAGATGCGGCGACTCCGTGATGGGTGGAGGGATGGCGAGATCTATTGGAAGAAGTGCCCCTCCGACGACGAGGTCGCGGATATCAAGGCGGACTTTGCGCGACGTGAGGAGCGAGGTGAATACGAGGAGAAGGAGAAGAAGATGAGGAAGGATGTCGGTCAGTCGCATGAGAAGCGGAGCACGAAGACAGGGAAGGGGAAGGGGAAGGGGAAGGGGAAGCAGACGACGAGTGACACCGAGCAGGATGAGGATGAGGATGATGAGGAGGACGGTGGCAAGACGGGCTCCGACTCTGAGGATGCACAGCACAACGACGAAGGCCAGGGCGGTCCCAAGAAAACAGCGGCTGCATCCACCAAGCCCACCAAAGTCCCCGTGAAACGAAAACGGGATGCCGGCACCAGTGCCAGTAGTCACATTATAATGTGCACTGGTCCGCCCACAAGTGCGCGTTACAATGCGCACCCTGCCTTTCCACCCCTGGTGCACATTATAATGCGCACTCTACCCGGCAGTGGGCCCCACCAGCCAGGTATATTCTCATCACCCCCGGCATCCCGGCAGGACTGTTAACTGTATATTTATTGAAAATGTGCAATAAATTACAGAGAACAGTGGGCTACATGTTGGAATCAATTCTCACGGGGCATGGATATCAAAATCAAAATCCGATGATCTTCAATCAAAGTCAGGTGAGCTGATAGCTGATGACATCAATCTACTGCCGGGATGATATCACTCCAGGATCAATTGTTGATCAATCCAGGTGCAAAAAACAACTTGCATCGCATCGGCCATCAAATAATGATGTAGATCAAATTTATAGCTCCTGCTCTGGGCTACACAAGCTCTCTTATACTTGTGCCTGAAAATGGTTGCTTAGCCCATGTAATGCAAAATACTGTGGGAAAAGCCAGCATCAAGGGATACACAACAAATATGACTGGTTCAACCTTTGAAAGGGAATACTGATGCCCATCAACATTTGTGATCACAATATTTCCCGGGTACAAGGAATGGTTCAGATAAACAGCCCCAGCCAGCACCAGAAGCTCTGGGACTCATGGCTTATAATTCTGCTGTAGCGTACTTGTTGTGTCCCTCCTCCCATTTGACTAAGCTCTTCTGATTGCCCCGGGTTCAATCCCTGGTGCATGTTTTTTCTTTTTTTTTTTCTTTCTTTCCCTCCCTGTGCCTTCAATTCTGCCTCACCAGGCAGTCAGTATGCTTGTAAATGACAGGCAAATCCTCAATGTGACCATTACTTGTGCACTTCAACTTCGGGGTTTGATGAGAGCCTTGATCGACAGGAGCCACCACGCTTTCCTCCCAAAAAGGCAATTTTCGCGTTTTTGAGGGAATTCAGGCAGAAATCTCGGCATTTTGGGTTGCATGCTGCTCACTAATTCTTCTTTGATAGATTCTACATCTTTTGGCTCACATTGGAGGGCAACAGCACATGACCAGGAGACTGTATGGCTTGAACACAGAGCACTTTTATCAATTCATCATACCATTTGCTATCATTCTTCAATCCTTTACACACTACTCCTGGGGGTTTTCATATATGATTGGATGAACCCTGTGCCTTCATACCAAGGACACAGACCATTGAGGAAGAATACAAGATGCATCAACCCAGCCAGTGATTTTCTGGTCTGTGTTGACAGAGGCAGTATTCTGTGTGATCTCAGGAGTTCTGGGATGCCCAAATACTCTCAAAACTCGAATTTAAAGTCAGCTTCACACAGGCATGTCACTCCAGAGAGATTGTGCCATAACTTGGCAAAAGTCCACTCTGCACCATTCCTCCTCTTATAACTCATGTGGTGAATCCTATGGGCTAAAGAGTCTTTAATGGGTCTAAACCACCACTATAACCTCACAAATAAAACATTGAGGCAGGGAAACTTGAGATTCAGGCAGCATCATTTTGCACTGATCCCCAAAGTTCCCTGTCTGGGGGGTTGTGTACCCACAATCAAGGGCTCAAACAGAGATGGAACATGATATTAATTGCCAATGTACCCATCCAAAGTGAAAACTGAGGAAGTTGGACCTGTATGGGTGGTTGGATGCACTGGTTGTAGAGTGAAATCTTGGCCATTTGCTCGGTGACTACCTGAACAAAACTCTGTCAGTTCTTGGCCAAATCTAATGAAAAAACACATTTTAGAACGCTCTGAATGCCATCTGTCCATTTCCAGTCTCAAAACGGCTCTACCACATCTTCTTGGTGCCCAATTACTGAATTGATCAGAAAATGTATGTCCATGAAACTCATGTTTCTGAGTACATCCCTCAGTGATCTCTGGCTTTGAAGCCTCCCTTTGAACTCCCAAATGTCTCCTGAGATAATAGTATCACCTAGTAAAATCCAGGCAATGCACCATGTGGCCAACATACTTGTCCAGACACTATCAAACATTACCCTGGTCTGTTGGATAGTCTTGAGTGAAAAGCAAGTCAAAATGGATAGATCGGTCTCTAATCAACTCCAGCAACCCTGAGATCATAGGTTCCATGAACATTATCAGTACTTGCAGCCAAATCAACATTTTCATTGATTCATTCACATCTCACCTTCAAAGCATGGAACTGTGGGCACATTGCTTTGAGGTCATCTCTAGTACTGGAGGTACTCATTTTAGGTAGAGATACACGATTAAGCAGCCAAAATGGAAGTCATATCAAGAGATCAACCCAAGAGAGCCTAGTTCAGCAATTACAGGCATACCTGAGTGTCACTGGAAGCTGGAATGGCTACCAAAACATACCAATGACTTGAGAGAAACATCCTTGGGAGGACTTTTGACCCTAGGCTCACATGGAAACCCAAGGGAGGCCAGCAAGTCGAAAACCTTTTTTTTGGGACAAAAGCGTAGTGGCTACAATTGGAAGTCGGGATCAAAGTCATTAAAAACTTGAAGTACATCAAGCTCCGGTGGGTTTCAAGGCATTATTCAGGCATCTTATGATGCCTAGGGCAATTGCAAAGTGTTCATTGTGAAAGGACGGCAAAAAAGGGAAAGCTGGGGGATTGAACCCAGGACCTTCAGACAAAAAGGGTAAGTAGAAAGGATGGAACTTACAACTAGACCAAGGAGAGATTATACAAAACATTCTGGGGCTGGATCAGTAGTAGTGGCGTGTGTACAGGGCCTGTCCTCCTAGTGTCAATCCATTCAACCACTTTCTACTCACGGCAGAGCAGATCAAATCAGTGGAACATGGCTTTTTTCACCCTCTGTAGTGGCACTTGATCAAAAGACTCTGGTTTGGAAAAGTATTTTGCATTTCTCAGGCCAACCAAGCCTTTTGAGCTAAAACACCTGTTGACAGCTTGTGTAGCTCTCGAGCCGCTCTACACCTTTAATTTTTTGATGCATCACATCAATTATGAGGGTAACAATTGTGCCGGGTGTGCTTTTTGATCAGTGGACCGGTTTGAGGTGCCATTGATATCTGATGATGTATATCACTCTTCCAGGCACGGCCAGGTAGTTATTTTATCAATTCTACCATTCTCTTGGGCTCTTGAGGGCAAGAGCCTAAGAGGGGGATACTGTTATATCCTGTTCCAACGCCAACTCCGGTATTCAACTCCGATACTCAACTCCGGTACTCAACTCCGGTCAGACGTCGGGATGCCTCCCGACGTAGTAGCGCATCACGTGCTCCCCGGATCCATCCGGGTACTCGGGTTTTCACGCGATGAAGGTATCTGAGCGTTTCCCATCCGTACTTGGTTTTCATCAGGACATCCACTTGATCACTCCGTGCAGACTTAATCAGCTTATATCCACATAGCCGCATAAGTCCGTTTCCATTACTGATCTATGGTATTGACATATATCTCTACTTACTCATATATAAGACTTTCCTATTTTGTATGCAACCTCAGTTGATAATTGACGTTCTTGACTACTCGTCTTGGCTGGTTCCTACTCCTTCCCTTCCTATCAACATAGCAAGGCGTCTTAGACACCCTACTCCTCTGTGGTGCTCTTAGATCGCTCCTCCAGTCGACTCTATCCAACTCCGGTCACTACCGGAGTTCCGGTATCTACCCCGGACTTGTCCCTTGGAATCGGATCGTGAGACTGGTTCATCTTGCTGTTGGAATACACCATGGTCCTGTCAATGTGTGTCAGTGCACATTTGGTTTGCCTGTTAGTGTCTGTTGAGAGAACAGCAGCCTTTCAGTAGCTTTGCAATGTGACGGTGGCCATTTGAGTAGGCATTGTACAGCGGAGTCCTGCCCGACTTGTCAGCAGCATTGACTGCGACGCTGTTATATCCCATTCCAACTCCGGTCACCAACTTTGGTACCCAACTCCGGTACTCCAACTCCGGTCAAGACGTTGGGAGGAATCCCAACTTAGCAGCGCATCATGCGCTCCCAGGAGTTATCCGGGTATTTGGGTTTTCACGCCATGAAGGTATCTGAGCATTTCCCATTCGGACATGGTATTCATCCGGAACATCCACTTGATCACTCTGTGCGGACTTAATCAGTGTCCGTACAAGTCCGCTTCCATTCCTGATCTGTGGTAATGACATACATGTCTACCTACTTTGTATATAAGACTTTCCTTATTCGTATTGTACTTCAGTTGATAATTGACGTTCTTGACTACTCGTCTTGGCTGGTTCCTCTTCTTCCTTTCCTATCAACATAGCAAGGCGTCTTGGACACCCTACGCCTCTGTGGTGCTCTTAGATCGCTCCTCCGGTCGACTTCCCTCAACTCCGGTTACGCCCGGAGTTCCAGTATCAACTCTGGTCTTTGCCTTTGGAATCGGATCGTAACAGGTGCCATGTTCCATGAGGAGCTGTACAATGTCAAGGTAGCCATTTGAGGAGGCATTGTGCAGCGGAGTCTGGCCATCCTTGGCAGCAGCATTGACTGCAGCCCCATGTTCCATGAGGAGCTTTGCAATGTCAAGCTCGCCATTTGAGGAGGCATTGTGCAGCGGAGTCTTGCCATCCTTGTCAGCAGCAGCGACTGCGGCCCCATGTTCCATGAGGAGCTTTGCAATGTCAAGGTAGCCATGTGAGGAGGCCTTGTGCAGCGGAGTCTGGCCATACTTGTCAGCAGCAGCGGCTGCGGCCCCATGTTCTGTGAGGAGCTTTGCAATGTCAAGCTTGCCACTCCAGGAGGCATTGTGCAGTGGAGTCTTGCCATCCTTGTCAGCAGCATTGACTGTGGCCCCATGTTCCATGAGGAGCTTTGCAATGTCAAGCTCGCCATATGAGGAGGCATTGTGCAGCGGAGTCTTGCCATCCTTGTCAGCAGCATTGACTGCGGCCCCATGTTCCGTGAGGAGCTTTGCAATGTCAAGGTAGCCATGTGAGGAGGCATTGTGCAGCAGAGTCTGGCCATACTTGTGAGCAGCATCAACTGCGGCCCCATGTTCCATGAGGAGCTTTGCAATGTCAAGCTTGCCACTCCTGGAGGCCTTGTGCAGTGGAGTCTGGCCATACTTGTCAGCAGCAGCGACTGCGGCCCCATGTTCCATGAGGAGCTTTGCAATGTCAAGCTTGCCACTCCAGGAGGCATTGTGCAGTGGAGTCTTGCCATCCTTGTCAGCAGCATCAACTGCGGCCCCATGTTCCGTGAGGAGCTTTGCAATGTCAAGCTTGCCACTCCTGGAGGCCTTGTGCAGTGGAGTCTTGCCATCCTTGTCAGCAGCATTGACTGCGGCCCCATGTTCCGTGAGGAGCTTTGCAATGTCAAGCTTGCCACTCCAGGAGGCCTTGTGCAGTGGAGTCTGGCCATACTTGTCAGCAGCATCAACTGCGGCCCCATGTTCCATGAGGAGCTTTGCAATGTCAAGCTTGCCACTCCAGGAGGCATTGTGCAGTGGAGTCTTGCCATCCTTGTCAGCAGCATTGACTGTGGCCCCATGTTCTGTCATGATATGACCCCAGGCCACAACCCGACGGGTTGTAACCCGATCAACCATCAACCATCAATACTCTAATCAGTGATCATCACTGATCGGCCGGGTCTTGTCTCAACCCCTGCTTGGTACTCCACTCTCCCCTGCATTTACACCCCTACTTGTCGCGATCGCCCCTGCTCCTACCCCCTACCCCTATACCCGTCTACAGTCTCAGTACTGTAGACAAATCTAGTCTATTCTCCCTACGGCTTGCTCTACCTCTTGAGTCTCGTCTGCTGCTCTTCGCTCGGTCGCCTCGTTCGTTGCCGACTAGAACCCGACTTAGCCCTAGGTGCTGACAAAAGATTCGTCTCCCCTTTACTCAAACACTCGACCGAACGAAACGATGGACCCTACTGCACTGGGTATACCGAACCGTGATGCGTTCCAGTCGACGGACGCCATCCACTATCAAGGATTGGATCAAACAGCACGCGAAGCCCACATATTCGATCGCGCGGAAGCGCTGAGCGCCGCAACTCGCGGGCTATTGACGGAAATCTGGGGACCAGACGGGAACCCGGAGGCGGGGTTGTAAGCCGGAGTCTTGCACCTCCAGAACGATCTCCAGGATGCATTCCAACGCATCTCGATGATGGAGGACCATATTGCGAAGACCAACAGCGTCATGTTGGATATACTGAAGAACCAGTTGGACGCGAAACAGGGGAGTGGCGATAAATCCCGCAGAGCACGGGTTGCTGCCCCCGCCGACTTTTCGGGGGCTGCCGAGACCGTGGACGGGTTCTTGGCGGGTTGCTACCTTAACTTCCAGGACAACCCCGTATACGAAAAGGACTCCGCCAAGATCAATTTTACCCTGTCTTACATGAAAGGGGGGTCCGCGGCGATCTGGGCCGAAAACGTAGTGAAGGCCATGCGCAACGGCAGCGGCACTGGCGCCTATACCACCTACGCGGCGTTCGAGGCCGACATTATCTCCAGCTTCAAAGGAGGAGCCCAGGTGGAGGAAGCCCAAGCCAAGATGGAACACCTTCGGCAGGCGAATGGTACGGCCACGAGCTACTTCACCATTCTCGACTCGTATAACAGAACGGCGGGATACGACGATACTACGCTTATTCGCCTCCTCAAGACGGGTCTCAGTCAAGAGGTGGTGGAATCGATTTACGAAGGAGTTAACGGAGAACTCCCCAAGACCTACGCAGGGTGGAAAGAAGAAGCCATCAAACGTGATGGGCTCAAGAGACAGTTCCGCGTCCTGAAGAATACTCTCCTAACGGGAGATAAGGCGGGATTCGGGAAAACTGGGAACCCCAACTCGGGGTCGTACGGAGGCGGGGGACGGAACCCGATGCAGAACCCGAAACGACTTGAAGGGTTCAATTGTACGGAAGGGTTCAACCGATTCGGCACCCAGCGCACGAACACAAACACGAACACCTCAGGAAGTGGTACCAGCAACCCCACCATACGTACCAGCATCGCTACGACTGCGAGCAACGTCCCGGCCCCCATGGACATCGATCGCACGAATACTGGCCGTCGTCAACCTAGCAACGAAGTTCACTGCTATGGATGCGGGCTCAAAGGGCACATTCGCCGTAACTGCCCGACCCATGCGCACATTACCGTGCAGTTCCGTGCCATGGTGGAAGAACCCGACACCAAAGAAGACTCGGACGAAGAGTCCCCAGAGGATTTTTCCAACGACCGGGATTGAAAGCCACGTCCTCCCGGTCTTCCTCGATACCTCATGTACACAAGTCGTTCACTAATCAATTTCATACTCTATTGAACGACAAAGATTCTCAAATCGTGGCAACCGAACAAGAAACCGACGCTCCTGTCCCCGAGTGGAGGAGTAAGAAGCCGATACCTCGAAAGAAGGTCAAAGTCGTACCCCCTACCCCAAAGGCGTCGTGGAAGGGGCTACCACCGAACAGCGCCGAACGACTGTTGGACCGAATGTACGCGCAGCGGCCGCACGCAGTGGAGATGCTGCGGAATTGGACGTTCAAAACCCGACGCACCGAAATTACCGAAGAATACGTTGAGGAACTACTGCGTCTCTATCGACCCGATGCTCTTACAGCGATTGAAGAGTTGCAGAACCCGCCTTCCTTTATTCGCGCCATGGGCGGGGTTTCAGTGATGGTCCCTATGGTGGTGCAGGACTTGGCCAGCCTCCGGGGGTATACGGTGGTAGGGCTGTTGGACACCGGGGCTACGGCGGAGGGCTTCATGAATCAGGTGTTTGCTGAGAGGCATGGGCTCGACGTGGAGGACCTTCCGATGCCGGTACCGGTCTACAACGCGGATAACACCCCCAACGCGGGGGGCAAGATTTGACAAGTGGTCAGAATGCGCACAACGGTGGAGGATCATGAGGAAGTAATGACCTTCGCCCTGACCAACACCGGGAAGACGGATGTCATCCTGGGGTACAAATGGCTGAAACGACACAACCCCGAGATCGACTGGAGTAACGGAAAATTGTCCTTTACCCGTTGCCCGCCCGCATGCCGCACCGAGCGCCTCTGGAAGCAATGGGAGGCCGAAGACGAAGATGGGTTGGAACCCGACGATCAGGTATTCGTCACCCGAATCTACGAAGAAGAGGACGCCCAGCATGCGGAACATATCCGAGCTATGGGCTCGGTTGCGACGAGACTGGCAGCGGCGGCCCACGACGCGAAAGGCGACCAGGCAATGGAGGATATCGTACCGGCTCATTACCTGGACGAATTTCGCAGTGTCTTTGACAAGAAGGACTTTGACAAACTACCGGAACGGAAGCGCTGGGACCACGCTATCAAACTGAAGGACGGGGCGGAACCCGCCCGGGGTCGGGTGATTCCCCTTTCGATCCCGGAACAGAAGGAGTTGGACGAGTTCATTGCAGAGCACCTGAAGACAGGACGTATCCGGCCATCGAAGTCCCCGTTTGCATCTCCTTTCTTTTTCGTAAAGAAGAAAGACGGAAAGCTCCGACCGGTACAAGACTATCGAAGGTTGAACGCAATCACGATCAAGAACCGGTACCCGATACCGCTGATTTCCGAGATAATGCATAACCTTCGGAACGCGACGTGGTTCACAAAGCTGGACGTGCGATGGGGTTACAACAATATCCGGATAAAGGAGGGAGACGAGGAGAAGGCGGCGTTCATCACTAATCGGGGGTTGTTTGAGCCCTTGGTGATGTTTTTCGGGTTGACAAACTCGCCGGCGACCTTCCAGTGCATGATGAACGATATCTTTGCCCGGCAGATCGCGGAGGGTCGGGTTATTGTCTACTTGGACGATATTTTGATTTCCTCCTCCAATAAGGAGGAGCACCAGAGAACGGTGCGCGAGGTGCTGCAAATCCTGCAGGAGAACGACTTGTACTTGAAACCCGAGAAGTGTGAGTTCGAGAAGCGCGAGGTCGAATACCTCGGTGTAATTATCGGTGATGGGAAGATTCGGATGGACCCCGTGAAGGTTGCGGGGGTGCGGGAGTGGGCGGAACCCAAGACGGTCAAGGAGGTGCAGAGCTTCCTTGGATTCCTCAATTTCTATCGTCGGTTTATTGCGGGGTTGGGGATCCACTCCAAACCCCTGACACATTTGACGAGAAAAGATTACCGGTGGTGATGGGGAGGTGAAGAGAGGAGAGCGTTCGAAAAGTTGAAGGATTTGGTCACCGCCGAACCGGTGCTGCACTTTCCGACCGACCATGGCGAATGGCGGATGGAAGCCGACTCCTTGGATTTCGCCACCGGGGCTGTGCTTTCTCAACTCCAGAACGGGGTCTGGGTCCCGATCGGGTTCTTGTCCAAATCTCTTAACGACACGGAACGAAATTACGACATCCACGACAAGGACATGTTGGCGATTATGCGAGGTTTGTACGAGTGGAGGCATTTCCTTCAAGGCAGCAACAAAACGTTCGAGATTTGGACGGACCACAAGAATTTGGCTTACTTCATGACGACGAAGAAGCTGAACCGAAGACAGGCACGGTGGTCGCTGGAGCTGAGTGAATACGGCTTTTTGCTGATCCACAAGCCGGGCAAGACGCATAACAAGACGGATGCCCTTTCGAGGCGAAATGGCCATGAAAAGGGGGCAAAGGATAACAGCGATATCACGTTGCTACCGGCAGATAAATTTCAACAAATACCGAAGGAGGAATTTCTGCGAGCAATCCCGGACCAGGAAGGAGGGGACCAATTTTTGCAACGCATCAAGGACGCCCGCGACAAGTGGGAGGATGCAGCCAAGGAGGGTTTGGCCAAGAGCAAGGATGAAGAAGCCGATGAGGAGAACCCGACCTGGCAGGAACACGACGGGTTCTTGACTAGGCATGGATCAGTATACGTCCCTTCCGACAAAGAGCTACGCCATCACATAACCCGAGCTCACCATGATACGTACATGGCCGGTCATCCTGGGCAATATCGAACGGCGGAATTGGTAGCACGGAATTACTACTGGCCATCCATGACCCGGGACATCAAGCGATACGTAGCCGCTTGTTCGACGTGCCAGAAGACGAAGACGTTTCCATCCAAACCCCGTGGACCATTGTCACCAAACGCGGTACCCAAACGAGTATGGCAGAACGTCTCGATCGACCTAATCACGAAGTTACCGGAGTCAAAAGGATATGACAGTATCGTGGTGATTGTGGACCGACTGGGCAAAGGAATTCGGGTTATTCCCGGCAGGGAACAGATTACAGGCGAAGGGATCGCCCGGATATATCGAGATAATGTGTGGAAGGATTACGGGTTACCAGAGGTGGTGATCAGCGACCGTGGAACACAATTCGTGGGCCACTTTATGCGAGACTTGATGAAGCTTCTGGGAATGAAGTCGAATGCGTCGACAGCGTATCATCCGCAAACCGACGGTCAAACGGAGCGGGTGAACCAAGAGGTGGAGCAGTACCTCCGAATCTTTACCAACTTCATGCAGGACGATTGGGCAGAGTGGCTGACCTTGGCCGAATTCTCCTACAATGACAAGGTCCATGCGACGACGGGCTTTAGCCCTATGGCACATATACTGTACAAAAAATAAAAAATTGCACAACAAGGGAAAATCTTGAGAAAAGACGCAACTTCAGTGGAATCACCAAAAAAAACACGCATGTGGAGTCCAACTCCGCAGAAAATGACACACCCTCAGCTTCAAAAAAATTGCACACATTGGACTCGGAGTCAAAAGTTGAATTCAATATAGCTCAGAAACGAAGCCAGCTGACCATGCTGCCAGTTGCCGTGATGATTGTCCGGCAAGCCCTGATCTGATCATAATGTTCGGCCGTGCAATTTGAGCAATCCAATATGGCTTTGTAGTCCGTGCCTGCATGCAGCCTGGTAGCCCACTGGCTACATGGGGCTGCAATGCCATCCCTGACATTGGCTGGAGGCCTGGGAGGTTGTAAACATAGGCTAGTCTTCGAGGCTGAACCACCTCAGTGTCAACTCAGTGTTCAAGCTCAAGGTTATTTAGGCAGTCCACAGTTTGCAAGCTAATAGCTATGGTAAGCGGTACCAGACTGCCCAAGGGCCAAGCAGATCAAGTTGTCTTGCATTCCACGTCAGCCAATTCAATCCTGTTCAAGTTGGATGTGGAAAATTAAACAAAATTTGAACCATGGCTTAGCAATGCCATCAATGCACATCAGGTATAATGATTGCTGATGAAATTGTTCAAAATCAGGCCGGCCGCACGGCTTACCCGGTCAATCTGTGGGTATAGTGTGGTGTGTGTTTTCCTGGAGTGGTGCAACTTGTGTGATTTTTTCCCCCACAAGGTGTGTTTGAGGTGCGTGTTTTTTTGCACGAGGTGTGTTTTTTTTCTTTGAATTATTGTACATTATATGTGCCATATAGCCCCTTCTTTATGACTCTCGGGTTCCATCCGCGGAAAGGAATTGAGCCGTTGCGAGAAGTCCCGACGGAGAAGGCAATGGAATTCGCACAGCGAATGGAGAAGGTACGGGCAGAAGCCGCAGCGGCAATGTGCCATGCGCAGGATGTTATGAAGAAATACTATGATCGAAGTCGACAACCCGACCCGGGGTACAAAGCAGGCGATAAGGTGTGGCTAGAGGGAAAGAATCTGCAGACGCACCGACCCACCAAGAAATTCGAGGACCGACGCTATGGTCCTTTCCCTGTGGTGCGCAAGATTGGGTCCCTCTCGTACGAAATCAAAACGCCGGCATCCTGGAAGGTTCACCCGGTTTTTAATATGGTCTATCTTCGACCCTGGGTGCCACCAGTGGCCGAACATCAGAAGACGGTGGACCCACCACCCCCAGACGTGGTTGATGGTCACTATGAGTACGAGGTGGAGGAGATTCTGAAAGTCAAGAGAGGCAGTGGGAATCAGCGCAACACCTTGCGCTACTTCATCAAATGGAAGGATTATCCCTCGGCCGAATGGACTTGGGAAAAACGCGCCTTGCTGGATGGGGCGGAGGAATGCATAGAGGAATTCTACCAGAAGAACCCGACTGCACTCCGTGAAGAACGGGTTAACGGACGATGGAAGATCGTGTCCTGAGCGCTTCGGGACGCAGCGCTTGAACGGGGGGGATAATGTCATGATATGACCCCAGGCCACAACCCGACGGGTTGTAACCCGATCAACCATCAACCATCAATACTCTAATCAGTGATCATCACTGATCGGCCGGGTCTTGTCTCAACCCCTGCTTGGTACTCCACTCTCCCCTGCATTTACACCCCTACTTGTCGCGATCGCCCCTGCTCCTACCCCCTACCCCTCGTACCTAATTCGATCATGTAGTATATATACCCGTCTACAGTCTCAGTACTGTAGACAAATCTAGTCTATTCTCCCTACGGCTTGCTCTACCTCTTGAGTCTCGTCTGCTGCTCTTCGCTCGGTCGCCTCGTTCGTTGCCGACTAGAACCCGACTTAGCCCTAGGTGCTGACAGCTCGGATGTCTGACGAACTTGTGTGAAAATTGACCTGGCTTTTTACTTTCCACTTTATCACTTTCCCGGGAATTTTTGGCGTGAAAAAGTGCCGAAAAGTCACTGTGGACCCCGGAGGGAGTGAAATTCACATGGTTTTTTCACCCCAAATGGACGAGAATTTCGCGCTTGAACTGAGTGAAATTCACCGCAAAAAGGTGAATTTCATGCTGAAATCTTTCACTAACAAAACACGTGTTTTCACTGCACTCGTTCACCCGATGTTTCGGTGAATTTCGCTTGATTTGAACTGGACTGTCACCTGGATTACAAAAGAAAATCTTGCACAAACTACTTAAATTTCACTCCAAAAATACAGTAAAAATTGTTTGAATTGAAGTGAATGTACAAGAAAGCTACTGGTGCCGGGTCCTGCAGCGCTACTTCAATCTTCCCCGCCTCGGAGCCATCAGGGTTCAATGTGGGCAACGAGCCTTGGCAATCGAGAGCTTAACCACAGTTAATCAATTTGTCATCAAGGGCCGGAAGGACGTACGTGGAGGAGAAGGACGAGCGGCTGGTTGGGAGAGTGCGCTGACCAACAGTGAGATTACAGGAGAAAGAAAGGGCAAGTGGACGTACGAGGATCCAGAGGGACATGCCCACGGAGCGCGGGGTGGTTGCTATCCTCTTTGTCGTCAACGCTGTTGGCGCGATCGGGGGCGGCGCGAGCCTCGCGGGCCTTGGAGCGGTAGGTGACTGTCAATGGTGACCTTCGACATGTTGTTGGCTTCGGAATGGAGCCGGGAGGGGGTCCCCTGGTGTGAGGCCTCGAACTGGAAGCCTCTGCTGCATTGCGCTCGCCTCTAGTTAGGGTGTAGCACGAATGGCGAATGTCACGAATATTCGTGGCTGTGTATTCGCGAATAACAAATATTCGTACTCGTGAATGGCTGTGGCTGTGCTATTCGCGCGAATGCGAATATCAGGTTTTGGAAAAGTTGATATTCACGAATATTCGTCGGCTAATCCTGACTTGATCAACGTGATATCAGAGCTCAATTTGGAAGATTGATCCGTCTGCATCACTCGGCATCACTCGGCCAAATCGGCTTGTTACTTGTACACACACATCAATCAATAGCATATTTCATGCACAATGACACTTACCCAGTGATCCGTCTATTTTGGCATACCCTTCTGTCAATCTGTCAAGATTTGATTCCCATTGTGAGCTACCACCACTGGGCACTTGCTGGAAGGACATTTCAGACTACCCACACTGCTGCCTGAAGCTGATATAGCACTTTAACTGCAAATAGCTTGCAACCACCCACTTTAAATGAGTATTCAGAGGTGCTGAATCTGAATAATCACCACTCACAAATATTCGCGAATACTGCTTACTAATACACGAATATTTGCCATCAATATCCGTGCGAATGCGAATATCAGTTTTCAAAGTTTGACGAATATTCATATTCGCGAATATATATTCGTGCTACACTCTACCTCTAGTACGAGCGAGAGCAGCGGTGGATATGTTGCATGAATGTGAGGTCTGGAAGAGAATAGAAGCACGCACCACGGATTCCCGAACCAGCTCCGTGTCCCCGGAGTAATTGACGGTCAGAGAGTCCTCGTTTGACGCTGCTTGAGGGCCTTCCTTTTGGCCTTCTGCCGTTTCTTCTGCAAAAGAGGTTGCGTGGCGGAGGCCTTGGCATCTTGCATATCCTGGGCGCAAGCAGACACCTTGCGGTGCCTGCCGCTGGGAGGGTGGGGTGTGTGTGTGTTTTCCTGGTCAGGACGGGGCATGGGGAGAGAGAATGGAGAGGGCATCGTCGCGGAGATGGGCGTAAAGTGCAAAGAGGTGGAGCGATGTGACTGGTGTGACGCGGATCATAATGAAGTCATTCTGCTCCACACCACCAGTCGCCGTGACGCCGTCCGCCATCCTCGCCAACCTCCTCGCCTAGCTTGCTCTCTGACGCCGCCCCACTATACACAGCAATTGATTTGTAGTAGCAGATTCAATTAACATACATATACTGGCTAACTTTTGAATATTTGGACCTTGATGAATTTCACTCAGAAGGTATGGTGGATTTTCATTTCACCTGAGAATGGGGTGAACAGAAAATTTCACCCAATGCCGTGAAATTTTGGATTCACCCAAAAAAAGAGTGAAATGCGAAGTTCACTGTGGGTCAGTGTGAAATTCGCGTGCTCCGTTTTTCACAGTGAAGTGTGGAAAATTAAATTGTAGGAAGTCTCATGCATCCTTGTAAGCAGCATCGAGTGTGGCCCCATGCAAGGGGGTGTCAACTTTCAAAAAACAGATATCCACTCAAAAGGTTTTTTAAGCCCTCCATCGGGACCCCTCCCCCCCCTCCCCCCACCATATAGGGCAGGTGTTTCCCACGATCAGGTCGGCCATCAAAAATTGATCTCAATCAGCTCGATCCCCCGTTGCAAATTCAGCCACCGGTGGCCTACAAAGGTGAAGATCTACTGACACAGTGCATTTTGAATACAAGGGCACCCAGCTCTTAACCAGGATGGCCATTATGTTGTCCAAAGCCATCCAGAATAGTCTGATGCCATCAATGTCAGCCCAATTAGGAAATTTTCATCAATCATGCTGCTGAGTCTGTAAAAAGCACCTCCTTGGTGTAGAACTGTGTTTCTGGATGGTTTTACACTCCTCTGCAACTTTTTTGAAATGCAGGTCAAAAAGTTTTTTAAGCCCTCTTGGGGGACCCCCCCCTCCCCCACCCGGTCAGAATTTCGGCCGCTGACACCCCCTTGGCCCCATGTTCCATGAGGAGCTTTACAATGTCAAAGTAGTGATTTGAGAAGGCCTTGTGCAGCGGAGTCTCGCCATCCTTGTCAGCAGCATCGACTGTGGCCCCATGTTCCATGA
Organism: Roridomyces roridus; assembly: GCA_029378245.1. Classification (NCBI taxonomy): domain Eukaryota; kingdom Fungi; phylum Basidiomycota; class Agaricomycetes; order Agaricales; family Mycenaceae; genus Roridomyces; species Roridomyces roridus. Next base: position 2,886,720 of record JARKIF010000005.1, read on the forward strand.
GGAGCTTTGCAATGTCAAGCTTGCCATTCCCGCAGGCCTTGTGCAGCAGAGTCTCGCCATCCTTGTCAGCAGCATCAACTGCGGCCCCATGTTCCGTGAGGAGCTTTACAATGTCAAGCTGGCCATTCCAGAAGGCATTGTGCAGTGGAGTCTTGCCATGCTTGTCAGCAGCATTGACTGCAGCCCCATGTTCCATGAGGAGCTTTGCAATGTCAAGGTGGCCATTTGAGGAGGCATTGTGCAGCGGAGTGTCGCCATCCTTGTCAGCAGCAGCGACTGCGGCCCCATGTTCCATGAGGAGCTTTGCAATGTCAAGGTAGCCATGTGAGGAGGCATTGTGCAGCGGAGTCTGGCCATACTTGTCAGCATCATGGACTGCTGCCTTCCTCTCATTGAGCAAAGACAACACCCCTCTTTGAAAACCCATTCTTGCACACATAGAGATAGCTGGTACAGCTGGGATATTCTGCAACCAACACAATGTTCTGTACTGGCTGCTCTTATCATCGAGCAGATGCATTGTTGATGGCAGTAGCTGCCCCTGGTGTGTGTCATCACAGTACTGCAAGTGATTGCACCAGTTTTCAGCAGCATATACTGCCAGTGGGTACTCCCCCTGGATATTAGACTGCATGATATGATTTTTCTCTGAAAACACAAGGAGATAACGGACACAAGTTTGTGCAATGAACCTCTGTGAGATACTCTCACTGAGACCAACAATGGGTGCATGCTCTTGATGAAATTCTTTGGAAAGGACATAGTCTCGCACCGATGAGTGTGCAAAACTGATTGATCCCTCCCTTGATTTATGGGTGTTAATGACAATGAGCCCATCAAGCAACTTGAAAATCCGCAAATTTCCTGGGCGCCTGCCTGGGCAATGGATTGATGCATCCAGGTTGAAGAAGTCAAAAGTAGGCTGGTCCAAACGAAAAGCAATAGCATCTGCAAGCTCCTCTGGTGATAGCTCTCTTGCTGAAAACACAAGCCACCGTAATATTGCTTGAATGAAAACTGATGGAAATTTGGGCTCTGCCTTTGCACGGTTAAGGAAACGGCTGTAGATGCTGAACAGGTCACCTGGGAGGACAGCAAGGACCTCATCCCATTCCTCCTCCCAGTGACAATGACCTAGCTCCATAATGAAGCAAGCAGCCATGCGGAACCTAGTCATTCCATTAGCTTGGGCCACAAAGTTGAATTTAACATACATTCCATTGCTTTGCACCACAATCTGCTCTGTGACTGCATTCGCATGTTCACCAACCTCAGACATTGCCAAAATCTTGCTGTAGACAAAGGATCTTATGTCCTCATCCAAGATTGATGCATGCAACTGTATCAAAGAAATGCCCTTGAAGCCTGTCTGAAATTCCTGGCGATGTTGACTTGTGAACAGCAAGTGTGGGCATTTTTCGGGAGATCCACATAGTCTGTTCACAAATGCAACAAGCCCTGTCCAATCATTCTTGTGGCATTCATCCAGTCCATCCAGAACGATGTATGGCTGTCCCAGTTCCACAACCAAATCATCAAGCACTTTTTGGAGATCCTCGTGCAGTGGCTGTATGGATCCATTTCCAAGGCTTTTATGAAGATTGGAAAGACAATCATGTGCAGTGTCTGACTTCCCAGCAAGCTGCCAAACAATGGAGCACAATATGATGTCCAGGCTCTGTCTGTCTGGAATCCTGAAGTCAAAAAAGAAATATGAGACCATATTGCCAGCATCAATAAGGTCTCGAATGATTGTTGAGCTGTTCATGTCAGTGGAGATAGTGCAGTGAAATAAATGAAGTACCTGAGTACACTTTTCCCTGTTCCAGCTGAAAATGGATCAGATATGAAATGGACTAAAATCAGGCCGACATACAAACTCCCTGGATCCACAAGCTGCCAGGTATCTTTTTCCAAATCTTGAACTTATCATGCTCAAGCAACCAAGTCCCAGTATCTTTATGGTGATACCCTTGTAGGTCACGCTGTCTGTCCTGTGTATCCGGAGGATTTCCCAACCACTTCAACAAATCTTCATCTGATCTACACCAAAGATGAGCCACAAGAGCTATGCCCAGAGAAAATATGACAAACCCTTGGATACTGTCATAACGTGATGAATGAACTTGGCAACAGGGTTGTCAACAAGCATACATTTTGACATTGGAGCTTCCTCCAGCACCACCAGTGCCCCCAATTTCATACCCTGACCCACCTGGCCCTCCTGGCCCACCTGTAGCTACACCTCATCATTTGTCATGATCTCAATCTCTTGGATTTCACAGACCATGGATATGCACATTCCCACTTCTTCTGACTCGTTGGGTGTTAGACATCATGAAACTGAGCTGCAGACTCTTGTTAGTGAATAGAGTGGAATAACCCAAGAGAGCAGCTCACCGCAAGCAGATGACTGGATCGGATAAGGTGGTGGTAGGAAGCAAGATGTCAGTGTGCAGGACAAACATGTACAAGCACTCCCAGAGTGGACAAACTTTCTCATTCCAATTTTAGAGGGTTGTTACAATACATATTCCTGCGTAGCAGATGATTGAGCACGAGCTGTGACCTAATGTTCTGCTGCCTCTGGCACAACGGCTTCAGACATCATGTAAAAAAGTATAAACGAGCACACCCAGATTACATAAGTGCAAGTTGTGTCAGACACACCCCGTCGCCGGGACCCACAAGGAACTTCATCAGCGCAAACCCAAGCTTAAATACGCTCCTAGATGGATGATCTGGGCAACACGGTGGGTAATCTGCACGAACCATGAGCAAAACCCAAGGAGGACGGAGATATAACGCACATAAAGCCGCCCTCTTCCTCGTCCGGCGTTTCTCCACTTCTAATTCGCTCATTTCCCATCCCGATCCCCAGCTTCTCCGCCCCTGAGCGGGGCTTGCTCACCGACAGCGCCACACTTCCCATCCACAGGCACGATCATGCTCCCCGGCTAAGTAGGGTATGTGGCGTAGGATGCACGCGGCGCGGCGCGCAGAAGAAGGTTGCGTCACCCGCAAAACGCCCAGTGGCTCCTGCTGCATACGTTGCCGGACAACGTTCGTTTTAGGGTCAGTAGTGCGAAGAACCGGCCCTCCGCCGAGTGCAAGAATCGCCCGAATCCCTACTCAGGAACTGTGCGCATAGGTATGGACGGCCTCCGCGCATTGTGGACGATCTTGCTGGCAGTATCATGGGCTATGTGGTGCCAGGTAGGATGACGGGCCTGGGCGATAGGTGGATCAAAGGAGAGAGTGGTCGGCCAGATTCTAGCGGGACCTTGGTGGCGACGCGCGAGCGGATCCAATAACGAGGGACGTGCAGCGCGTGGGGCGGTGGCTAGGGCTCCGGAGCTTCTTGGACTCTCTGACGGTGCTGGGGTGGACTATTCATGAAAACCACAATAAGCCACGATAGAAAGACGTACGTCGCCGCCGTGCTCAATTTTCCCGGCTCTCTCGTCTCGGTGGGAATGTCAGGTCACTGAGCTCTGCGCGGCGTCTTGGCGCCTGCTGCACGAGTTGAGTCGGCTTATGGTAGCGGTGTCTGGATGGTGCGAGCCTCGAAGTGAAATTTCCCAGCGACTCACCAATATATGTAGATTTGATATACCGTTCAAGCCAAAGGAGGAGGGACAATCGCGATGGCCTTGCCGCCAGGAGCCCAGAAAGAGGGAGGTGCAGTTCGGAATCGAGGCTTATTCTCCTTGACGGGGGTGGACGTGGAGGCCGGGGCCCATATGCTTTCAGACAGACCAGGCTTCTTCGCGTCTTCAACCTTGGGTACAAATACCGGCGCATTGGCGTTGAGGGGAATTGGCGGAGGAGGAGCCGTAATGCGAGTCGGGCAGCCACCTCGGGACCATTGGAACGAGAGGGGCTTGGTGGGCACCCACTCCTGCTTGACGGTGGTGGGACGTGCCACGGGAACAAAGGCCGGGACCGTGGGGTCGAGATTGGGCTTGGGGCCGACAGTCTTGATGGCAGCGGCGGTGAGCTTGGGGCTGCTGATGTCGGAGAGGTCGGTGGGAAGAGAACCCGAAGCGGCCAGCGTTGGGCGAAGGGCCACCAAAAGAAGGGGCGTAGACAGAGACGCGGGAATGCCAGTAAATGCAGACCCAGCTGGCTTGATTTCTGTCTCGTCGCCGACAAGGGTGGTGTCAGTGTCGTCTGAATCGAGCTGCATTGTGGTGTCGCGGCGGCTTCTGCTGCTCATGGTGGTCCAGGCTCGCTGAAGAGAGCGCAGGAGGAACGACAAAACCGATGACGACTTGATCCAAATGAAGAGGCAGGCCAAAACGAAACCCCATAAGACCAGGCCCATGGTCCCAAGAACGAACGTCTTGTCATTGACGGTGCTGGTGGTGGGGATTTCGGCACTGGCAACAGGCACGTCTTCACATCCTTCGTCATCTTGAATCGCGAGCGCGAGGGCCGTGGGCGACGTCGAGGCGATTTGGTGTAGGATCTGGGCTCGCATAACGTGCAGCAATATCAAGGCAACCGGTAGCAGCGACGCCTGTGATGCTGGGCGAGGCCTTGGGGCGGCGAGGACGAGCGTGGCGGGAGGAGGTTGCTGGCCACGGGCGGGACGCTTGATGCCGTTGAGGAGGCGCTTGACTACCATAGCGAGCCGAAAAATGACCGGGACCACGACGAACACGTTCAGGCCGTATGATTTGAGGACTAGCAGGACGATGAACAGGTTTGGGACCGTGCTGGAACCGGCGAGGGTCGCCAGAGCGAACTTGAGGACGCCGGGACCAAGGAAGGTCACCAACGGGGCGGATGCGATGCCGAGGACGTAGACGAGAACGAGATGGAGGAGGAGCATGGCGTTGTAGTCGCTTGCAGGGTTCGTGGATGACGGGGGAAGTCAAGAACGAATATTCGAATGCAGTACGAGCGAGTGTCAGCCACCCTCTTATACCTGCGATCGGGAATGTTTCTACGGATATGAACGCAAAAGTCGTAATACGACTCACGAGGAAGAAGGGCCTTCAAACCGAGGGTCAGAACTTGTCGCCATCCTCGCGAGTGAGAGAGGAAACCAGCCGCATTAGCCCAACATCAGCCCATCAAATGTTATCCTTCCTCCACCTCTGAGTTCAACTCCTCCCAGTTCTCCCAACTGCAATCCGCCGCCGGGTTCACAGGCAATCGACTAAATGACACGAAAACAATGGGCATTCCCCTCCGCACCTCAGGAAAAGCCGAGGCTCAGTGAATCTGTGTTGATCGGCGGCCTCTCCTCTGCTCTCGCCCCTCGCGATACGTTGAACACCTCGACCACAGACGCCATGACCGCTAATTTGGAAGAGTTCCTCAAAACCCGTCGAATACCGCCCCCGGACCCAGAGGACAAGATTCCATTTGTACTTGAAATTGAGGACGAGACCGGAGGCGACCCGTGACTAGTTGACTGGCGACCCCAAATACGCCCCGGCCGTGTCTCTCATCCACATGATGGTTCGCTATATGACAATGTCCACCATTATCCCGAACGCGATGGTTGCTGTAATGGCCATTTGCAAGAGTTCGGGCTCCGAGGCTTCACCCATCCTTTCGACGCCACTGGGGGAGATTGAGGCCCTCATCAAACATCACCTCTTGGAGCCTACCGATCTTCATCATTAAAAACCTCGTCGACGAGGCCAACGAGAACACCATGATATGGGCTCAGGTCAACAAAGCCGACGCGCCCAGGGCCCCGGAGAACGAACTCTGCATATCGGCATTGCTTGTAGACGCGATGGTGAATCCGGTTAGTGCACCCACATTCTCTTTGTCAGCTCCAACCAAACATTTTCAGGCTCCCGCCGAACTGAACCTGTCTACTGCGACGATCGACGAGAAGCAGGAGCAGTTCCCGGTGAATACACCCTTCGACGACAAGTTCATGCCATGGCGAATAGATTTTCTGGCCGCCAAGGGTAGCAACATTTCCAAGTCCAAAAAACTGGGTCCGCTCCTTCTTGCTCACTATTTCTAATGCTGAGGATCTCATCAGAGCCAACTGACGTTCACCGACTGCTGGAATCCTTCGATTTCTATAGAAAATGGGCCCAGCCACTTGACGGATTGCAGGAGGTATCCCCAGAGTACAACGGCGACACCCACACCCGTTTTCGTATGGGATTTCCAGCAGAACCGGACGAAGATTACGAGTCGGATGAGGAGGCCGAGTTCCCAGGGTTCGAGGCAGTTGGGCAGATCTGTGCACCACGGAGTGCCTGGGTAAAATCAGCATGAGAACTAGTCTTGTGTGTACTTTTCAATGTATTCCTGAGCACCGTCTTCAACTTGAGGAATCGGCGACCATTCGATCAACGGATCAGCAGATTCCATCAAACCCAAATTTCTCCTTCCTCCCAATCCCTTTCAATGGGCAAAAAGGGCTCCCAACTCTCCCAACTCAAATCTGCGCTCTCCTCCGCCGGAGTCACAGGCAACCAACAAAATGGCAAGAAGCGCAAACGCCCCTCTGCGCCGCAGGAAAAAGACAAGGCGAAACGTGCCGCCAAGCTCGAGGAAATCCACAAACGACTCAACCCCTTCGACGTCAAAGTCACAAAACTAAAACACGAAGTCGGGGGACGCAAGCTCAAAGGCGTCACTGGCAAGCCTGCGCAAAGCCGGCAAGCGGGCATCGAGGCGCGGAAGAAGACGCTTTTGGTGGAGTATGAGGGCAAGGGGCGCGCGGGTGGGATTCTGGATAGACGGTTTGGTGAGAATGACCCGAGTATGAGCGTGGATGAGCGGATGCTTGAGCGGTTTACGCGGGAGAGGCAGAGGACGGCGCGCAGCAATGCGTTTAACCTGGAGGACGAGGACGAGTTGACGCATTATGGCCAGAGTCTGTCCAGGATGGACGACTTTGACGATGTGGGGCTCAGGATGGAGGACGAGGACGATGAGATGCCTGGCGCGTCGTGATTTTTTCATTATTTTTGCCGTGCTAATTTTTTTCCAAGGCCAAATGAGTGGGGACGTGGTGGGCAAGACGCATTTCGGTGGTTTCTCAGACGGAGAGGAGGATGAAAACAGCAACGAGGTGCGCGTTTTTCATTTACCACGACAAAATATTAACATCTCACATAGCCCGAACGCAAAAAATCCAAGGCGGAAGTCATGGCCGAGGTCATGGCCAAGAGCAAGGAGCACAAAGTACGCAGCTCAATTATACCCTGCAAGCTAACTCACACACTCCCAGATGCGTCGCCAAATGGAACGCGAGGAAGAAGATAATGTCCGCCACGAGCTCGACCAAGAATTCGACTCCCTGCGCGACCTCATCTACGCGCCCGACCCCTCCGCCTCTGGAAGCAACTCCATTCCCTTGGGCGTCCCGGGTTTTGCTCCACCGCCGAAACCTGTTGAACTCGATTACGACCAGCGCGTGCGAGAACTCGCGTTCGACGCTCGGGCCAAGCCAAAAGACCGCACCAAGACGGAGGAAGAGGTCGCGCTGGAGGAGAAGGAGGCGTTGGAAAAGGCAGAAAAGAAACGAAGGAAACGGATGCTAGGGTTGGATGAAAGTGACAGTGAGGAGGATGAGGAGGGCGGCAGGAAGAGGAAGCGGAGGAAGAGAGGTGGGGATGATTTGGAGGATGATTTCGATGATGAGGAGGGTTGGGCAGGCATTGGGGCTGGGTTGGAAGATGGGGAAGCTCAAGATGAGGACGATGAAGACGAGGAGGAGGGCAGCGAAGAAGATGGAAACGAGGAGGAGGAGGGCGAAGAGGAGGATGGCTCTGACGAAGAAGATTCCGAGGTAGACGGCGAGCACGAAAACCTCACCTCAGCCCTCAAGCCGTCGAAAGGGAAATCCAAAGCCCCCGACAAAGAACTTCCCTTCACCTTCCCCTGCCCCGCAACGCACGAAGAGTTGCTCGAAATACTGGATGACGTGGACGACAAGGACGTCCCCACAGTTATCCAGCGCGTTCGGGCGTTGCACCACACCAGTCTGCACCCTGACAACAAAGTCAAGCTGCAGATTCTAATCTCGGTTCTCATCGATCACATTCTATATATTTCCACCCCGCCGCACCCCCGCTTTGCCCTCGTCTCTGAAATCCTCCCCCACGTATTCGCCCTGACGCGCGCCTACCCCATCCAAGCCGCTGAGAATTTTGTTGCAAAGCTTGCGCTGATGCACAAAAACCTCAAGCGAGGGCTGGCACATGGGGCTTTGGACCCATCATCTCGGACATGGCCCGGCCTCCCGGAGTTGACACTCCTCCGCGTCATTGGCGCGACCTGGCCCACGAGTGACTTGAATCACGCAGTGGTCTCGCCTACACGCGTTCTACTTGGTGCTTACCTTGGCCTGGCGCGCGTGCGTTCCTTGCAAGATATTGCAAGCGGGCTTTTCCTGTGTACGCTTTGTCTGCAGTATGAGGCACTTTCGAAGCGATTGGTCCCTGAAGCGGTCAATTTCGCTGTGAACAGTGTACTACATCTTGCGCCAAGCGGGTACAAAAAGGCGGATGAACTGCCAGGATCGTTTCCGTGCCCGGATTTCGGTTCAGAGGCGTGTCGGGGACTGGCGTTGAAGAAAGGAGATTTCAAGCCGGGCGAGAAGGCTGATTTGGTGTCAGTACTTGCCGCTGAGGAAGCGACAGAGGAGGGCAAGGCTCAACTGCTGGGTGTTGCCGTCGACCTGCTGGGGCGGTTTGCGGACATGTACAAGGGGTTGGATGGGTTTGTGGAGCTGTTTGAGCCTTTGTTGGAGGTCTTGGTCCGTGTCAAAGGGAGCAGCCAGTTGGGCACCGGGCTGAAGGTTTGTGCTCATGTCTTTCTTTTTTTTTTTTAGCTGACTAATATTTCCTCTAGACGAGAGTAACCTCCGTAACAGACGCTATCAAGCGTTTGCTTCGCTTTGCTCGCGAGGCCCGGCAGCCGCTCATGCTCCAGGCACACAAACCGATCCCTATACCGACGTACATCCCCAAGTTCGAGACGTCCAAATCGTCCTACTTCAAGAGCCAAGATCCGGACCGGGAGCGGAGCGAGGCGGCGAAACTCAAGAGGGAGTACAAGCAGGAGAGGAAGGGTGCGATTCGCGAGCTGCGGAAGGACGCGCGGTTCCTTGCGGGAGTGGAGCAGAAGAAGCAGGCCGAGAAGGATAAGGCGTATGCGGAGGGAATGAAGAAGGTTATTGGGTCATTGCAGAGCGAGCGGGCGGAGGAGAAGGCCATGGACAGAGAGAAGTCGAGGATTAAAAAGAGAGCAGGAAAGTAGATGATCTGTACAATCTTATCTTTGCTTTGACCTTGTTTGTTGGCCCTTTGTTCATGTCGCGTCCAGTCGCGTCCCCGCGTCTTTCATGAAACCATGTCCGTACCAGCCACTCCATCCCGCCTCCCCGACGGAGAGGAGTCCTTGGAAGAACTCATCGCACGACTGAAATACGCTATTCACAACGTTGCTGACGGAGACCCGAGCTGGGGTCTCGCTGTTGCTACAGCCACCGAGTGTGCTTTCGCCGATTTCCCTGCTGCAGGTGGAAAGGCATGGCACGAGTACGAGCGCCCAGTGCTGCTGGCCCCCGAGTGTCTTGAAATCGTCCGACACGTCTCCAAGACCGCGGCGGAAAAGACCTTTCGCGAGGATGCCCCAGGGGATGTCGCGCGCCAGACGTTTGCACGGTTGTTCAACCTTTACCATCAGCTTCAGACGTGGCGCGACGTTCCGTTTGAACCAGGCCACGGAGACGACAAGGGCAAGCTGCTGCAGAGCCCACGCGAGCTGGAGCAGGAGACGTTCCGTACTATCGTGCTCTTCTTGCGCAACTTGGGCGGTGCGGTGAGACACATAGACGTCTCGGAGATTCCGCTGTGGAAGACTTTACGCGTTATTCTTTCAGAGTGTCTCGATATCATCGACGGTGCGTGACGGCTCGACTTTCTGCTCTTCCCGACTCACTCCAAAGAAAGATCTTACGTCCAGAGCGTCCACCCTGGTCTTCCCCGTTTCCGTGTCCCTGTTCACTCAAACACCCGTGCAAGACACGACTCAAACGCCTCCAGTGAGTGTTTCCGTGTCAGTGCCCCTCTCCATCTCATCTGCTTTCCAGGAACTCGGTCCCAGTTGGGACCCAATCATCTTGTACTCTCTCGACGAACTTCCTACCTTCATCGCGCACACAATCCCCATCCTCGTCCATGCCCTGGCACCCTCCCTTCTATCCCAATGGTTCCTCACCGACTTGACTCGCCGAACCGCAGAGATTGTTAGCAAAGCGTTTGCGTACTGCATCTCTCCTTCCTGCGTCGCCTCGACCGAGGACCGTGCAAGGATTTTGATGAAGCTGGCGGAACTTCCTCCCCTGCTACCCGATTTTTCCGCCTACATGCCCGACTTGACCTTTCGACTGTTACGACATCGTCTCTTAGAAGGACCCGCTTCTGCATGGGGTGTCATAGACGAGGATTTATGCGAGACATTCCAGTCCCCATCTTTCACGTGCCCCGCGCGGGCTGATTTGGTCGAGATTCTTTCTATCGTCAATTCGGAAACTTGGCAAGATGGCGGAAATCATCTGAGGGTGCGTCTACCTTTTCTCGGAATCCTGCAGTACTGACATTCTTAATAGGATCTCGTCGCCAGCTACCTTGGCAGCAGCCTTCCTCATCTCAACGTCGACGTCTTGCAGCTAGTCCACCAGAGCGTCGGTCTCAAGCCAGAGTACGCTACACTACTACGCGAAGTGGATGAGAAACTCGGGAACGCGCCCACTGCGACGAAATCTGAGGTTGGAGCGGAATGGCGCGCGCAGATCAGGGATTTGGTCCAGGATGTCATATTCCCGATTACGATTGCTTGGATGGATGATGGTGAGACGATGAGCGAAGAGGATTACGCTCAGCGGGCGCTGGACGATGTCAAGGCACGATTCGAACGGTTCGTGTCTTCTTTCCTTCAATGCATCTGACTTACGCCGTTCAGACAACTCATTGACACCGATGCACAAGCCCGCACGAATCTGGCTGACCAGCTCGCATCGTTGAGCTGTGCTGTATCGCGCTGTACACAATCGGACCATCCCAAGAGGTTCAAGCTTTCCACCATCCCGGCTGGGCTTTCCGTTGCTGCTCGGTTCCTAGATGGCTCGGACAAGGAGGTCACTCCCGGGGTCAGGCGGCGGGTTTATCAGGTGCTCGGCAGATTGATCAAGCACCATACGTTTGGGCCCGAGCGCGAGGGACTGGAGCACCTTACCACCACGGTTCTTCGAGGTGTGGTGGATCCTGATCGGAGCGCGCGACTCGCTGCTGGGTCAGCTCTAGCAGGGCTCATTGAATTGATTACGGACGAGGAGCCCGGGGCCTGGAGGCAGACCGATCCTTTGTTTTTGCAGCTCAATGGGATACTGGAGAATACGGTCCCTGCGGTGAAGGAGACGTTGTTGGTGACTGCTGGTCAGATTGGAAAGTACGTCTGATAAACTCTTCCTTCTTTGGCACGTGCTAACGATGCTTGAAGGACAAAGAACGCCAGCATCTTGGGCCAAGTCATTTGCCTTGTCCTCCCGCAACTAGGGGATTCCAACACGGCGATTCGTAGCTCGGCCTATACCCAGCTTCTCGCCATTGCTGAAAGCCACGGAAAATCTACCATGGCACTCATGCTGCCGTACCACGACCGCATCGCCCCTTTCCTAATCCTGAGGATGTGCACCCAGCCCCACTTGTTAAGAGAGGCTTGTCGGTTGATGTACGTCAACCCAGAGGACTTTATTTCGACGACCCTTTCCCGCACACTTCCGCACGTCTTTGGTGCCTGCGAAGTCAAGGTCATAGAAACCATCGGCAACGTTCTGACCGCCAAGCCTTCCGCGCTTTTGCTTAACCATTCCGCCGATATCCTGTCTCATATCTTCCTTCTCCGAGGCGCTGGGGAGACGGACAGAGCTCTTCAGTGTTTGCTCGATGTCCTTGCCGATTCCACGAACCAGAAGCGTATAGACATTCAGACCGTCGTCAAGAGTGCTACAGTCCAACTGATTGCCCAATTGGTCATCGTTATGGGCGATGAGGATCCCGAGATTGCGAATTCGGTAAGCGCTTCCTGCTCTGACTTTGACCTCTCTGACCAGTCGTTTAGGCTATTGCTGCTCTCCAGAAGGTCGAGCGAGTTATGGCGTCCGAGAATGGGGCGAGGTTCACTTCGGATCTTACTGTGTTCCTCAAGACCTATATGCTGGGCGTTGTTTCGTACGTCAACGAGATACTCCGAGATGGGAGGGGCAAGATACCGGTTGTGATGAAGCAGAAGATATTGAGAAGTTTGGGACCGATGGTCAGGCTTATCGGTCCATCGGTCAGTAGTGTGGCGCCTCAGGTACGAAGATTTGCTCTATTCAAGCAAAATGACTGAACTCGTACATAGATCATGGCTACTTTCCAGACGATGGTCGCTATTCCAGAACTCTCGGAAGTCACTCTCCAAAGTTGGCACATATTCCTGTCGACGCCAGCCCCGCGAGATATCGGACCTCACGTTGGACCAACGAGCGCCGTTTTTGTATCCTCCTGGTCGACCTTCTCGCCCGCCAGTCGTCAGCTCGCTCGAAAGTCGCTGGAATATATCGTCATCGAGATTGGGCTCCATCTGGAAGGCTACTTGGATGAAGTGGTTGACCTGAGTCCAATCCCCGAGTTGGCTAGAGCGAGTCGACGTTTGAAGGAGCACCGAGCCGCGTGGTCGCCCAAAGAAGAGCTGCAAAATATCCTGGACCGAGCCTGGAGCGACAACGTCAACGTCGCGCTGCAGACGCTCACCGAGCTCAAGAAGCTTCTGCTCAAGGAGCGGAAGGATTTCATCAACGAATTGGCGTCGGGCGATATTTTTGATCCGCTCGTCGGCCAACTCTCGGCAGCGCTTTTTTCTGCAGCGTGCCGCGAAGGCGACGGAACTGAAGCGTTGCGGCTTCTTGCATTCGAGTGTATTGGTGCACTCGGAGCGCTCGATCCCGATCGTTTCGAGATTGGCAGCAACGGGTCGACGATGATAATGCTCACCAATTTCACCCACGACGACGACTCGATCGCCTTTGCCCTGCATCTTATCCAAGACCTTTTGGTTGGCGCTTTCCGGTCTACCAGCGACATTCGGTACCAGAGCCAGCTCGCGTATTGTATACAAGAGCTTTTCAAGTTCTGCAAGTTTACGCCCGCTCTGATCGGATCAGGAAACACTGGTGCAATCGCCCTGAAAGTGCGGAACCGATGGAATAATCTGCCCAAGCATGTCGTGGAGACCGCAGCTCCCCTGTTGGAGGGTCGATTTTCGGTACCAAGTTACACGACGCCGCAAACGGCGACCCATCCGATCTATCCGTGCCATACGACGTATCGCGAATGGCTGCAGTGGTGGAGTTTACACCTGATCAGTCGAGCTTCGGGAACGACTGCGCAGAGAATATTTGGTGTTTTCCGCCAGGCTGTGCGCAACAAGGACGTCGTCGTTGCCCATCACCTCCTTCCTCATCTTGTTCTCAATATCCTGGTCTCCGGGGATGAGAACGATGCGCAGAACATACGGATGGAGCTTCTGGCTGTCTTGGAGGACCAGGTTGACCCGGATAGTCAGTCGAGCGAGGACAAGAAGTTGCTCAGCGCTCAGGTCGTCTTTACGTTGCTCGATCATTTGAGCAAATGGGTCCGGATAGTCCGCCAGGAGAGTGGTAGCAAGCGGACAGAGACCAAGCGATCACGGAGCGCCGGCTACAGCCTCGAAGAACAGCTCGTACGGGTCGAGTCTATCCTATCCAGCATCAATCAAAATCTCATGGCAAAGGCGGCTTTGAAGTGCAAGGCTTACGCTCGTTCTCTGATGAACTTTGAGCGGCAGATCGTCGCCCTCAAGGAGCAATCACCTTACAACAAGGCTCTGCCGGAGTACTACGAACGGCTCCATGAGATTTATTCTCATCTCGACCAACCTGATGGGATGGAAGGCGTGTCGACACTCATTCTCTCCCCTTCGCTCGAGCACCAGATTCGTCAGCACGAGAGTACTGGGCGATGGACTGGCGCTCAGAGTTGTTGGGAAGTTCGTCTGCAGCAATCTCCCGACAACCTTGATTTCCATTTGGGCCTTTTGCGTTGTCTCCGTAACTTGGGGCATTACGACACGTTGAGGACGCATGTCCGTGGCGTTCTCACCCGCAATCCCGAATGGCAGTCGGCCCTGGCTGGGTTCCAAGTCGAGAGCGCTTGGATGGTCGGTGCATGGGATGACGTCCAAGACCTGGTTAACCGGACAACGTCTCAAAGCTCCGAGTCGTCCATAGTGATAGCCAGGGTCCTGCTTGCGATGCGGTCACAGGACTCGGAAGCCATCACTTCGTCTCTTTCCGTGGCTAGATCCGTTTTAGGCGCTCCCATTACTGCCGCTGGAGCCAAGGGCTACCGACGGGCCTACGAAGCTGTTTTGGATTTGCACCTTACTCACGAATTGCAGCTCATTTACGATGCTCTTACGTCCATTCCCGCTGGGTCTCAAGGGCGTTCACAAGCGCGACAGCAAATTGTGACTCAGCTCAATACGTCCCTGATGGCACGGCTCGATGCGACTTTACCGACTTTCCGAACTCGTGAACCGGTTCTGAGTATGCGGAGGACCGCTTTTGCTTTAATGTGCGATTTTTTTCTCTCCGTTAGACCAACAAGGCTGATTTGACTTTAAAGACCTTCTCCCCGTCGAACGTTTGCGAGGGAGATTGGACGGTCTTGGCTCGCGAGTGCCAAGATTGCTCGCAAGGCGGGTCAATGGCAGACGGCGTACAGCGCGATGTTGCAAGCTCAGCAAAGCAACGCCCGATTTGCGTTTATGGAAAGCGCCAAGCTCGTCAAAGCCACGGGAGAGCCGCTTCGGGCGCTTCAAGAGTTGGAGAATTCCATGAGGCTTCTTGGCCTGATAGAAGACAATCCGGCAGTTGTCGATCTAACAACCGATGACGACAATGAGGCGAAGAAGATGAAGGCCAAAGCTGAAGTCTTGCGCGCGCGCTGGATGAACGAATCGGAGAGGTTTGATATTGGACCCGTTTTCAAGACGTTTGTTAACGCCACGGACCTGCAACCAGAGTAAGTGGTATTTACATTCGGGGGGTCTTGGACTAATCCGTTTTTTTAGCTGGGAGAGTGCTCACTTCCATCTCGGCCAGTTCCACGATCAATGCTTCAGGAGCCTGCCCAAGGGTGACAAAATCGGTCGGGGAGTCAAGATGAATCTGTCAACGGTGAAAAGCTATATCAGAGCCATCCGACACGGTTCCAAGTATGTGTATCAGACGGTCCCGAGGTTGCTCACAATCTGGCTTGATCTGGGCGAGGACAAGCAGACGAGGGAGTTGGTGTCGTACACCAAGCTGAACGAGGCAATCTCCAAAGCCGTCAGCCAGTCGCCGGTGTACAAGGCACGTCTTTCCTCTGGCCTTGGAGGGTGACTTCTCATGTATATTGCAGTGGTACACGGCCTTTCCTCAAATTGTCTCCCGCGTGGGCCACGAGAACGAGGCTGTCTACAAAATTGTGGCCAAGTTGATCATCTGCGTTCTCCAAGAATATCCGAAACAGGCGCTGTGGTTGTTCACTGCTGTGGTAAAATCCACCAAAGAGAATCGAGAAAAACGGGGGAAAGAGATTCTAGATAAGCTTACGGTGCGTCCTCTTCTCCATTTTGCTCTCCTGCTGAAAGTTGTCCAGAAAAACCCCAACGCGTCGCAAACGGGACTTGTCAAATTGGTCGCCGAATGTACTTCAATGACAAACCAATTGCTCAAGCTATGCGACTTTTCTATCAATGAGAACAACCCAGTGCGATTCCTGAGCATGTCAAAACTATTCCCACACCTCTTCAAACTCGGCCGATCCGAGTTGATTATTCCTCTGCAAGAGTCACTCACGGCGAGCCTGCCTCCGACGTCGGCACTTGAATCGACTCACCAGCCATTCCCGCCGAATATTCCGACTTTTGAAGGTGCGCGACTGTCTGGCATTTGTGCGCAATACACGCTAATCACGGTCATAGCGTTCGCGGATCAGATTGAAGTGATGAAGTCGTTGGCCAAGCCTCGCAAGATCACAATCCAGGGAAGTGATGGGCAGATTTACATGTTCCTTGGCAAGCCCAAGGATGATCTTCGGAAGGATGCGCGTCTCATGGACTTTAACGCCATCATCAACAAGCTGCTCAAAGCCAATTCGGAATCAAGGCGAAGGCAACTACGTGAGTGAATCCTTTGTGCCTTGCACTCAAATTGAAATAAACCTTATAGACATTCGCACATACGGGGTGGTGACCTTGAATGAGGAATGTGGGTTTATCCAATGGGTGCCGAATACGATTCCCTTCCGCCCGATTCTCACAAAGTCGTACGAGGCGATGGGGATCAAGAGCTGGGTAAGTTTTATAGTATTCGTGTCTTTCAAGTGACTGATTGCAGCAGCGGAACGAGATGCAAACAGTCTTTAATGGTATCAAAACGGCCAAGAACGACACTGAGGCCGTGGAGCTGTTCGAAACGCACATTCTCAGCCAGTTCCCTCCAGTGTTTCACGAGTGGTTTATCGAGACGTTCCCGGAGCCCTCTGCGTGGCTTGCCAGTCGGCTGGCGTATGGGCGGACTGCTGCGGTCATGTCAATGGTGGGATTCATCCTGGGGCTGGGTGACCGCCACGGAGAGAATATCTTACTCGATGTCAATACGGGTGACGTCGTGCACGTCGACTTTAACTGTCTTTTTGAAAAGGTGAAGTCTAATCTAACATATTGCTTCCTTATGCTAACGGTCGTTTAGGGCAAAACGCTGGAAA
This sequence comes from Roridomyces roridus, assembly GCA_029378245.1. Taxonomy (NCBI): domain Eukaryota; kingdom Fungi; phylum Basidiomycota; class Agaricomycetes; order Agaricales; family Mycenaceae; genus Roridomyces; species Roridomyces roridus. The sequence goes on from JARKIF010000005.1 coordinate 2,903,552, forward strand.
CACCCGAGCGTGTGCCCTTCCGACTGACACAGAACGTGATTGACGGACTGGGGGTGACGCGCACGGAGGGTGTGTTCCGCATCGCGTGCGAGGTGACGATGCAGCTGCTGCGGGATAACAAGGACTCGCTGATGAGCGTCCTGGATGCCTTCATTCACGACCCGCTCGTCGAGTGGGAAGACGAGAAGCGTAAGCTGGAACGTGCCGACATGCGACGCAACAGCGTCAAACCGTCTACGGACCTGCGCACGCTCGGCAAGAATGCGCTCAACCCGATCGAACGCAAGCTCAAGGGCCTCTATGCATCTGCATCCCCGAAAGAGCGCTACGCACGTGGCGAGAAGGAGATTTCGACTGGGAACTTGGTGCAGATGTTGATCCAGGAGGCGACGGATATCACGAATTTGGTGAGTGGTCTCTGGATTCATTGTTCGAGTGATTGTGCTGACGGGTGGTGAAGACGAAGATGTATCCAGGGTGGGCGTCATGGCATTGATTCTGCTTTAGTTGTTTTTCTACGCATTTTGTATCATAGCTCAAGCAATGTTTTCGTTATTTCGTGTGCTTGTTGTACACGGTACTATGTAGGAAATCCATCCTTGAGGGCTTCATTCCCTAAATCGAGTGTCAAGGGAGAAATGCACGAGGGTTTGGAAGGACGCACGTATGTGGTCAGTAACGAGGTAACCTTGCGTTGCGGGAAGGTGGGGAAAAGCGAATGGAATTGAGTGCACTAGGGCTCCTTCTCCCCCTCGTTCTTCAATCGCAATTGTTTGGGTAGGCTCTGGATTGCCTTGCGCGTCAGCTCGTGCTCCCTTTCGATTTTCCACTTGCAGGAGAGCCTGTGGAAATAATGAGGGCGGCAGAGAGTAGAGAGACAGAGATGCACGTACCACGACGCGGTTGAGACGGCAAAAAACGTGCCCATTGCCCAGCTGCCGGCGACTACGGGATCTGAGGGACGTGAATGAGCGTATTGCAGCGAGTACTGGAAATTGACTACGCACGAACAGAGATGCCTCGTATGAAACCGATGCCTGCGCCAGCGCCAATGCCAGCCAAGAGACTAGTTCGACCACAGGGGACCGCCCCGATGTGCATGGCACTCTTTACTAGCACGTCTCGCGGTTAGTGGCAATGAGAATGCTCTTGTGGCCAGCCTTACATTTACAGAGTCGCGGAGTAGATTTCCTGTGGATTGAGGTCCGAGTGTTGGTGGTGCGGGGATGTTGGCAGGGTCATCGACGACGCCCGACGCGATGGGCTTGGAGTCGGGCATGGTGGTCAAAGAAAGCGAGGCGTTGATGCCGGAACTTCAATCTTGATCTCTTCCTCCATGGTCAGAAATTCAGTCGCCACCACTGGCCTACGGGCACCATTCCTCAATTCCCGAAATCCATGGTCTCTAAGTGCTGCTCGTCGTCTAGTAACATGTGAAACAGGGCCGCCGCTGCGAGACAATGCCAGCCACTTCCCGCGCGACACATAAATCAGGGGCGGGCGGCTGGTGTCTGCAGTTTTCTCTCCTGCTCTCTACATCCATCTGCTCTCTCGCACCCAACCACACACAATCTCGTTATTGCATCGCAATATGTTCTCGTCCAACGTAGGTCGTGTCGCCCGGGCTCGTTCTGCTCATACTAATCCTCTGCCCAGCCGTTCACCATGCTCTCCTCTTCATTCTCGAACGGCATCCGCCGCGTCTTCGTCAAGCAGGTAATGTATTCCATCCTCTCGCCCGTCTTATACAGTCTAAAACCCCGCTAGGCGATATCGCCCAAGACGGTCTCCACTGGGGACTTTGACCCTCTCCTCAAATTGTTTCAGACCCAGTCCTCCTCCGTCCATCTCGTCCGGGACAGGGCCTACGGCCGTATCTACACCATGAAGTCCACCCCGCGCAACTCGCCCAGCGCCATCGCCGAGCGTAACGTCCTAAAGACCATTGCCCAGCTTCCCAGTGCCCCGCGGTCGCTTCTACCCCTAGTTGCGTCATGGAACGACTCCAAGAGCTCGTACATTGTCATAGTGAGTACCGTTTACCGCTTTCATCAATGGCGAGCTCATTCTCTTGGCTCTAGCCCTGGTGCGCGGGCAAGGACATGTCGAGTCATTTGGTCGATGGCCAGACCCTTACCGGTATGGCGCTCAGTGCGGATAGAGTCAAATTCTATATGGCTCAACTGGTACGTTCTACTCGAAATACGTGCATTCTCTAGCTGATTGTATTCCCAGGTCACGGCGGTCGAGGCGCTACATGGTCTCAAGATTGTTCATCGCGACATCAAACCGGCCAACGTGTTCCTAACAGCGGAAGGGAATGTCGTGCTCGGTGACTTTGGGCTCGCAAAGTCGTACGAGGGAGTCGATATGTTTGGTCACAACGAGCCCGATTATGTCTCGTTTGATGTAGACCCGGAGGCGTCCAGCGGCTCGTTCTTCCAGCCTATCCAAGACCGCTGCGGCACTCCTAGCTGGATGTCCCCCGCTCAGCAAGCCGGCACACCTTACGGCTTCGACACCGACCTCTGGGCTCTAGGTGCTCTCATGTACAGGATGAGCACTGGTCGCATGCCCCACGACGACACGAGCGAGCTCATCTTCACTGCAAAGGACGGCCTTGACGAGGTCGTCCGGGATCTGCTAAGGGGTTTGTTGGTCGTGGATGGCGCCAAGCGGCTGACAATCGGTCAAATGAAGTGCCATGTCTATTTCACTGGCGTGTAAGTGCTCTATTCTCTCGCGTTAGCCCTTTCTCATTCTATTAAGGAACTGGGACGCGGTTTATCACCATGAAGTCGCTGTTCCTTGGGTCCCTCCGACGCCCTACGTCCCAACCCTCGCTTGCCGGACGGTCCGCAAGGCAAGCTCCTCTTACCCTACGGACACCAAGCCGGGTTCCTTCTATTACGTCGTCCCGTCGTTTCACGCGCCACCCCCGAGCTTCTTCAAGACCTTCGCCAAGGCTGTCAAGAGCTTTTTCAAGTCTGCTCCCAAACCCCAGCCTCTCGTGCAAGACCTTCCGATCCCCATCACGGCAACCAGCGAGGGTTCGGACTCGTTCTCGGTCCTCAAGTGCGACGCTTGTTCGGTCAGCACCGTCGGCAAGAAGGGCTTTGCGTTTTGGGTATCTTCGTTTTTTGGCAAGGTCGCGGTATCGGGTCATCAAGGGGACGAAGAGAAGACTGTCAAGGTACAACAGGCCAATTATACTTCAAGCCCGACCTTTTATCGCCATTGCTCGACCTCGGATGTGACCTTTGTCTGCTTGCGTTCAGAGTTTTAGTGGATGAGAGAAGGGGAGGTGATGGGAGCTATCCATGTTGCTGTGTCCCGGTCCTGGTCTCGTTTGCTTTGGTCACCAGTCTCCAAGTTCGGTTTCGTCTACTCTCCGTTTGCTTCGCTTTCTGTCCCTTCGGCTTTCGCTTTCGACCACCTCGCGGCAAGTCCCGACGAGCACAACCACCTCAGCATAGGCTGCGCACCACACCCGCATAGGCTCGGGCACGACATTCACGACCAGCAGCTTTATCATCATCACCGGCCTGGCGCCCTTTTTCTTCTCGTGCTCGTCAGCACCGGTTGCGGAGAGTAGGGGCGGGAGGGATGGAAGTGCAATGATTAAATGGGGAGGGCGGTGGACAAAGGCGCACCAGGTGACGTGCGTGATGGGCGTATGGTGTGGGGGAGGAGGAGGAGGAGGAAGGATATGCTTATGTGCTACCGGAGGAAGTGAGGTGTCAACATGGGGAGAAGAAGCGAGGTCAGCATGACGGGGTGGGCGATGTGTGCGTATATGTGGGGAGGATGAGCTCGAACGGGGAAGATGTCAAGTGTGAATCGGTGATGACGAATGAATCTGAGGAGGCGCATATGTGGGGGGTGGATGAAGGGTATACAAGAGCAAGAGTTTATGTGGGGGGAGGGTGTACACGTGTGTGTATTATGGTGTTCTCAATTCTATCTGGGTTTCATGGGTTCAAGTAACGGCGAGAGTAAACACGTCCACAAGGACAAACAACGCGTGTGATTTTCGCACGCGACACCTTGTCCTTTCCCGCCATGAGCACCAACGCACCCCTTCGCGCACGCCTCGGGACCATCGACGCCGACATCGCCGAGCACGAGCTGCGCATTCAAGAGCTCGAAGAAGAGCGCGAGCTCATCCAGCTAGAGCTCGACAGCGTCGTCTACCCAACGTCTACCCAGTCTTGACCCTTCCAAACGAACTCACATCCGAAATCTTCCTCTACTCCCTTCCAGACTTTCCCGGCCCACCAATGCCCACGCCATGGTCAGACGACTGGAAACTCGCCCCCGCTTTCCACCAGGCGCATCTAGACTTCCCCCTCGTCCCGCTCCACGTCTGCAGAGCGTGGCGAGCTCTCGCTATCTCCATTCCCCGATTATGGACCCGAATTTGCCTCGATATCACTTTCATTCCATCTGGGATCGACTGCGATGCTCTGTGCGCGTTTGTCACAGAGTGGTTTAGCCGTGCTGGGCCACAGTCTCTCCTTTACCGTCCATGTAGCGTCGGTTTTCCGCCAAGGCGACCTGGATGAGTCCGATGAAGTGAATCTCATCCTCCCTATTCTCCAATGCCATGGGCCTCGATTTGGAAGCCTCGACCTTTCGCTTACCGGTCACCATTACGCCCTCCTCGAACAGATGCCCATCGGTCCTTGGGACACTCTGGAGGAAGTGGCCTTATCCATCGTCGAAGGGGACAGTTGTGGCTTACACCAGGAGTATTCGGACGGCTTCTTTTTCGGCGATGCCCCTCGGCTGGCGCGCCTCTATCTCCAGGGATATGCCGTTCCCCTGTCCTTCGACCTGCCGTCTAAACAACACACGAATTGCGTATCACCGGCTTCCTCGAACTCTTACAGAGCGCCCCAGTTCTGCAGCACTTGCAATGCGAGATCGGTCGCGATGCGACACTCGATACCAGCACCCTCTTAGCTCACAACCACCTCCGAACCCTCACCCTTGCCAACCACAGTGCCATCACGGTTTTCCGAACAGGATTTCACATCCTTTCTTTACCGTTCATCCGACTCGTTACAACAATTTCAATGCGTCCTTCCGACCGCCAGTCGTCGCGATGGATTGCCTTTCGAATTCACCTGGTTAGCTGCCGCACCTCGCCTTTCTAATATCTCCCTCTCTTCAACACGCGGACAACTATAGGATTTCGTATGCAAATTGGACCGCAACCAGCATCCCACCTTCCTACTCCTTCTTGAATCACTCCAACTTGCCGGTGAAAGCGAGTCCCTCGACGTGCACCCGGCAGACTTTGCGCGCATTCTCTCCTCCAGATGTGTCGATACAGCGCAGAGCGAGATGGCGCAACTTCGATCTGTCCGACTTGACGGTTGCAGCAACGAACTCTATTGCGAATTCAACCCTGCCGTTTTGGAAAAGCTTGCGGAACGGGGAGTACTGGTGCAAGTCCATTTGGAAAGATACAAATAGCCGCTCGCGTTGGGAGAGGCACACAGAGGGAAGCGGGAGTCCTTGATGGACGAATCTGTTACTTGCATCTTCTTTTGCATTTTAATTACTCGGAAATGTACTTTGTGGTCGATGTTGAAATGCCGAAACTCCTCGCACTCTCCCCAGGTAAATTGTTAACTAGCACCGGGCAGAAAAGATTGCTCCAACTAGCTCGTCGCGCAGGGACTGAGAATTCCAGAACGAGGACGTGTGGACTTGTGCGCGTCGGGGTACATGGAGTACATCCAACCATGGACCGCCAGATCGAACAATTGGTATGAACTTTCCCGGGATATCGGGGCTCCCACTATCTACTCAGACCACTCTAGAGTATGTTCTACACCCTCAAAATCTTACCCACATCCGGCGAAACACTTTTCCAAACTTCCACCATCTCATCCCACACTTTCCGTTCCAACAACAAGCCCTTTTCCGTCGTCGTCCACGGTGGAGGCCTGGCGACCGAGAATCAGTCACAAATGCCACAGAGAACTGGGCGACCACTTACTCCCGCAAGTCACAGCAACCAATAAACGCCCCAGAGGGCGTTGGTTTGACCGCAGCGTAGACTAGGTTTATCGCGCCTTTCTCCGACGTCCAGTAGAGCTTGCGCGCGAAGCCCCTTGAAGAGGATGAGAGGAATGAATATGACTTCGGAAGGATGTACCCACTCGGGAGGTTTCGAGTTACGACCGATGTCAGAGAGGCAAAGACCTGGGTTGACATAACTGGGAGAATGAGTCGAAGATCCACGACGACGACGGGATGACTTACTTGACGATCAGACCCTCCGCTTGAGGAAGCTTTGCAATAACACGACCGATGTACTGGTCGAAGGTTTTGGACACCGCGTAGCGATCTTTGAGGGAGCACTTTGGATCATTCAACGCTTCGAGGATATTGGTCGCGCGTTGCTCGGGAAACTTGGCAATCCATGGAGCTGTCAATGCGTCAGTATCTCAAGAAGGTCAAAGAATACAGTACGCACATACCACTTAGATATAAAAGACTCGTGTTTGAAAAAGTATTTTGCCTTTTGCGGGCCAACCAGTCAGTTTGATATCAAACACTATTGACAACTCCTGTAGCCCTTGAGCGGCTCTACAACTTTGATTTTTTTTGATGGCCGGATCATTCTTGATGCATGCCGCCGTTCTAAATCACTCAGGGATTAATATCACGTTTTGGCACGGCCATCAATCATTTCTACCAATCCCGATAAGGCCAAAGGCTGCCAAACAGTAAATTATTCAGTTTCAACAGTATATAGGTTTACCATCAAATTCTGATGTGCTGCCGCGGTGTGCCGATCAAACTGAAGGGCTGCCGGAGAGCTGCCCCTACCAAATTTTAGTGGTCCGACAAGTCTCAACGAACTTTGCATTGGCACGCTGGAGTGTTCACGGCTTGTTTTGCATTAACACTGCAGCATGGGCTGAACTCATCAAGTAAAGTGGTATAGTACATATTATCCATGCAGCATCATGAATCGCCAACAATTACCCTCTTTGGACCTTTGGTGTTTTTCCTGTTGAACAGCCCTCTCAACTTGGGCAGGGAGTCGTCCGCTTTACGACGCGAGCTTGAGTGAGATGGGGGCGCCGGAGAGACAGCGGGCGATGACAAAGAGTTGTCCAGTTTGCCGGAGACCGACGTCAATGAGGAGCAGACAGGGGTAGAGCCCGCCATAGGGTCAGCTTAGTTGGTAACATCAACACGTCTAAATTTTGCTACTCTCCGAACGAAAGAAAGTCATAAATAATCGTATTCCCGTGGATGATGTACAATGCCAGACATCTAATGCTAATGCTTGTCTAATCCAAAAGGCCATAATATCCAATAAGTTAAAGCCCAGCAGCAGCCCGCAGCTTATTGTAGTCGGGAGTGCCGAGACCAGTAACGGGGTCCCACCCAGAAACGGCCGCGAAGCCCGACTTGCTGCATCCAGGGTTCGACCCGGCAGTCACATCGTTGAGCGCATCGGCGTTGGCGTACAACCATGGGTTAAGGAACCCGAGGGGAGACTGGCCGGTGGCGATGAGGTCGTTGTTGATCAGGGCGATGACCGAGGCGAAGATGGGGGCAGCGCACGAGGTGCCGTCGACGCCACCGGTGGAGCCACCTGAGACCTGTTTACGGGGTAAGTAAGAGTAAGAATGGAGTGAAAGATAGCACGACTGACGATCTGGACGTTCTCGCCCTGGGCAGCGACGTCGGGGAAGCCACGGCCGGAAGCGTTGAAGAGACCCGAGTTCTTGGTGCCCTGCGCGGTGAGGAAAGCAGCAGCAGCATCGGCTTGGTAATCAGGAACTATTGGGAAGGAAATCAATTTTCAATCCCGGGCAGAAGAACGCCACGACTTACTGCCCCAGTAGTTGGAGAATCCACCGCTGGAGAAGGTGGAGGCAGTCTCGGGGGAGATGCCGTGAACTGAGCCGACAGAGGTGAGGAAGGGGCATCCGGAGGGGAAGGTGGGCTTGTACTTTGAACAAGACGCGGATTGGGAACCAGAGACACCACCATCGCCGCTAGCGAAGATGACAGAGACACCACGGGCACCGAAGGCAGCGTATGCATCGCAGAGTTTGCTGCAGCAAGGTCAGCATCGTCGTAACCGAGAAAGAATGAGCAACTCACAAAGCGAGGGTCTTGGTCATGTCCGACTCGTCTGGATAGACCGATTAGTCGGGAAAATGAATAGGGATGTGAGCAGCACGTACTTTCGCCATAGCTCGTCGTCATGACCGGAGGAATGTCGTCCTCGTCGGAGAGGAAGTTGACAATGTCAAGGAAACCTTCAAGGTCACCATCTTCCCAGTTGTCACCAACGGAGACGAAGCTGACTGGGACACCAGTGGCAACGCCGATAGTGTATTGGACGTCAAGGTCCTGGGATTTGCTTAGCACGAGAGAAAACCGAAGGAAATGGCAATTGACTGACAGCTTCGACACCAGCCTGCGATGAACTCTGGGGGTTTGAGCCACCGTCAAGAGTTTGGAGAGTGAAAGTAGTGGAGCTGGACATGTCGGTACGGAACTTGGTCAAGAAGGACTTGAGGTCGGCAGAGTTGGCGTATTGGTCGATGAAGCCGGCAACAGCGATGCTGTTACCAGCCGCGGCCGTGACCTTGGTCTTGGGAATGTTGTAGAGCGACTGGAGGCACGCTAGAACGAAATCAGATTTACTGGAAGCGGGCTGCGGTAGATACACACCAGGGGTGATCGTGGTGGCGCACGAAGACGGCGTGGCATCGGAAACGAGACCGGGCGCAGAGAGCACGGGGCCCAGACTGAGTGGGTTGTTGAACACAACGGTCGGGTGGATATGGTCGATCAAGCTGGCGACCTCCGAAGGCAGAGAGTAGGAAAGGGCGCGGTTATACGTCTTGCCCGACTCGATGTGCTGGAAGGTCTCGTACTTGGCCGAGAGCAACTCGTTGGCAGTGGAAACGTTCACTGAAACCGAGAGCCAGTCGCCAGTACCGGCGGAAACCTTGCCGACGAGTCCTTTGGAGGAGAGCCACTCCTGGACCGCAGAGACGGCATCGGCGCTGGGCGCAAGGAACGCGTTGGCCTGGAAATGGGTAAGCAAGACGGCATGAATGTAGATAGCAGAATGCCTACCTCATCCTTGGACAGATGCTTGCCGTAGTTGGCGCTCTTGGGGTCGCTGACATCGAGGAGAGCGGCATGAAGTCCAGCGGCGTCCTTCGACGGCAGAGCCATGCGAAGGTTCATCACAGCGTCGACAGCGGCGGGCCCAAGGTTGGCAAAGCCCTCAGGGGCTGAGGGAATCGTTTCCTGGGCGATGAACGTCTTGAAGGCGGGACTGGCCACAGCCAGGGAGACGAAAGAAGCCAAGAGGAGGGAGACGCGTGCCATAGTGCTCGAAGGAGGCCTTGAGATGGTGGTTGAGCATAATGGTCAGTCCTTTTAAACCGTCTCTGGTCTCTTTCGCCGGGGTCACGACCGCGAGCTGGTACACGCGCGCGCATCACTTGCACGATCATTTTGCATGTGGTTGTTGTGCAGATCACGGAGCAACGAAAACAGCCTCGATAAGTGAGAGACTGAGACTGCTGGGCTCTGCAGGGTCCTGCGTATACCGCGTCTTGAGCTTTGGAAGCAGCCCAAGTCGGTCAAGCAAGACGACGAAAATTGGAAGAAGAAAGGTCAAACTGGCGGTGAACGGTTCAACAGCGACACGGGTCCACGATAGTCATGACTCGTCGGAAGTGACGTGACCGACAAGTCCACAGCGAGGGTGGCCATGTTATCTCCAAGGCATCATGCACGCCGACGAGCTTCTTTTGATGGTCGTCGAGGCTCGAGCAAGGAAAGCGAGGATCCCACCGCCTCGAGAAGCGAGAAACCATAGGCCTCGGAAGGATAACAGTTGAGGAAGTGGTCAATTGGCTAAAGGTGAAACACAAGAAACACCGTCACTTGACTTTCAGCACGAGTTTAGGCTCCACCCACTCTTTATCTTGCTCTTGGCGGACTGTACGCTCATTTCGGAGAGAGTTGTTGGAGATTTGCAGCTTGTAATCACGGCGACATAGAGCGACTCGGATGAGCGGAATCAAAGTTTGTTGCGTCTTGTTTGAATGCACTCTTTCGGATTTCCTGATGGCAGTGATCGTGTGCTCTGTCTCCAGCATGTCCCACTTGCCGCTTGCGACCACACACAGTATCGGCAACTCAGCTCATTTTTTTCAATGGCATACGCTTTGGACTACTACATACTCCGTGGCCGATGCCGCTTTGAACTTCCAAGTGCTTAAAAGCTCGGCACATCCGATCGAATTGCCGACCCCGGACCCCTTTCCTAAGTATCTCCAGTGCCACCACCATCCCGCCAGTACGCGTTTCCCGACCACCAACGACGCTCCTTCGCAATGTCCGACGTGATCGACATATCCTCCGACTCGGAAGACGAGTCGTCCTCGCGCCCAGCCTCTCAGCTTTCAAACTCGTATTCGTTTTGCAACAGCAACAGCAGCTCGGACTTTGTCGATCTATGCGACTCGGACAGCGATGACGCACCCGCCCGCCCAGTCCCTTCGTCCTCCCAAACACCCATGTCTGATTACGTGGATCTATGCAGCAGCAGCAGCGACTCGGACGACGAGTTTCCCGCTCTTGGTGGTCCTCGGTTTCTCCAGGGCATCGAACGATGGAAACGGAAACGGAAACCCTCGACAGCAGGATCTTCCAGCGGGGCGTACGATGTAGATTCTAGCGAGGACGAGGACGAATCTCCGAGGAAGATTGCACGAAAGGTGTGTGGCACTTTAGACCCAATCTCGCCCAATGAATAACTGACACGCGCCAGGATTCCAACCTCTCCGGATCTTCATTCCCTCTGTATGGCGAGGATTCGAGCGAGGACGAGGAGGATTCGCCAGCGAGAGTGGCACGCAAGGTGAGTATTTTCTGCGATGAATTCAATCGGTATTAATCTACCACCAAGAAAGCTGCCCGCAAGCCGCGCAAGACCGACGAGAAAAAGGCGGCTGAAAAGGCGAGCGCTACCATACCCTTGTCGACCTTTCTAATATTCGATACAGGCGCTCAAGCAGCAGGCGGCGGCTCAGAAGAAGCAAGAGAGGGAGGATTTGAAGGCTGCTAAAGCTGCTGAAGTCGTGCGTGCCACCCTTTCTTTCTTTCTTTCTTTCCCCAACCAACTCTCTTCCAAGGCCGAGGCCAAAGAGGCGAAGAAGCTGTATAGGGCCGTCAATAAGCTCGTCACCGACAAGAAGCAGACCCTCGTTGATATGGAGCTCATCTTTCCACCCGTCACCGCCGGTTCCCCTTTGGAAGCATTGCGCGACGCCTTCAAGGACCAGGTCGCCCCGTTTGGAATGAGGGTCACCACTTCGAGACGGCGGAGGGTCCTGGGGTACGACGTCTTGAGTTGGCGACGCGTCGTTCGCACCGAATATAAAGTCGAGGCGCGCGAGTTTCACGCAGTGGAGCCACGGATCAAGATGGAAGGGACACATCTTGTGTATTTGAGCGTTGGGGAGCTCGTGCGTTGCATTCGGGAGGAGGACGGTGGTAAAGGGGTTGTGCGCTGCGTGCGCGAGGCATATGGGCCCGAGGTTCAGGTCTTCATCATGACGGACGGGCTTGGGGCTTACTATCGACGTGTCGGCAATAGCAAGGTGAGTTTAATCTTCATTCCGTTCGTTCGCTCATCGAGTTGCAGTCTCGAATCGAGGGCGCCCTTGCTGCGCTGCAGATGGCGGAGAATGTGCATCTGCTGCACATCGACGATGCCGAGGACGGAGCGACGCGTCTGTATGATTTGAGTGGGGATTTGGGTATCAAGCAGCACAAGTACAGCTTCTTCTTCTTCCTTGAGATATCATGCTGATAACACTACAGGCTCATCTCGCGTGCGCACCTTCCCTTTTGCTCCAACACCAGTCAAGGGTCGGGGACGACGCAGTGGGATACTATGGTGAAGATGCTTGACCAAGTGCATCGCGTGACGAGAGCCGGGGCGGAGGGAATCGTCGACGAGTTCCAGACTCTGGCAAGGTTGTTTGAGGCGTATGAGCAGGATCCTGTTGGGCGGGATGATTTGGTCAAGGATTGTATTGTGAGTGGGCTCGTCTTTACCTTCTACTTGCTCTGATGACGTGCAAGGTCAAGTCTCGGGTGGATGGTGCTAGGAACACACGTCCGCTTGGGAAGGCGCTTTCGAAACGCGTGGGGACTGTGATGTACGGGAAAGACCCGCTTAAGGTGGTGTACAAAGACAAGGATTGAAAGAATTCCTATTTCTCGAGAGATCTGTTGTAAACTCTAGACTTGTAATCTAAACGCGGTCATCTTGGCGCGTCGCGTGATTTGAATTTCTTATCTTCTCCTCCATGACCGACCTGCAAGGCCGAACATTCACCCTCGCCTCGCGCGCTTCTGCTCTCGCACAAGTGCAAACTAATGGAGTAGCAGAAACGCTCCGGGCCCTCTTCCCCGAAGCCACATTCACAACGTCCTTCATGACGAGCGTCGCCGATCGGAATCCCGATGCCACTCTCGCCTCGCTCGGTACCGCCAAGGAGGGTAAGGCGCTCTGGACGTCTGATTTAGAGGCTGCATTGGTGGAGGGCCAAGCGGATTTATTGGTCCACTGCTTGAAAGACGTGCCTACGACCTTGCCGGAGGGGTGTGAGATTGCTGCGGTGCTGGAGCGTGCCGATCCGGTCGATTCGTTCGTCGTTAAAAGCGGGGAGGGGTGGATGAGTTTGGATGAGCTTCCTGAGGGGAGTGTCGTTGGGACGGGGAGCGTGAGGAGGAGCGCGCAGTTGAGGAGGGGGTGGCCGAAGCTCAAGGTGTTGGGTGTGGTGCGTCCTTCGCTTCATTTCTAGGAGAGGGAGAATTCACCACGTACAGAGAGGGAACCTCGACACCCGGCTCGCCAAGCTCGACGACCCAAATTCCCCCTACTCGGCCCTCATCCTTGCGAAAGCTGGCATGGAGCGTGTTGGGTTCTCAGAACGCCTCACATCGGACCTTCCTGGGACCAAGTTCCCCTATGCAGTCGCCCAAGGCGCGCTTGCGATTGAAATTCGTTCCGGCGACGCTGCTGCAAAGGCCCTTTGTGCGCGGCTGAATGACACGAATACCGAGTTGACCTGTGGGCGGAGCGTGCATGTCTGCAGGTGCTGGAGGGTGGGTGTAGTGTCCCCGTGGGTGTGGTGACGAATTTGAGTCAAGACGGAGAGCTGGAGATTTTCGGGTGTGTGACTTCCGTCGACGGGACGGAGCAGGTCGAGTGCACGGTCAGGGAACGGGTGAGCAATGCTGCCGATGCGTCAGCCGTCGGGGCACGTCTTGCTCAAGGGCTCATCGACAAGGGTGCGAGGAAAATTTTGGATGAAATTCGAGCAAAGTAGAAAAAAGAATGTATCTCGCTGGATCTGGGCGGAGGTAGACTAGAAAAAGCTACTTCCAAGTCGGACGCGGGGAGAAAAGAGGTGCTCTGCATCTCCACGAGCGCCTGGGGTCCCTGGATGCTGGGACCTCAAGTGACTCTAAGGCAGAGAGGCGTTTTCTGTTTGTAGCACCAAACTGAGGCGGATCAACTTCTCACTCCGTCATGCTTCGGAGCGCATTTACACGGAATGCGCTCAAGACTATCGTGCCCCGACGAAATATCTCTACGATAGTAGACCTCAACTATACACACCAATTCCCCGCCTCTGCCAACAAAACCGAAGGCGCCATCGTCATTCTCCACGGACTATTGTGCGTCAACTCCTCGCCTCTCAACTTGGTTTGAACACACGAAGGGACAGTGGATCAGCAAGAAATTGGGGCGCCCACTCGCGTGCATTTGCTCGGAATCTAAACAGGCCGGTTTACGCGCTGGATCTGCGCAACCACGGCGCGTCGCCACATGCCGAGCCCATGACGTACAGCACCATGGCGGACGATGTAGCAGAGTTTATACGCAAGCATGGGTTGAAGGATGTTTCGCTTATCGGGCATTCCATGTGCGTGTTCTCTTGCTGCCCTTGTTTAATATTTGAACGACCATGTAGGGGCGGGAAAGCCGTCATGTCCGTCGCTCTCTCCCCCGCCCACTCCAACCTACTTGAGAAACTCATCGTAGTGGACATTGCTCCCTCCCGAGGCCCCCTTTCCTCTGATTTCAAAGCCTACGTCGACGCGATGCAGTCTATCGAGTCGGCCGGTGTATCCACTCGGAAAGAGGCGCTCGAAATTCTGGAGGAAGTGGAGAAGGTGAGTATCCCTTCTTTTTTCTTTTTTTCTGCTACCTACTTATGGCCGCAGAACCCCGACATCACAACCTTCCTACTCACGAACCTCGTCCCATCCCCTTCATCCTCGAAATTCCGCATCCCAATAGACATCCTCGCGCGCTCTATAGACGAACTAGGTTCTTTCCCCTATGCACCGGAAGACGGGGACGCTCCCTGGGATGGGCAAACACTGTTTATCAAGGGCACGAAGAGCAAGTATATTAATCGGAGGAATTTACCGACTGCGGAGAAGTTGTTCCCCGGGATGAAGTTGGAGGAGGTTGATTCGGGTCATTGGGTGCATTCGGAGCGGTGAGTGCGATTACTGTGATTTGCTGGAACCAGACTGAGTTTTTTTTTGAAGGCCGATAGAGTTTGGGAAACTCGTAGAAGAGTTCGTTGGGCTGATTTAGGCATAGAGGGTAGACGAGGATTCTAGATGTTTGGATCTTAGAAGCACGAAGAATCAACCAAAATCCTCAAATGGATGGAAGGTTTCCCACTTCCCCGACTCACGTTCCGGCCAAAGCCCTCCTGCTTCAGGCAATAATGAGCATCTCCGAGTACTCCGGACTCGGACAGGAACCCGACGGTTCGACGAATCGAGGGATTCGGAGGGCGGGTGTACTTGAAGTTTAAGGTGCTTCGAATCCGACTGTGCCACCTTTCGTTCATGCGTTCAGGTTGAATGTTTTCCCGAGATTATCATTTCCTCATTCAAATTCCTATGGTTGTAAGTAACTTTGCATCGGTCTTTCATCCAACGAGAATTCTGCCAGGGCCGTCGATGAACGTATTCGAATTGTCTTCCGTGCTCGACGCCGTGGCCAAGTTTGCTTGGAAGCTGAGGGTCACCAGAAACAAACCTGTATGGATAAATGAACTGGGTGTCAATGGCCGGTAAGAGTCGGTCAGAACACAGGTGTGTGGCGAGCAGTGTCCCTTGTTCAACGGACTCACTGCCCCTCAAGTTCATTGACACCGACTTGGTCTTGCCGAGGCCCGATTCGGGGTGTAGTATACTTGCAGCCTGGACTGACCGGCTATTCCAAACTTGAGAGTACGTATACTTGGGTCCGGGTTGTCGACACTGACCTTCCTTACCCCGGACAGGAACCCGACGGCTCGACGGAGCGAGTGCGGATGTACTTCAAGTTGAAGTTGGTGCTTCGAAGTTCGAGAAAAGAATCTCAACAGTTGTCCTATTTTTCGTTCACGTTGAATGCTTTACCGTGAGCTCAGTTCGTTGCCTCGAGAAAGCGGAAGTAGTTTCGGGTCGGTCTTCTTCCATCGAACGAGAATTCTGCCAGGGCCGTGCACAGTTTCTCAGAAGATGATTGTCCCAAGCCAAGCATACTCTGCAATCGTAGTCGGCATGCAAGTTCAACTCCTGCCGGTCCGAAGAAATATACCTTCTTTTGATCTACTGCATCCCGCAGGAGAACAAGAACTGGTAAGTTTAGAACCTCGGTGCCTTGCATCTTGTAGAATTCGGTCAGCGTGGCCACCGGGACATGCGGTCTCCTTCCCCAGTGCGTCATGTTGATTCAAAAAGGCAATTAGCCTTTCACGAGAGGTCTCGACACTAGATGTACGAGCAATTGTGGCAATCAATTCTTTCAAGTTCCGACGCGTCATGGCTCACGATCTCAGGCTGCCGGTCCCAAGTTCGAGTTGAAGGCTGAAACGCGACAAAATTTACTCTGCTTTCTGATTGCGTACCCCGAGGACCCTTGGCTTCTGTTCTATCCTTCTATCCTTCCTTCTTTTCTTTCTTGGAAACAGACAACTATCAGTTCTCCGCGTCCGTGTCCGTGGTCAACAACAACCACAACCACTTGGTGTTCTCAAGATTTTCCTCGCCGTGTGGGGTGGCGTCACTGTGCACTAACCGGTACGGGTTTCATACTATTGAGTCGGGCGGCGCGCATTTACTTGTGGCGTATCCGCGTTGCCTATCAACCCACTGGTAATGGGATTTGGAAATGGAATGTCGCGTCGACGGCCAATGGCTTGAGGAAGAATGCCTGCATGCAGAGACAGCCTGTAACTGTCTGTGTCTGTGTCAAGTCTGAGATCTGACTGTTCTCAGGTATTCTTCGACCGTCCTTGGGTTTCATTCAACTTGACTCATTCTCGAACACGGCACAGACTCGGAGGTATACATCAAGATAAGTCTTCTCACTGAAATATGGCTTGTTTTGACATACACACTGCTTCCCGTCTCTCTTCTTTCGGTGCCTCGCCTGCCTTGGCTTCTCTCACTCACACTCTCAGATCCGTTGCACAATTCCGGTGGCCGAAATTGCGGGACAGGAGTCACTTCCCACGGAGCTGTGGCTTGCAACCATCCGAACGTACTTGACACAAGGTAATTAAGCCTTTAGTTTTATCGATATGTCGAGCAGCTTACTTGTTAAACGACGTGACACTATTGGGAACTCATCGCGCGCCAAGCAAGACTCGTGAGCCATGCACGAACACACTGTTCATCGGCCATCTTGAGCCGGAACCTCCCACAACTCGAGATCTTCTCTTGTCAACCATGTATTTTTCCGCTGGAGCTTCTCGACCGTGAACGTGCACACGAGCAGCTCAAGTGTTTTCTGCCACAGTCCATAATGTGCATTGAATGAATGAAAACAATTTTCTAGGACAGGACGAGTCAAGTTACCGAAAAGTTGTATCAAATCAAGATTCAAACAGGATGCAATTCCTCTAACGCTCAAATGTAGCTTCATTCGTCAAGGGGTGATTTCGCACAGGTTTGGAATCGTGGAATTTCCGAAGCTTCGCTCTACCTGGCCGCCTAATCTTCTTCCAACGGGACCTCGATGGACACCACGACAGATCCGCGTCCCATCACGGACCGAAGCAATTAGTCTTTAACAGGGAGGTGCACTCTGAGCCAATCTTTCGACGCGTCGAGCCGTGTCGATGGATACATATGTCAGGCCTCAGGAGTGATCGCGGTACGGTTACTTTAGACGCAACACTTGGCTTTCTGATTCTTGATCTCCGTAAATCCGGTCCTGTCTTTCGAATCTCAACCTGGTCTCGACCCGTGCTTGCAAGGTCTTGTGATTCTGTCAGCGAACAGTCAGCCAGTCAGCTGTGTGCAAAAACCCTTTTTTTCACGTTGTCTAGACGACCTCGGTCGTTGTTGCAAGCTAAAACCGGCTGCCTTCCTTCCTTTCCTTACCTAGGGACAGGACTACTTGGACTCGGCACCCACCTGAGATCTACATACCAGTTTCAATTTGCATCGGCAAGAATCTTCTCTTCTTTCCTCTTCAAATGGCAGGCAGCCAGGGAAGCAGTCTTGACAAGCGTGGTCTGCATTCGGATTCCTGCCAGTCCTTCCTGCGATGCGATGATCTGCCGAGAAATGACAGTATGTACACGGAATTCAAGCCAAAGCTGTCGGATGTGCATGTCCCACTGACAGGGCAAGTCTATCATATCAAGTGTCAACGCACGGCCTTTAGAACGACTCGGAACTGAGGGTGAGTCTCAACTTAGAATTCTAGGCCTCTATGGCAACGCGCAACTCGCTCACGAAGAATTGCGAGGAAGCAATTTCTTTGCATCCGCTGTCAATGCCGCGGCAGCGACCATAATGTCGTGCCCAAACCGTGCCCGTTGCGTGCCCGACTTTAGAGAGTACCGCTCGACTCGGGCTTTCAAATTTGCCCAAGGTGCTAATTTTTGAATTTTTGGTACCGATGGAATGAACTGGGGGTACATACCGTGATTTGCGGGCTTGGAGGAGGAAATAGTCGAACCGGTTGAATGAGCGCGATGGGGACGCGTCGTCCATCAACGATTACATAACACGAAGGTGTGATCGCGAACCTTGGACCCAACCACCACAACCCCGTTCTAGCTTCTTCTTCAATCCCGAATCTTTCGGAGCTCAGGCTCATCCGACATCTATTTGTAGTTTGGATTTTCCGGTATTGCCCGAAAGTTTCCCGAAGGCGTCGGTGTATCGCAGTGGGTATTTCCCGAGACTATCGGCCGGCGATGTGGACAACGGAAAGGAGCACGGATAGCGTACGAAATCGCCTTGAGATGTTTCCAAGGGCATTTCAAGTCAGAATTGAGGAAGGTGGAAGCGAGAGCACCTTTGATGATCCCACGATCTGCTTTCGTCTTGAACTTTCATGTCGTCGCGTTCTGGCCCTCTCGAAGGCCCTTCCTCGTGCGTCATTGCGAGTTTTGTGTCCACATCCGTAGAAACATTCCCGATCGCAGGTATAAGAGGGTGGCTGACACTCGCTCGTACTGCATTCGTTCTTGACTTCCCCCGTCATCCACGAACCTTGCTATAGCGTCTACAACGCCATGCTCCTCCTCCACCTCGCGCTTTTCTACGTCCTCGGCCTCGCATCCGCCCCGTTGGTGGCCTTCCTTGGTCCCGGCGTCCTCAAGTTTGCTCTGGCGACCCTCGCCGGTTCCACAACGGTCCCAAACCTGTTCATCATCCTGCTAGTCCTCAAATCATACGGCCTGAACGTGTTCGTCGTGGTCCCGGTCATGTTTCGGCTCGCTATGGTAGTCAAGCGCCTCAACGGCATCAAGCGTCCCTCCCATGGACAGCAACCTCCCGCCACGCTCGTCCTCGCCGCCCCAAGGCCTCGCCCAGCATCACAGGCGTCGTTGCTACCGGTCGCCTTGATATTGCTGCACGTTATGCGAGCCCAGATCCTACACCAAATCGCTTCGACGTCGCCCACGGCCCTGAGTCTCGCTCGCGATTCAAGATGACGAAGGATGTGAAGACGTGCCTGTTGCCAGTGCCGAAATCCCCACCACCAGCACCGTCAATGACAAGACGTTCGTTCTTGGGACCATGGGCCTGGTCTTATGGGGTTTCGTCTTGGCCTGCCTCTTCATTTGGATCAAGTCGTCATCGGTTTTGTCGTTCCTCCTGCGCTCTCTTCAGCGAACCTGGACCACCATGAGCAGCAGAAGCCGCCGCGACACCACAATGCAGCTCGATTCAGACGACACTGACACCACCCTTGTCGGCGACGAGACAGAAATCAAGCCAGCTGGGTCTGCATTTACTGGCATTCCCGCGTCTCTGTCTACGCCCCTTCTGTTGGTGGCCCTTCGCCAACGCTGGCCGCTTCGGGTTCTCTTCCCACCGACCTCTCCGACATCAGCAGCCCCAAGCCCATCATCGCCGCTGCCACCAACAAGGTCGTCCTCAAGACCAACCTCGATCCAATAGTCCCGGCCTTTGTTCCCGTGGCACGTCCCACCACCGTCAAGCAGGAGTGGGTGCCCACCAAGCCCCTTTCGTTCCAATGGTCCCGAGGTGGCTGCCCGACTCGCATCACGGCTCCTCCTCCGCCAATTCCCCTCAACGCCAACGCGCCGGTATTTGTACCCAAGGTCGAAGACGCGAAGAAGCCTGGTCTGTCTGAAAGCATATGGGCCCCGGCCTCCACGTCCACGCCCGTCAAGGAGAAGAAGCCTCGATTCCGGACTGCACCTCCCTCTTTCTGGGCTCCTGGGGGCAAGGCCATCGCGATTGTCCCTCCTCCTTTGGCTTGAACGGTATATCAAATCTACATATATTGGTGAGTGTCGCTGCCTCGTCGATATTTTCTCGTTTTCTCACTTTTACACCAGGGGTTTATCTGTATCAATAGTGTGCATCCAGTGCTGTATCTTTCGGGTTCCTCGACCTATTCTCCTTCCTCCGCCTTTTGTAAGCCGTCGTCTTCATCGTCGAGTTCCATGATTCTGACTACGTCGACATAGTCCTCTTTCCTCTCCATGTATCTGGGCAGCCAACGGCCTCACCTTCCTCTTTCCTTTTATTGTGAGTGCACCGTCGTATCCCGTGCGACAAATCGTCTGATCCTCTTTCTAGTTGTCTGTTTCATGGGCGAGAAAAACCAGCAAAACAGGTGTGGAATAGAAGAAAACCCGACAAAATAGGTGTAGAACAGCAGAAAACCCAACAAAATAGGCGTGTAGCATGTAGTACATATATAATCGTGCTTTTGGACAGAATCGAGTGGAAAATTCCTGAATCATTGAATCATGCGGGGAAGGTGCTGTCGGCGCGTCCACAAGCCCAAACAATGTGGCACATGACCGCCTGGATGCTTTCGACTTTGGCCGAATCCTCTTCTCAAGGGTGCTTGGTATCTCAAATCCTCCCTGGGAGAAAGGTCTAAGTAAATCCACGCATCGTATTCATTGACCCGGTGTATTCGAGAGGGAAGGTGAATGTATACTTGGTGGAAGTACTTTGGATTGAAAAGCTAATCACTACGTTACGGAGTAGATTCTCCTCCCTTTCTATAGCGCTCATCTGTCAACCAAGTCAGTGTGGCGAGAAAGGAAATGAAAGCACGGACTTACTCAGTGCGAGATACGAATCTGCATGCCGTTGTCCACGAGCTTCTGCAGCTGCGGATCCAGACCCTCGTCGCTTGAATCGCTGGAAAGCAACTCGAAGACCTCGAACAGGCCGATGATAAAGCGGGCGACCAGAACATCAACGAGCTCGGCATCGACAGGGAAAGAACATTGCAAGAATCGGAGGGTGTGGAGACGAGAGAGAAAGTCCATCTCATGGAGCTTGCAGAAGAAGGAGGACATAAAGTCGTTCTTGGGGTTGACGAACTCGACGTGCGTCAAGTTGGGCAACTGTATGAACCACTCGAGAGTACTGGGCTCTAGATAGGTAACGGCATCGCTGGTGAGCGAAAGGCTCTGCAACGATGCGGAGACCCGGGAGAAGAAGGCGGCCATCTCGCGGTCGAAAGATTGGAGATGAGGGATGCAGTCGAGGTCAAGGTGTTCCAACGCAGGCACTTCAAGAACCTCGAGGATCTTGACAACCTCGGAACGCTCGGCGTCCTCATCGGCTCCCAGATGCAAGGAGCGCAGATGCTGCATGAGCACCCGTTCATCACCAAGTAGCCGCCCCGCATCACCCTTCTCGACGGTGACGCTGCATTCGACGAGGGATGGAACCGAGCGCAGAAAGTCGAGGCACTGATTGACCGTCAGCCCCTCTCCGGTGAACTTGGCAAGTCTTTCTAAAGGGAGAAGAAAGAGCCCCGGAGCTGCGGGTCTGCGAAGGGGAATCTCGCGCAATTGCGGTGCGGTCTTGAAAGACTCGCAAGGTGAGTGAGCCTCGATGTACCGCCCAACACCTCCTGGTCGCTCGAAAAGAACTGCGAGGGTGATTTGTTGGAGTTGTGGGAACTCGAGAGTGTCGGTAAAGAAGTCCACGATGGGCAGGCTGAGCGTCAAGGACTGAAGCCGCGGGGCATGAGCGGACAGGATGGCATGTATGCTGTTCTTGTCCTGCACGTCGTACCCGGTGAAGTCCAAAGACACGGGCAACGCCTTAGCGCGCTGGAACCACGTGTCGACATATTGCTCGACTTCACCAGGCTTGGAGAAGAACCAACGAGGAGGGAAAATGGCTAATCGCGTCCATAATCTGGGAGCGGCAAGGGCGATTTCACGCCAGCTCCCGCAGACCCGGAGCAAAAGCAATGGTGCGCAATAAAGGCGAGGCCTGTCGTCCGGATTGGAGGAGAGGCAGTGGACGAAGATTTCGGTGATGATTTCAGGTGGCACGGTCGTGAAGGGTTGCGCTTTGTTGGGTTTCTTGACCGGATTGCGCTTCTGGCGCTTCTGTACCTGGATATTGAGATCCAAGCCAAACAGCGGATTGCGTGGCACAACGCGTCGAGACATGGCAGAGGGGATGAAGAGACGCGGTGGGCTCGGAGTCTTTATGCCACCCGAGCATTGTTCGCAAACGCGACTTTCCATTTTGGTCTGGGACAAGCACGTGACCACTACTGAATGGCGCCAATCAACACAGCAGACACGCTCGTCCCAACCTCCAGCCGACTGCGTTCTGGCGTCTTCATCGGGAGCACCACGAACCCGTTCGCGCCACTCAAACTCGCGACTCGGCTCGACCGCTGGCCTCCGGTACTGAAAGCCCGCAAACCCTCCGAGTCGGCACGTATAATGACCCGGTGGAATTCGGTGCGTGGATCGAGGGTCATGGCGCTAGCGAGCTAGAATTGAGGAATGTCAATACCCAGTGAATGTGGAATGATATACCCACCTTGACTGACACGCGAGGCAAGTGGCATCGCGCCTCCGGCCGATCCACCGAGCTTTCTGAGGGCGGGGACGACAAAGACGTTGAATGTAACCAACGCCGAGGCTGGATTCCCGGGGAGGGCAAAGACTGGCTTCGCAACGCCACCAACAGGAATAGTTGCGAACGTGGTGGGTTTGCCCGGTTTCACGGTGACCCTGCCGAAATGAATCGTGCCGTGAAAGTGGCGCTCGATGACAGGCTTTAAGAGGTCGGTAGGACCCATGGACGTCCCGCCGGTGGTGAGGAGGATATCGGCAGAGTCGAGGCCTTTTCGTACGGCAGCAACGTGCGAAGGAATGCTGCGGGAAGTCTCAGTATGAGGTTAATCATTGTTGAATGTATACTCAACTCGTCGGGAACTATTCCCAGATCTACGACTTCGTAACCCATGCCTTCCAAAGCCGCTTGTAGCGAAGGTCGGTTAGTATCCCATATCCCTCCCCACTCGTCGTTTGAATGAGGCTGAGGGTTCTGCAGATCAACAAGCTCGTTGCCGGTGCTCAACAACGCTACAACTGGTCGACGGAAAACCTCGACCTTTGGAGCGTTTAAATCACTGTCGTCCCGGGTAAAAGACAAACGCACCTCTTTACGTCCAACGAACGCCAAAGTCCCGATCTCTCCACCCTCACTCAGAATAATATCGCCCTTCTGGAGAACTAGGTCGCCCTTGGAGACGTCTGACCCGGGCGCGCGCACGTTCTCGCCAGCTGGAACCTGCACCAGACACTCGACCTCTTTTTCCTCTCCATCAAGTCCTTCCTCAGTTTTGAAAGTGGAAACAAGGCGCGTGTCCTCGACCATGATTACAGTATCCGTTCCGGCAGGCAAGGGGCCGCCAGTGTTGATGCGATAGATACAATCCGGGGGAAGAGGAGTAGATGTCTTGTGTGTGCTGGAGGTAAGGACTTTGTAGACGCCAGGAGGATCAGTTGCTAACGGAGACTCAATCAGGTGTACTTGGTGGAAGTGGATTATCTCACAGCGCAGGGCATATCCGTCAACACTCGTGGTGGAGGTGGGAGGTGCATTCTGTGGAGCAAGCACATCTTCTGCGAGAACATGTCCTCTCAGTTCTTGCGTCACCTAAGCGCGGTTTAACGTCCAGCTTTGTGTCATGTCTGCAACAGCTCACCAGTCGTTTCTCGGTTCCAAGCACCGCAACCTTTTCTTCTACCAAGGAAAGGGCTTTTTCGAGCGAAAGCAGCGGATAGGGTGAAACCCGATGGCGCGCTGAAGCTGTAGAAAATTGTCAGAAATATGGCTTCAGATTAGGAATCGAACGCACCCGCAGCAGAAGGGTCATGAGAGAGCGTCCGAGGTTGAGGTGCCGCATGGTCATGGTGGTGGTGGTGGTGGTGATGATGATGCCCAGCGAGCTCAGCATGGACCTGTTTCCCCGTTCCGCCTCGAATCAACTCTATCGCATGGTTGACGACTCCGCCGGCAAGAAGAGCTTCCAAATTTTCCTTCACGGCTTTGACGCTGCCCGGAAGCGTCACTACAAGGGTGTTCTTGACCGTTCCCGCAACGGGTCGCGACAAAGCAGCCAAAGGCGTATGCTTGAGCGACGAGGACATCATAAGATGCACAAGGCCGGGTGCCTCACGCTCGAGCAGCGGTGAAATCGCCTGCAATCATCCAGCCCTCAAAAACAGGAGGAGCAGACATTGGCTCACTTCGGGCGTCTGGTCGCGTACTCCAAAGCCCGTTCCACCGGTGGTGATGACCCAGTCGACGTCCCCGCGATCGCACCATCGTTTTACAGCGTCTTGGATGGATGGAACGTCGTCTGCGACGATCTGGTGGTCATTGCACGAGAAAGTGTTGTTTTCGAGGATATCGCGGATGGTGGGCCCAGATTTATCGGCGCTAGAGTTGGTAGAAGCAGTATCGCTGACTATTTCAACGTGAGAGACGCCTTGGAAGGGAGCAGAAGGAGAGCAAACCTGTAAGGACTGCGACGCGAATGGGACTCGGAGACATCAAAAGCTGTGATCGCCGTTGTCTTGCCGCAACCACTTCAACGTCTTCAACGTTCAACCAACTCCCTCCTCCGATACTCCTCACGATTCTGGGAAAGCCATGCTAAATTATTTGCCTGGGACGAACGTTCACAAACCTAGGAGGAGACTAGAACCCTGCTTTGATTCTTGAACAGCTTCCTCGGCTTCTGGCTCCATTACCTTCCGGTCCTCGTCGGCGCGTCGTGCAGTCGAGCTCAGTATGCACTTAGTCCTCGGACCCAAGGAGGACGGCGGGTCGCAGCTGAACCTGGCGCCAGTCTATCCCTGTCTATCCTTTCTTCTTTTCGCCTTCGCGAGCACGGCGGTGATTGCGCAATGGCAATCCGGGATTCCGGGAGGAGGAGGAGCTTCAAAAGGTCTCTTCCTCAGCTCAGCATTCGAGCACCATGGCACGTGTCTCCCTCCTCTTGGCTTCTTTCGTCTCTTTGGCTGTGGCCAGTCCCGCTTTCAAGACGTTTATCGTCCAAGAAAAGCTTGCCTCAGTCCCCGAGGGCTTTGCTAGCCTTGGGCCCGCGTCCGCGGACACAGTGGTCAACCTTCGTATGGCCCTCCCATCCAAGGACGCCGCTGGACTGCATGCCACTCTCCTCGATGTCAGCGACCCCAAGAGTGCCAACTACGGCAAACATCTTTCCAAGGATGAGGTGGGTATTCTGCTAGAATCATTTCATTTTACTGACGCACTTCCAGGCCAACGCATTCCTCGCGCCGACCGCCGATGCAGTCTCTACCGTCCAGGAGTGGCTCTCCTCCAAGGGTCTCGTCGGCACGGTTTCCGCCGGCGCTGGTGACTGGCTCTCGGTTTCGGCCAACGTTTCCACTGCCAACGAGTTGCTCTCGGCCAAGTACGAGACCTTCCAGCACATCGACTCGGGCAAGACGTACCACCGCACCCTCTCCTACTCTCTGCCCGCGGAGGTCACCAACTTGATTGACCATATCCACCCTACTGTCATCTTCGATACCCCAATCTCTCCGAATGCTTTCCTTTCGATTCCCCGTGTACCCTCGAAGCCCGCGGATTCTTGCACCGATTCGATCACTCCTTGTATGTTTCGACTTCCAACTTTATGCGCAATGCTAATGGGCCTGCAGCTTGCCTCCAGTCGCTTTGCAACATTCCCTCGACCAAGGTCACGGCCGAGGCTGCTAACAGCATTGCTGTTGCCGGCTTCGCGGACGAATGGGCCCAGACGGCCGACCTCCAGTCTTTTCTGCGACAATTCCGACCCGACATGTCCAGCTCCACCACTTTCATCCTTCAAACTCTCGACAATGGCACGAACACCCAGAGTCCAGAGCAGGCTGGTGATGAAGCCGTGAGTCAATTGCCATTTTCTTCAATGATTTCCAGGCTAACCAGATCCCAGAATTGCGACGTCCAATACACTGTCGGTGTTGCCACCGGCGTCCCGGTCAGCTTCATATCCGTTGGTGGCAACTCGGAAGACAGGATCGGAGGTTTCCTCGACATTGTCCACTTTCTTTCGGACGAGGACAACATTCCTCCGGTCATGACTGTGTCATACGGTTTCTGTTCGTCCAATCTCCGTTTACCCCCATGCCTAATTCTGATTGGCACCTAGACGAACCGGTCATTTCCAAGACCCTCGCTTTGTGAGTTTCTCATTCCATTCTTGGTTATGACGTTGCTGACCCTGCCGTAGCAAACTCTGCGATGCATACGCTGCAGTCGGTGCCCGTGGTGTCTCTGTACTCTTCCCTAGCGGCGACAGTGGTGCCTCTGGTCAATCTGGCAGTGGCCAATTCCATTCTTGCCACAGGTACCGGCCCACCTTCCCCTCGGGATGCCCCTTCGTCACTTCTGTCGGCTCTGTTCACGGTATCTCCCGTGAGATTGGATCCAGCTTCTCCAGTGGTGGATTCTCCAATTACTGGGACGGTGAGCGTCGATGCCTTTCGTTTATGGGTTTTCGAATTGAAACTATTGCCAACAGCCCCCGATTATCAGGCTTTTGCTGTCGCTGCTTTCCTCAAAGCACAAGGCAGCACTGACGCGGGTCTCTTTAACGCTTCCGGCCGCGGCTTCCCCGATGTTTCTGTCCAGGGCGAGAATTACCAGATTGTGAGATTGCCTCAACTCCGAGGTCGTTGTCTTCTCATCATTGTCAGGTCAACGGAAGTAAAACCTACAGTGTTTCAGGTACCTCTGCATCGACTCCCGCCTTTGCCTCAATCATCGCGTTGATCAACAACGACCTCATCGCGGCTAAGAAACCTCCACTAGGGTTCCTCAACCCCTGGTTGTACGCCAACGCTGATATGCTCAGCGACGTTACCTCTGGTTCCAATCCTGGTTGTGGTACTGATGGCTTCCTTGCTATCCCTGGGTGGGACCCAGTTACTGGGCTTGGGACTCCGGATTATGAGAAGATGAAGCGGGCTGCGTTCAGGAAATATAATTGATTGGTGAAGTTGTCGAACATTTTGGGTGTGCACGTTTATAGCTATCTCACCATATTTACAAGGTTCAAGCTGACTCGCTCCGACTCGGCCGCCCGAACATGACCCGCACTGAGCGAGCGAGCGCTGATCCGTCCCATACTCGCGGATCTGATGCGCCCATATCACCAAGTCCGGTCGAGAGCGAAATGCGTTCACCTCTTTCACTCTTCGTCTGAAATATTCCAATCAGATACAATTCACGGTCCTGGTTCTATTTTCCACTCCCTTCTTTTGATCAGTTGACCGACTGCGTCGAAAACGGGTGAACATCCGAAATATTGTTCAGGGGGATCTGCACGGCTCGCGAGCAAACAAACGTTCCTGGTTCCGGAATCAGCGCTCGGGTCGCGTGCGTACGGCGCGCTCCGTCAACCCGTGCCAAGTCGACCTTCATGCTTGGGGAGGACGAGGAGGGTATAAAAGCTCACTTGAAATCCCAATATTGCTCACTGGTCACCACAGACAGACATCCACTTCTCATTCACATTCAAAAAATGTTCGCCAAAGTCGCTTCCCTTGTCTCCATCGCCCTCTTCGCCGGCCGTGTTGCCGCCATTTGCCCCGGGTTCAACTTTGGTATCGGTAACGCCCACCCTTCCAGCTTCGGTAACGGTATCAACCACTGTGCGTTTCCTCCCTCCCCTCCCTTCTCTTCTTCACTTGAGATTGCCTACTGACGCGCCGGACACGCAGGGAACGTCTACAACGACAACTGCGACATCGTCGACGGACTCACCACCAACCAGAACCCCTGCTCCCAGGGCATCTTTGGCTACAGCCCGGCCCCCATCCACTTCAACGAGTACACCAGTACTACTACCGGCCTCCGCTATGCTTGCCGTCCTGGCCCCAATCCGGACAGCTGAGTGTCGATTTTGCACCTGAGTTCTTGTTGGATTCGATTTGCTGATTGGATATCTTTTTAGTGCCGCAACGACGGGAACTGAGGGATGAGTTGCTTCCAAGTATCGTACTTTTGGGAAATAATTAATCGCGAATAATGTGACTTGCGTTTGGCGTTTTGAACTCTTGGGGATTCCGAGAATGGCGCCTCATCAGAGACTTAATCCGAGAAAAAGGCGACAATGTTGTACACTGCATTAGAAAATCAGACACTCGAGTTGAACTTTGGTTGAACTTGGTGGTTGAAACTTGGCATCAATGATCCGGCGGCCATCAAACCTCTTTTGGTCCCGACCTTGTCCTCGAAGCAGACGCGTTCACGTCATTGTCCTCAATCCTCCTTCAAGAAGATCCTGTCAAAACCCACCTACAATGTCCTCCACACCAACCACCCCCAAAGCTGCCCGTTCTCCCTCCAAGACGACCGGTACGGGTACCGTGACACCACGCAAGTCGCCTCACTGCAAAACCTGCGGTCGCCCGCGCAAAGGCCACCCCCTCCGTGCATGCCCGGTTGAGCTCGCCACGTCAGATTCAGAGCCAGGGTCATCGCCAGGCATGATCAAGAAGCATACCACCACGACCACGCCGACGCCAGCCACACCCCGCCGCTCTCCCACAAAGACTCTGCCTCTCATCGCCGCGCTCGGCGCTCTGAAACTAGACGATATCGACACGCTGGCTCTGGAGGAACGAGACCGCCAGGAAAAACGCGCTCGCCGCAAGTCCGCTGCCGCCGCGTCCATGTCGCCTCCGGTGATGAGATCCCTTCCCAGCGTGTCGACGGTCACTGGTGGGATTCTGGATGGCTTGACGCGGCTGGTGGGTGAGGGTGGAGAGGAGGGCGGAGAGGAGGAGGAGGACTCCAGCGAGAAGAGAGAGGGTATCGTCCGTTGGCGGGAAGGTAGTGGGGCGGATTTGGGTGCGTTTTTATATTCTCGTTCGGGTTCTAATCTTATATGCATACCATCCTGCACAGCTTCTCCGCCGAATGAACCACTCGACTTGGACACGGCCACTCCGACCAAGAAGGCGCATTCCAAAAGCAAAGCATGAATCGTAAGTACATGCTGGCAGTTATCAAAAGCCCGCTAAATATTCTTCTCCCCAAGTCCCCGTACTCTTTCCTTCCGTTTTATATCGGATCTCGTGTTGTACATATATCTGGGCTGGTTGAACTTCTTGAACGCTCTGAATCTGATCCGGCGCTGCATCTCCGAAAGAACCAACAAGTCGATTTCGTTACCATCAAGCTCGCGTACTACTTCAAGCTTGGATCTGCGCCTCAATTGAGGCGATTGATGTTGAATGAAGATCTCTGGACACAGACGTAAGTTCCTGTGATCCAGTTGATTTTTGTACAGCCGAGCTCGAGGTCGTCTGGCTTGGCCTATTTCCAACACATTCATGTTTGATTACAGAACCTTGACACAACGACGACTGACCGTTCCTGGAGGTCTACACAAAAGAGGGATACCCATTTCACATTCGGTTGTAATCCTTAAAGGTTATTCCCAGTAACCGCCCCTTGCGACGGCGAGCCCCCTCTTCCCCTGGACGAGGAAAAAAAAGCTTCCGCGATTTCATCATGTTGCCATGCTTTCGAGCATGACGACGAGTCGGGGTCTCGGGGTCTCGGTCTACCCCTCACCCCTCACTCTCTGGCTACCTACGAAATAGGAATCCGGGTCCGAGAACTCCGAGTACAAATTGTCACTGCAATTCAATTGGAATTGCCAAATGGGCAGAAAAATCAGGCGGACGATTTGGAGATTCCAACTGTATGGCAGGAACGTCGGTCGAATTTTGACGCCGCTTGCTCGCGTGGCGTTGAAAGGCCGGTCCTCCCTATTTCGAATTTAAGGCGGTTGAATGAACGTTGGACTATCAATTCATTCGGAGACACTGACTGACACTGTCAAGTCAATGCTGTGCGACGGTTCGAGCTGAAAGGAAAGTATGATATCAAGAAGTTTGTACGACGCACCAGCAAGTTCGCCCGCCAAACGCTTTGCGATAAATTCCTCCGCTTTCATCCAATAATCCACCCCTCCAAGAACGCCCTCCTTTCAATTCATAAACCCCTCATCTCGACGAACCGCGCATCCTTGGCGAGGAACCCCGACTCGGGATCAACTTGTCTTGAATGTTATTCGGACTCAGCCTCGGAGAATGAGAAGTGGATTTGGGTAGGTGGGGGATGGCGGTGGAGGTGGCTACGCGCGACCAGAAGGTGGGAGGTCCCCGCGGCGTAGAAGATGTTCATACGGGTGACTTGTGAGAGTATGGGGCGTGTAAAATCTATTTGTTCTCCCCAAGGGAGGAAGTCCTGGGGTCGAGGTAGAGACGCGACGGTAGCACGCCGACCACCTATCAGGGGCGGACACGCGTATCGGAGGTTCTGCACAGATTTGCAGGAAGAGAGAACAAATTAGAGATGCCGAACCGAGATCTACAGAGTTGAAGCCGGGACTTTGTGAGATCGGGATAGATCACGGTCTTCCATGGGGGATAGCCAGCGCTGGAATCGTAGTCGGAGACTCGGGGGATAGAATCAGTGCACGAGATATTTTTCAACCCTGGGTCATGGTGAGATGTGCCGGCTTCTATTTACCATATTTTCACGCGTCGGGCGACGAGTAGGCGACGAGCACAAAGATTCCTCTTTCGAGTTTAGGTGAAGTTCAGGTGAAAGGGTTGGCATGAAGGTAGGAAGCAAGCCTGATTGATGGGATATGATCGCCGGAAAAGGGAACCACAAACATCCTTTCCACGGAAATCTGATACCCCAGACAGAATCCGAGCTGCTAGAAGACTTTGCATGTGGAACCTTCGAATTCGATTGATGTTTGCGGTCCCTCTCGGAAAACTCCATGCAATCCGGTACCGAAGTTGACATCTGGGTACCCATCGAGTTGGTTTTCTGCAAGACTGCAACTCAACAAACGGGTCGGGTACCTGTACCTCAGCGTGGTCGAGGAGCTTCACCATATGTCATCTGCCAAATTATCTTTATCCTTCTTTATCACGGACTCAAAGTCGCGTTCGCGTAAAATATACGCGACGCCGCGGATCTCCACCCCGCATTCAACATTTATCGTCTCAGATAATCCGTGTTATCTCGTTTACAAAAAAAAAAGCTACGAAAAGTCATCTGTGCAGTCATGTGTCTGGGAGTGAAACAGGGGATTTGCGAACACGCGACACGGACATAGACGGATTGAGGAAAGGCAGTTGCCATATTGGGTAATGGCATGATCCGCCTGACACGCGTCATGCCCGCTCGACGGACCTCACTATGAACCCTCCCCTCGCAGAGGACTCGGCCATGCTCATGACCTCTCACTCCAGCCACTCGAACCTCTCCAGTGTCTCTCCGACCTACGCCACCGCCGTCGACATGTGTATGACGATGTACGGAGAAACCACCTCATCCAGTGAAGCCGTGGAGCGCATCTACGAGCCCAGTGCTAGTGAGTATACCCATTCCTTCCTCCCACGAGCGTTTCTCACCGCGTTGACCAGTGTAGGTCACTGTTCCTTACCACGACAGAGGGCCTGACATAAATTCTTGCGGCAGCTACGAAAATCCTGTCTTGACGGCTAGCTCACGATCCGTTATAACCGACATCCACCAGCTGTCCCGACAGCTGAGCGTCCTCGATGTCCCGCGGCCTGTCGCCATGTTCTGCACGCTCTTTCGGCTGCACCCACCCCAGACAGGCTTTTTCGCTCGAAATATAGACATGCCGATGTTCCAGGCCTTGCGTGTATGGACGGAAATCGGGGATATTTGTGAAAACGAAACCTTCGGTGTGTGGTGTTAGTCTCCGAGCATTCGAGCCTTACTGACCTCCGCCGCCAGACGGACATAGAAAGACGATAGTGGAACATACTCTAAACATACTAGTCCTCCCCGGCATCCACCGCGACAGCCATTACCGGCCCACCGAATCCTCCGATTCGCTCGTCCCGCGCTCGCCCTCCTCTCATTTACCACATCCCAACGCGCCGGGTCTACCCATCTTGGGAACGTCCCTGACCCTCCCTTCCCCGTTCCATTTCAAACTTCACATAATAACTCGGCTGTCGTTCAACGAGCAGGGGCGTATAACGCACCACCGCGACTTTTGGGACGTCAAGGACGTCATGGGCCTCGTGCCCGGCGTCTCACTCGCTCAGTGGATCGGTACTCGGCTGGCGGCCAAGAGTGTGACGTATGCAGTATCGCTGTGGTCTAGTCCGCGAACGCCCGCACAAACGACCTCGGAGCTTGATAACGCGGAACTGGGACTCTACCCCGCCGCTGCGGTCGAGGCAAAGGCCCAGCAATAGCAGCGTGGATGCTTATCTTGTTACCGATGAGTTTCTCCGGGCTGCCGCTGCCCTCCAGGTCAGAGTCTACGCCATAGCAGGACACTCTTTCGTTCTTGCAGAGTGATAGGGACCTTCCCGAGAACTTGGCTGGGCCGCGTCGAGGTGTTGCGTGAAAGAAGCTAGGTGGAAAGCGGTGTTGGCTTCTCGCGTCGCAGGTATGGTGTTAGCTTACTAGCCTCTATTAATGTATTCAGGTCCAAAAAACCAGTACTGAGACAAGCATCGGATTGCGGAGAGGTCACTGCAGCACCACGGGCGCCATCTTCTTACAGCTGTGAGTAAGTAATAGCTGCTGCGGGAACAAGGGGCTTCTTCTTTAACGGGCATCCTGTCCTCTCTCCCTTCATTCTATCCTCTATCCTTGCTGTCAACGACTAAATGAAGTCTCTTAGCCGCTTTGTGTGCAAACTGTTTTCTCAAGTTTTCTTCTTCCGAGAAGCACGCGCGCGTGCGGGCGTATTTTTCACATTTCACTTTCCCACTCGGACATATTCTTCTGTTTCCGCCAGCGAATGCTTGTGGGTCCTCGGAGCCTGGCCGGCCATGGAGCACCCGCCGTATTCTTAGCTTGGCTGGTTGGCGCCGCGCGGCTATGTGCTATTCGCTGCTGTACACTTTCCCCACACGCACAGCCTGCAGAACCTTTCTTGCACCGGGCGCCTCTCTATCTCTATCTGTGGTACTACATACCTTCCTTCCTGGACGGACGGATGCATATGGAACGTCAAGTGGCAATGGCAGGCAATGCGAAACGAAACGAAAACGAAAACGAAAACCCTGCCAGATTACAGCTCACAGCTATTGAATCTGCTTTGCTTCTC
This sequence comes from Roridomyces roridus, assembly GCA_029378245.1. Classification (NCBI taxonomy): domain Eukaryota; kingdom Fungi; phylum Basidiomycota; class Agaricomycetes; order Agaricales; family Mycenaceae; genus Roridomyces; species Roridomyces roridus. Next base: position 2,936,583 of record JARKIF010000005.1, read on the forward strand.
CCGCGCGCGGGCGCCACGCAGGGGGTACACCGAGCGAGTCCGAGTCCGATTCCAAGGGTCTTGGAAAGCGGGGACTGTATCCTTTCCTGGATTACGGGCTGTCCTGGCCTTTGTCCTTTCAAAGCGTTTCGCTGGCATTGAACGTTTGGGTCTTGACTCCGTTATTCCTATCGGGCCGGGCGGGGATTTGCTTCACTTTGCCATACTATAACTATAGCTGCTGTCCGAGGTCGACAGTCGGCGCCCGGGTGCTAGCGAAGCGCCATGGAATGTTCTTGAGAGCGCTGGCCATGGTCCATGGACGCATTTACCACCTGAATCGCGATCCATTCGTTCAGAGCAAGCGAAGAGAAACGACGCATATGACGCGCGGGACTCGGGCTTATCCTTCCGTTTCCGTTTCCCCCACCCCACGTCTTCTCCGAGCTCGGAAGTAGCAGGGCCAAGAAATAGCCCGCCCGAGTCAAGGTCTGCTGACAACTACTGTAATCGACTGAGCCCAGCCGAGGCCAGGGTAATTCGTGTACGTACCCTCGGTGGTCGACCCTTTGAAGCGCCCACGAGCTCCAAAATAACTGGAATTGCGGCATGCATAATCCCGTGTCTGTATGACTCTACGCGCGCTCCCTTTCACCGACCACGCTGCGGAAAATGCAGTTAACTCCATCACGTTAAGCCGAGACCTTCTCGGCCATTGAATGACATTTCTTGACAAGGGAAAGAAACGGGACAGCTATACGATTTCGCACCTCGATTGACGCTCACACCATCTGTAGTACTAGCTGCAGGGATCGGCGCTGCTCGGACATACCGCCGGTTATGGCTGGGTCTCTCGTTCTGGGTTCTGGGGAACTCGGACTGCTTTCCCTTGGCTCTCACTCTCGGCGTTCATGAAGAACGCAGTAACATTCCGCACAACGACAAATTGCTCGGTCATTTCATTTCGCGCGTATAAGAAAGAGGTCTTCTCTTCTATCGTCGTCATCTGCATATGCATATGTCGGCCGCCGGAGAGAGCGAGCGTACATACGAAGGAAGACATACGATCCGTTCCTGGCTATAACCTACTTACTTTGAGCGGGTCGGGCGGACTATCTATCGCTGGCGACATTGAATTAAATAAAATAAGAACTTTGGAAGCCATACATGCCATGTCATTCTCAGTCTGCCCACGACCACCGGCGGTGCGCGGACGCGGACATTCCACGGGCCCCGGACTACGGCGCATCCCATTCCGAGAGAGTAGTGTAACGTGCGTAATAAAAGGCGGGTCCATTCCGTTTATCGCTGCCCTGAGCGCATGAAGCCAGGCCTAAGCGAGTCCGACGGCATTGCAGCGACTTTACGGCGCGGAAAGTCCCGTGTCCCGCCAAGTGGTGGACTGCCGCTTTTGGGCGGGGACCATGTGTACTTGGGTCCCGCGTGCGCGCTTAGCGAGATGAAGTTGTGAGTGCAGCTCAGTTGGCTTGAAGGAACGTTTTTGGCGCCCGAGCGGCGAGTGTCCGAACGGATAATGAAAAAATTTAAGTTTAGCACCAAGGTAGCGACCATCGACGTACTTCATTCAATATTGCAAGTAGATCTCCGCCCAAGTCCGTCCTTCAATTGAATAGAGGAGAGGGTTGACGTACGCGCCTGTCGAGCGGGCGGCCCGCCTGCACTGGAGCAGTTCGAGTTCTTCTCCACACGAATTCGAAGCCTTTCAAAGAACTTGAGAAGCCTTTTCTTTCAAGCGAAGATATTGACGAGGCACGGGTGAGCTTGGAAGCTCGTGTCCATGTCCTTATGGCGACATGACTCATTGTCATCTACGTCTCATTCCGCGGGCGCCCGAGTCGTTACGGGTTAACGTTCCTACCAGTGTGCGTGTCTGCGCGTATGGTGTGGGGCCGCTGTCATTGTCAGTCCTTTCAAATTCTTTTGCGCATACGAATTTTTCAACGAACGTTGCTCGCGTCCGCATGAAGTACTTTCTTGCCTTGTGGGTGCAGGCTATATGGAATTGCCAATTGCCAGGACAGGGACAGGGACAAGGGCAGGGCGGGATCGTCCTTGTCCTTGTGTTGCTGTTTTTTTCACCCGGCGGCCTTAGAAAAAGAAGAGAGAAGGAAGAACAAGAGGCGTGCCGTTCGGCAGATAACCAAATACGGAATGCTTCCTGATTCAGATCCCTCACCCGCCGACAAACGACAGAGAGCTCGGAAGGAAAATTGGATTGGAGATTGTGGCGGTAGGCAGGCGGTACCTCCCAAAACCCGCAAGGCACACACGCACGCACGAAAAGAATTTTCTCTTAGCTACGTAGGACGTATACACGTCGTCCGTCACCCCCCCGACGCCTTCGCCTTCGCCAGCTTCGAATTCATCCGCACGAAGCCTGCCTTCGAAGCCTCGGCGTTTCACATCCCTTTTCTCCGGAGCCGTACACGTTAACTCAACTCAGAGTCAACTCAAAGCAGCTCAACAAACTCCTCGGCTTTTGAATTCGAATTCTCTATCTCCATTCAATGTGCTACTTGGCTATGTACTAGTACAAGGGATTCCCTCTTACAACAAGTTATCTAATAAATATGCGTATGTCCCATGCGTGTACGTCAAGAAAACGAATGAAGGAGGTCCCGCAACGCCGGGGTGCGAAGGAGCAAAAAAATATGAAACAAGCAAGAAGATCGAAAGGCATAGATAACAAAATAAAGAAGGAAGGGACAGCGGGGAAGAAGGACCAAGAAACGAATAAAGATACAGAGGTGTGCGGTGTGTGATTTTTGGGTGGGCGATATGTAAAGCGTACACGGGTTGGTGGTATCAAGCGAGCGGGGGGAATATGAGGAGGAGGGGAGGGAGATATCGCGTGCGTTTTGAAAGGGCCGTCCGTCGGCGCGAGGGTCCAAGAAGGCAGACAGGCAAGAGCAGGAAGAAGCAGGCAGCGCATTCACACCAACACAGCGCGCGGCTCCTCCTTGACACTCACTCCCCCCATCTCGCTCCCCCACGAATGCGACGAAGGCTGCATCTCAGGCATGCTCCCCCGTCGATACAACTCGCCCGTCGGCGCCTCCTGCATCGGCGGGCTCGGTGCCATCGAGGGACTCCCCAACCCCGAATGCTGCGACGACAACGAGTGCAGCGACGAATTGGAGGAAGAGTGATGGAGGCCGTGGCCATGGTGAGACGAGTAGTACCCGCCACCAAGACCCAGCCCACCCGTCGTGTTGCTCCGCGGCTTGGTGCGCAGCCCGTGGCCCATATCAGGAGCATGGGGCAGGCGGATGCCGTTGCCACCAGAAGAACCAGGAGGCGAGCCGAGTAAAGGCGGTGACCGACTGAGCGAGTCACGTTCGCCGGGAGAGTTGGACGAGTTGGAGGAGAGGGAGAGGGAAGGAGGATGTGGCGAGTAGCCGAGAGCGGGAGAGTTGAAGGACGTTGGCGGGGCAGAGCCATTCGAGTAGACGGAGACTGCAGCAGAAAATAAGTAAAAGAAAAAGCAATTGGAGACAAGAAAACTTACCAGTATCGTCCCAGTCGCTCGCGCCGCTTCCACTCTGCACACTACTCCCGGTGCTGCTAACACTGTTCCTCCTCGCAAGAGGCGCAGCAGGGACACCCAAGCCCTTCTTGGCAGCACCCTTGGGACTCGCAGCGCCCTTCCCGCCCTTCCTCGCCTTGCCACCCGCCCTCAGCTCATCAAACCGCAACGGCCTCGCACGCAAATGCGTCCGCTCGTACAACCCACACTTGTTGCACACGATCTTGCCCGGGTTGAGCGTGCTGCGACGCCAACTCGGGGGCTCGGTCGTGTGGCAGTTGAAGCACCGCCGACGGAGGTATTGTGTCTCCTTCGACGCTGCGTCGTCAGTGTGCTGGACTGGCAGGCCGTGTGGTGGGTAACCGTGAGGGGCATGGGGAAGACCACCGTGCGCAGGGTGGCCTGGATAGCCGTGAGCGTGCTGGGCCATGTACGGGTGATGGGGGTGTTGTGGAGGAGGAGCGTAGTGGTGTGGGAGATGCGCTGCAGGATGTTGTTGTTGTTGTTGTGGACGGTAGAATTGCTGAGGAGGAGTCTGGTGTTGTTGCTGGTGGTGGTGGTATCGCAAATGGTCGACGGATTCCTCGAGCTTCATGCTCGGGTCCTCGTACTCGCCGTGCAGCGCGCTGGGCTCAGCAGACATGGGGGCGTAGTTGCCAACACCCGTGTCGTGGTTGAGGAAGGGCGGGTAAGGAGCCAGATCGTCACGTTCCTGCTTCGCGCAGGGGTAAGTCGCGCGACGAATCATGTGGTAATCAGCAGGCCGCTGCTGCTGTGGCCAGTCATGCGAGTCGAGGTACATGTCGTGCTCAGGGGAGAGACTGGCAGGATTGTTGTCCGCGTAGAGCTCCTGCAGAAGAGTCGGGGCACGGTACTGCTGCTGGTAATCTGGCGCATCGTCCTGAGTGTAGATGCGAACGGGGTCGAGGTCAGCCTTGCTGTAGTCTGCGGCGTAGCGGTGGGCCATCTGGGGCGGGGAGGGGGTGCGGGGGTGCTCGTCGTCGGCGGGAGAGTGCGAGTTGTAGTGCTCCATGGCCGGCAGCGAAGTCGTTCACCTTGCAAGCCATTTAATCGGGCGTATAAGAGGAAACGACAGGATAATCGAGATTCCATAAGGGGATACCCATAGAAGAGGTACCAGTCGTAGCGAGGAGAAGAGAGTGTTTGGGGTCCTGTCACTGCCCCCAGAAGCAGTTATGTCAAATGCCCAGAATTCAGTTTCCTCCTCCTCCCTCCTGAACGAATCCCCTGTGTATGAGTGCTCCACGAGCCTTTCAAGAGACGTGCAAGGCCCTCCCAAAGGCCTCGCAAGTCCACCCAAGTGCAACTGAGTCACGAGCGCATCTGTCAAGTTGGTCCAATCTCGATCCGATCTGGGTCCATAAAAGGCAGCTCTGCGCCCGCCGATCTCCACTGAGCAGCTGACCCACACTCTGCTTCCGTCTCCGCACATGGGTCCTTTGAAACATTCTCTTATCGCAGGAAGGGGGCAATCTTCTATGTGGAGGCAGCGCTCTCTTTCCGCCCCTGCCCGTGAACTCTCTATGTTCTCTCCCGTCTTTTGCTACAGTAAGAATAAAAACACAAACGGGCCAAGAATATTATATTGCCTACGACGAAACGACCCTGGTCCAGACCGCGGCGACCTACGGGAGAAGACGCTTGCATTCGGCGTATGAAGCTGATTGGCGGGCCATGCAAGATAATGAAGAGGGCTGTTGTCTGTGAGGTAAAAAAGCTGTTTCAATAACCGCGCGGCGGCGCAAGCCAGTATCTACAGCTTGTATACGCTCCCACGTTCTACGAGGTTGAAGGTATTTGATTCCTATCAGGCAAAGCTCGTAGAAACGCCCGCGCCAGAATGCGGGTGCGACTAGGAAGAAAACAGGCAAGGAACCGCTTTGAATTGTACTGGGATCATAAAATTCTCCGCCGCAACTACGAAGGCAGATCTGTCGACGCCTGTGCAAAGAGTTGAACAACAGAAAGAATCAACCCTGATGCATCCATCTTTGAAGGGAATCAAACCAAAATCCCGTCTTTGAATTACCTGTTCTCTAGCCTGGACTCCGAGCCATGCATGGCCTCACCGGCGAGGGGACCCACAGAAAATTTCACGGCGAAGTAAAGTCCGTCCAACCATGCGCACTATTCCTCATTAGTTGGATTATTCGCGTGGGTCGGAGAACGTCGGGGAATGAGGACAGAAAAATGAGGACGGAGAGGACCGGTCTTGGTGGAGCCCTCCTGTGGAGTCGTTCATTTGTTTGTTCTTCCAACCGTTCAACAACTTTACAACGCGCGGTAAGTACATACATACGCGGGTGTGCATGTAGATCCATCCAGTATAATGGATGCACACGCAACGCAGCACCTGTAGCGACGAACCGAATCGAACCGTCGAACGGACCTCGCCGCACAAATCCAATATCGTCCCCTAAGCGTCAGCTTCGCACTATGTATAATGTAAGTTGCTTATTATAATTATACTTCTGCGCACTTACTTAGTGCAGCAGGACCTTGGGCAGTGGGTACTTGTTCGGTACCTACGCAGAGTGAGGGCCCTTGGGTCCGGTTGAATTTTCCCGGTGGTAAATGAATCCGCCTCGCCCTGGACCTTGCACCTAGATGGACGCCGCGGACAAGTTGGAATGAATGCTGTAGAGATCTAGAGAACCCATATTTGGTTATTCAACCCACTGGCATCCATTGACAACTTTCCACGCGGACTCACTGACCTTCTAGTCTAGTCCCCGCGTCAACGTTCCAAAAGAAAGAAATGTAAAAACACCACAGCTCCAGAGCAAGCACATGGAACCCGAGTGAACCCGAGAGGAGCGGGCGCCACCCCCGCGTCCGATTTCGCAGGTGGCGAGTCGAGTCGAGTCGCGCCGAGCTCCCGGTGCAGTTCAGCGCAATAAGTACTTACTCATCATACAAGTACATACCCACCGACACCGAGGTGGGAGGGGAGGTGCACATGCGCGTTCGTTTAAGCGCTGTTGAAATGGAGAAGGGAATAACAATACATTCCTCTGTCAGTGGTTGCCTTACCACGTGCGTCTGAATGGCAGAATTGGAGCTTCGACGGACGGACGGACATATCCGGGCTCAGACGCGGGTCGGCGGGGATCGCGCATGTATACTTGGAATCGGTAGACGAGACGACGCAGACATCAGGCAGACAGACAGACCCGAGTGGAAGTACGGGCAACCGAGTCCGCGCATCCCGTCTGCAATGCTTAAATTGCATCTTGGTCCGTGTCCGAGGTTCATGTCCGAGTCTGTTGGTCAGTCTGTCGGCGGCGTTCGAGTTCGGTCTTTCCCGGAGAGTTCCAAGAAGACGCGGGGTCGGGGTCGGGGGTGGATCAGGTTTTTTGCTGACAACACGGCGCTAACGGGCGAATCCCAGTGTCTCGCACAAATATTTGAATTTCGTCGATCCAGACGCCTTACCTGTTGGGGGTGTTCGCTCACGAGCAACAGGCCTACGCGTATATTGCGCAGGCACACCAGTTTTGATTCCGTCTTGATTCCGTAGAACAATTTACCTGCACTTGAAACTTCAAGCGGACATACCGGACCGAGGATCAAACATCGAAAACTTGCCAGCTGGACGGAGGGCAAAAAATAAGATCTTGGAAGACTGAGTGCGGCGTAGCAACGAGATTGGGACGGCACCTACATCCGAGGCCGTAGCACTGCGATGCGACAACGCAACACCCGTGTCCCTTTGCAGCCAGCCAGCCACTGACAGTCCACGCACAGCACCGCTGATTGCGTCGTCCAAACTGCGAATTATTCGGCAAACTCAAGAGTAGGCAGACAGGACTGAGACAGTTGATCCATATCACATTATCGGGGGCGGTGTGAGGGAGTACGAGAGGATGCCGTCTCTGGCCGTCTCCAAGGTTAGAGTTGGTGACGAGGTGCGAGGAAGAAGGGGACAACGGAGGGGCGGTGATGAGTTCATTATACAAGGCTGTGCCGCTGATTTCGGTTTCCTCTCCCTCCCATCTACCACCCACGTTCTGCCAGTGCTTACCTGGGAATCCATTCGACTCGATTGCCCTGCTTACTGTCCTTGTGGAGTCCTTTGTAACATGAGGCACAGATAAGTATCGAAAACCAGTGAGTAGATCGTCAATTGTTTCCTCTCCCCCGCGCCATTGGTCGCCCCTGGCGCCACGGCTATTAGGCATCAGCATTATACTTAGAACTCGCTCCCTCTCAATTGCAATCCAATCCGTTTCGTATTCAACAATCCACCTCCTCGAGCCTTGCTTCTTCTCACACACCCCCATCTCTCTCCGCCACCTTCTCGGAGTCCCGAGCCAACGACAGGGAAGACCCCTCGTCATCGCCACGGGGGCGGTACCTGGGAAGCCACACCGAGCTAGAGCTATTCTTCTCATGTACGGTACAGCCCGGATCTCCCAGGCAGGCGTCTATTTCATTTCCAGTGCCACAATCCACCCTTCCCGTCGGCCTCTCAAGCCCAAGCGGCCTGTGCAATCTCAAAGCTTGGTTTCGCGCCTGACTTGAATTCGAACTGTAAGCGATCCAATCTTCCGGGATTGCGTCAGCCCGCTCCGTGCCGTCCGTGGCTCGCGCATCGTTTGCTCAGCTGCCCGCGACGGCGCCGATCCCCCTGCTTCAAAGTAGTTAGAACTTCTTACCAGTGGTTCTCCCGCCTATGGCGCGCCTAAAGATACATTGACCCTGGCCGTCTCGGAGTCAATGGATGTCCGCAGGCCGCAGGCCGCAGCGTCCCCGCACGGACTGGTTGACAACTACCAGTTGAGCTCTGCCCTCCCCTCGAGCGGGAGAAGCCTGCTCTGCGGAACGAAATGAACTGGGGTCGTGTTTCATTCAACATTGACCCGACGGACTGACCAACTGGCAATTCAGAAGTAGTTACTTCCTCCGTATTTCCAAGCCGGTGTTCCGAACGAAGCCACGTCACTGCGAGGTTCGGAAAGACATACACGATGCAAACAAGCTGCGGTGCGTCTACTTACGCGTCCCTGAATTCAAGCTAAGCAGTGGTTAGTACATAACATGTGTAAGGTAAGCGCGGCGCTTCCGTGGACCGTGGCTGGCAATTAAACAATTCGCGTTTGTTTAACGCTTTACTCCGGATGGTTTGGGATCGGCAGGCGCAGACCTGAGGCAGGCAGGGCCACATATTACACCGGGTCCGCGACCATGCGGGATTCGGGCTTTGTCGGCGCGCTCGTGCAATTTTCAATTTACTGTTAGCGAGCCAATCGCGAGGGTTGTGCAGGGCCCTGCCTGTAATATTACGTCGTGCGTGTCTCCGTTTACGAATATGAGGGAAGAAAGTAGAACCACCGCTACTTGGAATGGGAATTCGTTGAACATCGCACACAATTGAACACGTACTCAAGAACAAGCCACGTCGATCACGCAAATCACGAAAAAGTAATGTCGATCCCGCTGATGATTTACTGTCTGAATGTTAAACCAACGAGGAGGCAATGAGGCCCAGTGAGAAAGCCGTCTCGGGATATCTTGGGATATCTCGTGATATCTTGACAGACTGCCATTTTCCTCTTGGATTTTCTTGAGGCATCTTGCCGCTGCGCAAATTTGATCACATTTTCGAGCATTTTTGACACATTTTTGACACATTCTAAGAATCCAAGATATACTGCCAGATTCATAGCGCTGTGTCTCGGGGGGTCTCGGGATATCTTGGAATTTGACCCAAGATATACCAAGATATCCCGAGACGGCTTTCTCACTGGGAATGAGGAGGGAGATAAAGGGAAAATTTCATTAACCGTACCGAAACCCAATCTACGGAACCGACCTTGGCCTATCCCTATTCCGAATTCCAAAGGCGGGAAAATGCCGAATTCGCAAGCGCACGGACCGACAAGCGGGATGATGGCGCGGCGCTACCCGTCGGCGCAACGACGGCCCTATCGCTAATTCCCATTATCTATTATCTAATCTACTCGAGGTGATTGGCGATTGGCGAACAACGTTGCTCGATTCCTTGTGAGGTCCGCGGATTTCCATATGATTGCATGGTTTCAGTATTTTTGCGGTATGAGCTGAGATGAGATATGCAGGTCTAGGCTTGAGAGTCGAATTGCAAAGACGAATACTCGACAGACAGTCTGAATGTTCAGCATCATCACAACTTGACCGAGGAAAGATACTTGTGCTGATCGAAGCGGTGTATCATATATGCCTTGGAGTGACGGTCAGATCATCATAATCAGCGTACACTGGATACTCCAAGCCAGCTAGCCAGCTTACCGGTACGAGAGGCCGAAATGAAACGGAAGTTGCTTTGGAAATGAAGCCTTCATCGAGCATTCTGGATTCGCTGTCGAAGAACACGGAACGCCCCTTGCAAAACGCCGGAAGGCAATGGTGAATGGGTTCTATAAGCACATCGCTATATGTAGCTAGCATCTGCTGGGTTGTGAGCTCTGGGCATGTCGGTGAGAAATGGCATTGGAAACCCGCCATGTACATCCAGTCGAACCTTCTGACGTTCAACTTCCAACGCCGAACCAACCTTCTCGCGTGGGCGCGTGCGTGGCAGAAAATGTGAATGCCGGCCCACTGGCAAGTTGACATCTCGGCGCTGGCTTGAGCGTCCCCTAGTACCCATCATTATAATGTCGAGTTGACGCTAACCCCGGGCCGAGACGAGGGAATAATTGAATCGAATCGAATTCAATACTTCCTGCGATGCGGTGCAGGATCTGCCAAAATAGATGGCGACGGACGGACAGACGGCTACAGACGGACGCTAGGCGGAAGTAACGGCGGCGCTGTCAAGATGCGACGCTGCTTTCAAGTTGGGTGCGCGCGTGCTTGCATACATACATACCGCCAATTAGAGCAGCGGGTCCGAACTCGAGATCGGCTTCGTGCTGGGTGTCATTGCCAGCGCCGCCATAGTGAATCTCTCCTCCGTGGGGAGCGTGTGCGTAGCCAAGACAAACATTCGGTTCGGTTTCTTTTGGCCTGCGCCGCTCAGCGTCTGGAACGCAGCACTCAGGCCAATCGGGATGAGGGAATCCAAATCGAATCTGCCTGAGCCATAACTCCATCAGGCTAAATGTACCCACTCTAAATTTACGGAGCTCCCACTCAAGGCGCTAGCTAATGTCGCAAGAAGCATGGTGCGCTGGAGTGAATGGAGAATAAATGGAGCCAACCGGCGTTCGGTCTTGGTCGTAAACGCGAGCAGACATGCCATGCATTCAAACTGGCAAAAAAGAAGTCAACTCCACAGAATGAAACGAAACAAATGTCGCGACTCGCCCGTGTTTGACCGTCCGAGTTTGTGACGCCATAGACAGAGAGAGCGCACATATGTAGAACATCAAAACACCGAAGGAACCAAACAGGGGGAGGGAGAAGCTTCTCATTCGATTCAATGGGATGGGAAAGACATGCCCGGACAGGCGGGCGGAGACACCCGGGCGAGGCCTGCCTTTGGATTTTTCCTGCGTGATTCGCATCAACCCCAGACATAGCTGCTGTCTGAATCCTCGCAAGCAAGTCTATCGACACAGCCGCTTGTCATGTCAAGAATGGGGTGGGAGGAACGAATACTCACGTTCACGTCCGGCGGCGGGAGTGGAACCAATTTCCGAGACCGAGCCTATAAAAAACGATGACGGCCATGCCATGCCATGCCACATTGGTTTTGACGACGGCCGAGCGGGTTCGACGCGCTGATCATCGGCGCCGTGAACCATTTGAATGGCTGAACCGAAACTGGTGTAGGCGGGAACGAATGGCGGACATACCACTGAATACACCCACCCACTTTCGCACCAGTGCCGTTCAAACTCGGGCTCCGAAGCCGAGAATGGAAATCGGCCCACCAGGGCTCAGCTGGAGGTAGATTGGGTGGGGCAAGCCCTCGTTGGTTCCTAGATCGTGAAGAAAAATAGGCTCGGGCAAAGAAAATCTTCGGGAAAAATTCATGGGAAGACACGACGTTGGCGGGCAGCTGGAATAGGAACCTGGCTTCCATCGAGGTCGGGGAGCAGACGAAACGCTGGAGTTCGATACATCTTAACTGCTACGAGAATTAGTTTGAGGCTTGGAACTTTGCGGAGGTTAGAGAAACCGAGAGCCAGTAGTCCCTTGTACAAATTTTAGGAGAACGGGGCCGAGAGTCGAGACTTGAGAGCCTAAATCCAGATACGCCAGTCGGAGCGTGTTGCCAGGGGCAAGAGAAAACCGCTTCCAAGCCGATCCAATTCTTTTCCTCGTACAAGTTTTGGAACTAGCCCAGAGTCGATTGCTAGGCCAGATAGAACAAAGCCAGCATCTTGGTGTCGAAGAGAGAGAGAGGAATGCTTACAAAGGAATTTTGATCCACGACCTCAATGTCGTTCGAGCATGCACCCGTCTCCAAAGGTCCTCCTGGCCCCGCAAACTCGAGTCCCACAGGTCTAACCCTGTAGCAGGCCTCATGATAAGCCTCGGCCTCACCTCCATCTTCGTCAGCGTGTTCGACGTCAAACAATACTTTCACCTCCAAGTGAGGTCCAGACTCTGCGCTCGTCAACGCGTCTTTTGATCGTATGCAACCAGCTTGTGCCTCATATCTCGCGACACTATCAAGTATGACTGTCTTTGAGGTGTTCTCTGGCTGCATTTTGACTCTGGGGTAGTATTGGCGGATACCAGTCCACCACGTCGCGTTTTCCAGTTCCAGGTGCGTGTACTGCGCGTGTTTCCTTTATGACTGGACTAATACTCCAAAAGTGATCTCTTCATTGCGGAACTGCTGCTGTACAATATCGCAGTGCAGATAGAACGCCAATTTGGATCTCTCAAGTTTGCGGTACGGCTACTTCGTGCCAGTACATCGTCTTCTAACGTCGTTCAGTCCTTCGCTCTCGTCTGCACAATACTCACCAGCCTTCTTGAATTCACGGCCCTCGTCCTATTCCACCGCGCCGGCCTCAATTACATCCCTCCAGGACCCATAGCCCTACTATTCAGCATAATCTACCAATACACCAGAATCGTCCCATCATCATACACATTCCGTGTATTCGGCCTCCCGCTCACAGACAAGACCTTCACCTACCTCTTCGCATTGCAGGTACTTCCCCTCCCCTTCTTCTACGAAAAACAGTAATCCCACCAGTTAATCACAGCTCGCGGCAGCCCACCTCCCAGGCTCCGCCTCAGCCGCCGCCATCGGCGTCCTCGTAGGCCAAATCTACCGCTCCGACCTCGCCAACCTCAAATCGTACCGTATCCCACCCTGGATATCTAATCCCGCTACAAAGTACCTCCTCCCGCTCGTAGGCTCACTCAGAGCTGTCCGCCGCTCGAACCGCGCTCTCCCCGACGAGCCAGGTTCTGCTCGACCTGAAAACGATGAAGTCATCACGACGGCGACGCAATCCACGACGCAATCCACGCCTGCTCAGCGACCGGCAGGCGAAGGCGCTACTGGAGCAGCAGCAGCAGGAGGAGCAGGAGGGAGCGTGGTGCGAGAATGGGTACAAGGCCTGACCGGCGCACAAGCTCGTGGACTCCGAATTCCGACCGACGCCGAGATAACTCAGCTTACGACCATGTTCCCTGATATCCAGCGGGATGTACTCGTTGGCACCTTGCCAGCGCAGGCATGTGCTATCCCCGCCGCTATTCCCTACCCGCTTTTCTCATGCTTGATTATAGCCCGAATATCGAGAGTGCGGTCGAGACTTTGTTGAGTTCTCAAACGATGGGACAATCGTAGCATAGCAGCTTCTTCAGAATCTACATTCCCATGCTAATTGAATTGTATTGGCGCATCTACTCCTGGAGCAGCCCCTCTTCGTCAAAGTCATCCCCTTCATCGTCTTCTCCAGTAAAAGTAGCGAGCGGCACCGCATACAAACGGATCACGGGCTGGCAAAATGAAATAAGAATCACAGACGACGACGCGAGAGATGGACAGATGGAGAACACAGACCTTGTTGGGATCTTTGACGAGCACGTACTTGCCTTCGGGCATCTTCATACACATATCGGTGACCGTGCGCACGATACCCCATCCATTGGCCAGCGAGACATTGAGCTGGCCCGCGAATTCGGTTGGCCGCATAGAAGCCGTGCTCAAGATGACATGGCGGGTGTTGTCGCGAGGGGCAGCACGCGAGATGTATCTGGGAGGGTTATGAGAAGAGTGCCCGAGAGTGAGGAAAGCATGCTTACCCAATCTTCATCAAATCCGCACCAGCCAACACACTCTGTACCGTCCATTTCGCCAGCTTGCAACTGTTATTCTTCATCTCCGTCGCAACCACCGCACCGCGCTGCGAGTCGAGCTTGGCGCGCCAGTCGGGTGCTCCGCCAGCTCCCTGCGCACGTGGATCGAATTCATTCAGCGCTCGAATCGTCACGAGGCCGTGCCCATCCCGCGGGCTCCCTCCAGCGCCCGGGGTGTAGGCGTCTACCTCAGTCCGCACGCAGATCTTGACGTCCTCGTCTTCGGTGACACCAAGGTCAAAGACGCGGTAACGGTACCCACAAGACGCGAGTGGATCAGTCTCGTCGGGTCCGTAGAACGGATTGGGGTGAGCAAAGTCCACGGGCGCCGGCGGTGGGTTCTCCACGACAGATTGGAAGCCAAAGTTTTGGTTGATGTAGGTGGCTTCGAGCGAGAGGGAAGTCGCCGAATTGATGGAGGGGAGCTCGGGGGCAGCGGCCTTCTCGGCAGGATTGTTGGGGTTCGGTGGTGCAGGGTCTTGTGGGGGGTCGGCGGCATTCTCATTGACCGTGACCGTGTCGAACGGGCCACCATCACGTTTGTCAAAGAAGAGGTTGTTGCCTTCCCGGACGATAACAATGTCCCATGGGTAAACCGACCGCGGCGCGCACATGAGAACGCTGAGAATTACATCCGTAGCGTAGACCGTGGCCGTATTTTTGGCGGCAAGCTGTGCGGAGTGGCATTGGTACGGGCATGCGTGAGACCAGACGACATACCTCTTGGATGACCGGGTCGTCCGAGGTCGTGGTATTGTACTTGATGCGATCCACCAGTTGGAGGGGACGCTCAGTTTTGGTCGTTATACGATCATATGATTTCTCGTATGCGAAGAGTCGCCCGTACGAGTCACTTTACGGCGGATTAGATGAAGAAAACGCAGAGGAAATGAGACTTGCAGGTCGACAGGATCGTCGACATCCAGCCTGAGCTTGGCCAAGCGATGGAACTCGATCTCCTCGAGCATAGACCATTGAGGAGAAATAACCACAGACGATTCGCGTGTGCGGTTATTCTAGAGCAGATCAGTACATGGAAAAAACGGTGAAAAAAGACGCACCTTGTCCCAATCTCTCCAGCCTCGCCGGCCACCACGCTGGTTGTTGCCTCCCCGGCCAGCAAAGCCCCCACGGCCACCACGCTGCATTCCGCCTCGAGTAGTGTTGTAGGCAGTGCCACCACGCGCGCCGCCTCGGCCACCACGAGCGAAGCCACCACCTCTCCGAGGAGCAGCCGTCTTGTTGTCCACGAGCGAAAAGGACGACTCGTCCTCGACGTGAAAGTACGCAAACGCGCTGGCAGACCCACTGCCGAATGCCTGTCCCCCATCACGGCCCCGACGCCCTCCAGGGCCTCCACCACGGAGATTTTGAGTTTGGGGGAGTCCGACGGCAGGCTGACCGCGGCTGTCGACAGAAGAATCGTTCCAGTCAGCGAAACGGCCAAGTTTGTCGGATTTTGAGTAGGGCGCATAAGGGATGTCCTTGAACTTGAATTGCTCGGGTAGATTCGAGGTAGATGGGCCCCAGCCACCATCGGGGTTGTCGTGAATAGGCGGGAGAGTGAACGAGGCCATGATGGACGTCGTTGACGAAAAAAATCGGTACGGGACAAATAAGTCACATCTTGTTCCGCGCTGCGATGAAGTCGGTCTGCTTTCCACCGCGTCTTTGCACTCTGTGCTAACTGTCTCCAGTGTAGTAAAGGAGATTAACAAAATTAACCAGCGCGAGCTCGATCTCGGCGTCAGCGGCGCGTCCTGGCACGACGAATACAAAGATTCTGCCTATGTCTTTGTAGGAGGCCTTCCTTTCGAACTCACCGAAGGCGACGTTATAACGATATTCTCACAGTGAGAGCCCCCCATCCTTCCTCTGTGCCTTTCTTGAATTCATTCTCGCGGCAGATATGGAGAGGTCATGGATCTAAATATGCCCCGCGACAAGGAAACCGGCAAACGACGCGGCTTTGGATTTCTCATGTATGAAGATCAACGGTCGACGGTGTTGGCGGTAGACAATCTGAATGGCGCCACTGTCTTGGAGAGGACCTTGCGTGTCGACCATGTCAAGAACTATACTCAGCCCAAGATCAAGGGTGACGATGGCGAGTGGCTCGAGCCTGAGGACCAGAGTTTCAATGCGAAACCAGAGATGATTTATGGTAAGTGAGGTGCTATGTTGAGCCCACCCGTTCCTTGACGATTTTTAGATGATGGAGATGCTGGGTCAGACTCGTCTGCGTCCTCAGCTGACTCGATTGATCCTGAGGACCCCATGCGCGAGTATCTGATAGCACAGCGCAAAGAGGCCAAGGCGCTCAAGAAGGCTAAAAAGTCAAAGTCAAAGGGCAAGCACAAGGACGAGACGCCAGATGAGCGCCGCGCGAGGAAGGCCCGGAAGGCAGAGAAGAAGGCACGCAAGGCCAAAAAGTCGGAGGGCATGCGTGGAGTCGAGGAGTTGCTGAATTCGCTCGGCGGGAGTCGGCCACACCGGACATCACCAAGTCCTCCTCCACGCCAACGTTCGCGCAGTGCTTCTCCACGTCCTCGGAGCGGCTTCTCGTCACGACGCTCCCGCTCCCCAGATCGACGCCGCTACGATTCTGAATACGACCGACGTGGAAGGCGGGACTGAAATTACCGTGTATAGTTATCCTTCCATTCCACTTGAAACTCCAGTCCTTCCGATACATTGCCGCGACATACATAGTTTTGGAAATTCGATATCTTTTCTCACCTTGACTTGCCTCTGAATCCGATTCGCAAATCTTGCTGGGGTGAGAGCAGACCTGGCACTCTGAAACATAGAAGGTATTTCTGTGAGAATGAAAAGTTGTGTAGATGGCTGCTTGTACAGATGTCAGCGGGAGCTTGACAGAGAACCCTCGACTCGTTTTGGTGCACCTCTCCTCACGTACCTTGAAACAAGGAACACAGAGGGAGCTTCTAAACGGATCACAGGCGGCTTTTGGATGAATTCATATATTCCCGAGCATCAACGGAACCTTGGCATGCCGCGGGATCGAGGTTGTAGCGTGCGAGCGGTCAGAAATAATCTCAAAGATATACCGACCAATTGGCAATGGTCAGTCATTTAGGATGCAACGGGTGTAGAGCGTCTCCGACGGCCGTTGAGACTCCAAGACAAGTCGACCGCAAGTTACCGTCCATTCCATTCGTTTCGAGGCCAGCGTCCCCGAGCTCCCCTTGAATACCCAGAGCGTCGTCGGAATTAAGGTCAACTGCACACGGCCCGATAGCTCGGCTGCATATAGTAGACAACTTGGTTTATGTCCGCGCCACTGCTTGAGTACCGTGGAATATTGACTGACGTTTCCCCGCAGAGAGCTGCGAACCACATGTAGTCTGTAGATTCACGGTTATTCTGAGAAAGGTAAAGTATAACCCAAGTCTCTAAGCGCCGTCCAAGCTCCGGTACGTTGTGCTGGATGGATGCTATTGAGTGTTTTGACTTGCGCGCGATATGGACGACACGAGAGCAAGAAATATAACATAGGCGATTGGTCCACAAGAGCGGAATGACGTACGAGTCTGAATCTCGCGGAAGTTCGGCGAGGGGATCCAAGAAAAGGGGAGGAAGAATCACGCACGGTCTTGGTACGGCCTCCGTGTTGGCCAAAAAAAAATGCATCGAGTTGAGTCACTGAGTCAGTATCAGAGCTTTCTTCGATCGTGGACTGGACAGTATGATGCGCTTTCTGGACGTTCCCGTTAAGAAGTTGAACGGGAAAAGCATCAAAGGAAAGTACCTCAGCAGTCTTGGATTTGACATGTGAACCAAAACTCATGCCGCTGTATCTTGGCAAGTCTTCATCCTGCATGGCGGCCATACGAAGCACGAGCGCCGGCTCTTCGTGGCGCGGCGCTAAGCAACAGCAGGCGCATTTCAACGGCCGGACAAACAAGTGGCAGTCACCGTGTCCGTGTCGCCTTGTACGTATCCTAAATCTAATTCAATTCAATTCAATTTCAATGCAATCCAAAAGTATTGGCACCGTGGGCAGACGATCCCGAGAGTCAGATACGGCGATACGGAGCTGGATGTCCATGTCCGCCGTGCCGGTTCGCACGAGCAGATTACCCACAGATCCCCTCAGATCAATCGGTATTTCGCCAACAGTTTCGTTGGAAAGACGGAAAGCGGAGAGCGGAGAGCATCCGATAGGTGCAAGTAATTCAGTCTTGCAGACCAACTTTGAAGATCTTCATTGAGGTACAGTACGCTTTTTTGGTGTTACCAAGGCGATAGCTGAGAACCTCTTTTTCGAGAAAGGGGCAACCGCCGTTGAGTCGATGGAAAAAAAGGTCCATATGAAGCACTGTTCAGCCTTGAAGGAGCTCCGCGATTAAGAAGAGAAGAGAATCCGAAGTTGATCGGATTTCAGGGGCATGGGTTCATGGAGAAGGCGGGTAGAGGTATGAGCCTGAGTTCCGAAAGATTCGGGATTGAAGACGAAGTTGGAACGAGGTTGTGGTGGTTGAGTCCAAGGTTCGCGATCACACCTTCGTGTTATGAAATCGTTGATGGACGACGCGTCCCCATCGCGCTCATTCAACGGGTTCGACTATTTCCTTCTCCAAGCCCACAAATCACGGTATGTACTCCCAGTTCATTCTGTCGGTACCAAAAATTCAAAAATTAGCACCTTGGGCAAATTTGAAAGCCCGAGTCAAGCGGTACTCTCTAAAGTCGGGCACGCAACGGGCACGGCTTGGGCACGGCATTATGGTCGCTGCCGCGGCATTGACAGCGGATGCAAAGAAATTGCTTCCTCGCAATTCTTCGTGAGCGAGTTGCGCGTTGCCATAGAGGCCTAGAATTCTAAGTTGAGACTCACCCTCAGTTCCGAGTCGTTCTAAAGGCCGTGCGTTGACACTTGATATGATAGACTTGCCCTGTCAGTGGGACATGGACATCCGACAGCTTTGGCTTGAATTCCGTGTACATACTGTCACTTCCCGGCAGATCATCGCATCGCAGGAAGGACTGGCAGGAATCCGAATGCAGACCACGCTTGTCAAGACTGCCTGCCTGGCTGCCTGCCATTTGAAGAGGAAAGAAGAGAAGATTCTTGCCGATGCAAGTTGAAACTGATATGTAGATCTCAGGTGGGTGCCGAGTCCAAGTAGTCCTGTCCCTAGGTAAGAAAAGAAAGGAAGGCAGCCGGTTTTAGCTTGCAACAACGACCGAGGTCGTCTAGACAACGTGAAAAAAAGGTTTTTGCACACAGCTGACTGGCTGACTGTTCGCTGACAGAATCACAAGACCTTGCAAGCACGGGTCGAGACCAGGTTGAGATTCGAAAGAAAGGACCGGATTTACGGAGATCAAGAATCAGAAAGCCAAGTGTTGCGTCTAAAGTAACCGTACCGCGATCACGCCTGAGGCCTGACATATCTATCCATCGACACAGCTCGACGCGTCGAAAGATTGGCTCAGAGTGCACCTCCCTGTTAAAGACTAATTGCCTCGGTCCGTGACTGGGAATCGCTGGGACGCGGATCTGTCGTGGTGTCCATCGAGGTCCCGTTGGAAGAAGAGTAGGCGGCCAGGTAGAGCGAAGCTTCGGAAATTCCACGATTCCAAACCTGTGCGAAATCACCCCTTGACCAATGAAGCTACATTTGAGCGTTAGAGGAATTGCATCCTTTTTGAATCTTGATTTGATGCAACTTTTCGGTAACTTGACTTGTCCTGTCCCAGAAAATTGTTTTCATTCATTCAATGCACATTATGAATTGTGGCAGAAAACGCTTGAGCTGCTCGTGTGCGCGTTCACGGTCGAGAAGCTGTGGCAGAAAAATACATAGTTGACAAGAGAAGATCTCGAGTTGTGGGAGGCTCCGGCTCTGGGAGAATCAAGATGGCCGATGAACCGTGCGTCCGTGCATGGCTCACGAGTCTTGCTTGGCGCGCGATGAGTTCCCAATAGTGTGACGTCGTTTAACAAGTAAGCTGCTCGACATATCGATAAAACTAAAGGTTTAATTACCTTGTGTCAAGTACGTTCGGATGGCTGCAAGCCGCAGCTCTGTGGGAAGCAACTCCTGTCCCGCAATTTCGGCAACCGGAATTGTGCAACGGATCTGAGAGTATGAGTGAGAGAAGCCAAGGCAGGCGAGGCACCGAAAGAAGAGAGACGGGAAGCAGTGTGTATGTCAAAACAAGCCATATTTCAGTGAGAAGACTTATCTTGATGTATACCCCCGAGTCTGTGCCGTGTTAGAGAATGAGTCAAGTTGAATGAAATCCAAGGACGGTCGAAGAATACCTGAGAACAGTCAGATCTCAGACTTGACACAGACACAGACAGTTACAGGCTGTCTCTGCATGCAGGCATTCTTCCTCAAGCCATTGGCCGTCGACGCGACATTCCATTTCCAAATCCCATTACCAGTAGGTTGATAGGCAACACGGATACGCCACAAGTAAATGCGCGCCGCCCGACTCAATAGTATGAAACCCGTACCGGTTAGTGCACAGTGACGCCACCCCACACGGCGAGGAAAATCTTGAGAACACCAAGTGGTTGTGGTTGTTGTTGACCACGGACACGGACGCGGAGAACTGATAGTTGTCTGTTTCCAAGAAAGAAAAGAAGGAAGGATAGAAGGATAGAACAGAAGCCAAGGGTCCTCGGGGTACGCAATCAGAAAGCAGAGTAAATTTTGTCGCGTTTCAGCCTTCAACTCGAACTTGGGACCGGCAGCCTGAGATCGTGAGCCATGACGCGTCGGAACTTGAAAGAATTGATTGCCACAATTGCTCGTATATCTAGTGTCGAGACCTCTCGTGAAAGGCTAATTGCCTTTTTGAATCAACATGACGCACTGGGGAAGGAGACCGCATGTCCCGGTGGCCACGCTGACCGAATTCTACAAGATGCAAGGCACCGAGGTTCTAAACTTACCAGTTCTTGTTCTCCTGCGGGATGCAGTAGATCAAAAGAAGGTATATTTCTTCGGACCGGCAGGAGTTGAACTTGCATGCCGACTACGATTGAAGAGTATGCTTGGCTTGGGACAATCATCTTCTTCTGAGAAACTGTACACGGCCCTGGCAGAATTCTCGTTAGATGGAAGAAGACCGACCCGAAACTACTTCCGCCTTCTCGAGCCAACGAGCTGAAGCTCACGGTACAGCATTCAACGTGAACGAAAATGGGAAAACTGTCGGGATTCTTTTCGAACTTCGAAGCACCAACTTCAACTTGAAGTACACCCGCACTCGATCCGTCGAGCCGTCGGGTTCCTGTCCGGGGCAAGGAAGGTCAGTGTCGACAACCCGGACCCAAGTATACGTACTCTCAAGTTTGGAATAGCCGGTCAGTCCAGGTTGCAAGTATACTACACCCCGAATCGGGCCTCGGCAAGACCAAGTCGGTGTCAATGAACTTGTGGGCAGTAAGTCCGTTGAAGCTCGCCACACACCTGTGTCTTACCAGCAGCCAGTTCATTTATCCATACAGGGTTTCTTGGAATTCAGCCTTCAGATATAAGTTGGCCATGGCGTCGAGCACGGAAGACAATTTGAATGATGTTCATCGACGGCCCTGGCGGAATTCTCGCTGGATAGAAGACCGTTCCGAAATTGAAACTACAACCGTAGGAATCTTGAATGAAGAAATCTCGGGAAATCATTCAACCTGAACGCGTGAACGAAAAATTGCACACCGTACGTCATGTCGGGGGTTCTTTTCGAATTCGAAGCACTTGAACTTGAAGTACACCCGCCCTCCGAGTCCCTCGATCCGTTGAACGGTTCCTGTCCGGGGTAAGGAAGGTCAATGTCGACAATCCGGACCCAACTATAGGTACGTACATGCTCCGAGTCCCAAATAGCCGGTCTCAACTTGCAAGATGGATGCTGAATGTGTCTGCCGCACACGGCAACGAAGGTCTTGAGAACGCCAAGTGGTTGTTGTTGACCACGGACACGGAAAACTGATATCTGTCGTCGCTGTCTAATTCAAAAGAAGAAAAGAAGTCTGCAAGGAAGGAAGGAAAGGAAGGAAAGAAGAAAAGAAGCCAAGGTTCTCGGGGTACTACGCAGAGTAAATTTTGTCTTGTTTCATCTTTCAACGTTCAACTCGAAAGTACTTGGGCGCGCGGCATGACGAGGTCAGTGAGAATTGCCACAATTGCTCGTAGCTCGTTAAAGGATATTTCCCTTTTTTGAATGATTATCATGATGACACGCTAGGGAAACTGCAATGGCGTTAGACTCGGAGGAATGCAAACTGTCCCGACTCCCGGTGGCCACGCAGACCGAGATGCAAGGCAGACCGAGATACAAGGCAGACCGAGATGCAACGCACAGACTCGGAGGTTCCAACCTATTCTTGCCAACTCTCCTCCGGGATGCATTAGATCAAAAGAAGGTATATTTCCTCGAACCGGGAGAAGTTGTTTGCATGCCGACGACGATTGAAGAGCGACAATGATGTTCATCGACGGCCCTGGCAGTTCTCGTTAGATGGAAGACCGATCCGAAAGTACTGCATACAACCGTAGGAATCTTGAATGACACACCATACGTCGGGGTTCTTTTTCGAAGCACCAACCTTGAAGTACACCCGCCTTCTGAGTCTTTCGATCCGTCGATCCGTCGGGTTCCTGTCCTGGGTAAGTAAAGAAGGAAGGAATGTCGACAACCCGGATCCAAGTATACGTACTCTGAAGTTGAAATAGCGGGTCAGTCCAATTTGCAAGTATGCTATGTACACCCCGAATCGGAAAGACCAAGTCGGCGTCAATGAGCTTGAGGAGCAGTGAGTCCGTTGAACAAGGGACACTGCTCGCCACATACCTGTGTCTGACTCTTACCGGCCGAGTTCATTTATCCATACAGGCTCTCTTGGAATTCAGCCTTCAGATAAACGTTGGCCACGGCGTCGAACATGGAAATAATGTTCATCGACGGCCCTGGAAGTTCTCGTTAGATGGAAGAGAAGACCGATCCGAAAGTACAACCGTAGGAATCTTGAATGACACACCATACGTCGGGGTTCTTTTTCGAAGTACCAACCTTGAAGTATACCCGCCCTCCGAGTTCTTCGATCCGTCGATCCGTCGGGTTCCTGTCCTGGGTAAACAAGGAAGGGGTGTCGACAACGGACCCAAGTATACGTACTCTCTCAAGTTGAAATAGCCGTTGGTCCAAGTATACTACACCCCGAATCTGCACGACCAAGTCGGCGGCGTCAATGAACTTGTGAGCAACAAGTTCGGTGAACAAGGGACGCTGCTCGCCACATACCTGTGTCTGACTCCTACCGGTCTTCATCTATCCATACAGGCTCTCTTGGAATTCAGCCTTCAGATAAAAGTTGGCCACGGCGTCCAGCACGGAAATGATGTTCATCGACGGCCCTGACGGAACTTTCTCGTTAGATGGAAGACCGATGTGAAACCGAAAAGACAACCGTATGAATCTTGAATGAGGAAATCTCGGGAAAGCATTCAACCTGAACGCGTGAACGAAAAAGTTGCACACCATATATCGAATTCGAAGCACCTTGAACTTGAAGTACACCCGCCCTCCGAGTCCCTCGATTCGTCAAACCGTCGGGTTCTTGTCGAATCTGGAGTAAGCTCGGTATCGACAACTCGGGCCCAGCTATACATACATACGCACATATGTATGCACCCCGAATAGCCAGTCAGTCTAGATCTCAAGTTGGACTTGCAAGCCCGATGGACCTCGAGTCTGCGCGCCCAACCTCGGAGTCGGCGTCGACGGACTTGATGAGCACTGGTGCGTATGTAATTTACTTCGAACAATGGAAACTGCTCGCCACACACCTATGTCTGACCCTTTACCGGCCAGTTCATTTATCCATACAGGTTCTCTTGAGCCTTTGATCAAGTAAACTTGGCCGTGGCGAACAGCACGGAAAGTTTTTGTTTGTGGACTTTGGAATTCCTGGACATCGCAGATTCTCCGCCATGGGACTCGGAGATGCTCATTACTGCCTGGGCCCTGAAGCAGAAGGGCTTTGGCCGGAACGTGAGTCGAAGAGTGGGAAGCCGACTTTGGTTGACTCTTCGTTCTTCTAAAATCCAACCATCTAGAATTCTCGTCTAACCTCTATGACTGAATCGGCCCAACAAACTCTTCTACGAGTTTCCCAAACTCTATCGGTCTGCAGACAAAAATTTCTCAGTCCGGTTCCAAAGCACTGGTTGTGTACTCACCGCTCCGAATGCACCCAATGCCCCGAATCAACCTCCTCCACCTTCGTCCCAGGGAACAACTTCTCCGCAATCGGTAAATTCCTCCGATTGATATACTTGCTCTTCGTGCCCTTGATAAACAGCGTTTGCCCATCCCAGGGAACGTCACCGTCTTCCGGTGGATAGGGGAAAGAACCTAATTCGTCTATGGAGCGCGCGAGGATGTTTATTGGGATGCGGAATTTCGATGATGAAGGGGATGGGAGGAGGTTTGTGAGTAGGAAGGTTGTGATGTCGGGGTTCTGTGTTGAAGACTTAGAAAAACGAGGCGAAACTGGATAATTGAAATGAAACCTTCTCCACTTCCTCCAGAATTTCGAGCGCCTCTTTCCGAGTGGATACACCAGCCGACTCGATGGACTGCATCGCGTCGACGTAGGCTTTGAAATCAGATGAAAGGGCACCGCGGGAGGGAGCAATGTCCACTACGATGAGTTTCTCAAGTAGGTTGGAGTGCGCTGGGGAGAGTGCGACGGACATGGCGGCTTTCCCGCCCCTACATGGTCGTTCAAATATTATTTAAACAAAGGCAGCAAGACAACACGCACATGGAATGCCCGATAAGCGAAACATCCTTCAACCCATGCTTCCGTATAAACTCTGCTACATCGTCCGCCATGGTGCTATACGTCATGGGTTCTGCATGCGGGGACGCGCCGTGGTTGCGCAGATCCAGCGCGTAAACCGGCCTGTTTAGATTCCGAGCAAATGCACGAGAGTGGGCGCCCCAGTTTCGTGCCGATCCACTGTCCCTATGTGTGTTCAAACCAAGAAGTTGAGAGAAGAGGAGGTTGGCGCACAATAGTCCGTGGAGAATGATGATGGCGCCCTCGGTTTTGTTGGCAGAGGCGGGGAATTGACTTGTATAGGTGAGGTCTACTGTCGTCGAGATTCTTCGTCGCGCGATCGTGGACTTGAGCGCATTCCGTGTAAATGCGCTCCGAAGCATGACGGAGTGAGGAATGATCCGCCTCAGTTTGGTGCTACAAACAAAAACGCCTCTCTGCCTTAGAGTCACTTGAGGTCCCAGCATCCAGGGACCCCAGGCGCTCGTGGAGATGCAGAGCATCTCTTCTCCCCGCGTCCTACTTGGAAGTAGCGTTTTCTAGTCTACCTCTGCCCAGATCCAGCGAGATACATCTTTTTTTACTTTGCTCGAATTTCATCCAAAATTTTCCTCGCACCCTTCTCGATGAGCCCTTGAGCAAGACGCGCTCCGACGGCTGACGCATCTGCGGCAGTGCTCACCCGTTCCCTCACCGTGCACTCGACCTGCTCCGACCCATCCACAGAGGTTACACACCCGAAAATCTCCAGCTCTCCATCTTCACTCAAATTCGTCACCACACCCACGGGCAGGCTGCACCCGCCCTCCAGCACCTGCAGACATGCACGCTCCGCCGCACAGGTCAGCTCGGTATCCGTATCATTCAGACGCGCACAAAGGACCTTTGCAGCAGCGTCACCCGAACGAATTTCAATGGCAAGCGCGCCTTGAGCCACTGCATAGGGGAATTTGGTCCCAGGAGGGTCCGATGTGAGGCGTTCTGAGAACCCAACGCGTTCCATGCCAGCTTTCGCCAGGATGAGGGCCGAATAGGGCGAATTTGGATCGTCCAGTTTCGCGAGCCGGGTGTCGAGGTTCCCTCGCTGTTCCCCTTGCAGTGAATTCTTGGAAGAAGAGACGAGCCAGAGGACGCACCACACCGAGCACCTTGAGCTTCGGCCACCCCCTCCTCAACTGCGCACTCCTCCTCACACTCCCCGTCCCAACGACACTCCCCTTCGGCAGCTCATCCAAACTCATCCACCTCTCCCCGCTTTTAACCACCAACGAATCGACGGGATCGGCACGCTCCAGCACCGCAGCAATCTCACATCCCTCCGGCAGGGTCGTAGGCACGTCTTTCAAGCAGTGGACCAGTAAATCCGCTTGGCCATCCACCAATGCAGCCTCTAAATCAGAAGTCCAGAGCGCCTTACCCTCTTTGGCGGTACTACCGAGCGAGGCGAGAGTGGCATCGGGATTCCGATCGGCGACGTTCGTCATGAAGGACGTCGCGAATGTGGCTTCGGGGAAGAGGGCGCGGAGCGTTTGTGCTACTCCATTGGTTTGGACTTGTGCGAGGGCAGAGGCGCGCGAGGCGAGGGTGAATGTTCGGCCTTGCAGGTCGGTCATGCAAGCTGTTGATCCGCCGTAGGTAGGGGCTGAGCGCCAGCGAGCGCCCCTGCCGAAGGCAGGATCATTAAGCTTGTGGAGAAGATTATCCGTTCTTTAAGATTATGTCTCCTTTTTGTTTGTACAACTGTCAGTCTATCCCCTCATGGACTTTCTTCTTACGGTCGTCTGGCTCGTTGAAGGGGCTTTCTTACAGCTTTTTAACAGCTTATCAACAGCTTTTTAACAGCTTATCAACAGCTTTTTCAACAGCTTTGAGGTTCCATTTTGATCTCTACAGCTTCGACACATCCACGGCTGCAAAGATTGGCCGGAAGATGACGCGTCGCCCGGCATGGCATGCACATATAGAGAGCCCCAGAGGACACCAGGATCGCTGTCGTTTCCCCCACTTTCCCTGTCTTCCTGCTCCCTGCCGCTATCCGTTCTTGGTTATCGCCGTTCAATTGGTCCTAAATTGCTCTGTCTACGATCAAGAATCAAGCCCTGTCTCAAAAAGACAAGTGTCCTAGCTTCTTGGTACTTCGCGGACCCGTTTTCCTCGCACTATTGCATCCATCCCGACTTTCTGGCCAAGCTGCACCATCCGTCATCCCTCGGTATTCAAACATGCCTCGAGGCGCATTCATCGTCCCACCGGCTCAAGTCGAAGATTTCGAAATATGATTCCGTCGTCGCGTCCCCAACCGCGAACAGATGTCGCCATCTTCTAGCGTGCTGCGTGGGGGAGACTCGACAAGATACGTGGAACCAAGGGTACAACGGTGCGTGATGTCCCACGCTGTGCTGTGACACGAGGTGTGGACTGTCCTCTTCGACTTTGGTGCACTCGCCTGTCTGCCGTCTCGTTTCACACCACACGTCGTACCTCCCGGCCTCCTCCTATCCGACTCAACCTGAGCCGCCAGCTTTGATGCCTCCTTCGCTCTGTCCTTTCACGTAGTACGTTCCCGAACGTCAAGCTGCATGTGGCGTATCACTATCCGTGTCCATGGACAGCGGCCCTACAGCTTGCCGGCTACTCTCGTGCCCTTCCTACACCACTGCCGCGGAGCGTTGCGAGGAGAACTTGCAGGACAATGCACGGAGGACTCCGGAGGAGGGGGGGGCCCGGGGGTGACATACATGTGAGTGAATTGGCTGCCTTTTTTGGCGCGCGCGGCGCGCGATCTTACGGATTTCGCTTCAAGAACCGGAGCTTCCGACTGGGTCCACCATGCATAGAGGTGAGAACAAGCCAGTCGCCATCGGTCGACCGCCGAATGAATACTATCATGGCAAGCAACGCGGGACAGAGCGAGTGTAACAGGTAATGCAGGGTGGCCCGTGGAACCCAGGCGGTGTGTCAAACGGGAATGTGGTTCTCCGTTTCTTTTGTTTTTGCACCAGATCTGCGTTCGGTAGTGTACGTGTTGAATACATACAGTCTATTTTTTATTCAAAGTGACCGAGGACAAAGGCACCTCTGAGCAGGTCCGAGTCAATATGACCGTCCAAAAATTGAGCTTGAAGTGTAGAAAATGCAGTGCTGCCGGAGCGAAGCGAAGGCATGTCTTGTAAGAGATGGAATTCAAATCACGCGACGCGCCAAGATGACCGCGTTTAGATTACAAGTCTAGTTTACAACAAATCTATCGAGAAATAGGAATTCCTTCAATCCTTGTCTTTGTACACCACCTTAAGCGGGTCTTTCCCGTGCATCACAGTCCCCACGCGTTTCGAAAGCGCCTTCCCAAGCGGACGTGTGTTCCTTACACCATCCACCCGAGACTTGACCTTGCACATCATCAGCTTCTGGAGCAAGTAAAAGACCAACGTACTCACAACACGATCCTTCAGCAAATCATCCCGCCCAGCAGCAGAATCCTCTTTCTCATACGCCTCAAACAACCTTGCCAGAGTCTGGAACTCGTCGACGATTGCCTCCGCCCCGGCTCTCGTCACGCGATGCACCTGGTCAAGCATCTTCACCATAGTATCCCACTGCGTCGTCCCCGACCCTTGGCTGGTGTTGGAGCAAAAGGGGAGGTGCGCACGCCGGATGAGCCTGTGGTGTCATCAGCATGGTGATATCTCAAGGAAGAAGAAGACGCTTAACTTGTACTGCTTGATACCCAAATCCCCACTCAAATCATACAGCCGCGTCGCTCCGTCCTCAGCGTCGTCGATGTGCAGCAGATGCACATTCTCCGCCATCTGCAGCGCAGCAAGGGCGCCCTCGATTCGAGACTGCCAACCGATGAGCTGATGAGCGGAATAAAGTACCCTCACACTGACTTTACTATTGCCGACACGTCGATAGTAAGCCCCGAGCCCGTCCGCCATGATAAAGACCTGAACCTCGGGGCCATACGCCTCGCGAACGCAGCGCACAACCCCTTTCCCGCCCTCCTCCTCCCGAATGCAACGCACGAGCTCCCCAACGCTCAAATACACAAGATGTGTCCCTTCCATCTTGATCCGTGGCTCCACTGCGTGAAACTCGCGCGCCTCGACTTTATATTCGGTGCGAACGACGCGTCGCCAACTCAAGACGTCGTACCCCAGGACCCTCCGCCGTCTCGAAGTGGTGACACTCATTCCAAACGGGGCGGCCTGGTCCTTGAAGGCGTCGCGCAATGCTTCCAAAGGGGAACCGGCGGTGACGGGTGGAAAGATGAGCTCCATATCAACGAGGGTCTCCTTCTTGTCGGTGACGAGCTTGTTGACGGCCCTGTACAGCTTCTTTGCCTCTTTGGCCTCGGCCTTGGAAGAGAGTCAGTTGTGTGAAGGCAAGGAAGGAGGGATGGCACGCACGACTTCAGCAGCTTTGACAGCCTTCAAAGCCTCCCTCTCTTGCTTCTTCTGAGCCGCCGCCTGCTGCTTGAGCGCCTGTATCGAATATTAGAAAGGTCGACAAGGGTATGGTAGCGCTCGCCTTTTCAGCTGCCTTTTCCTCTTCCGTCTTGCGCGGCTTGCGGGGAGCCTTCTTGGTGGTACATTAATACAGATTGAATCATGGCAAGAGCTGCTCACCTTGCGTGCCACTCTCGCTGGCGAATCCTCCTCGTCCTCGCTCGAATCCTCGCCATACAGTGGGAATGAAGATCCGGAGAGGTTGGAATCCTGGAGGGCGTGAGTTATGCATTGGGCGAGATGGGCCACAAATGCCACACACTTTGCGTGCAATCTTCCTCGGAGATTCGTCCTCGTCCTCGCTGGAGTCTACATTGTACGCCCCGCTGGAAGATCCTGCTGTCGAGGGTTCAATCCGTTTCCGTTTCCATCGTTCGATGCCCTGGAGAAACCGAGGATCGCTGAGAGCGGGAAACTCGTCTGAATCGTCCGAGTCGCTGCATAGATCCATGTAGTCGGACATGGGTGTTTGGGATTGAGATTAAGAAGGGACGGGACGGGCGGGCGCGTCGTCATCGCTGTCCGAGTCGCATAGATCGATAAAGTCCGAGCTGCTGTTGCAAAACGAATGCAAGTTTG
Organism: Roridomyces roridus; assembly: GCA_029378245.1. Taxonomy (NCBI): domain Eukaryota; kingdom Fungi; phylum Basidiomycota; class Agaricomycetes; order Agaricales; family Mycenaceae; genus Roridomyces; species Roridomyces roridus. Next base: position 2,966,296 of record JARKIF010000005.1, read on the forward strand.
AAAGCTGAGAGGCTGGGCGCAAGAACAAGTCGTCCTCCGAGTCCGAGGATATTTCAATCACGTCGGACATTGGCATTGCGAAGGAGCGTCGTTCGTTGGTGGTTGGAGACGCGTGAAGAAGGTGACTGGCGTCGAGAGGATTCAGGAAAAGGGGTCGGGGAAATTCGATCGGATGTGCCGGAGCTTTTAACCACTTGAAAGTTCAAAGCGACATCGGCCACGGTATGTAGTCCAAAGCGTATGCCATTGAAAACAATGAGCTGAGTTGCCGATACTGTGTGTGGTCGCAAGCGGCAAGTGGGACTTGCTGGAGACAGAGCACGATCAGGAAATCCGAAAGAGTGCATTCAAACAAGATGCAACAACCTTTGATTCCGCTCATCCGAGTCGCTGTATGTCGCCGTGCTTACAAGCTGCAATTCTCCAACAATTCTCTCCGAAATGAGCGTACAGTCCGCCAAGAGCAAGATAAAGAGTCAGTGGAGCCTAAACTCGTGCTGAAAGTCAAGTGACGGTGTTTCTTGTGTTTCACCTTTAGCCAATTGACCACTTCCTCAACTGTTATCCTTCCGAGGCCTGCTTCTCGAGGCGGTGGGATCCTCGCCTTCCTTGCTCGAGCCTCGACGACCATCAAAAGAAGCTCGTCGGCGCGCATGATGCCTGGGAGATAACATGGCCACCCTCGCTGTGGACTTGTCGGTCATGTCACTTCCGACGAGTCGTGACTATGGTGGACGCGTGTCGCTGTTGAACCGTTCCACACCAGTTTGAGCTTTTTTCTTTCAATTTTGGTCGTCTTGCTTGACAGACTCGGGCTGCTTCCAAAGCTCAAGACGCGGTATAAGGACCCTGCAGAACCCAAGCACTCTCCGTCTCTCACTTATCGAGGCTGTTTCGTCGCTCGGTGATCTCCACGACAACCACATGCAAAATGATTGTGCAATTGATGCGCGCGCGCGTACCAACTCGCGGTGCGAAAGAGACCGAAGACGGTTTAAAAGGTCTGAGCGCTATGCTCAATTACCATCTCAAGGCCTCCTTCGAGCACCATGGCACGCGTCTCTCTCCTCTTGGCTTCCTTCGTCTCTCTGGCTGTGGCTAGTCCCGCCTTCAAGACGTTCATCGCGCAGGAAACGATCCCCTCGGCCCCTGAGGGCTTTGCCAACCTTGGGCCCGCCGCTGCCGACGCTGTGATCAACCTTCGCATGGCTCTGCCGTCGAAGGACGCCGCTGGCCTGCATGCCGCTCTCCTCGATGTCAGCGACCCCAAGAGCGCCAACTACGGCAAGCATCTGTCCAAGGATGAGGTGGGCATTCTGCCATCTAGATTCATTCCGTCTTTTTCCTTGCGCCCACCGCCGATGCCGTCTCCACCGTCCAGGATTCGTGGCTTTCCTCCAAAGGACTTGTCGGCAAGGTTTCCGCAGGTACCGGCGACTGGCTCTCGGTTTCAGTGAACGTTTCCACTGCCAATGAGTTGCTCTCGGCCAAGTACGAGACCTTCCAGCACATCGAGCCGGGCAAGACGTATAACCGCGCCCCTTCCTACTCTCTGCCTTCGGAGGTTGCCAGCCTGATCGACCATATCCACCCGACCGTCGTGTTCAACAGCCCGCTCAGTCTGGGCCCCGTTCTCTCTGCGCCCGGTCTCGTTGCCGATGCCACGCCGTCGTCGTGCGCCACCACGATCACCCCTGGTGTGTATCTACCGCAGCCCGCTTCCAGTAATCTGATTTCGTTCTAGCGTGCCTCCAGTCGCTCTACAACATTCCCAAGACCAAGGTCACGGCCGCGGCTGGTAACAGCATCGCTGTTGCCGGCTTCATCGACCAATACGCCAACTCTGCCGACCTCAAGTCCTTCTTGACCAAGTTCCGTACCGACATGTCCAGCTCCACTACGTTCACTCTCCAAACTCTTGACGGTGGCTCAAACCCCCAGAGTGCATCGCAGGCTGGTGTCGAAGCTGTCAGTCAATTGCCATTTCCTTCGGTTTTTCTCTCGTGCTAAGCAAATCCCAGGACCTTGATGTCCAATACACTATCGGCGTTGCCACTGGTGTCCCAGTCAGCTTTGTCTCCGTTGGTGACAACTGGCAAGACGGTGACCTTGAAGGTTTCCTTGACATTGTCAACTTCCTCTCCGACGAGGACGACATTCCTCCCGTCATGACGACGAGCTATGGCGAGAGTACGTGCTGCTCGCATCCCTATTCCTTTTCCCGACTAATTGGTCTCCAGACGAGTCGGACATGACCAAGACCCTCGCTTTGTGAGTTGCTCATTCATTCTTGGGTATGACGATGCTGACGTTTCTGCAGCAAACTCTGCGATGCATACGCTGCCTTTGGCGCCCGTGGTGTCTCTGCCATCTTCACTAGCGGCGATGGTGGTGTCTCTGGTGCCCAATCCGTGTCTTGCTCCAAGTACAAGCCCACCTTCCCCTCCGGATGCCCCTTCCTCACCTCTGTCGGCTCTGTTCACGGTATCTCCCCCGAGACTGCCTCCACCTTCTCCAGCGGCGGATTCTCCAACTACTGGGGCAGTAAGTCGTAGCGTTCTTCTGCCCGAGATTGCAAGCAATTAATTTCCGTCCCAATAGTTCCGGATTACCAAGCCGATGCTGCTGCCGCTTTCCTCACCGCGCAGGGCACCAAGAACTCGGGTCTCTTCAACGCTTCCGGCCGTGGCTTCCCCGACGTCGCTGCCCAGGGCGAGAACGTCCAGATCGTCAGTCGTGCCTGCCTCCCATCTTTGACCATTCTTACTTTTACCCAGGTCTCTGGTGGCACCACCGGCGGCGTGGACGGCACCTCGTGCGCTGCCCCCATCTTCGCCTCGGTCATCGCCCTGATCAACAACGACCTCATCGCCTCTGGCCAGTCTCCCCTCGGGTTCCTTAACCCTTGGTTGTACGCCAACGCCGATGCGCTCAACGATGTGACTGCGGGGTCGAACCCTGGATGCAGCAAGTCGGGCTTCGCCGCCGTCTCTGGGTGGGACCCCGTTACTGGGCTTGGGACGCCTGATTATAATAAGCTGCGGGCTGCTGCTGGGCTTTAAGGTATTGGATATTATGGCCTTTTGGATTAGAAAAGCATTAACATTAGATGCCTGGCATTGTACATCATCCACGGGAATACGATTATTTATGACTTTCGTTCGTCCGGATAGTAGCAAAATTTAGACGCGTTACTTTTGATGTCTCCTATTCGCGTCGTTTGTTCTGCGTTGTGGACGTGTTTGATTGGACACGCTCTCGTGGGTCTCTCGTCAACTGGCAATCCGATACTTGAACCCACAAAACCCTATGTAGAATTGAAAACGCCAGAATACACGTGTACACCCATAAAATCTTCTTTATACCCTTCATGATAGACACCTCAAGCACCCCACCCCCAGATTCATCCCTCATCGCACTTGACACCTTCCCTGCGCTCGAACTCATCCCAACCTAATCCCGTACATGCAAATCTCTCCCACCTCGTCCCCCATCTTGACACCTCTCCTCCTCCGCCCATATAAGCAGGCTTTGACACTGGAATCCAAAGCGCACATCGATGATTTCAAGCCGAAGGCAGAGAGACGATTGCGACGGCCTCGCCAGCTGGTGGCTCCGTGACGGTATGTAATCGAGGCTTCTCATCCATGATGGGCGTGGACGTGGAGACCGGGGCCCAAATGCCAGCAGACAGGCCAGGCTTGCCCGCGACGTCAGCAGCCTTGAACTTGGGCACGAAAGCAGGCGCGTCAGCCTTGAGCGGAGTCGGCGCAGGAGCAGGAGCAGCCGTGATGCGAATCGGGCAGGCACCGCCAGGCCACTGGGATGAGAGGGACGTATTCAGCGCCCGACCCTGCTTGGGAACAAAGGCTGGAGCTGTCGGGTCGAGCTTGAGGTTGAGAGGAGCTGTGATACAAGTCGGCCAGGCACCGCTTGGCCGCGGCTTATTCAGCATCTCCTGCTTGGGAACGAAGGCTGGGGCTGCAGGGTCGAGCTTGAGGTTGAGAGGAGCTGTGATGCAAGTCGGCCAGGCACCGCTTGGCCACGGCTTATTCACCACCTCCTGCTTGGGAACGAAGGCTGGGGCTGTAGGGTCAAGCTGGAGCGTGAACGGAGCCGTGATGCCAGTCGCCGTGCGGTCATCGTTTGGCCGCTGGCTTGAAAGGGACTTGTTTGGTGCCCAACTCAGGCCCTGCTTGGGAACGAAGGTCGGGGCTGTCGGGTCGAGCTTGAGCTTGAGCTTGAGGGCGGCATTGTCAATGGGCCTCACTGAAGGGGGAGCAAAGGCGGGCAGCCTCAGGCGAAAGACCACGGACAAGAGAGGAGTAGAAAATGAGGCGTCGACAGCGGCCGGAATATCAGCAGTGGGGGAGTGTATCTCCTTCTCCATAAAAGCAAACGCCTCCTAATCGCCGTCAGCCGCGATGGCGAGGGCCGCAGAGGGAAACAACTGTACGCATGTTTCCGGAGGGCATTGTGACTGAGAGAAGCTTTCCGCAGTGTTGTAGAACTGAGCTCCCAGAGCGGCATGTTGATTGTCCACTGGGCCTTTCAGGTCAACGAAACAAAATGGGGCGGCCGATCGATAATGAAACGCACCCGGGGGGCCACCAGTGACCGGGAAATTATAGAAGTTTCCTCCGTGGATTGAGAAGTTGGTGCAGTTGTCGAACATGCGGGAGCGCCAAGAAGACGTCGATGAGTGTAGGAAGAGAGAGCAGTCACACCTTGGAGTTTAATGTACAGGCAGTCCATCCGAAGTCCATCCAGCATCGTGGTTAAAGTTACAGCCTTAGAATCTTCAATGCCGGAATGGGAAGATCAGATTTTGTTTGGGATTCGGTCGTCAGACGAACTCGGTAGAAGTGGCAAAGGAGTATCAAGTAGTCACCCCCCACGGTGTTCTTGAAGACGCACAGAAGCAACGAGAGACTGGCACCAGGTTCAGCCGTTGGGTCCGAGGATTACTTATAGGGCTTGGCGGCTGCACGACGCGCTGAACAGGCATGCCAGTTGGTCACAGGTCTTCCCAAGGAATTCATTATATCTTTCCCATAAGTAGGAGAATTTCGTGAGGAGCTCGGGGGAGGGAGTTGCAGGTGAACGTTGAACGTTGTGGTTCCGCCGGATCTGGACAACGGCGATCACGACTTTTGATGTATCCCATTCGCGTCGCAGTCCTTACAGGTTCGCTCTCCTCCTCCTCGCTTCCAACGCGTCTCTGAGATTGACCCAGTCAGCGATACTGCTTCTACCAACTCTAGCGCCGATAAATCTGGGCCCACCATCCGCGATATCCTCGAAAACAACTCTTTCTCATCAATGACCACCAAATCGTCGCAGACGACGTGTCGTCAATCCAAGACGCTCTCAAACGATGGTGCAATCGCGGGGACGTCGACTGGATCATCACCACCGGTGGTACGGGCTTTGGAGTACGCGACCAGACGCCCGAAGTGAGCCAATGCCCGCTCCTCCCGTTTTTGAGGGCTGGATGATTGTAGGCGATTTCACCGCTGCTCCAGCGTCCAGCACCCGGCCTTGTGCATCTCATGATGTCCGCGTCACTCAAGCATACGCCGTTGGCTGCTTTGTCGCGACCCGTTGCGGGAACGATCAAGAACACGCTTGTGGTGACGCTTCCGGGCAGCGTCAAAGCCGTGAAAGAGAATTTGGAGGCTCTTCTTGCTGGAGGCGGCGTCAATCATGCGATAGAGTTGATTCGAGGCGAAACGGGGAAGCAAGTCCATGCTGAGCTCGCTGGTCATCACCACCACCACGACCATGCGGCACCTCAACCTCGGACGCTCTCTCATGACCCCTCTGCTGCGGGTGCGTTTGAGTTCTATTCTGAAGCCACATTCCTGACAACATTCTACCGCTTCAGCACGCCATCGTGTTTCGCCCTATCCGCTGCTTTCGCTTGAAAAAGCTCTTTCTTTGGTAGAAGAGAACGTTGCGGTGCTTGGAACCGAGAAACGACTGGTAAGTCGCTCCAGACATGACGCCAAGCTGTGGATTAAGTCCGGATTAGGTCACACAGGAACTGAGAGGACATGTTCTTGCAGAGGACGTGCTTGCTCCACAGAATGTACCCTCCACTTCTACCACCAGTGTTGACGGATATGCCTTCCGCTGTAAGGTTATCCCCTTCGCCAAAATACACCTGATTGATTCTTCGTTAGCAACTGATCCTCCTGGCGTCTACAAAGTCCTTACATCCAATAACCATAAGATATCAACTCCTCTTCCGCCGGATTGTATCTATCGAATCAACACCGGTGGCCCCTTACCTGCCGGGACGGACACTAATCATGGTCGAGGACACGCACCTTGTTTCCACCTTCCAAACCGAGGACGGAGTTGATGGAGAGGAAAAGGAGGTCGAGTGTCTGGTGCAGGTCCCAGCTGGCGAGAACGTGCGCGCCCCCGGGTCAGACGTCTCCAAGGGCGACCTAGTTCTCCAGAAGGGCGATATTATTCTGAGGGAGGGTGGAGAGATTGGGACTTTGGCGTTCGTGGGACGTAAAGAGGTGCGTTTTTCTCCTGCCTGGAACGACCGTCATTCATGGGCTCTGAAGGTCGAGGTTTTCCGTCGACCAGTTGTAGCGTTGCTGAGCACCGGCAACGAGCTTGTTGATCTGCAGAACCCTCAGCCTCATTCAAACGACGAGTGGGGAGGCATATGGGATACGAACCGACCTTCGTTACAAGCGGCCTTGGAAGGCATGGGTGATGAAGTCATGGATCTGGGAATAGTTCCTGACGAGTTGAGTATGCATTCACCAGAATTTGACTCGTACTGAGACGTCCCCCAGCATTCCTTCGCACGTTTTTGCCGTATGAAAAGGCCTCGACTCTGCAGATATCCTCCTCACCACCGGCGGGACATCCATGGGTCCTACCGACCTCCTGAAGCCTGTAATCGAGCGCCACTTTCAAGGCACGATTCACTTTGGCAGGGTCACCGTGAAACCGGGCAAACCCACCACTTTTGCAACTATTCCTGTGGGCGGCATAGCAAAGCCCGTCTTTGCCCTCCCCGGGCAATCCAGCCTCGGCTTTGGTTACATTCAACGTCTTTGTCGTCCCCGCCCTCAGAAAACTCGGTGGATGGCCGGAGGCGCGGTGCCACCTGCCTCGCGTGTCAGTCAAGGTCTGTATATCATTCCAAAGTTACTTGGCACTGACTTTGGTCAATTCTAGCTCGCTAGCGCCATGGCTCTGGATCCACGCACCGAATTCCACCGGGTCATTATACGTGCCGACTCTGAGGGTTTGCGGGCCTTTAGCACCGGGGGCCAGCGGTCGAGTCGAGTTGCGAGTTTGAGTGGCGCGAACGGGTTCGTGGTGCTCCCGATGAAGACGTCAGAACGCAGTCGGCTGGACGCTGGGACGAGCGTGTCTGCTGTGTTGATCGGTGCCATTCAGTAGTGGTCACGTGCGTGTCCCAGACCGAAATGGAAACTCGCTTTTGTGCACTGCCGGTGGAACAATGCTGCTCGGGTCGTATAAAGACTGGGACTCTAGCGCGTCTCTTCATCCTGTCTACCATGTCACAACGCGTTGTGCGACGCAATCCGCTATCTCGCTTGGATCCTAACATCCAGCTACAGAAGCGCCAGAAGCGCCTTGCTGTCAAGAAACCCAATAAAGCGGAACCATTCACAACCTTGCCCCCTGAAATCATCACCGAAATCTTCATCCACTGCCTTTCCTCCGATCCGGACGACAGGCCCTGCTTGTTGGCGAAACATCGCCCTTGCCGCTCCCAGATTATGGACGCGATTGGCCATTTTCGCTCCTCACTGGGTCTTCTACAAGCCTGATGAAGTTGAAGCATATGTCGACACGTGGTTCCAGCGCGCCAAGGCGTTGCCCATGTCTTTGGACTTCACCGGGTACGACGCGCAGGACAAGGACAGCATACAAGCCATCCTCACCGCTTATGCCCCGCGTCTTCAGTCCTTGACGCTCAGCCTGCCCATTGAGCACTTCCCTACCGACTCTCTCGAGTTCCCAGAACTCCAACAAATCACCCTCGCCGTTCTTTTCGAGCGACCGGGGGGCGTCGGGCAGTACATTGAGGCTCACCCACCCTGCGGGTCGTTCAAGACCGCACCGCAATTGCGCGAGATTCACCTTCGCAGACCCGCAGCTCCGGGGCTCTTCCTTCTCCCTTTAGAAAGACTTGCCAAGTTCACCGGAGAGGGGTTGACGGTCAATCAGTGCCTGGACTTTCTGCGGTCGGTCCCATCCCTCGTCGAATGCAGCCTCACTGTCGAGAGGGGTGCTGCGGGGCCGCCACTTGGTGAAGAACGGGTGATCATGCAGCATCTGCGCTCCCTGCGCCTGGGAGCCGATGAGGACGCCGAGCGCTCCGAGGTCGTAAAGATCCTCGAGCTTCTTGAAGTACCTGCGTCGGAACGCCTTGACCTCGACTGCATCCCTGATCTCCACGCGATGGCCGCCTTCTTCTCCCGGGTCTCCGCATCGTTGCAGAACCTTTCGCTCACCAGCGATGCCATTGCCTATCTAGAGCCCAGTGCTCTCGAGTGGTTCCTACAGTTGCCCAACTTGACCCACGTCGAGTTCGTCAGCCCAAAGAACGAGTTCATCTCATCCTTCCTTTCCAAACTTCACGAGACGGACTTTCTCCCTCGTCTCCACACTCTCCGATTCTTGCACTGTTCTTTCCCTGTCGATACCGAGCTCATCGATGCTCTGATGGCCCGTTCTACCATCAGCGCACTCGAGGTCTTCGAGTTGCTTTCCACCGATTCGATCGACGAGTGTCTTGATCCGCAACTTGAAAAGCTCGTGGAGAAGGGCATGCAGATTCATATAAGATCTCACACCGAGTAAGCCCGTGCTTCCATTTCTTTTCCTGACATACTGACTCGGTTAACAGATGAACAAGAGAGAGGATTCGAGTCCGTAACGTAGATATTCAGTGCTGTGCTTCCCTTACTTCCACCATATTTCTGATCCAAACCCTCCCGAATACATTTGTTGAGAATAACGAGCGCCATTGACTCGAAAACAAGGTTGGCCTGGACATCAGGGCGGTCATGTGCCATATTGTTTGGGCTTGTGGACGCACCGACAGCACCTTCCCCACATGATTGTCCAGAAATTTCCAGCTCAATTCTATGCAAACACGATCATATATGTACTACACGCTACACGCCTATTTTGTTGGGTTTTCTTTTATTCTACACCTTTTTGCCGGCTTTTCTTCCATTCCACACCTATTTTGCTGGCTTTTCTCACACATGAAACAGACAACTAGAAAGAGGATCAGATAATTTGTCGCACGAGATACAACGGTGCACTCACAGGAAAAGGAAAAAGGAAGGTGAGGCCGTTGGGCGCCCGGGTATATGGAGAGAAGATATGAATGACTATGTCAAAGGAGTCAGAATCATCAACTCGACGATGAAGACGACGACTTACAAAAGGTGGGGGGAGGAGAATAGGTTGATGAACCCAAAGGATACAGCACTGTCGTGGATGGTGGAGGTCGGATATACAAGCAGGATGTCGACTAGTAATACAGATAAACCCCTGGTGTAACAGTGAGAAGGTGAGAAGATCAACGAGGGAGCGATTCACCAGTAGATGCATCACTTCAAGCCGAAGGCGCAGGGACGATAGCGACAGCCTTGCCGCCAGGAGCCCAGAAAGAAGGAGGCACCGTCAGGAATCAAGGCTTCTTCTCCTTGATGGGCGTGGAGGTGGAGACCGGGGCCCAGATGCTGGCAGAGAGACCAGGCTTGTTCGCGTCTTCGACCTTCTTGACCTTGGGTACGAAAGCGAGCGCATGGGCGTTAAGCGGAATCGGCGCAGGAGGAGCCGTGATGCGCGTCGGGCAGCCACCGCGGGACCATTGGAAAGACAGAGGCTTGGTGGGCACCCACTCCTGCTTGACGGTGGTGAGGCCTGCGGCGGGGAAGAAGGCCGGGACTGTGGGCTTGAGGGCGACCTTGTTCGTGACAGCGGCGGTGAGCTTGGGGCTGCTGATGCCCAGGTCGGAGAGGTCGGTTGGAAGAGAACGCGAAGCGGCCAGCGTTGAGCGGAGGGCCGCGGACAGAAGTGGTGTGGACAACGACACGGAAAGACGCCCAAATGAACCGAAAAGAGACCCAACGGGCTTGGTTTCTGTCTCATCCCCAACGAGGGTGGTGTCAGCGTCGTACATGTCCACCTGCACTGGGGTGCGGCGGCGGAATCTGCTGCTGATTGCGATCCCGGCTCGTTGCAGGGAGCGTAGGAGAAGCGACAAAACCGATGACGACTTGATCCAAACGAGCAGGCAGGCCACGATGAGACCCCATATGACGAGGGCCATGGTCGCGAGGACGAATGTCTTGCCGTTGACGATGGTAGTGGTGGGGATATCGGCACTGGTAACGGGCATCTCCTCCTCGATGAAAGTAAACATTTCGTCCTTGTCGTATGTCGCGACGGCGAGGGCCATGGGCGAGGTCGCCGCCATTTGTTGGAGGATCTGGGCTCGCATGACGTGGAGCAGTACCAACGCGACCGGTATCAGCGAGGCCTGAGATACTGGGCGAGGCCTTGGAGTGGCGAGGACGAGCGCCTGGGTCGGAGGTTGCTGTCCATGGGCGGGACGCTTGATGCCATTGACGAGGCGTTTGACCACCATAGCGAACCTAAATACGACCGGGACAATCACGAACACGTTCACGCCATATGATTTGAGGAGGAGGAGGACGAGGACGGCGTTGGGGACCGTCGTGGAACCGGCGAGGGTCGCGAGGGCGAACTTGAGGAGGCCAGGACCAAGGAAGGCCACCAACTGGGCGGAAGCGAGGCCGAGGAGGTAGAAGAGCACGGAGTGGAGGAGGAGCATGGTGTTGTAGACACTAGCAAGGTTCGTAGATGACGGGGGAAGTCAAGAACGAATGCAGTACGAGCGAGTGTCAGCCACCCTCTTATACCTGCGATCGGGAATCTTTCTACGAATATGGACACAGAATTTGAAACAAAACTCACGAGGAAGAAGGGCCTTCAAACCGAGGGTCAAAACGCGATGACATGTTCAAAGTTCAAGACGAAAGCAGACCGTGGGATCATCAAAGACTCTTGCTTCCACCTTCCTCAATCTCGACTTGAATTACTTTTGGAAACATCCACAAGGCGATTCCGTATAGCTGTTACGATCCGATTCCAAAGGACAAGTCCGGGGTAGATACCGGAACTCCGGTAATGACCGGAGTTGGAGGGAGTCAACCGGAGGAGTGATCTAAGAGCACCACAGAGGAGTAGGGTGTCTAAGATGCCTTGCTATGCTGATAGGAAGGGAAGGAGTAGGAACCAGCCAAGACGAGTAGTCAAGAACGTCAATTATCAACTAAGGTTGAATACAGATAAGGAAAGTCTTATATACGAGTAAGTAGAGATATATGTCATTACCACAGATCAGTAATGGAAACGGACTTATACGGCTATGTGGATATAAGCTGATTAAGTCCGCATGGAATGATCAAGTGGATATCCTGATGAATACCAAGTCCGGTTGGGAAACACTCAGATACCTTCATCGCGTGAAAACCCGAGTACCCGGATGGAACCGGGGAGCACGTGATGCGCTACTACGTCGGGAGGCATCCCGACGTCTGACCGGAGTTGAGTACCGGAGTTGAGTACCGGAGTTGAGTACCGGAGTTGAGTACCGGAGTTGGTGTTGGAACGGGACATAACAGTATCCCCCTCTTAGGCTCTTGCCCTCAAGAGCCCAAGAGAACGGTAGAAATGATTGCCGGTAGCTGAATGAATGGCCGGAGCCGAACAAAGAAAGTTTGGCGAAGTTTGTTCCGGATCAATCTCTCTTTGACTCATACCACCATGTCGACCCACTCGCGCCACTCCCTGCCCCCTCATCGCGACGACGAAGACAAGGACAAGAAAAACCAAGCTCCGACCCCGGACCCGGAGGACGATGACGAGGTCTCGCCAGAGACCATTGCAATGCTCGAGGAGGCGCTGGCCAAGGCGAAGGAAAAGGCAGCGAGGGTGAAGGCAGCGAAGAAGGCCAAGGAGGAGAGGCTGGCGGCTGAGAGAGAGGCGGAGGAACGAAGGCAGGCAGAGTTGGCGGTGGAGGCTGAGAGACGCGAGCGTCTCGTGAATGAAGTGGCGCGGAGGCGCGACCTTCATCACGAGCTCTGGGAGGAAGCCGAAGGACTCGCTCTGGAACGACACGCCCCTCGACACCAGCCTCCTAACCCCCATGACCTCATGACTCCGGGTTCCGTCAAGGTCCCCCTCCACTTCTTCATCGACCTCGCCTATTACGCCAAAATCGGCCGGGATTGAGTCATCCATGAGGACGCAGATTGGCAGCCCTCGACGCCTGGAGAGGACGATTACGTGGGGATCGAGTGGGATGAAGAGGAGGAGAAACAGGGTGAGGAAGAAGTGGAACCGGAGCCGGAGGTGGAGAACGTGCCCGAGGAGGAGGTAGGTGGCCGTTGTCGATAGGGATCACCAGTGGCAGCACCCAGAATGCATTATGGGCACGTTTGGCTGGGACCCGTATTGCAATACGAGCGCACCTCGGCCGGCCGGCCAGCATGTGCCCGTAATGCATTACGGGTCATAGGGTGAAACACAAAAGAACTCAAAGGTTAACAGCAGGAATTGAACCCCAAACCTCCTGCTGTCAACTTACCAGAGCAGAAGACAGACACCATAACCAACTAGACCATTATAGAGTGACAGATAGCTGCCAACATCAAGCCAAGCTATGCCCCCAGACAGAGATCCAGCCGTGAATTGGTGGTTAGACGACGGTTAGGTTAGGTTAGGTTAGGTTTGGTGTGGCCCAGGACTGTCAACATCCCCCCCGCGGCCTCGGCTGTGAATACCGCTCACAGAATCCACTGTGAATTGGCGGTTAGGGGCAATATCCACTGTGAATCCGGGGTTAGGGGGGTGAATGCTGGGTTAGGGTTAGGTTGGGTGGCTGGTATTGTATGGGCTGCCAATATTTTAACCAGTGTGGTTACTATAGTGTAGTAGTAACAGTTGCCATTCTGATTACATAATGCTGGTCTGGAGGCTGTGGGTTCAACCCAGGCTGCTGGCTGCTGTTTTTGGGTTAGGGGCTGTGCTGCTGTCAACAGGCTTTTCAGAGGCTGTGTACCCAGAATGCATTATGGGCACACGTTGGCCGGCCGGCCAAGGTGCACCCGTAATGCAATATGGGCTCCGGCCAAATGAGCCCACATTGCATTAAGGGTACAACCACACCTCCAAATTCGCATGCCAATCTGGGGGAAGGTTGGAATCGTCGTCGTTCTTTTCACGGACGCCAAAGAGGGGGAGTACGATGTGGGCAACCTTTGCTTGTCGGTCAACAAGCGTGTCGAGCTGACCATTGGGACCTGGGATGCGACCACCTTCCCTTCTCGCACGTATTATGTACAGTAGCAGCATATAATGGGTAGACACCTTGTAAATAACCTAACTGTAAAACACATGTATGTATGTCGCTAATACCATCAATTTACCATTAACCCCGGGCGCACTTCAAGGACAACTCCACGCCCTCAAGAGCAACTCACGGAACCGCGCGCTTGAAACAGGTGTGCATTGTTCTCCCTTTTCTCGTTTCTTTTTTGACGACTCGACAGATTTGATTTTGTATTGTTCTTGACGTGTTGTTGACGCGTTGTTGACGCGTTGACACCTGTCAAACGTTGTTATTGAATTTGTCCTGCCTCCTATTCTTCTGCCAAGTGAGTGGGTTAGATAGAGAACGCGCGCGTCAGGTTCTGATACGTTTGTAGAAACAGGATGGCGGGTTTGAAGAAGACCAGGCTGAACAAGAAAAACAAGCAGAAGATCGCGCAGTTAGCCCAATCCCAGCCCAGCCTACAGCCCGGGCCCTCGGTGCCACACCCTCTGAAGAGGAAGAATGTCCAGCAACCCACGATGGTTGGACCTGGGAGGCGCACCATGGTGCAGACTTTCCGGCAACCTCTGCCACCCCCTGAGACTTCGGATGAGGAGGAGGAGGAGGAGGAGGAGACCCACCATTTGCAAGCTCCATCGTCGGATTTTCCGGATTTCGACGTCGAATTGGACGACATAGGCGTGGAGCAGTCGGAGGATGGGTGGCACACGGATCAGTCTACCCATTCTCCACGCAGGCGGCGGCGCGAAACTCAGTCCCCCGACAAACCTCACCGTCAAGCCAAGGAGTCCCAAACTGTGGCTTGGACGAACATGATGCCAGAGCTCGTTCCGCTGTTTCTGGACTTGTCCAGCGACACGCAGTCGTGGAAGGAGTACGGTCGGCTGGAACGGCTGGACACCGAGCGCGCGTGCGGATGCGAGGATGTGGTCGAGTTGGACCTGAGCATTGTAACGTTCACAGGTGTGTTTTTTTGGACATAATCCACCGAATGCAATGAACTGAAATGACCGCACCAGGCATATACAACGCTCGTGTAGAGGTCTGCGCTTGCGAATCCGCTCCGAAAAGGCTGCTTCGTTCGGGCTGCTTCCCTTGCGCGCCCCAACGTCCAGGCCTCGCGGTAGACGTGCGAGTACTGGAGTTCTTCAGGTCGCTGTACCTCAGAATAGCCCCGAACAAAAGCGTGGGCATTGGCGCGCTTCAGGACCACCTGGAGAAAATGGGATACCAATTGGCGAGCAATGTAAGATTCAAGATATCATATTAGCGACTGTTCTAATTTACAGACAGGACGCTTTGGTGCGACAATTCGGTGCCGCTCTCGACTGGTACACGTATTTGACACATCAAGCCGAGGCGTACATCGACCAAAAATTGGACACCCTCCGCACCTCCTCCCAGACCCCCGATCTCCCTCCTCCCACCCCAATCATACCAGAGACGCCCCAGCCTGCAGCAACGGCATCGGGTTCGCGTGGAAGCAAACGCGCGCGTGCCGACGACGACAACGAAGAGCCTGGCCCAAACCGTGGCAAGAAGGCACGCACGAAGGGACCGGAGAAACCCAAACCGGAGAACCCGTTCCCAGAGCCTCCCAACCTCGATCACCCCAGCGAATATCTTGGCAGTCGCTGTCCCTTGTGCTTTGGAGGAGACGAGTGGGGTCACCTATAGATCCCTTATATCCCCACTAACTAGAAGGGACGGTGGGGGGTACCGTCCCTTCTAGTTAGAAGGGATAGAAGCCGGCGCCCCATGTCGCAATAAATGTCGCAACAAAAGGCGCAATAAATTCGATAAATCTGGACTTAAAGTACATAAACACCAAGTCCCCTGTGCATGCTGCAATAAAACTGATAAAATGTGGTATAAGCCGGACTCGGAGATCGTTTTGTCTCCCTGTTAAGTAATACTTCCAAATGTGGCAGAAACTCTTCCAAAACGAGAACTTGGGCAATGTAACAAAACGGTGTTGTCTGATGAAATTACCTTGCTTCTCGCCGCTTCTCATCACGCGCGGTCGGCATCGACGCTGGGTTGCAATCAAATGCAACGGATTCATATTATGTACAGGATGGTGCGTAGTGGATTACGCTTGCAGCCATCACGCTTCCTGGGCACACGCGCTCGCTGCTTCCCGCCTTCCCGCTCCCTGCTTCCCACCTTCCCGCTCGCTGCTTCCCCCACCACCGTGCGACCTTCGCTCCTTCCCCACCACCACCTCCTTTCGTGCTTCCACGTCGCCGCGTTTGTACTGGCTGCTCCCCTCCCTGTCGCGATGTCATTGGGTGGGTATTGCCATACTGCTGGCCTGCAGTTGTGACGATGGGAGCGAGTTAGCACAATCACGTTTCTCGGTATCGCACTCGGCGGGATTGGACGCTGCTGCTGCACAGGGACAGTAGGGCATCAGGGGCAGCAGAGCATGAGCGTGAGCACGATGCTGCGTATGGACATGTACCAGTTGGGGTTTAATCGGCGTGTACCTGTGAGGTCTTTAGAACGAGAGTGGAATATGCAAAAAAAAGAATACATGCGCAATGAAAGCGATATTTAGACTGGTCGTGTCACAGTGGTAGGCCTGGAGTGGGGAGAGAAGAGAGGAATTGGAGCTGGAGATAGATGGAGGGCAGCCCAAACGGCTCCAGGATTCTAATGTGCAAACGCCGTCATTCTTTCCCACCCACCGCGCTCCCTCGCTCTACTCGCAGGCGGACGCGCCAGCCGCCGCGGCGTGCTCCATACAGACCAAACTCTCGTGTATGGATGACCCGTGCGCTGAGAACAACGGCGGGGGAGTGTGTATGCGCATGCGGGAGGCTTCGTGGCCTGTGAGCGTAGCAATGCAGGGATGTCGATGTGGAGATGGTGGTGCGGAAAAGCTG
This sequence comes from Roridomyces roridus, assembly GCA_029378245.1. Classification (NCBI taxonomy): domain Eukaryota; kingdom Fungi; phylum Basidiomycota; class Agaricomycetes; order Agaricales; family Mycenaceae; genus Roridomyces; species Roridomyces roridus. The sequence continues at coordinate 2,982,625 of JARKIF010000005.1, forward strand.
TTGTGCGCGGGAGAATGACATGGAGCCGGTTTTCAAATTGGTGTGCAGAGGAGCGACGACGGCGCGTCGGGGCGATGGGAAGGGGCGGAGGTCGCGAGGGGTGGGCAGGAGCGAGGAGGGAGGGGATGCCCGATTCGGAGTGCAGACTGGACATCTATGGTGAGAGAAAAGATGAATTTGGGTCCAGCGGAAAAGGTCTAGGCGAAGGAAGCGCGAGCAGACGCGGCTTGGGAGTCCCAGGGGGCAAGTCTCTTGCCGGCGGTTTACAGAGCGCGAGAGAGGAGGCAAATGAGGAAAGAATTGAGATAGTACTCACGATGAATGTCTCAAGACGGCTGCATGCAAGGAAAAAATGATCTGGCACCTAAAAAGAATGAGCGAGCAGCCAGAATTAATTGTAGACGGAAGGAGAGAGTGCCTAGCATGGATACCGTGCTCCGTGGTGGGAACCGGGTCCATGGATGGGGTGGGGGTGTCGGGATGAGGGAGAAGATGGTACGCACGATGGGTATCATTGAGAGACGGGACGTTGCGGGTTGTGTGGATGATGCAGTGAGGGGTGAGGGAGGAGAGGCGTCGAGGTCAAACGAGCACAGTCTGAGAGGGACAATTGGGTCATATGCGGCGGCGACTTGGCGGCGACGCACCTGCGGGATGCCACGTCATCCACCGCGTGCTCCTCCACCCTCCAAGGCATCCCAGAGCTTGAGGGGGTCGATCTCTGTGGTAAATGGTGTCATTTGACCGCGTTGGACGTCCTGGATACAAGAAGAAGATTCAGAGGTCGAGGTACGGAAGAGAGAAACATGGTCACATGATGCATCAGCAATGCAAGATGTCGATGCTCGCGTGCGCGTTTTATGGAGTCTGTGATTTTTTTGGCTCTCCTACACTGACAATTGCACTCCGAGCTCATCTTGCTTTCGTCTCATGAATAACTTGTTGAGTACAAGACACCCGAAGACGTGGGAAATTCATTTGTATCCACAAACGGTGTTCTCTCCGCAATCTCTCCGTCGACGCGATCTTATACATCCTATCAGTGACGCCAACGCCGGTATTTACATCTCAAGTATGCACTGTGTATCTCTAATGGACTGCAATATGAATGAGAGCCAAGAGTTGTGGCTTAAAGTTGCGTGCTTGAGAAACCCGGTCTTTAGGAAACTGAGGCTAAACTCTGTTCCTCTCGGCGTCTGAACCAGAGCGAATACGCTCGGAGGCAACAATACTTAACATAGCATGAAATTAGTCACCGATAACAAGGAATGGAAAGCAGTGGGACTGTACTTGCAGTGGAATCCTTCACTGTTTAGTGTGAATTGTGCACGAAGGATTCATGAGTGCTGCAAGCCACCGAGCAGGTTTCGATAAAATGCGGTTGAGGGATGGAAAGAGACGATGGGAAGGTACCTTCGTGGCTCTATTGAGGTGGTACATAGTTGAGACGTGGAGGTGAAAGGGAGAGAGTGGTGATCGAGTGCAAATACCAATATGGATCTGGCTCTCAATGTCAGTTCCCGAATGAAATTAAATGATGATTTTAATCCTACCACCTTCAACACTCCTTTGTTCGTCCCATATTTTATTTAGTGTATGTATGGATACACCAGCTACTCAGAAAAAAAATCTCAGCTCACCAGCTTCCCCAGTAAATTTCTGAAAAATCCAAAAGTCCGCTGAACACAACTTGCCTCGATTATCGTTCAAACGAGGCCGAATACCCGTGTATTTAACCTCCCCAGTGTTGAGCAAGATTGGTCAAGTGGAAGTGGTGGGACGGATGAATGTTCCCGAATTAAATGATGTGAATATCCGATTCGGGATGCATTCATCGAGCAACTGCCCAGACGAGATGGGAGGTAAAATACATGAGTTGAGATGTATTACTAGTACAAGACAAGCCGTGTTCATACAGAGGGAGAAGTGGGAAGGCACGAGAGTGCTCGACCGCGTTCTCGAGTCTTGACATCCCTGCGCACAACGCCGCCGTGCTCTTCATCTCCCCAGTATGCCGAACTCGACATCCGACTCCTCCTCAAGTCCGCATACTCGACACCAGCACCATGCATATTCCCATGCTGAACGCCACATACTCGCATAGTCGACACAGCGCATGCCTGGCGTCGCCACGTGCAACGTTGCGGTGCCCATCGTCTTTGCTGCTGGCATGAAAAGCGAAACGACGTGCTCCACAGCCAACTGAGAGAGCCATATTTCATGACTCCCGCTGCGTGCTTATCGTATCCACGCTGCTCGACGGCCGCGTCCCCGCGCTCAACACCACCGCACCCAACGCATCTGCGGTGGACGAGGCTGCCAGCCACGCAGGTAACGCAGCATGCGGACAGCAGTGGTGGGAAGGAGAAAGGGATGAGAAGGGAGCTGGGGCGAAGAAGACGAATTGGCAGATATTGAATATGCCGCTATCAACGTCGTCAGCTGTTTTCCGACGCACTGGTACACTCCGCAGTCGTATTCAAGAAACAATCCCCCGGAGATTGAGCCCACACGTTGTCTATTCCCGCACCCAAAACCTAGGTGGTCGACGAGGCAGTCAGCCAGTCTTCATCACGGCGTGTCCTGAAGCACGACAGGTGGGGAACGCAGCAGGCGGGCAGCATACGTGAGCCCGCCAGACAACGATGTGGAGGAGAGGAGGGGAATGGGACGAGAATGGGATGAGAAGGCAGCCGGAGCGAGGGAGACGAATTGGTGGATGATGATGGAAATGTCATCGTTAGCTGTTTTCCTGGCCGTCAGCTTTTCCCTGGCACAGAAGACCACCTCGACACACCTGTATATTCCGCAGTCGGATGCAAGCAACAATTCCCCCGAGATTTAGCCCACACACTGACGCAAAGACCCAGCTGGCTAGCTTGCTGGTGCGGTTCGAAGACCCAGGGACCAAGGACAAGGAAGAGGAACCAGACTAGCCAAGATACGAATAGAGCGAAGAGAGTGAGTCGGATGTGCCAGGGAGTGCAGGCAGTTGACGAGGAGGGCCAGACAAGAGAGGGCCGAGGGAGAGAGCAGGGAAGCACACGTAAGTATCGGTCCCGCAGTCCAAATTGCACCCGAATTGCACCCGTAATGGCACCATTTTAATTTCTTTCTCATCTCTCGTCTCTCTGCTCAACCACCCTTGCTCTCTCGACTGAGGCCGCGCTATCAGTTTCCAGCCTCTCACCGCATCCCCTCCGTCTCATATCGCTGCCCAGCCTACCCCGCCACCAAGCCCGAGCCCGAACCCAGGCCCTGCCCATGCCGCCGAATGGCAGTGCTATGTACCATCACCCTCTCCGTGACGCACCCATCGCATTTCCGTACATAGCTGGGTGACACACTCCTATCGTGAGTATTGCTGGCGCTGCCCGCTGATGCTGCCTGCCGCGGATTGATTCCTGGCGCATGTGTATCCGGGTGTGCTGGGTTCTGCCCCGTTTTCCGTGGAGCTATCCGCTGATTTACGCTTTTCCGGCGTGTTTTTCGTGGCCCGACCGCGCTGCCTTCTTCCCCCCTTCCCTCTTCCACCCCACATCTCGTTGATGTGTGCAGCTGCCAGCCGGAGCGCTTTTGAGCAGCCGCGCCGCTTCCCCCCCGCATTTTTCGTAGATTTGATGTCCCCGGGAGTTGCTGTAGCACGAATAAAATCAAAATTTCAATCATTTATTTCGGACTCCGATCACATCCAACGGCAGTCAAATCGTCGCCCGCGGCAGGCCAAACACAGAGAAAATGTGCCGCAAATGCTGAAGCACGAGTCATGTGAGATGAGTGAGATAGGGAGACGAGGGGGACGAGGCCCACGACGAGGAGGTGTCGGAGAGGATATACCAGCTGGCTGGGCTTGGGAGGAGGCATTAATACTAATAGAACCACTTCAATAGCGTTCCATGTAATTTCCTTTATTAGAAATTCGACAAATAGCTCAAGTCTGTCTTACTTCTACTGCATTTTATGAGTTTTATTGCAACATGTACAGTGTACTCGGTGTTTATGTAGTTTAAGTCCAAATTTATCGAATTTATTGCGCCTTTTGTTGCGACATTTATTGCGACATGGGGCGCCGGCTTCTATCCCTTCTAACTAGAAGGGACGGTACCCCCCACCGTCCCTTCTAGTTAGTGGGGATATGAGGTATCTATAGGTGAGTGGGGTACGGCGGTGTAAGTGACATCCTTGTTTCAAGCGCTCAAACTAACAAAAAATACTATCAAGTGCGGACATTAAAGTGTGCATGGACGCCTGCTTCACGCAGAAGAAGAACAAGGGCGCGCCCGACCCCGAGAAAACCCACCCTGACACGCACTTCGTGCCGGAGGATTTGAGTCGAAAAATGGAGGAGTACGTTGAGGCAGTGCGGCAAGGGGCAGAGAAGGAAAAGAAGGCGCGGGCAGGCAAGACTAAGACCAAGGGCGAGGGCAAGGGCAAGGGGAGGGCTGCGCACATAGTGGACTCTGAAGACGAGGAGGACGGCTATGAGCACGAGGAGATCAAAGTGCCCAGGAGCGCGCTCAATAATTGCCGCAATTCGTTCACGGCCGCGGACGAAAATCGGGCCAAGGCGAACACAGCCAAGTACGACGACACGGGGCTCATGGCGATGCTCTGTCGTCACGACCGAGTCCTGTGGGTGGTCAATATGCATTCAGCGGGGGGGAAGCAATTCAATGTGCTTCTCCTCATGGAAATTCTCTTCCAGCACATCCCTCGCAAAGCGACCATCGGTATCTTATACAATATTGCCTGTCAATTGGAGCGTGGAGCGCGCAAGTGGGGTTGGTTAGACCGATACCTAGCCTGTCTCATCTTCGCGGTGTCCATCTTTCATGCGTTTGGCCACGACTGGGCGTGCCAGATGCGCTTCCATCCGCGCAAACGGAAGGGATTCGGTTTCACCAACGGGGAAGGGTGCGAACGTCTGTGGCACGCCATCAGTCACCTTATCGCACACTTGCGAATCTCTGAGGTAAGTGTTCCCAATAATGTTATTACAATTGACGAACCCCACAAACAGTACTACAGACGCTTGTACACTTTGGACATGCAGCTGAAGGCGGAGGACGAAAAAAACCTATTTGATCTGGGGAAATGGTTAAAGCGGCGAACGCTTCATTCGGTGCAGAAACGGGCGGAGGCAGAGGGCATTCTTGAGGAGTGTGGCGTGGAACTCGAGGAGTTGAGGGAGGAGTGGGAGAAGCAGCTGACGGCCCAGACAAAGCCGTTGCAGCGTGAGTGACAGTTATTCATTTTACATCCGAGATTAACGGAATATCCAGGTCAATCAAAAAACATGGCACAAAAAGCCGTCGACCAAATCCTGGCGTTGCGCAAAGCCTGGGATATACGACAAAGGCAATTGAAGGAAGCCCATGACGCGTTCCAGAGGGCCGTAGACGACGAGGACGAGGAGGAGATCGCGGTGCAAACAGCAGAGATGGAGAAACACGAGACGGCCCTGAAAGAGACGAAGAAGAAGCTGAAGAACAAGGAGGCGGCGCTGGGTGCGAATGAGAAGAGTCGTTTGAAAGAAGTGGCCAAGTCCAAGTTCTATGAGCTGCGTATGCGAGCGCGGGGCTTCAAGCATCGTCTACGCGCCAAATTGCAGGAACGAAAATTCGCGATGGATGGGGTGGAGCGTCGACTGCGACATTTGACGGTCAGAGGTGCGTTTTTGTTTTGAAATATGTGACTGGAGAGAGCTCAATATTATAAAGTCATTTTTCATTGAAAAATATCTGGCTCAAGTGGTAGGCGGAGACAATACAGTGAGCACAAGTGCAGGTCATATGTCAGGCTATTTTGGCTTGACGCAAGTCCAAAACGCAGATCACATGATTTCAAATTGAGACACAAGACAGAGACGCAAGTGGCAAGTGGAGACGCAACTCGGAGACGCAGGTCATGTGACTTCCAAATTAGGTTCTATGAGGAAATTATGTGATGGAGATAATTTGAAATACCAAACTGGAAATTTCCTCATTTGGCCATGTTTTTGCTGCTGGCCTTTGGCATGTTTTGAGATTCTACCACATGGGCAACTGAGATTACAAAGTAGTATCTTTCATTAGTGTAACAGCACATTGATCAAATAAAATTCCAAACACTTTATATCTACCCATTGTTCTCCTCAAAAAGATACAGTAATAGATAGATAACAATAACAAGTGGATTCATGATGGGATTCAGAGTTTTTGACACATTTGAATATCACCTATCCATGGATTATATAAGATCGTGGGAATGTGTGACCATATCATCACTTGTATCAGAATCTTGGATCAACATCTGATCCAAATTGAATCACATGACCTGCGTCTGGGAGTTGCGTCCTGCATCTGGAAGCTGCGTCTCAACTTGCACTTTTAGGACCTGTGTCCCATGCTTGCCTTGGGTGGTGCTACCACATGATAGGCATCTATAACCTGTGTCAGGGCCATATCGCCATGTCTAGTCGACTTCCCTGTCCAGCAAAACCTGAGAACTAAACCTGAAAAGATGCATAAACTTGTGTATCACTACATTGAACTAATGCCTTGCATCTGCACCATTGACACTGTAATTTTCAATGATAAATGCTGTCATACAATATGGACGCAGAGCAACAACTGCGCGACCACGCGAGCAAAGGTCTGAAACGCAAGGATCCCGGCATCTCGGAGTTGTGCAAACACTACAACCAGGTGTGCAACGACCTTCGCAAGATGGTCCACGAAGGCGGGGAAGACGACGGCGTGCCCCCAAACGCGGTGGCACCGGAAAACATCGACCCGAAGGGGATGTGGCATTTGGACGTTGACGATGCAATTTGGCAGGACGTTGGACTGGACGACGACGAGGACGACGATGACGGTGCACCACCTCGGTGGTTGGCAGACGACGACGTGAGGAAGGGCATCCTTGCGATGCTCGACATTGATCGAGCAGATGAAGAAGATGAAACGCTGCAGAGAGAGCGTCGAGCTATGCAGGTGTGGTTTGCCGAAGAATGGGAGCTGGTAAACTCGGCCATGGATAACGCAGGTACGTATCTTTATCGTCTCCATATCATTCACCAGGTTGACAGTCGGAATTGCAGATAATCGGGGGGAGAAGTACGCGTTCTGGCAGCGACGCCAACGTCTGCTAGGATTGTGTGCGGAATGGCAACGTCACGCCCCGCCTTGCGACGACTCAGAACTCCCAGAGTGGGGTCCGAGCAGGACTGACATCATGCAAGCTCGTTACAAAGCTGCAACGGCGTGGAGAGGTCAGGACTTGTATGGCGAGGAGGAGGTGGTGGAGGGTGAAGGGGAAGAAGAATATCTGAGCCGGTATCAGACGTTTGATGAGATGGATGCGGTGGCAGGGTATCTGGGCGGGGATGAAGACGAAGGTGAAGGGGCAGACGAGGCAAGTGCAGAGGACGCGGCTGCCGTGTATGAGTGGGAAGAATAAGGATGTAAGATAGTCAGTCGAAATACATTGATAGATTACGCATTACCCTCTCGTGTGGCAAGGTAAAGGAGACTTCAAGCGGAGGATATGGAGGGTCCTGGGCTGGGTAAGTACATATTCTCGGCTTTCAAGCATTGCTAATTCTTTGAAACAGTGATTTAATATTTGCGACCTAAAGTTGTTAGGTAGGCGCATGCGCGCCTAACGAGACTTGGCCTTTGTGAAAAGTTCTTAGTCCTCGGCTATGGCGTTTGGGGAGGAGTAGCATGGGCCGGGTAAGCTCATATTCTGGGTGTTTGAAGCGTCGCTCATGCATTTCTCAGTACATTCCCTTGTTTTTTTTTTTGTTTTTTTTTGCACCCAGCGATCCCGTTTTCTCTGCAGTTTGGGTGCCCAGCACGCTCGGTGTGTGTCACCCACACTCTACCTGGATTCCTGACTGACGCTCTGGACTTGACAAGGCCCGAACGATCGACTTGCGACTCAAGGCATTTAGACGCCGGCCGGCGTCTCACAACACTTGCCTTTTTGCACCCCCAGCGATCCCGTTTTCTCTCCAGTGTGGGTGCCCAGCACGCTCGGTTTGTGTTGCCCCCATTCTGCCTGTATTCCTCGCTGACGCTCTGGACTTGAAAAGGCCCGAACGATCGACTTGCGACTCAAGGCATTTAGACGCTGGCCGGTGTCTAACGACGCTTGCCTTTTTGCACCCCCGCGATCCCGTTTTCTCTCCAGTGTGGGTGCCCAGCACGCTCGGTGTGTGTTGCCCCCACTCTTCCTGCATTCCTCGCTGACGCTCTGGACTTGACAAGGCCCGAACGAGCGATTACCACTTGCATTTTGACATAGCGCCCGCGATTTGGGTGTCTTTCGTTGGGGACCCAGGTGCGGCAAGCTCGAGCTCTGGTTTGACTGCCCTTAACTCATTTCATTTCAAGTGTGCGTGCGCGTGTCTCGGTGCTATCGGGCGGACATGTATCGTCTCAATTTCGTCTGCTTGCTTTCACACACACACACAAGTCAGTGAGAACGACTTGTGTATTTGCCTCTGCTCTAACCCATTCTTGCATTAGATTCGTGTCCTTATCACATCACTTTCAAGCAGCGGATCTATTGAATTGGCGTTCTTGCATACAGAGGTCAATAAAACCGATTTTTCGTCTTTGCATCTGCATTATCCTCGCTTGCATAGGTTCGGGGCCTTGTAACATCACGTTCAAGTGGCGGATCGCATTGAGAAACACTTTCATTCAGAAAGTAAGTACGATCCTCGCTTTGGAGGTTACCTCTCTCAGATGCTTGAATGACTCTGTTCTGAATAGATTCGGCTTGGACTCGACTTGAATCGCGATCGGCTTCAAGTCGATGGCTTATCGCATTCCATACATAGGTGAGCATTCTTTTGCAGCTGCATCACTTATCTTATGCTTGCTTGATAGATTTGGGCCCGAATTCACTTACATCGCGGTCAAGTCCCGCACCGATTGGGAGACGGGTCGAAGCGAGAAACTCAAGGTGCGTTGACTAACTCTGGAATGCTATATCATCCACTGACTAGTCCCGGTTCAGAGGGAGCGCTATTCACAAGCGTCTTGATTCCATTGATACATGTGAGCAAGAGCGTCTCTTTCTCACTTTCGACGCTATCTTCTTCCTGAGACCTCAGAGCAACAAATCCTATTCCCCCCGACACGCCGTCACCACACCACCCCACCCCATCCCTCACTCGTCTCCTATGGCCTTATTCACATCCGACGAAATCGAACGGATCTTTGCCTCGCCGTTGTCAGACTTCGAAGTGGCAGGATACGTCTATGGTTTCAAGCACGAGAACACGTCTGGGAAGGCGCCTGGGAAGGACGTAATCAAAGTCGGGTCAACGAAACATATAGACGACCGCCCGGGTCAGTGGGATCGACAGTGTGAGCCCCATCCTCACGACTGGCGCTGGGCGTACGAGACCGCGACGTGTCGTCGCCTGGGTAAGTCGTCCTCTACTTGCTACTACTGGCCAACTAACGAAGGCGACGCAGAAAAATTGGTTCACATGACGCTTAAGCTTCGGGGTTATCACTCCAAGCCACACCTGTGCCCCGGACGAACATGTGGAAGAAAACACAGAGAGAATTTTAGGGACGATTTGATGGAGCGCGGGGAGGAGGAGGTGGAGGAGGTGATACAATATTGGCAGGCGTGTTTGGGGCAAGCGAGTATGAGGTACGTGGATTTAATTGCCGTCTCGAACGTCAAACTGATTCATTTTAGAACGGATCTTTGATTTGCAAGAGGGCTGGACATGTACATGTTGTACGAACATTGTGCGCAGAAACGGTAAATAGATGCAGGCAGGGCAGAGGATTTTTTTTCTTGAAAAAAAAAAGCAGAGGAAAAGAGCGGAGGGTGGACATTCGAATCGGGTGCACCTTGCGTGTTGATACATTGTGCGTTATTTCTGCAGTTGCTCATTGCGCTCTAACGTGGTCTGATCCAGGTGCACACCACTCGCGCTGTGGTTAGGGACTACTCCGAGGCGTTTACAAGAAAAGCGCTGCCAGGCCAGGCTGGGAGTTGGGTGGAATCAGAAGCATACGTGTTGTACTTTGCGTTCGTTGAGAAGTTGCTAACAATTGGTCCGTGATGACACGTTCCGTCAAATTTCTTACAAGAAAAGCGCCATCGGGCTGGGAGGGAGTTGGGTGGAATCAAAAGAGTACGTGTGGTACTTGCTTTGCGTTTGTTTCGAGCTCACTCCTGACAATTGCTCTGTAATGACACTTTCCGTCAATTTTCCGCGTAGTACGATATGATGTAATGACTAGTTTCAAATGCATAGATATGCAGCGTTAAATAGGAAGGCAGAGAAAGAAAGAGAAAGAAGAAAAGTCAATCATAAGAAATTGCCGGGTCATTGAGTGACAGATTCTGTCATTGATTGACAGATTCTGTCATCTGTCATTTGCACACGCGAGGCTGCACCTACACGCCACATTGGTACCTCTTGCGCACTGGGAGGCTCCCAGCCGTCCTTCAACACACCATGGGAGACTCCCAGCCATCCTTCAACGCACCATGGGAGCCTCCCAGCCGTCCTTCAACGCACCATGGAAGGCTCCCAGCTGCTCCTCAACACACCATGGGAGCCTCCCAGCCATCATTCAACGCACCATCAACGCACCATGGGAGCCTCCCAGCCATCCTTCAACGCACCATGGAAGGCTCCCAGCCGTTCCTCAACACACCATGGGAGGCTCCCAGCCGTCCCTCAACTGTATGATAGAGATGAGCTATTCCAATGGTGGACAAGTGATAAATCAATACATGTGTGATTCTTCATAAAATGTATGCAATCTCCAACTCAATCTCCAACTCAAGGTTGGGTTGGAATTGTGGAGTGACATCCTAGTATCCTAGTACAAGTCTGAAAGTCTCAGAGTAAAATAGAAGCATGTATCTCCTTGCTTGGTATGTATTCTGTTTTGATTTAGAGAAGAAGAATGGAAGAATGAGAGATAAAACAGGTCAGTCAAACCAGGAAAGCCGTACCAGCAGCTGCGGATGCCAGGAGCAGCATACCAGCAGCCGCGGGGTATACCAGCAGCTGCGGGGGTGGTGGGAGCTCCCAGCCAGTGGGGTCCTTGGGAGGCTCCCAGCACTCCCAGTACATAACCAGGCATGGGAGCCCCCCCTTAGAAGAGACCCACGTAGGATGATTATCCAACAGAGAACAATTCACCCTAAGTGGGTACCTTAAAGGTATGCCTGGACTGCTTTGTCCCAATTCAACATGGTCTGATCATTGCAGGGGTGAATCTCCGCTCATTATCGGGCCTCGTGCTCTCGCCATCAACTTGATTGTGGTTGGAGTTGCCGGCTTTGCTGTCTATTCCATCGTCCTCAGCCCACTTGAATCTCAAGTCTACGTGCCGACCCTGGCGGGAACGCAGCTTGGCAGGCAAAAAACTACTTCCAACCAAGTGATTTTGTCAGGAAGTCTGCGCTATATGATAGTATGAATTACTAGTTCCCGAATTGTCTCTCAGATCTCAGATTCATACAGGAGAACACGCTACTGTCCCAACCACTACCACCAGGCAAGACCAACGACAGCAGCAGTTTCATCACGGTTTTCCCGACCGTCACGACTCTGGATGGCTACGAGAAGCACGATTGCGATTCACTATTATTGAACGAAACAGTGTTCGCCCTGAAGGCCTTCATCCCGGTTCCCAAATTCCTGAAGGCCTTCACCTGAAGGGCGGGCCGAAGGTCTTGAATAATTTTCCCACGCCTGTTGAGTGGGGCAATCTGGCACGTACCTGGACGGAATTTTTTGTGTATCCCTCAAGCCTCCCTGGCACGTTCCTGTGTTGTTTCAAGCCACCCCCTCGACACATCCTCACCCATTTTTGGACTCGGAGTCCCTGACTTTTGCCCCCATCACGTGACAGGTGAAGGCCTTCATCAAGGGCTCCGCGGCCAGGACCAAAAGTCCGAAGGCCTTGATGAAGCCCCGACTGAAGGCCTTCACTTCGGAAGGCCTTCGCCCCTCGGGAGAACACTGCAAGTTGGTCAACACGAAGGTCATATCTGAGCATTTCCGAGATTCTCTCCCCTCCAGTCAGGGCGGCAAGGAGCAGCGCCCAGTCTGTATTTCTCGGGGCCAACACCACTATACATGCAACACTGGGTTGGGTGGTGCGCAAGCTCAAGTCGACTAAACCGGTGTGGATTATTCACATATTATAATTGAACTTTTCCCTGACATGCTGTAGGAAATGGTGTACATCCCCAGTTCCCGACGATGCAGACGGAGGTCATCCCCGGCTCCGATTCGAGGTTCATCATCGTCAACCTCCAGCCACCGCGAATCATCCGAACCGAGGCCGAGTTCAGCGATGCTTCGGTTTTTGGACGGTATCACATCCCTCGGTGGTTTCTGGACATTCATCGACAGAATCTTCGCTTTCCTCTTTGGTGCTAACATCTTTTACTTTGCTATGGGTAAATCCAACCATTATTTCCTCGATAATTCATTGATTGTGGCTCGACAGGAACTCGCCCGCTGAGCGCCCTCGGATTCGTACACGTCTTTCAATGCAGTCAACTTGTTAGGAACTGGAATAAAGACTTTCCTGCTCTCCGGACCGAAGGTGGTTCTCCCGGTTCAGAATCCGCTGGTGTGGTAGCATTTCTCCGCAAGCGGTGTTGTATTCTAAAAGTGTTTGTTATGAAAAGAGCCAGAACATGTATTTCGCAGATGTGGAGATAACGGCAACATCAGGATCACACGCCGGATCAGCTATGCAATGATGGCACCTGTCACGATTTCTATCATATTGCCAGCACTATGGTTCAGAGGCAACAATTTGAGTCAACAATGCAAATTCAACTCTTGGCGTGGCCACTTTTTGAATATTACGATGACACTCCGGATTAATCAGGATCACCCTCCGAATCAACCAGGATCAGATTTCGGATCAGAGGTGATCGCTTTCGGCGATGCAGCACAAGATATTCAAATATTCAACATGCATTATCCCAAGGCTGTGGTTGTGTCTTATCAAATCAGGATGACATTGGAGCGGCTGGATGATGAATCAGGCAAATTGATGGCCGAGTTCCCACGGTCTTCGACCAACCAGAAGTGTGCCAGAGGCTTATGCGTACTTGCCGGGACGACTCATATACGATTACATAGCACATATGGAAAAAGGTATATAAGGCCAGCGTATCCACCTGTAGTAAGTACCCTTCATACGAACCCCTTCCTACGAATCCCCCCCCACTTTCCCCCACTTTCCTCTCAGTTCACTACCCCCACTGTACTACCTTACCACCAATAATCACTAATTTGCACACTTGCATTCGCTTGTCACGTGAAACGTTCATCGCTGCCGATCCTTTGATCTCCTCATAATAATCCACAACCAGTCTCACCCGCCATCCCCGAACTCATAGTTGGTTTGGTCTGATTTTCATTAATCCCACCTGCCTACTAGGAATAGATTTATTCCACCGACAGCGGCTGGTCAATATCGAGGATGTGTCCGTTCCTCTGACTGCGACGGCTGCCAAACCAGGTCAAGGAGACTCCGAATCCGGGCCTACTTCGAAAGAGAAGGGCGCAGAGGAAGCTCTCCCTGAGCACGACAATGTGTCTGTGCCATTGTTGCATGAGCAGGATGATATTGCGTCAGAAAGACTAGGATCTAGTAAAGCACATGTATGATTCTTGACGAACTGCAATGAAATACACTGGAAGAAATGCCAACAGATCTCCGATACACACATTTTTTGTGCCGGGGATACTTAGATACTTCACACGGAATGGTGTTTCCAGTGTGTATATAGACAGCATCTACTTTACTTTAGGGACCCGCACATACTCCCTCCCCCTTGTATTACTCCTGTGGCTTCTAGCCTGGTTCATCTTGCTATTGGAATACACCATGGTCCTGTCAATGTGCGTCAGTGCATGTTTGGTTTGCCTGTTAGTGTCTATTGAGAGAACAACAGCCTTTCAGTAGCTCTGCAATGTCAAGGTGGCCATTTAAGGAGGCATTGTGCAGCGGAGTCCTGCCATACTTGTCAGCAGCATTGACTGCGGCCCCATGCTCTGTTAGCAGCTTTGCAATGTCAAGGTGGCCATTTAAGGAGGCATTGTGCAGCGGAGTCCAGCCATACTTGTTGGCAGCATCGACTGCAGCCCCATGCTCTGTTAGCAGCTTTGCAATGTCAAGGCGGCCATTTGAGGAAGCATTGTGCAGCGGAGTCCTGCCATACTTGTCAGCAGCATCGACTGCAGCCCCATGCTCTGTTAGCAGCTTTGCAATGTCAAGGCGGCCATTTGAGGAGGCATTGTGCAGCGGAGTCCGGCCATGCTTGTTGGCAGCATCGATTGCAGCCCCATGCTCTGTTAGCAGCTTTGCAATGTCAAGGCGGCCATTTGAGGAGGCATTGTGCAGCGGAGTCCAGCCATACTTGTCGGCAGCATCGACTGCAGCCCCATGCTCTGTTAGCAGCTTTGCAATGTCAAGGCGGCCATTTGAGGAGGCATTGTGCAGCGGAGTCCTGCCATTCTTGTCGGCAGCATCGACTGCAGCCCCATGCTCTGTTAGCAGCTTTGCAATGTCAAGGCGGCCATTTGAGGAGGCATTGTACGGCGGAGTCCAGCCATTCTCATCGGCAGCATCGACTGCAGCCCCATGCTCTGTTAGCAGCTTTGCAATGTCAAGGCGGCCATTTGAGGAGGCATTGTACAGCGGAGTCCAGCCATACTTGTTGGCAGCATCGACTGCAGCCCCATGCTCTGTTAGCAGCTTTGCAATGTCAAGGCGGCCATTTGAGGAAGCATTGTGCAGCGGAGTGCAGCCATACTTGTTGGCAGCATCGACTGCAGCCCCATGCTCTGTTAGCAGCTTTGCAATGTCAAGGTGGCCATTTGAGGAGGCATTGTGCAGCGGAGTCCAGCCATCCTTGTCGGCAGCATCAACTGCGGCCCCATGCTCTGTTAGCAGCTTTGCAATGTCAAGCTTGCCACTCCAGGAGGCATTGTGCAGCGGAGTCTGGCCATACTTGTTAGCAGCATTGACTGCGGCCCCATGTTCTGTGAGGAGCTTTGCAATGTCAAGCTTGCCACTCCAGGAGGCATTGTGCAGCGGAGTCTGGCCATACTTGTCAGCATCATGGACTGCTGCCTTCCTCTCATTGAGCAAAGACAACACCCCTCTTTGAAAACCCATTCTTGCACACATAGAGATAGCTGGTACAGCTGTGATATTCTGCAACCAACACAATGTTATGTACTGGCTGCTTTTATCATCCAGCAGATGCATTGTTGATGGCAGTAGCTCCTCCTGGTGTGTGTTATCACAGTACTGCAAGTGATTGAACCAGTTTTCAGCAGCATATACTGCCAGTGGGTACTCCCCCTGGATATTAGACTGCATGATATGATTTTTCTCTGAAAACACAAGGAGATAACGGACACAAGTTTGTGCAATGAACCTCTGTGAGATACTCTCACTGAGATCAAAAATGGATGCATGCTCTTGATGAAATTCTTTGGAAAGGACATAGTCTCGCACCGATGAGTGTGCAAAACTGATTGATCCCTTTCTTGATCCCTTTCTTGATTCATGGGTGTGAATCACAATCAGCCCATCAAGCAACTTGAAAGTCCGCAAATTTCCCGGGCGTCTGCCAGGGCAATATATTGATGCATCCAGGTTTAAGAAGTCAAAATTAGGCTGGTCCAAACGGAAAGCAATAGCATCTGCAAGCTCGTCTGGTGATAACTCTCTTGCTGAAAACACAAGCCACCGTAGTATTGCCTGAATGAAAACTGATGGAAATTTGGGTTCTGCCTTTGCACGGGTGAGGAAACGGCCGTAGATGCTGAACAGGTCACCTGGGAGGACAGCAAGGACCTCATCCCATTCCTCCTCCCAGTGACAATGACCTAGCTCTATAATGAAGCAAGCAGCCATTCGGAACCTAGTCATCCATTAGCTAAGAGCTTAGGCCACAAAGTTGAATTTAACATACATTCCATTGCTTTGCACCACAATTTGTTCTGTGACTGCATTAGCATGTTTGCTATCATCAGACATTGCCAAAATCTTGCTGTAGACAAAGGATCTTATGTCTTTGTCCAAGATTGATGCATGCAAGTGTATCAAAGGAATGTCTTTGAAGCCTGTTTGAAATTCCTGGCGATGTTGACTTGTGAACAGCAAATGTGGGCATTTTTCGGAAGATCCACATAATCTGTTCACAAATGCAACAAGTCCTGTCCAATCATTCTTGTGGCATTCATCCAGTCCATCCAGAATGATGTACACCTGTCCCAGTTCCACAACCAAATCATCAAGCACTTTTTGGAGATCCTCCCGTAGTGGCTGTATGGATCCATCTCCAAGGCTTTTATGAAGATTGGAGAGACAATCATGTGCAGTGTCCGACTTCCCAGCAAGCTGCCAGACAATGGAGCACAACATGATATCCAGGCTCTGTCTGTCTGGAATCCTGAAGTCAAAAAAGAAATATGAGACCGTATTGCGAGCATCAATAAGGTCTCAAATGATTGTTGAGCTGTTCATGTCAGTGGAGATAGTACAGTGAAATAAATGAAGTACCTGAGTACACTTTTCCCTGTTCCAGCTGAAGATGGATCAGATATGAAATGGACTAAAATCAGGCCAACATACAAACTCCCTGGATCCACAAGCTGCCAGGTATTTTTTTCCAAATCTTGAACTCATCATGCTCAAGCAGCCAAGTCCCAGTATCTTTATGGTGATACCCTTGTAGATCACGCTGTTTGTCTTGTGTATCTGGAGGATTTCCCAACCACTTGAGCAAATTTTCATCTGATCTACACCAAAGATGAGCCACAAGAGCTATGCCAAGATAAAATACGACAAACCCTTGGATACTGTCATAATTTGATGAATGAACTTGGCAACGGGGTTGTCAAAAAGCATACATTTTGACATTGGGGCTTCCACCAGCACCACCAATGCCCCCAATTTCATACCCTAGCCCTCCTGGCCCTCCTGGGCCACCTGTCGCTACACCTCATCATTTGTCATGATCTCAATCTCTTGGATTTCACACACCATGGATATGCACATTCCCACTTCTTCTGACTCGTTGGGTGTTAGACATCATGGAACTGAGCTGCAGACTCTTGTTAGTGAATGGAGTGGAATAAACCAAGAGAGCAGCTCACTGCAAGCAGATGACTGGAATCGGATAAGGTGGTGGTCGGAAGCAAGATGTCAGCGTGCAGGGACAAACATGTACAAGCCCTCCCAGACAACAGCGTGGACAAATTTTCTCACTCCAATTTTACATGGTTGTTACAAGTTACAATATATATTCCTGCATAGCAGATGAACGAGCACAAGCTGCGACATAACGTTCTGGTGCCTC